>LR990357.1:4807500-6007500 GCA_905147345.3 Mythimna impura
ATTCCTGCACGATTGTTTCGGGTGTCTTGTGTATGGGAGTTTACATTTGTGAAAGCACTTACGATACAGGAGTATTTCCCAAGGATACTTAATAAAAAAAAAGAATCGATAGATTTCCAATAGCTCATTTCAGTCTACAATATAAATTCAAAAAAAAAAAGAAAAAGTTTTTACTTCACATATTCAAAAGTTTTATAAATGCCCATTTAGGCCTACATGGGCACTTATAAAACGTCAGAAGCTAGTGCACAATTCCAGACTGGTCGTTTCCTATGGAAAAGAACCGACAAGAAACTTGATTCCCTTTCAACTTTTCAGTCACTGGCGCTACTTTCATACTTCCTCTAATGTACTTATTTATCACTTTATCCATTTTCGTAGTGTCATACTCACGTACATACCACAAATTCATAAATAACTACCGTTACAGACCTCATTGTTTAAAACATTTTTTTTAAGTGGGAAAGCATACAGTGCCTTTTCTTCGCTCTTGGGCGGAGCGTGAAAGAAAGAAAAACAGTTTATTCACGCGAAATGACCCAATATTAAAACTAGCTAACAAACATAATCAATGGATAGGGAAGATATGCGTCACATCCGCGCAAAACGGCCGAACGCTCAACATAAAGCTGCGGCCTCACGAATTATGCGATGAGCTCACAGCGCTGGTTTTCAGCGTGGGCCGTGAGGGTGTGTCAGATTTTTACTGATTAAAATCCACTCCCTTGTTCCTTCTTTGCCTTCGTTCCAGGGCCCTGGGGTTCTTTTTCGCACAACCCATGGCTCCAATAGTTTACCACACTTCGATAATAATACACTTCTGGACACATCTATTGGCCCACCTTAGAGTTTAGGATTCGATGGCCCCTACCGAAATATGATTGCTAGATTGAACAAAAACTGTTGATGCAGTTTTAAACCTGATACATTTTACCATCTTTTTCGATCGTATTGTTTTAAATTTGAATTCAGAATACCATACGACATGGAGCTACGCCTAACAAGTCGGATATGCGCCTTGTTAAAGGCAATTGATTTTTTAATAAAAAACATGTTTTATCAAATAAAGGTTTAATTTAATAACGCGTGTTGCCTCCATGGGCATCTACCACAGCTCTCATACGATTAGGCATAGAGTTTATCAATCGCTCTATGAAATTTTGAGGGATCATCTCCCATTCCCACCTAACACGTCTTTTTAGCTCGTCCCACATGTGCTCAATGGGGTTCATGTCTGGGCTTCTGGCTGGCCAGTCCATAACTGTGATGTTCACATCCTGAAGATATTCCCTGACGATGCCGGCCGCATGGGCTCTTGCATTATCATGCATAAAAAGGAAATTTGGACCCACATAGTCCGCGTATGGTATCACGTGAGGTTCTAAGCACTCACGAATGTACCTTTCAGCATTTAATGTTGGCAGCCGTGGTCCTGTAACAACCTCAAGTTGAGTTTTGCCGCTCGCGGATATACCGCCCCAGACAGTCCATGAGCCACCGCCATAAGCAACCCTCTCTTCAAAGCAGCATTGTGCGAAACGCTCTCCCTTACGTCGGTAGACCTTCTTCCTTCCATCATTGCCATGTAACACAATTTTAGACTCATCAGAAAAGAGTACACGGCTCCAATCTTGCTGTGTCCAATTTAAATGACTGCGTGCGAAATGAAGGCGCGCTGTTCGGTGGGCTCGCGTTAGTTTGGGCCCATTAGCTGGCTTGTGTGGTACCATATCGCGTTCTTTTAACCTTCTCCGAACAGTTCGAGCGCTCACAGATACTCCGTGGAAGTCGCGAAGTTGGTTTTGTATCTCAATGGAGGTAAGGTGACGATTTCTCAAGCTGGTCGTCACGATGAATCGATCCTGCCTTTCAGTCGTGACCCGAGATCGTGGCCTTCCTTGGCGACGAACAAAGCCGCCAGTCTCTAGGTACCTCCGATAAACATTTCGGACCGCAGATCGACTTAAATTAAGTTGAGCACTCACGTTTCTTTGGCTGTGTCCGGCCTGAATAAGTGCCACAGCTTGGGCGGCGACTTCAGGTGAAGTATCCATAGATTATTGATAGAACCTCACCTTAATGTTAAGAATAAGTAATGTTTGTTGCAAAACCAAAGATATCAATCACTTTTTCAAGAATTAAATCCAAGTAAACCAATAAAACCAAGTTTTCTTAGTATTCGATTGTTTGATATCAACAAACAGGCTCCAAATTGTCTTTTGTTTCTTTAAATTCTGTGTTCGAAATTCAAAAAAAGACTATTGAATGAAATTGTGAATGTGCCAGGTTCAAAACTACATAAAAACTTTTTGCTCGACCTAATATAAAATTTTAGCTAGGACCAAACGAAACTGAAAATACAAGGTGGGCCAATAGATGTGTCCAGAAGTGTAGATTCAAAATATAATCTACTCAAACACAAAATATTCTCTCGAAGTGTTACAATTTTAGTGCATCATAAAGTTTATTCTATCTGTCTACGTTTATCTTTTTAAGAAAATACTTTTATCCGCCATATTTATAACAAAGAGTTCGAAATACGAACGCGTACAGGCTGTAGCAATTTTGTGTGGAAATCATAACATTATACGGGGCTACAGGGTGGTCCCGAGAAAAATATTAGCTTTGGAAACGAGCGAGTTTATAGAGATCGTTTCGGAAATTTGTGATATTGTAAAACAAGGTTTTATTCGCCTGAAAAGCTGTTCTTTATGCGCTTTCATGTGGAACTGTAGAATTGTTGGCTGTAAAGGGGTGAAAACGTAAAAAATGTTTGAAGCTGTGACATACGAGATAATCTGTGAAATTACTGTGTTGGATAAAACGAAGTTCTGATTTCAATAACTTGTTTTAACTAAACTAATTGAACTATTTAGGTACTGATTGCTAAATGTCCACTGGGCAAGAGCTTCTACCTTATAGATTTCTTAAGATGGAAGGCGTCGCCGAGGCCTGCTTAGAATGAGGTTACGTGAGGACGCGTACCACGAAGAATCGTTTGAGACAGCACGAGAGAAGAACATTCTAAAGGCCGTGGAGAAAGCTTCTACCAAACAGTGATACGACGACATTGAATTCCTACATCGCGTAATCAAAGTTCTTTGCGTGATTTGAACAGAGGTTCATACAATCACCCGACAACAACATCCCTTTTTAATGCAGGTTGCGGGACTTTGCACCCTGTTCTGCATACCTCTATGAAACGTTGAACATAGACCTCCCCCAAGCGTCGCCAAATCGCCCGCTTCATAATAAATTCTTTTAAATTCGAATGAATGTTCAAATCCAGCCAGAACTATATTTCTGCCAACCTTCATCTTATAAGGTGAGAATGTTACAGCTTGAACCTAAAACCAGTAACCTTCATAGAACTTATATTCTTATATACTTATATATATATTATATACTTATACAAATTCAATTTTCTCACGTGTGAATAGTATGAATAACAACTCTTCTTAGGCTAGTCAGCTAGGAAACACCGGCCTCATCTAGTTTGAATTGACGTGTAAAAGTGTTTTTAAAAACCTATATGCAGAATAAATATTATTTATCATTTAATCAACATAGTTACCTTAGCGTAGGACTAAAAATAACCAGATTCTAGGTAAACACTGAGATAGAAACCCGATAACATATTGAATCACGATTTGAACTCAACAAGTGCATAATCAATACAATTGTGACACTACCCGTCAATTCCGTGTAGCTACAATTTCCTGATAAGTTGCATAATAATTATGTCGCAGGAGGATTGGAAAAATCGTTTTTACGGATACTTTAGAATTTTTACAAAGAAACTTGGGCAACTGAGAAAGATTATACTAATCATTTGGTTTTCCATCAGGATATTTGACAAAAACCAGTTTCATTTCATAATTTAAGCCGAAAGACGTCCACTGCTGGACAGAGACCTATCTCAAGTGTTGCCACAACGAACGATCCTGTGTGTCTCGCATCCATCGGATTACCACTACCCTTACCAGGTCATTGGTCCACCCTGTGGGAAAGTAGAGTTTATACCAAGTTTTGCGTTGTCGGATGATTGACCATCATCATCATCATTTCAGCCGAAAGACGTCCACTGTTGGACATAGGCCAATGAACGGTCCTGTGCTTCTCGCATCCATCGGATTCCCGCAACCCTAACCAGGTCATCGGTCTACCTTCTAGGAGGCCTTCCAACGCTACGTCTACCGGTACGTGGTCGCCATTCTAGAAACTTTCGGCCCCAACGGCCATCTGTTCTGCGAGCAATGTGCCCTGCCCATTGCCACTTAAATTTAGCGATTCTTCGTGCTATTTCTGTAACCTTGGTTCTCCTGCGGATATCCTCATTCCTGGTTCGATCACGCAAGGAAACTCCGAGCATAGCCCTTGATTGACCATTGACCATTCGAACCTAACTCTGATCAACCAGAGTATAAGGAAAGTACTTAATGATTTCCCACCTAAAAAAGGGGACCTTTTCATAGGGAAGTTTGAAAGTGGCACCAGTGACTGAAAAGTTGAAAGGGAATCGTTTGTCTTGGTATGGTCATGTGAAGACGAGGGATGAAGCGCATATTACTAATAAAGTTCTGAGTATACATGTAGATGGATGGAGAGGGAGGGGGAAGCCAAAGAAAAGATGGATGAATTGTGTGAGGAGTGATATGAAAGAAAGTTAGTTAGTGAGTGTGACGGGTGACAGGACAGAACCCAAGAAGAAAAAATTGTTGCACCGACCCCAAGTAATATGGGATAAGGGCAGGAAGAAGAAGACTATTGCAGTTAATGCCGGTTTGTTGATTGTACCAAATAAGAAGATGAATTCGTTACAATTCAGGCATAAATAAACCAAATAAATTTTTAAATCAAATTTGGCGCAAGTGTTGTTGGACGTGTATGTTTTAGAGCTTTATCCATAGACGCAAAGTTGCCTAAAAAGAGGATAGCAGTCGTTTTTTCATTGTTGATAGGCACGCGGTTGACCACTATCTCACCTGATGGAAAGCGACGATGTGGTCGACGTTAGAACGCGCTTGCCTAGAAGTAACCTAATCACTCATGACTTAAAGATCCCCAGGTTGTAGAGCAACTATCAGGAAACACAGACTCCAGCAAGGAATTCTACTCCTTACTTTTACGCACAATGAATGTGTTCCCGAAATGTTTTGTGCATATAGGTGGGATGTCCACCATGTACCGGTGGCGCATCGCCGTACGCCTGGTGGTCCGATAATGGACGCAATTAGGCTATATAATTCCGACGCACACCCCGAAATGAAACCGGTAGAAACAAGCAAAACCGGTAGCTAAGAACCTAGAATTTTCGCTAAAAAACGATTTTTCCAATCACCCTGCGACATATAATATACAGCGTATTTTGCATACTACTGGGGAAATCCGAACAAATAACCGGTTTTGCTCATAATATGGTGAATTATGTTGATTTGAACATTTTCTGTTCCTGCAGTCGCTGCTGCTTGATAATAATGTTTCGATTTGCATAAAATATGTTAAGTGATAAGTGGGAACCGTGGTATTTGCGGGTGGTGGTGGTAGGTGGTAAGATGATAAATCTTGGTAATTTACGGTGGTAGAGATGACGCGTGGAGTGTGTGGCCGTGGGTTTATGAATGCCTCCTCGGATCCCAGATATTTATATATTAGTTTTGTAGGCGAGGCGTCTATTGGAATATTTGTATGGAAGAAGTTTCAATAAGAATTCTAAATTTAAGCAAAGTGTGAAATTCCCGTATTTTACTTTATTTGATTATTATTAGTTGAGACGATATCTATACATACAAATAAAATGGAAGTGTCTATTATTATTTGTAATATTAAAATATATATTTTTTACTAAATATGAATGTTTGCTGTTTGTCTGTTCCGGTTAATCTCCATAAAGGCTGGACTGATTTTGACGGAACTTTCACTGGTAGGTAACTGATGTTATAAGGAGCTACATAGGCTTACTTTTGTTTTAATAAAAAAAAACTTATTAAAATTGTAACCGAATGGCATTGTACTGTTTTACGAGTCTGACACAAATGAAGGGGGCGCCAACTAATTGTTTTTACCCTACTATCCCAGAAGAAGGGTAATGTTTTTCGCGAGTTTGTAGATATGTCTGTTTTCTTGGTACGCTCTGTAGCCTAAACAGCTGGATAGAATTTAACTACGCTAAGCACTAAACTATAGGACCATCGAGTTTTTATTTTCATGGGGTCGTATTTATTACAAGTACTTTATGTCTATCTTATCTATATAAAAAAATCTCGTGTCATAGTGTATGTTATAGAACTCTTCCATTTCAGACTTGACCGATTTTTATGAAATTTTCTTGGGTATATTTGGGAGGTCTGAGAATAGGCTATTCCCCATCCTACCCCCGTTTGCCGGGTCATCTAGTAACATAGGTTCACAATTAGGAATCCAATCCCGCAAACGCGGGATCCCGCACCTTTTTTTCGTGATCAGAAAATCGGGACTAATTTTTTAAAATTCTATTCAGACGACGCGCCGGCGTTCTGACTGTATTTATTAGACCCAGCACAGCCTCATTAAGAAGTTAGTGATGTGATAACTTTACATGGAACTCGTGACTTTTCTATAGGATTTGTATGGAAAACAATTTTTACCTTACAGCGAGAGTTTAACGGAACGTAATCAATATCAGTTTAGGTACGTACCTACTTCACGACTTCTTATTGGAGGTAGGTAATCATCCACTTGACTTCTCCTGCTCTAGGGTGGAGCGATGATGGCTTCAATCCCTTGATGCGGGATTGGATTCCCTATTTGCAATAGCAGAATATTTAAAAAGTATTTACAAACCTTGTTTACTACTGCATCAAAAATAAAATAATATAAAAAAATCCTTTAAACAACAAAACTCGACCATAACCCTACAGAACCACCATACAACTAACTACCTTATTCGCCAAACAAATCGAAAAAGGCAAAAATTGGCCTTTGCTACCGACCCGTCTCTTCCGGCCGCCCGGCCACCGGACATTCCTGCCATAGCCTCTACCGGTCGACGAACCATAGATTCATGGTAAAAAATGCTGCACCTCCTTACAAAAACCGGTGTCGAGTATTGCAATTTTTGGCCTTCGATGAGGAAAAAATTTGATTATATACCTACTTTTTTTTTTTAAATAATATAAACTAGTGCTTGACTGCGATCTCACCTGATGGTAAGCAGTCATGCAATCGTTGATGGTGAGGCGCACTAGTTTATTAGGAGCCTATTCACTCTAGCAGGCAAATTGTTCCAGTCCTTCGATGTATGCGGTATAAACGATGAGGCGAAACGCTTAGTCCGGATCGTAGGGGTTTCAACAACGTAAGCGTGGATACTCGCCATACTTCGGGTTGTCCGATGGTAGAAATGAGATGGCGGAGTCATTTTTTTTTTTGTTATTAATGATAGGTTCGCGTTTGACCACCATCTCACCTGATGGTAAGCGATGATGTGGTCGACGATGGAGCACTCTTGCCTGGAATCATGTCAAGCAATTCCCGCGCACACTCCAAAATGCATCCTGTAAAATACTAATTATAATTATTATTGGGTAGGATTCTACACATAGTGGGACATGATTGCCGCATTTCAGATGAGCTGTGAGCTTAAAGAGCCACTAATTAGATCCCATTTAACGCAAGGTGACATCGCGGCGCGTTGGGGCCGAAAGGTTCTGGAATGGCGACCACGTACCGGAAGACGTAGCGTTGGAAGGCCTCCTACAAGGTAGACCGATGACCTGGTAAGGGTTGCGGGAATCCGATGGATGCGAGACGGACAGGACCGTTCATTGTGGCGGCACTTGGGGGAGGCCTATGTCCAGCAGAGGACGTCTTTCGGCTGAAATGATGACATCGCGGCAGACCAAGGTGAAGGTAAAGAGATGAGCTTGACTCTTATTGGAGAGACTGGTCTTCTGGTCTTCAATAGCTGAGGACTGACGTGTGTGGAAAAGGGAGGCTTTAGCCCAGCTGTGGGACAAAAAAGGCTAACTAGAACTAGATTAGTTACAATGGTTTGGTAAGTGTCTGAAACCAGTTTCTATGTGAGTAAAAGTTCCTTTGATAAGTTTTAAGTTGCAGTGACATTCATACTTGAACTCAAAGTAAATCGTTTACAGTCATGAAGTCCTTTCAGAAGAATTTCTTTAAGTTTTAGCTTATGAATTGTACTAAAACTACACTGCGCACACGTGTGACACACACGCCGATCTGGGCGCGTCGGTCTCCATACATTTAATATGGTAACTAGACTTGTAGAGCTACACTTGAACCACGCCACGCGACGTCGTTCTAAGTACAAATCAGGCGTGTTACACGTGTGCGTCGGTCTAATGGAGTTCTAGCTTTATTCTCTTTGAGATGAATACTGCAGGGTAGCCCGCAAAATTCAAATTTTCATTTTACTTTAAGTATCTCTAAGTTAGAGAGACATGATGATGGTTTTAATGAGTAGGTATAGTTGTGAAAACATATTGCAATCGTCAAACTTATCGGCAGTGGGCAGGGCACATTGCTCGCAAAACAAATGGTCGGTGGGGTTAAAACATTCTGGAGTGGCGATCGTTTACTGGAAGATTAAGTGTTGTTAGGCCTACCACAAGGTTGTCCGATGACCTGGTGAGGGTCACTGGAATCTGATGGATGCGAGACGCACAGGATCGGTCATTCTGGCGATAAATGGGGGAAGCCTATGCCCAACAGGGACGTTTTTCGACTGAAATGATGATTTATATGACATTTCGTTACCAAGATCAGAAGGCAATTTCTATTAACATGGAGAAATTAGATGGCAGACATTCCAGAAAAGATCTGGACCAAAAACAGACCTCAAAATAGTTGAGGAAAGACTAATACTAAACAGATGGCAGACATAATTTTATAATCAAACGATAAAATTGCCTAAGGCACAGAGAATCCTTAGAGCGAATAAATTGGCCTATTTTTTCCCTTCTCTTATTACAAATGTTCAGGCGTCGACGTCTGAAATAATGTTACAAATAATATAACGTACCCTCCTCATATTATTTTAGAAATAAAAGCTAAGTATGATAACATTTCGCAGAACTAACTAGTCTGGTATATTTTTTTCCTTTCCGAGATAAGGTGTTCGGGAATAGTAGGTTTTTCTCTTTACCTAATTAGGTATGTAATTTGATAATAAGAGATTAATTAATCTCATTACGAATAAATAAAATGGGCTTTAATAATAAAAAAATAACTATGTGATTAGTCTATAGACTGTTCTGTATGTTCTTAATTTAAAATATTTTAAGGAAAATTTGAATTTAGAATTTGTTAATCAGTATTTAAACTAAGTGTCAGTTTTTAGGTTTCCGTACCTCAAAAGGAAAAAACGGAACCCTTATAGGATCACTTTGTTGTCCGTCCGTCTGTTTCGGGAACGCGTGGAGGTATCATATTGAAATTAAAACCATATACTCAGGTCTACGGTACCTTGAAGCTGTGAAAAAATCAAACATCAGAGTTAGCGAAAAAAAAAGATGGAAAAATATACGTTTTTTACGACATAAATGGTACCCGGTACCATTTATGTTGTAAAAATATATATTTCGATTCTCTCAAGGGAATCGTTATTCATAGGATACTCCCGTATCCCATTGACCTAAAATCCTGAAATTTGGCATGAAGCAAGGTCTCATAGTACAAGTATAGGAAAAATATTTGAAAACTGTAAATTTGTAGTTACGTCACAAAATAAAACTCTTTTGCCATTCGGAAAAAAATTCGTAACTCAATTCGGAAATTGAACTGTTTGCTGTTGTGAACCCTCAGTGTGAGTCCGACTCACCCGGATTTTTTTTATTAGTTTGGTTAGCACGGTTTCTGCATTTAGCTAGTGTCAAGTTTAGAAAGAGTTACTATTTAGTTTTTACGGTCACTTTGAGTTCCATTATAATGAGGATGTAACACATTCAATTTTTTTTTTGCGGTATTTAGTAACAGATATATCGAGCCAGACTTTTCAGTGCAGCCTCACTGACGTAGTCAATTCCACAATAAAGTTCTCAGCTCCAATTTACCGAGGATCGCGTCTGTTTCAAAGATTCTACAAATTGTCCAGCTGTGTAGACACTTTAGATACAACTGATGATACTGAGATGTAAACTACACCAATTTTACATCACAATATCAACTAGTAATCAATTTTTTTTTTTTGCATAAATCACATGCTAGCAAATCCTTGAACCGGTTAAAAATACTACAAACCTTGACGGTCAAATCCGGTTAAACCGATCTTTTCTAAACATCTCCGTATTTTAGAACCATAGTCTAATACCCGTGGCGACAGGTCACGGGAACAACATGTGACCCACGGATGCCCCTCAAGTTGAAGGGTAAAATCTACAAGTCCGTGATAAGGCCAGTCATACTGTATGGATCAGAATGTTGGGCTGTGAAAAAGACAGATTAAAAAAGATTGCACGTAGCGGAGATGAGAATGCTAAGATGGATGTGTGGTGTGACAAGAATGGATAAAGTGAGAAACGAGTATATTAGGGGAAGTTTGAATGTGGCGCCAGTGACTGAAAAGTTGAAAGGGAATCGTTTATCTTAGTATGGTCATGAAGAGGAGGGATGAAGCGCATGCTGCTACAAGAGTTATGAATTTACATGTGCATGGATGGAGAGGGAGAGGGAGGCCAAAGAAAAGATGGATGGGTTGTGTGAGAAGTGATATGAAAGAAAAGGGAGTTAGTGATAGCGTGACGAGTGACAGGACAGAATGGAAGAAAAAAACGTGTTGTGCCGACCCCAAATAAAACGGGACAAGGGCAGGAAGATGATGAGTCTAATTACCCGTTTACCCTCGGGAGCGATCGCGTGTGGTCTAAATATAAATATACAAAATATTATGCAAGGAAGCCGGCAACGGAAGGAAGGACGCATAAGGACTCGTTCACATCTACACTGCATTCGACGAACTACGCCTAGACCTGTAGCATTTTTTTTTTAAATTGATATAAACCAGTGCTTGACTGCGATCCCACCTGATGGTAAGCAGTGATGCAATTATTGATGGTGAGGCGCACTAGTTTATTAAGAGCCTATTTACTCTAGGCTTGAAGACACCTAAATTATAGTTGGACGGGAAGCTTATCCGGGTTTTACAGAATCACTTAGCAAGCATCGATTCGCAGAAAATAATCAGGAAAACCAGTGTATGCTAATTGGAATTTTATGAGATAAACACTCGTTTAACCTTTTACCTACGCCTACGTTGGATATATGCGACTAATACTCTCGCGTTTATTTCGCAAGGGACGCACATCCACGATCAAATACTCGATTAAAGAGCTAAACGAGATGGAGTACCTTTTTTTTAGGTGGGGAAAATCATCTAATGACAAATTGCGCTCTTGGGCGGAGTGGGAGATAGTGGCAGACTTTTACTTGACTAAAAACCCACTCCTGTTCCTTTGTTGTCTTCGTCCCAGGGCTCCGGGTTTCGTTTTCACACTACCCATGGCCCCAGTAAGCTTCGACCCTGCTGGGCCTCTACGATTTGCTGACAGCTCCCTGAGGCGCGCGTGGAACAATACGCGCCGTCGACGACTTGGGCTCGGTCCGGACGGTTACCGGACGGTCGGACGGCGGGCTACCCATTGCTCGCCGTCCGCAAGCCCGCGCTTACGGTGGCCGGAAATCGGGATCGGAATCCCGGCGGCGGTTGGGGCGTGAGGACCGTTGCCTCACGCGATCGGCCGCCTCCTTTTCGCAGAAGGAGGCGACCGCCAGCCACTCCTCCTCGCTCCGGACCATGGCCTGTACCAAGGCCCGGCGCGAGAGATCGCCGCCGCCGATCGCTCCCACGAGGACACGGCGTTGCTCTGCCCAAGCGGGGCTCACCTCCACCGTGTGCTCCAAAACGAGATGGAGTACCTACCTATACTCCATCTGTTTAGGTAATTAACTATTGTAACATTAATAAGCATAATCAGACCTCTCTAGGAGAGGGAATAGGGTCGTAATCCACTACGCGAGTCCGATGCAGGTTGGTGGGTGTCCTACAGGGTTGATAAAACTTCTACCCACGTTAAGATGGAATATTTGAAAGCAGATACAAGTCGTGTGAACCGAAAACAATCTTGGCATGTCTTTTATCTAAAAGTTGGAAAATCTAAAAATGTTTACAATTTGTTATTTACCCATACCGATTTTTGGTAATTAACTAAATTTAAATAATCCTTGTATGTCTTTTATATGATTTCTTTTTTAATAAAAAGACATATCAAGATTGTTTACGTTTAGTTAACTAACTAAACAAATAGTCGCAAACACACGACCCTGGCGAATAGGACACGAAAACACTAGGTAGTTGAACCAATCCGACGCAAGCGCTTAAAGGGTTAATTACTTTTCAGAACGAATCTTTCCTAGGATCTGTACTTACAGAAAACTAGAGCATTTTGTGATAACATTAAAATTAGATTAGGGAAATACATACTCGTACCTACCTACATCATGAATGATGCCAATTTCTTGCCTTGTCATCAAACATTAGTCAAAGAATTCGTCCCCTTCTTCCATTGTAAACTGACCCTCTCTCCGCAATAAACCTATCCATCAGAAAGGTCAATATATCTTCACAGTTTCTTCGCTATGCCGCAATTTGTAACTCAAGTCACGAATGCGTTCAAAATAAAGATTCGATTGTTGACTCATCGACGTCAGAATCGAAACGTTTTCCCGCGTAAAGTCCGCAAACTGCAAACTTTTTCTAACACTGATAAGTAAAACATTAGGCTTCAAACACCCTTATGGTCATGTTCTTAAGGGTTAATTTAAAAGACTTTGTGTTAAACTCGATAGCAAATAGATTGTCAATGTATAAATAGTGCAACGGTGCGTTCCGCGAATTCGCTGCGTTCATTTTCCTCGTCGAATGGAATGCGCCTCCTGACGTCATTTGGAGCGCACCTACAAATAACACGGCCAAATTAAATTGTCTTCATTCTATGTTTAAATTAGAATTGAAAGCAGGCACTAGGAATAAGTAGGATGTTATAAATCGGACAATTTGAAATGTTCAGCTGTTGTGTGTGGTTTGTTTGAGGTGTACGACTGTTTAATTTGGTCGGTTATCAGGATAACGGTTCTTACAGGTCATTCGAATGACCGATAGGAATGTTTTTATTACTTAGTCTAAAAAAATAAGTTGTTTTTATAACTTATCGCATGGGATTTACGCTTATGGTGTGTTTGGACAGGTGATGCGTGGACAGGTTACATGTTTATTATGGAGTTGATATAATTTCAGTTTTGTACCTATTCTCTCTTAATGACTCTTAAATCTTAATTAGTAACGCCATAGTTTGTTTTAATTAAGATAAGGTGGTCAGGAAATGGCTGTTGACGTCTGTCTGTTAAAAATCAACTATTTTAATGCCGATTAAAGGGTGCGGCATACTTGTAACACACTACGCGGGTTCATCGGACAATTAAGGAAATGTTGCCCCATGATTTAAAGTGCTTTATTTTTGGGGTCGGTTATCTTTATCCTGGCTGCTTATTACTAATCATGGTCGTTTATTACATCGATTAGTGGAAGGGACGTGCTTAGTCAATGACATTAAAATTTTTGTTCCCGATAACCATTGCCGGACTTTTTTTTTTGGTTATGGTGGGAAATCATTCAATGACTTCTCTTGCTCTAGGGTGGAGCAGGAGGGCGTGTCAGACTTTTACTGACTAAAACCGCACCTATGTTCCTTCTTTGCCCTTTGCGTTCCACGACCCCGGGTTTCCCGGGTAACTTTGCCGGGTAAGACAGTATAAATCATTTATGGTGCTACGTTTCTATACGGTTGTGCGACGTACTTATATCACCCATCTCACGAATGTTAATAGCACCCTTGAATCTGGTCCTAGACTAGATCTTTTTCGCTGATGAATGGAAGAAGAAACTGACTGAATTCGCATACAACGGAATTCCCCCTTTTTTTAAAGGTTGAATTTTAAAAAATTCTCGCATACCTTTTTTTTTAGTGTGGAAATCATCTAATGACTTCTCCCGCTCTGGGCGGAGCGAGAGGGCGTGTCAGAATTTTACTGACTAAAACCACACCTGTGTCCTTCAGTTGCACTTTGCGTTCTAAGACTACGGGTTTCCTTTTCAGAAATTCCCCGCGGTCCTAGCTAGCGGGCATCGGTCCTGCTGGACCCCTACGGTTTGCTGACATCTATTTGAGGAGCGCGTGGATCACTACGCGCTGTTGACGACTGGGCTTGATCCGGTCAATTACCGGACGGCCGGACAGCAAGCTACCCATTGCTCGACATCCGGAAGCCAGCGTCTACCCTGGCTGGTAGTCGGGGTCAGAATCCGTGAGGACATTCGTTCCCTCACGCGTGCGGCCTCCTCCTTCGCTAGCATTACTGCTTCGCAGAAGGAGGCCGCCGCCTGTCATTCCTCCTCGCTTCGGACCATAGCCCGAACCAGGGCCCGACACGAGAGGTCGCTGCCGCCGCTTGCATCCACGAGGACACGACGGTGCTCCGCCCGTGTCCACCGTGTCCTCCGGGCGGTCCACCCATGACACCTGGGCGTTTTTTCCGCCTAAATCCGATGCAGGAAGCTCCCGAACTTGCCATGTCCGGTGAGGACCTGCGTCATGGGGAAGGTGAGCGGCGTGTTGTCGCTCCAGCCACTCCCCAAAGAGGGGACTTACCGCCATAATTGTGGCGTGCCCAAAGCTTCGCATCGGTACTTAATATAAGTGTGAAAATAAGAAATAAAAATAAAACAAATATATAAAGATAACTCAGTATATCCCTTCTGCGTGAAGCTTCTAGATCCAAAGGAAATGTAATCTAGAACATTCCATCGATCCATTACAAACCATGTTTACCAAATCAACAAACAAACATACTGACCTACCCACAAAACGCAACGCACGCAAAAACAAGTAGGTAGGTACGTTATAAAAGGAAGCCTTGTCCAAAATTTCACGTTCCTAGTCCCAGTAGTTTCGGCTGTGCGTTGATATGCCAGTTTCTCCTTTTATACACCCCTATTTTTTAATTAGTACAAAAAACATTGAGCTCTATCTATACCAGTTACTGTGTGTGTAATTTATGTGGTCAAAAGTAATAAAAAACTAAATCTCAAAATTGTCCACTAAAATTTGTCATAATTTGTAAATTCATAATTGAACCAATTAATTATTCATAACAATTGCTACTAGAAAATATTACGCGCAGTGTTTCTCCATTGTTTTTCATTCATAATCAGCCTGTACAATATTTCCATAAATTGAGTGACATTTTGGGATATAAACAAACGCTAATAACTTTGCTGTTTATGAATATTATTTATTGAGACTTTAATTAAATAATACTAAGACCTTTTCTAATAAGCCCTTTATGTATTTGTATTAATTAAAAACTAGTGGTGTATATTTAGGTATATCTACTCATATATACGGATACGTCCAATTTGTAAAGGAACTCCCAGTATGCTTTATTTGCTTCTTATTTTATATTATATACCAGTTTGTCCCAGCCTCAACCAAGCCAATTCAAACGAAACTGCGATTGCCTGAAAACGGTAAAACAATTTAAACATGATTTATCTACAAAAGAAAGCGTAGTTATGCCAGGCATACAATATTCCTCACAATAACCCGAGACAAAACGTTAAGCAAAGAAATATCTCTAAATCGTTTGTCCGTCAGTCGTAAACTAACGAATAGGCAATAATTAGTCGCCATATTGAAAAGCCAACAATGCATTGTGAAACCGAAACTTTCCTATTTAAAATGTATTTTGAAATTGCAATGTTAATATCTAGTCTCTGTATTACGAAACTCATTTGATTTTGTACCTTATTTCTTAAGTCTTAAAAACTATAAGTGATGTCGTGTGTAAGCAAAACAAAATGTCGTGTAAAATTATCATTTGGCGGCTATAGAATCAAGTTCCCAGGTTTGTCATTGTACCTATACCTAACGGTGATGTAAGTGATTGCCTACATCAATATCTTTGCAGTCAAGTCACAATGGGAAGAAAGGTAATGAGGAAGGATTATCAATCATTATCATTTTATTGTATTAGCTAGCTGTACTCCGCGGATTCGCCCGCGTTTTTAGGGTTTCGTACTTCGAAAGGAAAAAACGGAACCCATACAAGATCACTTTGTTGTCCGTTCGTCTGTCTGTCTGTCAAGACCCTTTATCTCGGGAACGCGTGGAGGTATCGAGTTGAAATTAAAACCATATACTCAAATCTGCGGTCTCTTGAAGCTGTGAAAAAAATCAAATTTCTAAGTTAACGAAAAAAAAAGATACGGCCGTTTATGTCTCAAAAAGCGTATATTTCGACACTCTCGAGAAAATCAAATTCATAGGGTACTTCCCGTTGACCCAGAATCCTGAAATTTTGCATAAAGCAAGTTCTTATAGCACAGGTATCACAACAAATAAATTTTTGTCGTAGCATGATGCTTTAGCCTATAGCCTTCTTCGATAAATGAGCTATCCAACACTACACTACAATTATTATAAGATCGTGCGGGTGACAGCTGTCGGATTCATACAATGTAGCTACCTATCCTTTTCTCTCATCTTAAACATGAAACTAGGCGTTCTTGCAAAGGTCCGACGGTACTTCACACCGGGACAGCTTCTAATGTTATGCAATGCACAGGTCCGATCGTGTGTGGAGTACTGCAGTCACATATGGGCTAGTGCTGCAAAATGCCATCTAGCAGCTTTGGACTCAGTGGAAAGGCGTGCGAAGAGGCTAATTGGGGATCCAGATTTGGTTAAGTCCAATCTACAAAGCCTCGAGCACAGGCGCAGGGTAGCCAGCCTATCGGTATTTTACAGGTTGCATTTAGGAGAGTGTGCGCGGGAATTGCATGACTTGATTCCGCCATCTCCTTTCTACCATCGGACAACCCGACGTACAGAAATCAGAAATCAGAAATCAGAAACGTTTATTTCAAATAGACCAATTACAGGCACTTTTGAATTGTCAAAATGTCAGTCAGTCAAAAAAAAACAAGTGAAGCTAAATTGCACGTTCCAAAGCGTAGATCTCTATGGAGAAGAACGTGCAAGAAACTCCATGGACACTCTTTTAAATCATGTTATGAGATACATAAATCTTGGTTACATATTTCTTGTCGCTTCTAATATGTGAGCACAATGTAGATAAGTAATAATAATTAAAATAAAAAAAATATACTTAAAAAAGACTAATTAAAAAAAAAATAGAAATTGAATTAAGTCACTGGCAGCTAAGAGATGACCAGTCTCAACTGACGGCACCCGTTCACGAGCATGACGCGTGCATCAGCCCCACTCAACTCAACCATTTTTAAGGGAACCGAATGACCCAATAACACGTGCCACCATCAGCGAGACATTTGAGTGAGCATGACAAACTCTCAACTGCCATGCTCGTAATGTCAAACAAGTTGTAACCTAATAAAAATGCTCCATGGTACTTCACATTCACAAAACTTGAAAAACAAAGTGCTTCTACATTATACAATGCTACTGTTTCCAAATACAAAAGATAATAAATTATCATAAGCTCTATTGAAATAAAATAAAATAAAAAAAAAAAAACATTTCTAAAACAACAATACAAAAAGGGGAACAGTATCTCTTCCAAAATTATTAAAAAAAAAAAACTAATTTGAAGGTAAAAGTGGCTGTGGCTGCGGAGCAGGACCGGCATTTAGCCAAGCGCTTTTATCAAGGATTAGTGTTGGGATTTTATCCGAGTAAATACTCAAAATGGATAAATACTCAATAAATATCCGTTTTTACTCGAGTATTTATCCAAATCATGGATAAATACTCACTACAGTTTGGATTGCGTTATTTAGCTTAAATCTTGTTATTTTACCAACAAACGGATTGAATCAATTAAAATACGGAAAATATAGATTTGTAACGTGCTTTATTAATCACATTTATAATAACATAAAGCCTATTATGTTCCATCTTGAATATTTTCGTCAAGCATTATCAAAGTTAGAACTAGTATATTGATTTGTTCATAGCATAAATGCACATTATAGTTTTTTTTTTTTTAATGGGTGGGAAAATCATCTTATGACAAATCACGCTCTTGGGCGGAGCGCGAGATAGTGTCAGACTTTTAGTGACTAAAATCCCACTCCTGTTCCTTCTTTGCCTTCGTCCCAGGGCCCCGGGTTTCACTTTCACACTACCCGTGGCCCCAGTAGGCTTTGACCCTGCTGGGCCCCTACAATTTGCTGACATCTCCCTGAGGCGCGCGTGGAACAGTACGCGCCGTCGACGACTTGAGCTCGGTCCGGACGATTACCGGACGGTCAGACGGCGAACCACACATTGCTCGCCGTCCGCAAGCCCGCGCCTACGGTGGCCGGAAATCGGGATCGAAATCCCGGCGGCGGTTGGGGCGTAAGGACCGTTGCCTCACGCGATCGGCCGCCTCCTTTGCTAGCATTACTGCTTTGCAGAAGGAGGCGACCGCCTGACACTCCTCCTCGCTCCGGACCATGGCCTGTAGCAAAGCCCGGCGCGAGAGATTGCCGCCGCCGATCGCCCCCACGAGGACACGGCGTTGTTCTGCCCAAGCGCAGCAAAATGCACATTATAGTAGATACTTCGTCATCAGTCTTTTTAATGTTATCACTGCTGGGACACAGGCTTACTCTTCTCTATGAGAGGGAATGGACTAAAATATAATCCACCATGCTGGCCCAGTGCGGGTTTGTAAATGTCATACATCCTCAAACTACGTAGTAGATATTTAAATTGTTGTAGTAAGTAATAGAGTTATATTCTAGCTATGTTCAAAGTTACAAGTTTTTAGCTTATTGGGACGTTACAGGTATGTTAAAAATTGGTAAAAGTTATTAAAAACGTTTTACAAAAGAGGTTATGTAATATAATTTTTTTTAACAAAAAATAAAAAACCGACTTCACTAAAAAAAAACTAAAAGGATCAAAATAACTTTAATTTCGAAAGTCGGTGCTTCTTGGTACCTATTAGTTGTTTCTTATTTAACACCGACTTCCGAAATTAAAGTTATTTTTATCCTTTGTGTTTTTTTTTAGTGAATTCGGTTTTTTTTTGTAAAAAGTTTATTATTTCACACTTTTTAGTTGCGATAGACTTACATATAACCAGAGTGCCTATTTCTCATGACAATTCCAAACACTGCTAGGTTACATTGTTTTATTATGAAGTTCCTGTGTCTACCTTCCACCTACCGGCTCCATAATCAGATCAGTTCGATAGTACTTTATAGCCAAACTGCATTTCATGACAATTCTAATAAGCCCAAACACGGCTATCTCACTATTTGACTGTAAGTGCTTAAAGTTCTCGATGAAAATATCAAAATCACTAGTGTTTTCGAAAGTTTCAATGAAGTAACTAAGAACTCCTTTTCTGAAATCTCTAAAGATAAAAATACTAGTCATTAATCCTTAAAATAACCACTCGATTTGTAAAAAAATAAACATCATTTCATTTTGAGTAAATATCCATCACTTTGAGTAAATATCCAATAAAAATGGGTAAAAATGAGTATTTACTTATTTTGGATAAATACTCGAGTATTTATCCTCTGGGTATTTATCCGCCGCCCATCTCTATCAAGGATATAATCTTCCAGTTTATAATACGCTTGTCTACATAGTGTGCGTTTAATGCATGCTTTAAATTTGGACTCATTTAGTTGTAGAATCTCAACTGGTATTTTATTATAAAATTTTACACAGTACCCCATGAAAGAACTACGTACTTTAGCCAATCTGAACCGAGGTTGATCTAATTTGTTCCTGTTCCTAGTACGGCGAGTATCCACCCTTACGTTGTTGAAACTTCAACGGTCCGGACTAAGCGTTTTGCTTTCGTTTATACCGCGTACATCGAAGGACTGGAACAATTTGCCTGCTGCGGTCCTCCCGTCCAACTATAATTTAGGTGTCTTCAAGGCTAGAGTGAATAGGCTCTTAATAAACTAGTGCACTTCACCATCAATGATTGCATCGCTGCTTACCATCAGGTGGGATCGCAGTCAAGCACTGGTTTATATGAATTAAAAAAAAAAATGCATATTTTCGTCCTGCTGTCATCCTACCCCATCCTACCCATGCCTTGTAAAAAAGACCTTAACATAATTTTTTAATTCGGACCAGTATTTCCTGAGATATACGCGTTCAACCAAACAAACAATCTCTTCAAGCTTTATAATATTAGTATACATTTTATGTATTTTACGTTTGTTATAGGAACTGTGTTTAAGTATGTAATTTTCTTCATTTTACTGATTGAGTTGGAAATCGCGTTTACATTAACATGTAACAATGGTACCAAGAGGTAAAGGACCTCTGCTAACGTTAACCTCTAGCTGGGTATTATGGATTTTGTGGAAAACCAACTTGTGTAGCTCTCTTCCGCAATCTGTAGACTAAAGTCGGAAAGTTGCGGACAGCAAGCAATAGGTAGCTCACCGTTCGGCCGCCCGGGAAGGATCAAGCGTGGGTGGACGGTGCGTTATGATCCACGCGTACTTTAAAGAAATGTCAGTAAGATTGACAGAGCCAGTTAGGGCCGATGTTTGTCAGGGCTGCGGATTGTTTGAACAAGTTAACGTAGCCTTCGCAAAAGGGCAATTAAAGGAACACTATGGGATTTAGTCAACAAAAGTCTTACACTCCCTCCTACTCCATCCAGAGTGAGAGAAAGTATTTGATGATGTCTTACGCAAAAAAGGAGGTGAAAGAGGGCTATAGGATTGTTCGAAAGATCTGATCCTGGAACGCAAAGGGCAACTGAAGTAACACGGGTGGGTTTGAGTCAGCAAAATTCTGATACTCTCTCTTGCTCCACCCAGGCGGGAGAAGTCGTTTAATGATTTTCCACTTTCAAGCACACGCTCTTGAACACTCTCGATGATACTGATACTTGATGGTGCGATGATGTGCTCGACGATGGAGCACGCTTACCTAGAAGTAGGTAGAGTGACTGGGTTACCATTCACTCTTGACTTAAAGACCCCCAGGTTGTAGCTATCAGGAAACACATTTAGGGAATTTACAGAATTCCACTCCTTAGCTGTACGCACTATGAAATGCTCCCAAAACGTTTTATTTGTATGGGTGGGAGGCCCACCATGTACCGGTGGCTCATCGCCGAAAGTCTGGAGATCCGATGATGGAACGGGCTTGGCGGAATTAAGTTATGCAATTCCAACACACACACTCCCCGAAATACAACCGGTAGAAAATCGACAGGCTAGCAATTCGGCGTCGATGCTCATGACTTTGAAGCTTTAACTTGACGAGTGCAACATTACTTCTTGGCTGGTTTCTCAATTGATACCACAGCATCAAGCTGGTATCTGGCAGATCCATCACAAAGATTAGAGCAGGGCCTTACTATCACGTGTTAAAAGCGAGCGACGAGCGAGAAAGTGAGATGGAGATATACATCCTATACAACATTATTTTTAGTCTGAATATAGTTTGTTCAGAATCAGTAACTGAATCGATTCCAATAATTTTTACACCATGTTATATTTTTTCCCAAAAATATTTTTAAAAGGTCACAAGTTGGATACCACCGACATTAAGTACAACATAGGTCACGGCAAGTCATAGCGGACATTAGGCGCCTGCGCACAGCTGGGTGGGGGGGCAAAACAACCTCTCAGTCGCCCGGATGGCCCGGTGACCTTGTATATGTGCGTAAAACCAGATAACATAACAAGCTTATAACTTTGTGATATTTTACGATACAGTTATAAAATTTTGTACATAGATTCTTAACATAAAAATACTAGACACGTGTTTCGGGTTTCGCTTATACTAAAAATAATTTTGTATAGCTCTATCCCTTAACAGTTCAGTTTAGGTTGTTAAATGGATTGCATTAAGAGGTCGTGGTAAGGCTTTTGTACTCCATACACGATCGAACTTGCACTTGATAAAAGTTAAGCTGCTGTCACAGTATAGATAAGATATGGAACAGTACGAAAACTACCTACAAATGTTCGAAACGGCTTACTCACACAAACATACGCATAGACTCCTAAGCGGCATTCGCTACTGACAGGACCGCGAGAAACGCTTATGAGTCTCGTCGATGCGTATGTTTGTGTGAGTGAGCCGTTTCGAACATTTGTAGGTAGTTTCCGTACTGTTCCTTAAATCTATACTGTGGTATGGCTCAAAAAGTCAACTCAAAACATTACATTAATATCAAATAGGAGTCTAACAATAAATACAATAAAGTGATACAAGAAGTCAAGAAAATAAATACAATAATTACATGAAATTGACTCATTACAATTATCACATCAATTAAATAATAAACTAATTAACACTTAGCGTGACCAGAGTCGAGGGCTGCCTCGTTCTTTGCTCATTTTTTTTTCAATTAATTGCCATTCAACGTGACAATGCTGCCAGTCTTCTGGGCACCTTTCCGGATGACAGCAATGTGGAGGAGTTTTTGAATATACATAATGTACGTAAATTAGGCTAAGTGCGTAGTTTGTTAATATTTAAGTCAATTAGGTATATATATTGGTTACCATTAATAAACGAATAATGAATTAAAGTTTACCTAAAGTAGTCCGCAGGACATCTAGACAAATATTCACTACTAGCTGACCCGGCCGAACTTCGTATCGCCTAACAGTCAATGAATGTAGTATATATTTCGATATAGTCGACCGATTGCGATGGAATAAAGCCTAAGTAATATATCAAGTTACACACAATTTTAATGTATAAAAGTTATCTACATAGATTTCGTACATTTTACGTAATGCGCGCACAACTAAAAACTTCTACAGATTTACTTTAAATATAGATAAAACAAGTCGCTTAATTTATCGTTGTCAGCGATAAGACCGCCATTGTACCCATAGATTTAATTTTATTAATATGTTGTATTACTTTTTTGGTGTAGGTATATATTCTATTATCTTTTAATAAAATTAGGATAGGTATATATTATAAATAGATCCGTTTTTTGGAATTTATATAATTCATTTAAAATAGTCATCTACTGAGTAAAACCTTTCGTTACACAGCCAATTAGTATTATTTTAGTACAATAGCACTTTACTCCCAACTTGGGTCTTGGTCGCGAAATGGCCTACCCTACCTGTGTGACAATTTTCATCCAACTCCGTTCAGCGTAACGAGTAACAAATATACATACATAAGTTCAAAATTTAGCCTTTGTAATATAAGTGTTTTTATCAACATATTTTTTTATTCTTAAGTAGGTAGTGTATGTAAAGCTGGTCTGTGTTTTCCGACGGTTAAACATGAAAGTCTTCAAATTTCAAGTTTCTATCGAAGAAGTTGCGTTGCATCAAAGTGCAGCAAGCGGCTTCTCATCATTTTCAGCATCGTAGCTCAACCTTTCGGTGAAAAGTGTTAAAACTTCACTCTGTTTGAGAGATAACTGGTGTCCACACTTAAGGGGATGCAACTCGACATACATTTTCACTGTTTTTCATACAACCGGTCTTACGCGATTATAACGTTATTACACACTTTTATTAGATATTTTGGAAGCACAGTATCTTGTGGAAATTATCTAAGCTTCTATTGAAATCAATTTATAGATCTGTGTAAAACTAATCCAGTAAAGACCTCTGAAAATCTGCTATTTTGCATGAACTTTGACACATCATAATTTACTTAAAAATTAAAAAAGTCAAAAAAAATTAACAATAAAAGCCTTACAAATTTAATCAAGATTCTAAATGACGACAATTTTTTTCAAAAACTTTTAAGGTTTTAAAAAAAACATGTATTTCCTGGAACAAGTTTTGTAAAATATTCGAGTAAATCACGAAAATACCGAATGCTAACAGAGTTTTCAGGCGTTATCTCTCTTTTTTCTCGTTCCCTTTTCGTCAAACATCGTGTTGGATTGCGTTAGATGAAGTAACAAGCTTTCAAACCATGCTCGATATTGACGATAGGCGAGTGAAAAAGGATTCTCTTAAGTACTATATCACCAAATCGCAGATGATTTTCCCACCGAAAAAAAACAAAAAAAAAAAAAAAAAAAAAAATCCCACTTTGAAGCCATGAGTTGACTTCCGAAAGGGTAACCCGTGGTCCTGGAACGCAAAGGGCAAAGAAGGAAGATAGGTGTGGTTTTAGTCGGTAAAAGTCTGGCACGGCCTCATTGGATGATTTCCCACTTTAAAAAAAATGGCATCCCACTTAAAAGAATTCTAACGTGTGCCACAACATTATTATTAATACATGGAAGTCCGTTAATCCCATAAAGATGACTCACCACTTATAATAATAATCATGTAAAGAAGACGACTTCCAATAAATGACGGGTCATTTCAACGTCCACCAGCGGATTATTCCACACATTTAATACGTTCCGGTTCTCAATTCGCAACTTTCGATACTTTAGGGTACCGCGAATTGGAAACAGTAGTACCTACTTTACAATTATTGCTGTAAGATGGTGCGGGTGACAGCTGTCGGATTCGTACAATGTAGCTATCTATCTTTTTCTCTCATCTTAAAGGTTATCGTCCTGTTGTCATCATACCCATGCTATGTAAAAAAGACCTTAGACTGAAAAATTTATATACTATTTTAATTAACAAACAAATAGATGAAGAGGGAGTAGTAAGCCAAAGAAAACACTGATAGAAATCCGGCTAAAGCCACTCATATCTGTATAGTTCTTTCCTAAAAAGACCATCTCAGACACTAATCTGCATGGTTCTCATGTGATTTGGCCATTACATATTTTCTGTATGGAATTTAAAAGAGACTTTGACCACTGAATTTGTTTCGACCTCATCTTGTTTAAACTTACGAAAAAAATGACGTGTAAAAGTGTTTTTTTAAACCTATTTTCAATATAAATATCATTTCTCATTAAAGAAAATATGGATGGATCGTGTGCTGAACGATGTGGCAGAAAAGGCGGTTAATAACAACTTAATGGACGATTTTAACCAATCATGTTTGAGCATTCGTCGTGTCGTGATGTCCCTGTAGAATAGAATAGAATAAAACTTTATTGTACACCAAAATAGTAACAAAAACTTTTAAACTAACTTAATCTATGGTTACAATGGCGGTCTTATCGCTAACAGCGATATCTACCAGACAACCTTAGGATGGACTGTAAGAACTTAACATAAAAAAGGGGGTAGACTGCGGTGTACTGCAAATTAAATTGCTATAGACTGTAATATATATTGATATACATATATATATATATTTATATTAACTATAGATATTGTAGTTAAGAAAGACACCCACCTCTCATGCAGGAGGTTGCAGGACTGATACCGGGAAAGTATCAATGATTTTTTCAATTCATATGCACTTTTCTAAGTTTATCAAGGACATTACTGTGTCAGTAAAGTCCTCCGTCTGTCCGTGCCTCGGAAAGCAGGTAAAGCCGTTGGTCCCGGTTGTCATTCATCGTTACAGGTAAGTCTGCCCCCCTACCCAAGTTGCAAACGATAAACGTGAACGCTTAGTAATCTCCAATAGATTTTCAACTTTATACCTAAGAACATAAAGTTGAAAATCTATTAAAGACTACTGAGCGTTAGCGACCGGAACGAACGAAAACACTATGTAATCTTCAATAGATTTTCAACTTTATATCCAATAACATAAAGTTGAAAATCTATTAAAGACTACTGAGAGTTTACGTTTATCGTTTGTGACTTGGCTAGGGGGGCAGACGCCAGAAAGTCTGACCATCAGTCAATCCAAGGCGTATCGTGTCTAGTAACTGGGTTGTAGAGGTTTAATAAGCAGTCACTCCATGTAAAACACGGGTATTCAGCCGTATCTGGTGAGACTGGAAGCCGACCCCAAACTAGTTGGGAAAAGGCTAAGGAGATGATATTTATGGATAGCTCGCCATCCGATCGTCCGGTAACCGTCCGGACTGAGCCCAAGTCATCGACGGCGCGTACTGTTCCACGCGCGCCTCAAGGAGATGTCAGCAAACCGTAGCGGCAAAGACGAAGCCTACTGGGGCCAAGGGTCTGCTTCTGAAAGGAAGACTCGGCCCTGGTATGAAAGGCAATGAAGGAAAAGGAGTGGGTTTTTATTCAGTAAAAGTCTGACACGTCCTCTAGCTCCGCCCAAGAGCGGGGGATGGGATTCGGTGGGAATTCAGCATTCATTTGGGTCATTTTGTCATGTAAAACCAGCTTGCTACCTTGCTGGGTGGCAACTTTTCCACCACGGCATGATCTTTTCGCAAAACCTAGCATGACATTACAAAAAATGTTGAAAAAAATCATGAAGTCTTATATGATACAAGTGTCCATATAAGGAATATAATCATTAAGCTCTCAACTCACACTTGCCCGCTTTTTTAGTGTTTTCAAAGTCGAAATACCAGTTCGCGTGGTATTCCAAAAATTCGGACTTGTTTGTCGAAGACATGTGTGGCATATATTATATTTGTATTACTCAATGCCTAGGTCATTGGCCTACCTGCAATCGGCGTATTTTGATCGCTGGGTCGCCATTTTGTATGCTGTACTTGTTGCTTTTTAGGTACCTACTTGTTTTTGCGTGCGTTGCGTTTTGTGGGTAGGTCAGTATGTTTGTTTGTTGATTTGGTAAATTTGGTTTGTAATGGATCGATGGAATGTTCTAGATTATATTTCCTTTGGATCTAGAAGCTTCACGTGGAAGGGATATACTGAGTTATCTTTATATATTTGTTTTTTTTTTATTTCTTATTTTCACACTTATATTAGGTACCTACGCAAGGCTTTGGGCACGCCACAATTATGGCGGTAAGTCCCCTCTTTGAGGAGTGGCTGGAGCGGCAACACGACGTCCTCACCTTCTCCATGACGCAGGTCCTCACCGGACATGGCAAGTTCGGAAGGTTCCTGCATCGGATTCAGGCGGAAGAAACGCCCGGGTGTCATCGTTATGTGGACCGCCCGGAGGACACGGTCACGGTAATATTAATTACCGTGACACGGTGGAGCATACGGTGGAGGTGTGCCCCGCTTGTAATGGATCGATGGAATGTTCTAGATTACATTTCCTTTGGATCTAGAAGCTTCACGCGGAAGGTATATACTGAGTTATCTTTATATACCTATTTGTTTTTTTATTTATTTCTCATTTTCACACTTATATTACAGAGCCGAAATTTTGTATGTTTGTTCTTCTTCATGCTCAAACGATACACGGGTAGACCATGTCCAAGATTAGCACATAGGACACTTTTTTATCCCGGGAGTGTAACGGACGGCGAGTATCCACCCTTACGTCGTTGAAACCTCTACGGTCCGGACCAAGCGTTTCGCCTCGTCATTTATACCGCGTACATCGAGGGACTGGAACAACTTGCCTGCTGCGGTCTTCCTGTCCGATTATAATTCAGGTGTAACAAGGTTAGAGTGAATAGGCTTTTAATAAACTAGTGCGCCTCACCATCAACGATTGCATTACTAATTACCGTCAGGTGGGATCGCAGTCAAGCACTAGTTTATAACAATTAAAAAAAAGTATGTCTGCAGTTAGTTTTTCTAAATATGTATCTTTCTTTGCTTGTTTTCTATGAAGTTGAAGAACTTCACAATAAAACGCTCTTGCTAAACGTTTCGGTTCCTACGTGAATCGCTACTGCATGGTTCACGTGCTGAGTAATGTTAATATATTCTTATAATTTTAATTTTGTCATTTTTAATTCAACCATTAAGTATTTAATTTTTGTGTCGTGTATGTTTGTAAATTTTTAATTAAAATTTTATTCATAATTATTTATTAATTGAATTTAATGTAATTCTATGATCCAATGCTGATTGATATAAATAAAAATATTATTACAATCTTTATTTTCTATGGCATAAGGATACTGAACCGCTTTCCTGCTACTTTCTATAAGAAATTTTCAAAAAAGCTTACGATCTCAATAAAAGAAAAGCGAAGGGGAAGGAAATTAACGAAGGGATATTTTGTTTGCTTGCTTGTCTGTTTCAAGATTTCTGATAAAACAAACAAATTCGCTAAGAAGTAAAGCAACTGGACAAAGTCACAGGCACTACCTAGTGTTAGTAAAGAACATATTTGCGTAGCATTGTTTTTCAATTACATTCCTGTGGTACATTTTTTTGAGCATATCCGGATGTCAACGGGCAGTATTTGTTTTTATTCTAAAAAATGTTGACAACTCCGCTGTTTTTAATTTAACCCTGTGCTCGCTAATTAGTTTCACTACAATTTTTATCAAAAATACTAAAACATTTTTTTTTTCTTAAATTTTTTCTGCTCCATAGAGATCTACGCTTTGGAATGTGCAATTAGCATCAATTTTTTCTGACAAGAAGTCAGTCTGAAATGTCAAGAAGTCATGACATTTCAAAAGTGCCTGTAAATGGTTTATTTGAAATAAAATGCTTTGAATCATCATTTTTTTCTCTTTAATTTTTAGTATCAATTTTTTCCCTTCTGTTTCAACTTTTCTCTTCAATTTTAATTGTAGCATAGTGTAGAATGTTGATTACTATTATTTGCTTTTTTTTTTTTTTTTTATTATTGATAGGCTCGCGTTTGACCACCATCTCACCTGATGGTAAGCGATGATGTGGCCGACGATGGAGCACGCTTGCCTAGAAGTAACCTATTCACTCTTGACTTAAAGACCCCTAGGTTGTAGTAAAATCGACTTCTTTCCAATGTGACATGAGCTTTTATTTTATATTTTCTACACAATGTATGTTGTTCGGAAATAAAACACTTTTGACTTATAAATTATTCTTATTATTAAAAGTAAAGATTTTTCCGAAATATGTATGTTAAAGAGCCAATTTTGTCTGTTTATTCTGATTTTTTGATATTATTACAATAAATACAGCTTTTTCTGAACATTGATGTTTAATTTATAGGTTTTACATACTTTCATAAGTTTATTTAGATCCATGCTCATCAAAAACTGCATTTCAATGTGGGCGACAAAATACTAAAACAAAATACTCGCGTTACACAAAACGGCGTGACTACGCTAGGGTTAATATATATTATTTATGCACTATTATTTATGCAAATTGGTTATAGGTGTTGTTTTCGCTAGGTGATATCGACATAGCGAAATATTTACCAACGGATTCTAAATAGTTGCCAAAAGCTACCTAACAACTGTTGAATTTTTTCAATATTTTCTTTCTTTTTCGAAGAATCTGCGACAACAGCATCATAGTGGTTTAACCACCTCGTTACGGGAGCACAATTTTTGCTATTTTTGTATTTTTTTAGGGTTCCGTACCCAAAGAACTAAGACTACTGTCCGTCTGTCTGTCACCAGGCTGTATTTCATGAACCATGATAGCTAGACAGTTGACATTTTCACAGATGATGTATTTCTGTTGCCGCTATGACAACAACTACTAAAAGCAGAATAAAATAAATTGTGTAAAAAAAAAAAATTGAATTATAGATAATTAATGGTATGGAACCCTTCGTACTCGCACTTGGCCGGTTTTTTTAAATTAAAATACGGAATGATTTTATTTACCTATATATTTTTTTGACGGTAGTGTCTATCTATCTATTATGGTCTGGTTTCCACACTTAGTCCTTAGCGGACCATTGTGCGTGGACCATGGCGGCTTTTACTACTACGACGGTAGCGTCTTAAAAGAATCTGTGGGTTGGTTAACCATCCTCCCGAAGACTGACAGCCTCTTTACTAAGAGTCATTTCAGTCAATTACAGGTAAAGTGGTTTTCTTAACGTAATTAATTAGTGATAGCGTTGCGCGAGAACGCAAACTTTAAATACCTGTAGGGTATTTGATTTTTGACAGACAGGCACGACGCGACATTGCGACAACGCTGCGACATTACTGTTTTTTTGAGAAATTGAACAAGTTTAAGGCCCGTGACTCACTTATACTTTCTACTGTTCACTTTTCTGAAAAGAAACCAAAGGTCCAAAGATTCCAACGATAAATTCGTCGAACCCTCCTTTTTAGGGTTCCGTACCCAAAAGGTAAAAACGGGACCCTATTGCTATCGCTCCGCAGTCCGTCTGTCGGTCACCAGGGTGTATCTCATGAACAGTCATAGCTAGACAGTTTAAATTCACAGATGATGTGTTTCTGTTGCCACTATAAAGGTGTGTCCAGACCTGGCGAATGCGCCGCTAGCGAGCCGCTTGCGAACTGCGCGCATGCATTTCATGTTCGTACGAAGCACCTGCGCCGCCCGCGCGCCGCTCGCGCTCAATCTACACGCCGTATACTGGAGCGCCCGAGCGGCGCGGCGCAGTAGGTGCGGGGGGCGTGCCGCGCACGGTACACATACATAGTTCAAGCGCGAAAGTAACTACGTGCGCCTCTTTCGAGCCTAAAGGGCCTATTACACTACTCGATATTCAGACAATCTTAATCGATGTCGCGTAGTGTAATAAGGGTTAGACCGGTCTTACTCGGAACAAAAAATAAGACAGTCTAAGTATCGTGTGCTGAATATCGCGTAGTGTAATAGGCCCTTTACCAGAACTACACTAGAGCGGGGCGCACCAAAATTAGGCTGTAACCGCACGCGAGCAGCACACGCGCAGTTCGCAAGTAGCTCACGAGCGGCGCATTCGCCGCGCATTCGCCAGGTCTCGACACACCTTTTAACAACAAATACTAAAAACAGAATAGAATTAGTATTTAAGTGGAGCTCCCATACAACAAACGAAATTTTTTTGCCGTTTTTTGCTACAGACGGTAAGGAACCCTTCGTGCGCGTTTTTTTTTAAAGTCTGTCAAAGACCTATCTATGTATATGATCATCTTCCTGCCCTATTCCGTGTTACTTGAGGTCGGCGCAACACGGCGTCTTTTTCTTTCATTCTGTACTTTCAACTGTCACGCTATCGCTGACTCCCTCTTATAGCTTTCATATATACAATCAGCTAATTAATATAAACTTTATTTAGTTTTAAACACGAAATTTACAAACTTATGGTCCGGACTAAGCGTTTCTACATCGAAGGATTAGAAACACATAGGGTTCTGTTGGTTTCTTTTCGAGTATGGAGCTCTAAAACAGCAGTAGATACAACAATATTCATCCATGTTTAGCAGCTTGCAACACCGCTTACAACTTTTTAGCATCGAAGTACTTGAACAATTTACCTGCAGCAGTCTTCCTGTCCGATTATAATTTGGCTTGAAGCCTACTCTTACGTCGTTGAAACCTCTACGGTCCGGACCAAGCGTTTCGCCTCGTCGTTTATATCGCGTACATCGAGGGACTGGAACAACTTGCCTGCTGTGGTCTTCCCGTCCGATTATAATTTAGGTGTCTACAAGGTTAGAGTGAATAGGCTCTTAATAAACTAGTGGGATTCATCATTAACGATTGCATCACTGCTTACTATAAGGTGGGATCGCAGTCAAGCACTAGTATATAACATTTGAAAAAAAAAAAAAACTAACTAACACTGAGTATGGGACCGACCATAAATATGCCAATATCCATCTCTAACACATCAATCCCAATAATACCAATTTTCCTCCTAACCGTTATTTACAAATATAACAGCTAATTATAATTTAGGCCCCCCACCCACGGCGACTTTTTGTAGCGATACTAATCGATACAGTCGCGATGCTGTAGCGCGTTAGTAGCGCGTTGGCATCTTTTCTATAGCGCTTGCAATTGCGACTAACGTGCGTTAGTAGCGATGCTGTCGCGCGCTTACGAAACGCGCGACAGCATCGCTACAAAAAGTCGCCGGGCGAAAGGCCTAAGTATAGTCGTTTTTGGACGTGACGAAATTACTCTTGTTTTTATTTTTGGAATACGATTCTGGAATCCGCCATATTAGATTTCGGGTTCAATGTTAGTAAACAAGGTACTCTCAAGGTTATTCTTTTACTAAATAATCTTATTTTGCGAATACGATATTTCTTACTGATTATTTATTTGCTAAATAGTGGAATGAAAGTGAAATTCGCGGGAAAGAAATCGGTTTCTCTATAGTGTCAGTATCCTTGTGGGTATATCAGTATTGTGGGCAGAAGACTCCAAATGCGGTTCTGCCTTCGAAATGCTGGTTTTATGGCAATTTCTTCGTAGGTTCTTATGATGGTTGAATCGCAATAGACAGTAGAGGACAGCAATACAGCAATTGCCAAAGTGCAATGTGGTTGCTCAGAAACTCACGATGGATCACATCAGAGGGCTTTTAAAGTCACCTAAATGGCAATAGAAAGGGCTATGCTCGTAGTTTCCTTGCATGATTGAATCAGGAATTATCCACAGAAGAATCAAGGTTACCGACATAGCCCAAAGAATCGCCAAACATAAGAGACAGTGGGCTGGGCACATTGCTCGCAGAACAGATGGGACCGATAGGTTCTAGAGTGGCAACCGCATACTGAAAGACGTAACGTTGGTAGGACTTCAAAGATGACCGATGACCTGGTGAGGGTCGCGGGAATTCTATGGGTGCGAGACGCACAAGAACGGTCGGTATGGCGACGATATTCATATTTCGGGCTAAACTCAAAGGTTATTCAAAAATTTTGTCGTTCTAAATCATTAATCATTTATTATAATAAACGGTAGAAATAAAATCACAATAAAATAAAAATAACTTCTTTGAACTAAACCTTTGCACTTAAAACACGCATTCAGAGATAAGAAAAAACAATTTTTTCCTCAAAGCCCGTAGTAACGCCTGGGGAACCCATAACACGGCTCACAGAACAATTATATTAATGTAAAGGTTCAAAACACCCAATTAGTAGGTCTTTATCAGTGAACTCAGATTATACACGGAAGCAAGGACCTGATAGGGAACCGCAACCTTCCTGGCTTGCTTGCTATCGCCGCTACGAATCCCATGGGTAAAGTGCTTCGGGGAAACCCGACTAACGTAATAAGTGATATCGTATCACTGTTCCGCCACAAGCTACAAAACAATAAGGTTAGTATTTAAGAAATTATTCTTTCGAGGAATTTTCCTAATTAGCTCTTTAGGAAAATTCCTCGAAAGAATAATTTTGTACGGTCCTACGGTCACTTGCTGAACAAAATAAGTCTAAACTCAAGAGTTGTCAACTAGCAATGGAGTGCAGCGAATAGATCGCGTTAGAAACACTCTACTCCACAACTCAACTGGTAGATGTCGGGGACAAAACAGCCAGGTTGTAGTGGTAGTGAGGTAGCCACAAATCACAAATGCATCCGGACAGTTGGGCGAAGATTGTCACTCACTGGACGCCTAAGGGAGGACAACGCAGTTGAGGTTGACCTCGGTGAAAGTGATATGATCTGATCATGTTCGCGGGGTATACTTCGCCAGAGATCTCAGAGACAGAGAGGTTTGTAAGGAAAACGGGGAGGCCTTTATTCAGCAGTGGGACATAGTATAGATCTACACGATGTGAATGATTCCTTATCTTTACAAACAGAGACAAAATGCTTGACAAACATCAAACATTGACGTTTGTTGACAAAATTTAAAAGATCTAATAAATAACAAATAAAAACACATTTTTTTTGGTGACACTGATGAAAAGTAGGCCTATTGTGTAAGTATATTTTTTTTTTTAATTCATGTAAATCAGTGCTTGACTGCGATCCCACCTGATGGTAAGCAGCGATGCAATCAAAATACATAAGACATGACATTTTATTTACTGACATTTTATTTTTATTATTCTATTACATTTAAATTTTTTGTTTCCATGCCATTTAATTTATTGATATTTTATCTATTGACATTTTAAAGTTTTTATCAATGTTATTTTATTTATTGACATTTTTAATTTTTATTCTGAAACATTTAATTAATTTAGTGACAATTGTAATTGAATTTAATTAATTTGAATTTGATAATTATATAATTTGTTATGGGAAGAATATAAAAACAGTGTCATGTAATGTATGAACTAACATAGAAATAAGTAGGTACTAACATATAATGTGGACCAAAAGTTGTCTTAAAATAAATAAATAAAATTATTATTATTTTATGTCTTACTTAATTGGCTTTCTTTTCATCAGTTTTGAATATCCATTGAAAGATGCTTATACTGATGTATATGTTTCATTGACAACTCTGTGTTTATACACCGTGGGGAATAAGGAAATTGACAAAATCAACCGGTTTTTGATGCTCATACCTACATCATTGTCAAATGGACAGGATGAATGATGCCCAATTGATTTTTGTTACAACTACGACCTACCTCAACTTTGCACGAGTGCAATAATAATGTCCTGTATTTTTCCTTGTCCCGACTATTCAGATAACAACAATAAGAATAGACAAATCGTTCCCAAATTAGGCATTTTTTTTTGGGTTGGAAATCATCTAATAACTCTTGCTCTGGGTGTAGCGAGAAAGATAGATAGATAGATAGATATATTCTTTATTGTACACCAAAAATACAAATTACATTAGGAACTTAAAATTAATAGGGTGTCACAATGGGCGGTCTTATCGCTAAAAGCGATTTTTACAGACAACCTTTGGATGGATTTGACAGAGAAGGAGAGAAAAGATACGCAGGTAGTTCGTGGTGTACTATTTATATATATACAATACATAAACTAATAAATTTCATATAATACAAACAATATATAATATATATATTTAAATATATAATTATGAAAGCAAAGAAATGATGTACGTAATGACGACATTCAAGAGGAAAGGTAGTGATCCTTAACCATACCTATTTTTAAAAATCGTGAGTGTTTGAGCTTGCCTTACTGACACGGGCAAAGCATTCCACAGCCGCACTGCTTGAACTGTAAACGACTTGTCATAAAAATTGGTGGAATGGCTTGGCATCTTTAGCCCCAAGTTTTCCGATGACCTAAGATATCTAGTATGTGTGTCATGAAGGAACTTGAAACGTTCTTTAAGATATGCGGAACTTTTACGATTGAACAGAACACTGTAGAGCAGAGACAAGATGTGTACGTTCCGGCGAAGACGTATCAAACTGTTACTAACTAAAATTCACCTGTGTTCCTACAGTTGCCCTTTGCGTTCTATGGCCGCGGTAACTCTTTCGAATGATCATGCAGCCCTGGCAGGGTTATCTCACAACCATTGCTTTCAAAACGGCGAAGGAAAGCATTGCAAGGAAAACGTCATGTCCTTGAACCAAAAAAATTAAGACCCACACTGGGGCTGTGTGGTGGGTTGATTTGTATACCTGTAGCGGAAATATTTGTTACAAACTAGCTGACCCGGCGAACTTCGTACCGCTTAACAGTCAATGAATGTAGTATACTTTCGATATAGACAACCGATTGCGATGAAACAAAGCCTAAGTAAATATCAAGGTATAAAAGTTATCTACATCGATTCCTTACATTTTACGTGATGCGCGCACAACTAAAAACTTCTACAGATTTATTATATGTATAGACTAGATCGGAGCTCGGAGTTTCCTTGCGTGATCGAATCAGGAATGAGGATATCCGCAGGAAAACCAAGGTTACCGACATAGAACGAAGAATTGCCAAACTTAAGTGGCAATGGGCAGGGCACATTGCTCACAGAACGGATGGCCGTTGGGGCCGAAAGGTTCTGGAAATGTAACGTTTTGCTGGAAGATGTAGCGTTGGAAGGCCTCCTACAAAGTGGTCTGATGACCTGGTAAAGGTTACGGGAATCCGATGGATGCGAGACGCACAGGACCGTTAATTGTGGCGACACTTGGGGAGGCCTTTGTCCAACTGTGGACGTCTTTCGGCTGAAATGACGATGATGATAGACTAGCTGCTCCCAGCGGTTTCGCAAGTGTGATAGTAGAACTACTACAACTACAACTATAATTTTAGTGTCTTCAAGGCTAGAGTGAATAGGCTCTTAATAAACTAGTGCGCCTCACCATCAATGATTGCATCGCTGCTTACCATCAGGTGGGATCGCAGTCAAGTACTGGTTTATATGAATTAAAAAAAAGAAAGTTATCCCAAGGGATCATACTCTCGGATTAAAAATCCTATATACTAAGTATATTTTATCATATCGACGCTTGAAAGGCAACAACAACATGATGTTAATAGTACAGTACGGCCGGCGAAAGATGGCGAGAGTGAAGTTAGCCTAACACAAGCGCGAAAGTTGCTAGAACTTTCGCGCTTGTGTATTCGTAAAAAAATAAGTGGTTTACAAAAATAAAGGCCAATAACCGTTAATTACAGCATTGAACATAGCAAATGGAACTTATTTTGTTAAATTGTTTATTTTCTTAAGAGTATTAAAGCGCTAAAGTTGCTAGAGCCTAACTTCACTCTCGCCATCTTTCGCCGGCCGTACTATATCTAAATCCGACTATTTTGTCATATTTAACAAAAAAAAAAACTAAAAATTTTAACTTTAAATCACTCTCCTGTAAAGTTTACTCAATGTCGCTTAGTAATTTTTGTCTTTAAGTGTCGATATTATTTATATAAATATTCATTCCGTATAGCGGTTTGACTGCCGTCCTTACTCTTATACGAGTATATACATTAAAAAAAAACTTTTCTTTTATCTTTCAAATTACTATAATCTATTACGAGTATATATACATATATATCGACATTTTTACGGGCTATTTCATCATTTTGTTCAATTAATGTCATCCTGTCGGTGCCTATTGTTCACCACAATCTGACCAGTTCTTTTTGATATTAACCAAATCATTCGACGGACGTGGTAAAAAACATTCCGAGTACCGATAATATAATAACAAAATAATCGTGCCTTGGTTCTGAGTAAGTTATTTTTATATTTATTATAAATAATAATCTAGGTTTGCCTTCCCTAACCTTATACGAGGCAATATGAGGAAAAGCTATTCATTTATCCAGTTCAAAACATGAATAAAAGTACTTACAACTGTTTTAGTAATATTTATAAACAAGGAAAACCTGTGGTGTGTTGGATTAGCTGTAGTAACTATATTGGGTAAAGAAGGTATTGTGTAGAAAAACAGGATATTTTTAATTTATATGTCGGCAATCTATATAATCCGGTATTCTATACAATACCTAGGCAATGTATAGAATACCTAAAACGTGTAGGTAATGTATCAAATATTATTTATTTTATAATTTTATACCCAATGCGCTGCCGCCGGTACAACTAAAGGAATACGGACAACTGAAGGAATACGGGTGGGATTTAGTCAGTTAAAGTTTGACACTCCCTCTTGCTCGTCCCAGAACAGGCTCAGACCATCTTTTTTTGTTGGTCTGAGAGAACAGGAAGAGTTTGTGGAGATTTATTACACGAAATATTAAAAGGCCAAACTGTGTACCAATAATAATATACAGATTGAGACAGTTTAGCTGCTGAAATGTCTAAAAGTTTTGCTTGTTTCTAAAATTCAAAAGCCTTATTAGCAATGAGGATATCCACAGGAGAGCCAAGGTTGCCGACATAGCACGAAGAATCGCCAAACTTAAGTGATAATGGGCAGGGCACATTGCTCGCAGATCAGATGGCCGTTGGAGCCGAAAGGTTCTGAGTGGCGACCGCGTATCGCAAGACACAGTGTTGGAAGGCCCCCTACAAGGTAGACCGATGACCTGGTGATGGTTGCGGGAATCCGATGGATGCGAGACGCACGGGATCGTTCATTGTGGCGACATTTGGGGGAGACCTATGTCCAGCAGTGGACATCTATCGGCTGAAATGATGATGATGATGATGATTAGCAATAGCGAATATTTATTTGCAGACCTGTTTCAATTTATATACAATTTTTAGAGCCATAGAATAACCAGCGTCTCAAGATGGAAGTCCATGACCAGCACATGTTGCCAGTGATGACTCATGGCTCTGAAACGCGGTTTCTGACAATGGGCCTCATCAGAAGGCTTAAAGTCACCCAAAGGTCAATGGAAAGGGCTATGCTCAGAGTTTCCTTGTGTGATCGCGTCAGGAAGGAAGATATCCGCAGGAGAACCAAGGTTACTGACAGCCCGATGAATCGCTAAACTTAAGTGGCAGTCTGCAGGGCACATTACTTGCAGAACTTGTGGTCGATGGGGCCAAAAGGTCCTGGAGTGGTGACCACGTACCGGAAGACGGAGCGCTGGAAGGCTTCTAACAAGGTAAAACGATGACCTGGGGGGCTATTGGCTAACTTTTTCAATAACAGTTGACAACTAGCATTCGTTGCACACTAAACTTAGTTGTCAAGTGACAATTTTATAAAATTGGTATTACGTACGAGTATCACACAAGTGACTAACAAACTACGGTGGAAATGTGGTGAATTATAAAAATTTACGGCGCCTATTGTGACCACTCTAAAATTTTATCGACTATTATACAGCTTCAAAAGCTTAGACAATCGCCATTTTAAAAGTATCGATACAATAACATCAGTCAAAACGTGTTACGGTGGCTATCAAAGGCACCAGTGGCTAATGACGTCACTGCAGTTGGTCACTGAAGATAGGCAATACGAAACTACTAACTGTTTGACAGTTCAATGATGCACATTGTTAACAAGTGATCATCACTTGAACTGTCAACAGAGTTACGCAATAGCTGGTGAGGCTTGCGGGAATCAGATGGATGCTATCATGCGAGACGCGTTCGCTGTGGTTACATTTGAGGATTCTATGTCCAATAGTGGACGTTTTTCAGCTGAAATGATGATGATGAATTATAGAATTGAATTCCCTTAGATACAACATATTAAAAGTGCAAATAAATCACAGGCCATATTTCACGATGATGCGAATTTCTAAGTCCACGTAAATTAACACTCGATAATGTTTAATCGTATCCTATTACTTAAATTCCATAATTCTGCCATTTTTATTTCAAACAAAGTCTGAATGGAATAGCTCTACGTATTTCCTTCTTACAGTTCAAAGGACTCTGCACTTTAAGTTGTCAGCGTAAAGTTCCATTTTGCCTGTATCGTTACAAGACATATGACGTTTGTGATGGACGGGTCATTGTTGTATTAGAATGAATTATGTAGGTACATATTATTTTGTGCTGACGTCATAACATTTCGCCTTTCGTTCGGAAGTACTGTTACATTGATATTTCCGTTATATTTTTTTATTTGGAAAACTTACAGCTGGTACATACATATATGCTTACATATTCTATTAAAACTTAAGACTAATTACAACACAAACGAATAGACCCGACGTACGGCGAGTATCCACCCTTACGTTGTTGAAACTTCAACGGTCCGGACTAAGCATTTCGCTTCGTCGTTTATACCGCGTACATCGAAGGACTGGAACAATTTGCCTGCTGCGGTCTTCCCGTCCAACTATAATTTAGGTGTCTTCAAGGCTAGAGTGAATAGGCTCTTAATAAACTAGTGCGCCTCACCATCAATGATTGCATCGCTGCTTACCATCAGGTGGGATCGCAGTCAAGCACTGGTTTACATGAATTAAAAAAAAAAGACCCGACGTACAGCACGGTATCCGCAGTGGTTGACTGATTGGCTGCTGCGCTGCTTATCGCAGGTTCGATTCCAGTACGGAACAAATATTTCTATGGCCTATTACAGGTAGGTGTTCCGTGTCTGGGTGTCTGTTGGTTGTTGGTTGTGTGATATCGAAAGGATCGCATGAGTTAGGTTTTTTATAGAACGAACTGGCTGTTAAATATACTTTTAAGGATTTTGCTGTTCTAGAATAGGTTTAAAAATTGAGTAGAACAAAGAAATGTCTAGTTAGTGCAATGAGCTGATATCGAATCCTGAAGAATAGTATATGTAAAACGTGATGAAACCCAAGAGTTTTATTCAAGTAGAAGATCCCCTACCGAAGTTCTACTGTCGAAGAATGCGATAGTTATTTGGATGTTTTTACGCACCTACGATAGAGGAGTAAAAACTAGTGTAAATAACTGTGTTTCAGGTAAAAGATACATTATGCAATACACAGACAAAAACGAAAACCTATAATAAGCATAGCATAGCATAGTCGGCCTTATAATGTTCCCACTGTTGGGACTCAGGCCTCCTCTCAAACCTATAATAATAAAGGACAAACCCAAACTCCATACATACTTGGGTCTAACTGGTTTGTCATAAACTAGGGCATATAGGAAGGTTTCACGAGCCCAAGTTTCACTGTTCTCAGCATTGGCCAAATTGGTAAAATCAGGCAATGTTTACATTTTAGGTTATTTTTAGAATATAGGGTGACTGGCAATTAGTGTACGATACTTAAACACGTGATTGTGCTCATGATAAACAACAACTTTTACTATGGGAACAAACCTGAAATCGCGAAAAAAAAAACAGCTGTTCAGTACATTTATGTTTGCCTAATTAACTGAACTGAAGCTGACATTTTTTTCGCGATTTCGGCTTTGCTCCCATAATAATAATTGTTTGTTATCATGAGCACAATCACGTGTTTAAGTATCGTACAGTAATTGCCAGTCACCCTTTAAAAGGTATTTAAATAAAAAATGTTATTTTTAAGCTTTGCTTCTAATATAAATCTGGAACAAACATAGATGGTGCTAAACACAGTAGCCATAACAGACCATGATGAGATTTAAGGCTCCCCATAGTAAGTCACTTGCGCAAAATACGAAAAAAAAAGCGAATGACATTGAATGACATGACATATAACCACAACAATGTTTGTTTTCTTCGCCCTTTTAGGGCAGACTAAAGTCTTAGACCATATCGCCTCATCACCAATATCCAAAATCCAAAAGTGAGGCCGAAGCCATAGCAATGACAGGCGTTGAGATTGACGTTTAGGTACTTATTTTACGTTTTTAACATCTAATAAACAGTTATACTAAAACGGAGGCGTATTATTTAATTATTTGAAAAAGTATTTATTTCCACTAAATCAATTACCTACATTCTTAGGATACGCTCTAATGTCATAATGACAGCGTTTGTAAAGTTAGTGACGTGTTAAGAAATAAGTTCTGGAACAGTTTACAAAGCTTGTTTAAAACTAAAAAATGGAAATCTATTTATTTTCTACATTTGGCCAATGCTAATGAGGCTAAGATTTAAATGGGTTAATTAAACAAAATAGACGTTTTTTTTTGGTAGGTACATATTTAATTCGTGGAACGCTCAGGCCCAGAAACGGGTTTCTCTTTTTCTTAAAAACAAATAAACAAGATGAACTATAAAAAAAAATCTATATTTGAAATTTGGAATTTTAACAATAGAGGAGGTTTGCGGAAAAAATCATTGCATTTAGTTTTTTAATTTACGAATCACAGTGCTATAAAGATCGAATTTAACTTGCCGTCTAACCACAGTGCTTTACACTTTTTTAATTATGCTTATTTTAGCTTGATAACTTCGATTTTCATAATATTAAGCAATATAATTATCATTATACAATTTTCCTTGTGATGATGATCGTTACTTTTTATTTTATTTCTGTTGTGTGTAAGTAAGTACCAGGTGACTGTCCTGTCTAATATATATTTTTTCTTTCTTATTAAAATTCATGTAAAATATCCCCTTTAACAATTTAACTTAGCAATCAAGCCAGTGATCGGTGGGTGTTGTTAAAACTAACTAGTAACAAAGTTTCCCGTGAATATAATTACTGGGTCAGAAGTTGATGAAGTTCGTCCACTTATGGCAACTTTCCAAATGTTAACTAGATCAGCGAGTAAAGTTTGGGGCATGGCTGAAGTCGGGCCGCAATTTAGTGAGACGGTGCTAAAATCGGCTTACTGACGTTTCAGACACAGTATATTCGGACACAGTGTCCAAATTGACATATTTTTATTTCAGTTTTTTTTTTATTGATTAGTAGGACACACTGATTAGTACAGTCAGATAAAAAGTTTTAAAATATATTAAATGGGGAAAAAAAGCGTTACCAAAACTGTTTGGCTGACTGACGATTCGGACACAATATGTTAGGACATAGGATCCGAATTGGCACATCTGAAAAAGTTTTTCAACAAACTATTTTATTTAAGGCGGCAATTTCGGGTAATAAATTTCTTTAAATTATATTTTAGAGCAGTGGTGGCCGAGTGGTAACGGCCCCGACTTACGAGTTGTAGGTCGCAGGTTCAAACCCAGCCAGGCGCATTACTTTGTGTAATTTATTTCATCACCACTGCTCTCAAAACGGTGAAGGAAAACATCGTGAGGAAACCGGCATGTCCTAGAACCAAAAATTCGAAGACATGTGACATTCACCAACCCGCACTGGGCCCACGTGGTGGATTATGGCCCATTCCTTCTCTTAGAGAGGAGGCCTGAGTCCCAGCAGTGGGAACATTAAAAGGCTGATTATGCTATTATGCTATAAGACTTTCTTTTACTACACTACTACTACTACTTTTTTTTTCTTTTTTTTTTGACTATACTAAATAGCTTCAATAAATTTGGTGATGTTCGAATTGTCAGTGAAAAGATATTGAAAATAAAATGTGCCGATTCGGACACTGTGTCCGAATCGTCAGTAACTCCTAAATTCAGTCAGCGTAGCATTTTCCTGTTCGATCAACCAGCCTGGCTTCTTCCAAACTTGTTTGGGGTCGGTTTCTATCGTAACCAGACTAGATCCTGCTAGCGGTTTTGCTCGCGTGAAAGTAGGTTTCTCCATACAAACTTTGGATCCGCGTTTTATCCCCTTAGGGGGTGAATTATGGAAAATCCTCTCTTAGTGCTCGCTTGCATTATAAAAGAAAATAGCAACACGATAGGCTGAGGGCCAGATTTTGTGGAGCCTTACCTTGACGTATCAAAATGTCAGGCGTGCGAGCGAGCAAGAGGGATGGAGCTATACTATACACCCTATATAGCTCCATCCCTTCACCAGTACAGTTAAGGTCGTCAAATAGACCGCGTTAAGAGCTTGAGGTAGGGCCTCAGATCGTCACAGCACCTTGGTGGCTTCAATGACGTCGTTCTTCCTTGCTTGGCCTCAACGACGTCGTTCTTCCTTGCTTGGCCTCAACGACGTCAGGGGTCTTATCATGACTTGTTAAAATGTCGGTCGTGCGAGCGAGGAAGAGGGATGGAGCTATACACTCTATATAGCTCCATCCCTTTAACAATTCTTTTTAGGAATCTCGTTAAGAGCTCGTTCCTTAGTGAAATTGGAAAAAAAAATGGTTGCTATTTAAGTTGCACTCTGAAGTTATCCGCAGGAGAACCAAGGTCGCCGACAAAGCCCGAAGAATCGCCACTAAAGTGGCAGTGGGCCGGGCACATTGCTTGTAGAACGGATACTCGATGGGGCCGAAAGGTTCTAGAGTGGCGAGCGCGCACCGGAAAACGCAGCGTTGGAAGGCCTCCCACAAGGTGGACCGACGACCAGGTGAGAGACGCGGGAGTGCGGTGGATGCGAGACGCACAGGATCGGTCGTTGTGGCGACGCTTGGGGGCGGATTATGTCCAACAGTGGACGACTTTCGGCTGAAATGATAATGATGATGAAGCTGCACTCTTAACACATTATTCCCACAACCTTAGATTATCATGTTAGCTTGTTCATTATGTACTTAAACTTTGACGCACAACTATTTCTCAGAATCCATGTATAAATTAAGCAAATAATATTATTTCAAAGAACGTTATTGTAGTAAATATTTGCCACATATAGTGAAATCCTTGGAGCTAACTATGCAAATACAGGATTTCTGAGACGTTATTGTGTAACCATTGCTTTAGCTAGTTTATTATTATTATTATAAAGGACAAAAGCTTTAAGGTGACTTAATGGCTGTGTTGAATATCATTAGATAATATACTAAGATCCCAGAGCTGTCAGACATGACCTATTTTCACATGGATAAAACCTCAGGTTCCCAGTACCAGTAACGTATCATGTGCTTTAAATACCTGTGTACTTCTGGAGCTCCCCCTTGGCGCCCCTGAGCAGGTACCAGGTGAGAAAGAGAACTAAGAAGTTTTGGTGTCTGAAAGTGTCTGACACTTTCCATGGACCAAAACTTCTGTCAGACGCTTTAAAGCTCCACAAAAAGTAAATAAACTTTACTTATTTTTACATGTTTGATTTTTATTAAATACTAGCTTTTGCCTGCGGCTTCGCTCCTGTCAACTTACTACCATATCCTACTCTACCCAACTCTATCCTACTCTACCTTACTCTACCCTACTCTACCCTACTCTACCCTACTCTACCCTACTCTACCCTACTCTACCCTACTCTACTCTACTAAAAAAATAAAAAAAGTATCCTATGTCCGTCTCCTGGTTCTAAGCTAACTCCCCACTAACTCTCAGCCAAATCGGTTCAGCCGTTCTTGAGTTATAAATAGTGTAACTAACACGACTTTCTTTTATATATATAGATGTTATTAAGGTAACTATTACAAAGTTATATTTCATTAGTCAGATAAATTGTAGTGACCAAAGTTCTTTGCCTTGCATTTCTCTCTGCTCGAGTAGGCTTCGACCCTGCTGGTTTCCTACGGTTTTGCTGACATCTAGAAGTGCGCGCAATACTACGCGCCGTCGACGACTTGGACTTGGTCCGGACGGTTACCGAATAGTCGGATGGCGGGCTACCCATTGCTCGTCGTCCGTCAAAAGAGAAGTCCGACATATAATTTGACGTCAAAGATCATGACACCTGTACGGCGGCATTAGAAAATGGTGTCTTGGCGAGAGAGGCAGATATATTTGTTTATAATTGTTATATCTTTTTTTGCTTTCCTACAAATTTTGATATTATTTTTACAATGAGTAATTGAGAAACTGGAAGTGGCCGTATTATACGCTCGAAAACCATACGATAATAGTGAGAAAGTGAAACCCGGGGCCCTGGGACGAAGGCAAAGAAGGAACAGGAGTGGATTTTTAGTCAGTAAAAGTCTGACACTATCTCGCGCTCCGCCCAAGAGCGGGATTTGTCATTAGATGATTTCCCCACCTAAAAAAAGAAAAAAAGTTGATAATGCGAATTTGAACGCGGTCGGTTTTGTCTGTACGCAGTATTATAGCTTTTTTTCCCTCTCCTGGGAAACGGCTAGGCTTACCAGAAATTAAGGTATTTCTCGTAATCCAATATGGCTACACCTAACTATCTTCAAACAAATTCCATCTGAACTTGGCAACCCTGAAACTAAACTTTAAAATGGGCAATTAGGGCCGGCTCACACAGAGACGCGATGCGACTTGACCCACTTTTTACCCGACTACACAAGAAGGAGTGCAATGTTTTTTCGAGAGTATATTTGTATGTCTCTTCCTTTGGCACGCCTAATATCCTAAACGGCTGGATTGATTTTGACAAATGATAAATTGGTCGTGATAGCCGAAGCGGCATAGGCTTTATATCAACTTAAAAAAAACATATTCAGAATCAAATTTTTATTCTGATTCCGAATATGTATTTAATTCAATTTCGAAAAAAAAAAATGTTAGTTGCCCTTTTTAAGGTGTATAGTCCCTTGAATATCTGGCCGGAGTTAAATGCACACAAACTCGTACCGCCGCGGCGCATAGAGCTCCGCTGACCTTTAAAACCATTTTCTTTGCGAAATATTGTTTTTTTTTTTTTACAATATTTATTTATTTATTTATTTGGATCTCCAACAAAGGTCACACAGATTCAATAGTAATCATTAGGCATGGGGTCCTTTAACTTGTGCTCCTTCAGTTACAGGAGACCACAGCATGCACATATAAGTAGGTGAAAAATTAAAAATTCACAAAAAAAACACCAAACAGATAAGACAAAAAACTTGTGTAAACATATTTCTAAAGATTTCAAAGCCATTTGAAAAGAGTAGGGAAAACAAGCAAAAAAAATATCATGTTAAATATTTTTTTAGATAAAAGTTTTAATTGCACGAAAAATCATATGTTGATAATGTTGTACATGAATCTATAATACACATATTTTTTTCAAACCTATTAACCTAGCCGTTACCGAAGAATAGCCTTCAGAAAGTCACTGTTTCTTGGCACTGCTCGGGCGCTAGGGCCTTAATAACGACGGCAGTAGAAGTGTGGTCAAATTTTTTTGTGACGTGATTAGGTATATGGATGTACCAAAATGAAGCAGCGGACTCGACCCTCAGCGTTGAGGAATAGGACGCAAGGAGGAGGATGCCAAAATAAAGGGCCCCAGGTGGCGATTCCAAAAAACTAGGAAATAAAAAAAATACGATAAGCCTGATGAAAAAAAAAACAAAAAGTTCCAAAAAAGTAACTTTGCGAACAGATAAATGTATCTAATCCGAGATTGAAATGAAATAAACGCCACTAAATACATGTTACTATAAAAGAGTTATCATGTGGATGGATGGAAAGGGAGAGGGAGACCAAAGAAAAGATGGATGGATTGTGTGAAGAGTGATATGAAAGAAAAGGAAGTTAGTGATAGTATGACGAGTGACAGGGCAGAATGGAAGAAAAAAACGTGTCGCGCCGACCCCAAATAACACGGGACAAGGACAGAAACGCAGAAAGATGATGATGATGAACTGCATCATACTGATTGAGTCGTTTTTTTTAGTGACAGCATTCCAATATGTCCGATATAGGACGTTCGAATTTTTAAAAATTACCGTCTTTCTAGTTTTCATCAATAAACTTTAGTGTGTCTTTATTTTAAAAGTGCTCTCGGTGTTTGGTCACTGTGCACGTTGACCCTAACATATCAATATCCTCAAATTATATGCATGAATGGTGGTTAATTTTCGGGCCTTATCTCCAACAATGTAGACAGATTACGAAGTATATTATTAGTCTATTGCTGTATTTAAACTACGCATCCTTGGACCGGTTACTGACTTTCAGTTACCAATAATAGTCACAGGACCCGACAAGTATCCTAGACATGGAGGGTTGTCGTTTAAATAAAATTCATTCATTTATTTTAAAAAAAAAATTGTCCAGACAACGGAAGTGTCCGGAACTCGTATACAATCGTCATGGTAAAGAATTTAAGACTTCTTTTGAGAATCATTTTAATTTAAATTAAACTTAGGGGTCTTTAAGTCAAGAGTGAATAGGCTACTTCTAGGCAAGCGTGCTCCATCGTCGACCACATCATCGCCTCCCATCAGGTGAGATGGTGGTCAATAATATCAATAATAATAAAAAAAAAGAATAAAGAATTCTGCTCAACACACCGTATCATAAGGTACCTGGGTCAAATATGGCCACCTTAACGTTTGCTATCCTTATTTTGTAATAGTAAAGCTAAAACAAATAAGTTTTAGCATTTATTCATGAAGAGATAGATAGATAGATATATTCTTAATTGTACACCAAAAATACAAATTACATTAGGAACTTAAAATAACTAACTAACTTGACTTAAGAGTGGCTATTTAACTTTACAACAAAGGCAAAAAATACAGAGACATTTAACGATAAACAGAATTTTCAACAGTTTAAAAAAAAATAGAAATTGGCCATATTTCCGACGAGGGAGCTAAATAAGGCCATACATACATGGCCTTATTAAGCTCCCTCGTCGGAAATATGGCCAATTTCTATTTTTTTAGCCATATTTTGGCCATATTTACCGTATGAATTTACATGTTTAAAAAACTTCTGAATAAACTAAAATAAAAATCGATATTATGTTTTAATAGAGCGTTTATTTATAATTTTCTTTGGGCGACATTCAGTACAATTTTAGAATTATATTTAAAAGAAATATTAATTTACAGATATCAAAATCAATAACGAGATTCAAACGAAAAGTTTTTCTTAATTAATCTTAAAATGCTTATCAAAATTTCAACAAAATTATCAAAAAGAAAATGAAACTTTTGAGATTCTTGATAAATCACAGTGATAGGTATTACAAATAAAAATAAAAAATTAGGTAAACCTATATAGGCACATTATAATGCTTTGCAGCCGTGTATATTTTCATCTTCCCGCTTTTGACTGCAGTTAAAGCTAATTTAATTGAAACAAAAAAAAAGTGTCAATAATTTAGTACCGTAAATATGGCCAAACTGTGGCCATATTTGCAGTCATGCAATTTTTTTGTTTTCATATTCACGAATCAAAACTACACAATTACTTTGACAAATAAACAAAGAAATATCAAATTACAATCGACACACAATATTGTAATGTGAATAAGAATGATTTTAATTTGAAAAATAACAAAATACAAGACTGTACCTACTTAATGTTTTTATAACCTCAACAGTATGTTTCACTTTAATGGACGCTGGGCGACAAGCGGGCGCGCAGGAGGGATGACAAGTATCTCGTTCGGTTACATGCGACACTAGTGACAATTTATGGTCACGTTCAGTTTATTAGTAATTTTCGTGTTTGTAATAAAGGTGTGTGGCCATATTTTCCGGCTGGCCATATTCGACCCGGGTACCTTACCATGTCCGTGCTAGGAACGTGTTATGCACGGAAAGAAACACGACACGGACTACTATACTAGAACGTATCAACAGTGTATCATCAGTGATTTCTCGTGTGTAACGATCCGAGTGCCGTAACATCTGCATCGGCGTATGATTCCCGTAACATCCGTGTGTGATGCCCGTATCATTAGTTGTTTTATACGTTCCCATTCTTTCAGTTGTATGTAGTAGTTCGTCTGTGTTTTCGCGTAATTTTTTGTGAGGAATCCATTTTCTAGGCCTATAGGGTAGGCGATAGCAAAAATGTTTTAAGTACTTTCGTATTATTTCAATGAACGTGCTTAGAAAGGTTATCATACGCAGTTGTAACTCGCATGCTCACAGACCACTATCAACGTCGCGAGCTATGCACGCAAAGCAAGCACGCAAGCTAGTTTTATTTTTGCCTGACACGTTCCTAGCACGGCCATGGAATGATACGGTCATGGTATGATACAGTCATCATCATCATCATTTCAGCCGAAAGACTTCCGCTGGACATAGGCCTCTATAGACATAAGAAGCATGCGAAGCAGTAATGCTACCGAAGGAGGAGGCCGCACGCGTGAGGAACGAATGTCCTCACGCCCCAGCCGCCGAGATTCTGACCCCGACTACCAGCCACGGTAGACGCGGGCTTGCGAACGTCGAGCAATGGGTAGCTTGCCGTCCGGCCGTCCGGTAATTGATGATCCACGCGCTCTTCAAAGAGATGTCAGCAAACCGTAGGGGCCCAGCAGGGCCGTTGCCCGCTAGCTAGGACCGCGGGGAATTTCTGAAAAGGAAACCCGTAGTCCTAGAACGCAAAGGGCAACTGAAGGACACAGGTGTGGTTTTAGTCAGTAAAAGTCTGACACGCCCTCCCGTTCCGCCCAGAGCGCGAGAAGTCATTAGATGATTTTTTTTAAATATTTCCACTGCTGGGACTCAGGCCTCCTCTCTAGGAGAGGGAATGGGCCGTAATCCACCACGCAGGCCCTGTGCGGGTTGGTGGATGTCACATGTCTTCGAATTTTTTGGTTCTAGAACACGTCGGTTTTTTCACGATGTTTTCCTTCACCGTTTTAAGTGGTGATGAAATAAATTACACAAAGTAATGCGCCTGGCTGGGTATATAAACCCGCGACCTACAGCTAGTAAGTCGGGGCCGTTACCACTCGGCCACCACTGGTCAAGAACATCAACATGCTACTTTTTATCTGGCATCGACTTCGACTTTGCGTCCACAATAACCAACATTAATGTGAACGAAGTCGCGAACAAAAACTAGTATCGCAATAAATATAAAGGTCTATCTAAAATATTCGCAACATTAGGGCCCAGCCTAGGGGTGTCTACAATACCGTCATCATTCAAATAATTCACTCAACAAGTGAGTGACAACCCTCGCTATTTAAGATGGCCGCCGTCTGGAGGTCAAGAGGACTGGTTGTCGTCTCTTTGTTCTATTTTTGCGATGTACCCTGACCTACCTTTGTGATTTACTGGGGTCCGAAGCGGTATTCAACATTTTTGTTGCTATGGACCCTCGATGTAGACATCTCGATGTCACTGTCTTTGAGATACGCTATGAGAATAATAAGGGTAACTGTTTATAAGAACTAGATGTTGTCTGCCGCTTTGTTCGCACGACAACATTAACACCTCTATAAATTGGTGTAGGGTTGTAAGATTTAAAATAATAATAGGTCGTTCTTACCTATGACATTGGCGTTTTAGGGTTCCGTGCCTCAATGGGAAAAAACGGAACCCTTATAGGATTACATTGTTTTCCGTCTGTCTGTCTGTCTGACTTTCAAGACCTTTTATTTCGTGAACGAAGAGAGGTATCGATTTGAAATTAAAACCATATACTCAGGTCTGCGGTCCCTTGAAACTGTGAAAAAATCAAACTTCTAAGTTAACGAAAAAAAAGAGATATGGCCGTTTATGTCGCAAAAAAAGTATATTTCGACATTCTCAAGGGAATCAAAATTCATAGGTTACTTCCTGTTGACCTAGAATCCTGAAATTTGGAATGAAGCAAGGTCATAACACAAGTATAGGAAAAAATCTGAAAACTGTTTGTGTCTTTTTTTTTTTGTAGCGTACGTCACAAAAAAAACTTTTTTTGTGATTCGGATAAATCTTCGAGACTCCATTCGGGAATTGTAGTTTGTTGTATGGAACCCTCAGTGCTCGAGTCCGACTCGCACTTGCCCAGATTATTATTTTTTAAACGGTTTACTTTAAACTGTGAAAAATCTTCGGATTAACGTGGAATTATAAGTTCAAATATGTACCACCGGCGAGTGTCCACTCTAACGCTGTTATCATCTATACGGTCCGGACTAAGCGTTCCGCCTCGTCGTTTATACCGCATGCATCGAAGGATTGGAACAATTTGCCTGGTGCGGTCTTCCGTCCCATTATAATTTAGGTTTTTTCAAGGCTGGATTGAATAGACTCTTAATAATCTAGTGCGCTTCACCATCAACGATTGCATCATAGCTTACCATCAGGTGGGATCGAAGTCAAGCATGAGTTTATATCACGATTTTATATCGGCAGACCCGGCAGGCTGGATGGAGTAAGAGTGTCAGTCTTTTACTGACTAAAACCTGTAATACGAGCAAGTTCCTTCATTTGCCCTTGCGTTCTAGGGCCACGGTAACTCTTTCAAACGTGTTCCATCCATGTCCTTTCAGCCGTTTGAGTCAAAGTCGAAAGAAAAAACCGGTCAAGTGTGAGTCCGACTCAGGCACCGAAGCTTTCCGTACAAACTTACCTATGTAGTCCAATTCTCGATTCGAGTTTCAAAGATTTTTCCTAATCACAAAAAGTATTTTTTTGTGACGTATCTACAAAACAGTTGTCAGACTTTTCCCTATATTTGTGCTTCATACCTTCACAGACAGACAACAAAGTAATTATATAAGTGTTCCGTTTTTAGTTACGGAATCCTAAGAGTTATCAGATGTCAGTGATGTGCAACATAAACTTTAAAAAAAAAAACAATAAATACAATTCCATTAAGTTACCAGGTAATGTCAAATGTGGTAAATCAAAGTACCAATACAATCAGCCCGCCCGGGCGAATAGTAGGCGGTAATTAAGGTTAACGGATTAAATTGTGGCCCCGGGCTGGACGTCGGCGGCCCAGTTCGGGTGTTACTTATTAACTAATTGTGTTAGTGCTTCTGTGGGTTCAGTAGTCTGTTAACTGGGCGGTTATTATAATAGGTTTCTGGTTAGTCTTAGTTTATTTTCACTTAATTTTATTTCGTTGCCATGGTGACTGAATAATAATAATAATATTCCACAACTATCACACAACGCCGTCTAGTCCTAAGCTAAGCAGAGCTTGTGTTATGGGTACTAGATAACTGATAAACATACTTATATATTTCTAAATACATACATATATAGATAAATTACACCCAGACACAGAACAAATGATCGTGCTCATCACACAAACATTTGTCCTGGGTGGGAATCGAACCCACGACCTTTAGCATAGCAGTCAGGGCCACTAACCACTAGACCAACAGACAAGTCAATAGAGTGTATTGGAGGAATTTTCCTTCAAAAGGATTTAAAAGATTTTGTATTATTGATGGGTTTGAGCTTAACCATTATCTCACCTGATGGTAAGCGATGATGGAGTTGATGATAGGGTACGTTTGCGTAGAAGTAACCTATTCACTCTTGACTTAAAGATGGTCTCTAGATTGTAACTATCAGGAACCATAGGTGTCTTTAAAGCTAGAGCGAATAGGCTCTTAATAAACTAGTGCGCCTCGCCATCAACGATTGCATCACTGATTACGGACAGGTGGGATCGCAGTGAAGCAATAGTTTATATTATTTAAAAAAAGACTCCAGCAGTGCATTTTACAGCTTCCTAAATATTGGACGGATCTGATTCGAATTCGTTGTATGTCCAAGACCTTTCTAAAAGGGGTTAAATATAATGACCACCATAAAATGCTTTGATACCCTTAGTTCTTTTACCAAAATATATATACTTGACACCAGAAAAATAAAGTCTAAAATTACAATAGTACTAGCTATTTTAGTCACGACTGCACTTCAAATTGTATTCGAACACCAAATGTAGTAAATGATCACCAAATCTTAGCGAGCAAATTACTGCGCTATTTCTGCCGGTATACCGTCGTTTGCCCGAATTTGACATTGGGTATGTAACGGTTGTTATATCAGGAGGAACTGGATGCAATCGGGACTTTAGGGCACTCCAACTCGGATAGGTTAGGTTAGAAGGGGATGGCGGGGTCGTGTGAGCGAGCGAAGCGAGCGAATAGACCCCGCCATCCCTTTCGTGGTTATTTTTTTATAAACCTCACAGAAGTAGGAGCCCCGCCAAGCGGGGCTCCGTCAACCAAGCCCACCATCAACCATGCATAGAATTTTGGTGATCATTTACTACTTTTGGGTTAACAATGATTTATTTGGAGTCATTTTGCTTAAATAGGATAGCGAGATGTTAAAACTTTGGTTATAATTTTACATTAAAGTGCGGGTTTAATTTTGGTGATCATTTACTATTTCTGTCTGTTATATGTTACTATATCTGGTGGTAAGTTAAACATAAGCCTTTCTAAAAGACACTTAATTAGCATAAAATAATAACACTCTAAATGACAAAATTTCGATACGCATTTTTGTCACGAATTTTCTCGTGACAAAAATGCGTATCGAAATTTTGTACGTCACCGAATTATCGGATGGTCGACGTGACGTCATCTCAGCTGATATTTAAGTGGCAAGGGCGTCATCATTGTGAGATCGGGAAAACTTAGAACTGGATTAAGTTTTTAGGAATCTGTACCTTAGCATAGCATAGCATAGCATAAGCAGCCTTTCAATGTTCCCACTGCTGGGACTCAGGGCTCCTCTTTAGTAGAGGGAATGGGCCGTAATCCACCACGCAGGCCCAATGAGGGTTGGTGAATGTCACATGTCTTCTCATTTTTGGTTCTAGGACATGCCGGTTTCCTCTCGATGTTCCTCCACCGTTTTGAGAGCAGTGGTGATGAAATAAATTACACAAAGTAATGCGCCTGGCTGGGTTTGAACCCGCGACCTACAACTCGTAAGTCGGGGCCGTTAACACTCGGCCACCACTGCTTGTACTCGGACACCACTGCAAGGATATGTAGGTACCTTAGTCGGGAAAAACGGAACCCGGACCAGTAATGGGTATATAGCCCGGTCCGGACAAATTCCGAGTCTTCGGTGCGTTGTGTGCCACGTACATCTCAAAGAGATGTCAGCTGTATTGTACTGCGTTCTGGAGTATTTTACGGCTCACCAACAGAGTGATACATATATTCGCACAACACAACTGCTCCCGTCAATCGCCGGATGACCACTGACTCGTGTCAAATACATCATGTCACCATGCTTGAGACTACCCTCATAGCCAATACACCACACCAGCAAAACCGAAGGAGTCCAGTAGGGCCGATGCCCGCTGTTAGAACTGCGGGAATTTTTGAAAGACTTACCGTGACTTTTGAACTCAAATCAAATCAAATGAAAAATATTTTTATTTCACATACATGGGCACTTATAAAACGTCATAGTGCACGATTCCATATTGGTCGTTTTCTATGGCGAAGAACCGCCAAGAAACTCCATGGTTACTCTTTTAAAAAAAGTAGTTGTTTACAATATTTTTATATTACAGTACCGTAGCACACCGTAGCACCGTCCGTAGTACCGTAGTGCAGTTGCGTAGTAGTAGTTTGAGTACCGTATTATGACACAATAGAAAGACAATGATCGAGCGAATGCTGGCGTTCGCTTGGGGTAAAAATGAAATAACATCTGAAATCCCGTATCTACAGTTACCAAGATTGTGTTGGCAACACTGATTCAACGGCGCGAAACTGCTGTCAACTGGTGGCAGAATATTTGAAAATCACGGCCGTTGACGTCTACAGAAGTTATATAAGTTATATATGGGCTATGCACGAGCGGAGCGGCCTCTTTTTCGGACTGACGAACGGCTGAATAACATCTTCCTAAGTGTATTTTCGATTACTGTAAACTTATATAGATAAATATAATGTAGTTGAGATTTGCTTCTGAATTTTATTTAGATTATTATTGCCATAAGTATCAGAAAATAATTAGCTTATTAGTATTTGCTAATAGATATATCTTCATATAACAGTTACTAGAAGGATCCTAAATAAATACATTATTTTTTTAATTCACTGACCCAAAAACTTTTCTTCTAACCCAATAACAGGAATCAATCAAGAAGTTTAATATCCATGTAATTTTATAATCCACTTTATAAACTGAAAATCAAAGGCAATTATCGTAGAACACTTTGAAATTGTTACAATTGAATAATTAAATCATTTTCGTGAAACACAGTTTAACGTTAATCGACATCTGTTTGGTTTCCCATACTAAACTTGAGCGAGGGTAGACCGATAGGTTTTTGAGGTTAAAAATTATGAAATGACTTCTCCTGTTCTAGAGACTCTTACAGCACAGGAAAAAACATTTCATAATTTTTCGAGAGAGTGTGCCATAACTTTTACGGACTAAAAACCATCTGTCTTTTAGTTGCAAGAAGTGTTGGTGTATCTATCTAAGGTCTTTTTTGGTGTTTCTACTTAACTAAGGTCCTTTTTACATAGCATGGTTAGGATGACAGCAGAACGAAAATGTGCATCTTTAAGATGAGAGAAAAGGACACATTACATTGTATTAATCCGACAGCTGTCACGAACCATCCTATAGCAATTATAGTGTATGTTACGATAAACAAACATAGGACTGACACCTAACTCCAGCAGCATTGTATAAAAATTGTTGCAGGTCCCATTCCCTCTTTATGCAGAGCAATCATAAAAAAACTACATAGAAATACGTCAAAACTATACAGTATAAAATTTGGATGAGTTAGCGTCGTTCTAAATTTAAATTTGGAAAGATTTTTTTTTTAAATATTATTTAGGAATATTATTTATGGCCAGACTAGGTACATAATTTCCACCCCTTCCAAGCGAAGCCGGGACGGGTCACGAATCGAGTGCTATATTATGATAAAAGCAGATTCTAGGCGTTACACGTTTTTGTTAACAGTTTTGGGTCTTAGGACTACTGAATTGATAAAATCGTCCAAGAACAAACTCATGACATGCGTCATCATTCATCATTTCAGCCGAAAGACGTCCACTGTTGGACATAGGCCTTCCCCAAGTGTCGTCATAATGACCGGTCCTGTGCGTCTCGCATCCATCGGATTCCCGTGACCCTCACCTTGTCATTGGTCCACCTTGTGGGAGACCTTCCAACGCTGTGTACATGACATGCGCATGCAGAAAACCCATGTTACAATTTATGTAAATTAATGGTAAGATATATTTACCAAATAATCATGCTATAATGAAATAACTCTTTTTGCTTGTTAACCAAACGATACAGATATTTTTAATTAATTCTTTTTTTTTACAACCAGTCGGAATAATATCAGATATAAAATATATTTAAATTACAATGTTAGGTATACTAACATTGTAATTTAAATATATTTTATATATCTCGTTATAATTGTACAAAAATAAATTTAATAGACCACAAATTCTATTCCAGCCCTCATTATCAATTCCGTTCATTATAATTTGTATATTGTAAATACAAATAATTTTATATACAGTATTTTTTATACAGTCAGCATTCTATTTTTCACCCTATTTATCAAATAAAATAAAAGCTTCGCAGTTTTAGTGTCGGTCCTAAATCCGCCCACGTGGGCCGCCCACGGCCCGGGCGGTAGTATTACCAAGCAATTGTAATTACTGCCCATCTTATATTTTATTAGTTAAGTAATACGCTACATACTGTAATTTGTTACAGCCTGAATGGTTTTGTCATGATTAGAAAGAGATGGAAATGTGTGTATTTGTTTCTCTTACTCGCTTCTGCCTGCGTCTTCGTCTGTATTCCTAGAGAGAACCTGAGATGGTTGCGGGTTCAAACCCAGCTAGGCGCATTACTTTGTGTAATTTATTTCAACACCACTGCTCTTAAAACGGTGAAGGAAAACATCGTGAGGAAAACGGCATGTCCTAGAATCAGCAATTCGAAGACATGTGACATCCACCAACACGCACTGGGCCCGTGTGGGGGAATTACGGCCCATTCCCTCTCTTAGAGTGGTGGCCTGAGTCCCAGCAGTGGGAACATTATAAGGCTGGTTATGTTTTTTTACCTAAGACAAACAGTATGCTTTAAAATGGTTGAACTGAGTGGTGCTGATATACGCGTCATGTCCGTGATCGGACGCTGTCAGTTGATACTGGTCATCTAGAAACTGTCAGTGGCTTATTTTAATTTCTATATTCTGATGAATTGTTTTTTTTTATATTATTAATTCACATTGTTCTCACATAATACAAGCGACAAAAAATATGTAACCGAAACGCTTATAATATATAGGTCCATGGAATTTCTTGCACACTCTTCTCCATTTAGATTTACGATTTGCAATGTGCAATTAGCATCATTTTTCTGACTGACTGACTTCTTAACATTTCAAAAGTGCCTGTAAATGGTTTTTAATTGAATTTTTCAGATTCAGCCTATGGTCTAACCATGTTCCGAGTCCCATCCAAGTCCGATCAGCCGTTAAGGTGTTAAAGGTACAGACAAAGTTACTTTCGCATTTCTAATATTACTAACTTCTGCGGTTTCGCCCGCGTGAAAGAAGAAAATTAAAGGGAACATACTCTCAGAATAAAAGTATCCTATATGCTATTCCAGGACGTGGCCTGCCAAACTTCATCCAAATCCGTTAAGCTGTTCGAGCGTGAAGTACCAAACATACACACATATATAGGGTGACTGGCAATTAGTGTACGATACGTAAACACGTGATTGTGCTCATGGTAACAAACAATTCTTATTATGGGAGCAAAGCCGAAATCGCGAAAAAAATATCAGCTGTTCAGTACATTAGGCAAACATAAATGTACTGAACAGCTGATTTTTTTTCGCGATTTCAGTAGACGTACACTAATTACCAGTCACCCTATATATACAAACTTACGCCTATATAATAATAACTAGCGACCCTTGTTACAATTTTTTTTAATTCTCGACATTTCTCTACATCATCATCATCATCATCATTTCAGCCGAAAGACGTCCACTGCTGGACAGAGGCCTCTCCCAAGCGCCGCCACAACGACCGGTCCTGTGCGTCTCGTGTCCATCGGATTCCAGCGACTCTGACCATCAGGTCATCGGTCCATCTTGTGGGAGACCTTCCAACGCTGCATCTTCCGGTACGCGGTCGCTACTCCAGAACCTTTCGGCCCCAACGGCCATTCAGTTCTGCGTGCGATGTGCCCTGCCCATTGCCACTGAAGTTTGGCGATTCTTCCTGTTTAGTCCGCAACCTTTCTCTAAAGTAGTGTGCAAATATTTTACACCTCAACCTTCTTCATGAACCACTCGTTTATTGTTGAAAATCGCATGGAGATCCGTTCGATAGTTTTTGAGCTTATCGCGAACATACAGACAGATACAAACATACCGACATTCAGAACGTGGTGCAGAACTAACATGATAAATACTTGTGTCTTAAATCTAACTGCTGTGGTCTTTGGCACTAATTGGTTAATTACAGGTAAACATGATATTATAGATTTAATTTTAACACACACTACCCGTGGCCCCAGTAGGCTTCGACCCTGCTGGGCCCCTACGATTTGCTGACATCTCCTTGAGGCGCGCGTGGAACAGTACGCGCCGTCGACGACTTGGGCTCGCTCCGGACGGTTACCGGACTGTCGGACGGCGAGCCACTCATTGCTCACCGTCCGCAAGCCCGCGCCTACGGTGGCCGGAAATCGGGATCGGAATCCCGGCGGTGGTTGGGGCGTAAGGACTGTTGCCTCACGCGATCGGCCGCCTCCTTTGTTAGCATTACTGCTTCGCAGAAGGAGGCGACCGCCTGCCACTCCTCCTCGCTCCAGACCATGGCCTGTACCAAGGCCCGGCATGAGAGATCGCCGCCGTTATCGCCTCCACGAGGGCACGGCGTTGCTCTGCCCAAGCGGGGCACACCTCCACCGTGTGCTCCACCGTGTCCTCCGGGCGGTCTACACACGTACACGACGTCTTTCGGCTGAAATGATGATGCAACCCTCTTAGTTCGTCCAACCCTACCGAATGGCTATTTAATGAAAAAGTCTAAAAAGATTTTTAAATACTAACAGCGGCGAAATTTAATGCATCAGCTTATTACAATAATAATATACACAAATCACTAATCAATCACTCAATCAATCAAAATACGTCAAGATTCGCAACGAGTGAATCTAAGCCACTGTACAAAAAAAAACTGGCAAGTGCGAGTTGGACTCGCGCACCGTTCCGTACAAACTTACCTATGAAAAAAACTTTTACAAAAAAAAAATACAACCGACTTCAAAGTAAAAAAAACACTGAAAAGTGCAAAATAACTTTAATTTCGTAAGTCGGTGTTTCTATAATAGTTTTGTCTCTTCGTTATTTAACACCGAGTTCCGAAATTAAAGTTATTTTGCACTTTTCAGTGTTTTTTTTTTACTTTGAAGTCGGTTGTATTTTTTTTTTTGTAAAAGTTTTTTATTTTACACTTTTTAATTATGGTACCACCACTAAAAAGTACCCCTCAGCCAAACTTAAATACCTTATAGCCAGAGTGCATCTCATGACAATTCTAATAATCCCAAACACGGTTAGATTACATTAATTTATTACAGAGTTCCGGTGCCAAACTTCAGGCTTCATCATCAGATCAGTTCGATATATTCCCCCTCTACTTTCAGTCAGTCATCGACTACACGTATAAACAAAGCAATTTTACTTGTTACAACGGTTCTGCTGTGATCCTATGAGGAGTTCTGTTCCATATCTTCGAAGTTCATGATCAGATCATAACAATATTTCTATGGGACCAACTCGGAAGTATAACCTTCCAATCAAAATATTTTTTTTCAAAATCGGTCCACAATTGACCGAGAAATCGGTGAACATACATAAAAAAAAATAACATACATTCAACCGAACATAATTATAACCTCCTCCTTTTTGAAGTCGGTTAAAAACAGAAAAAATCGTTACTGCATTCCCAAATTGAGTTACGAAGATTTTACCGAATCGCAAAAAAATGTTTTTTTGAATAACTACAAGTTTACAGTTACCAGATTTTTTCTATAGGTACTTGTGCTATGAGACCTTGCTTCATGCCAAATTTTAGATGTCTAGGTCAACGGGAAGTACCCTATGAATTTTGATTCTATAAGGGTTCCGTTTTTTCCTTTTGAGGTACGGAACCCTAAATATACGTTTCTTACGTCTCGTGTCGAAATATACGTTTTTTTGCAACAAAAACGGGCGTAATTTTTTTTCCGTTAACTTAGTTTGATTTTTTCACAGCTCCAAGGGACTACAGACCTGAGTATATGTTTTAATTTCAACTCGATAACTCCAAACGTTCCCAAGGTAAAGGGTCATGACAGACAGACAGACTGACAACAAAGTGATCCTCTAAGGGTTCCGTTTTACCCGTTCGAGGTACGGAACCCTAAAAACACAAAATTCAATCTCATGTTTATTTATAATTAGTCTGTATTGAATTGATTGTACTCCCATGAACTCAGTCTGCTTATAAAAGGCCTTGGCAGTGAATGGAACTGCTGCCGACTACCTTTGTCTGCTCGTGTTTGACCTACGGATTAAAAAAAACGAAAACGTCAAATCACACATTCACTGGTAAAAAAAGTGTGTGAAAAAATATCACTTGCTAAGGTATTGGCCGTAGACAAGGACCTGTGTTTTGGATACTGTTTTTCGTGTATTTATAGATTTTTAGCTACAGTTTGATTTAATTGGTGGAAATTAAGTGATTTATGTAATTAAAAAACTATTTAGTTATTGTTAAGGTTTGATAGTGTCACGAAACTGAAACAGCTGGCAGCCGCTAGCGACAGATCTTGAAAAAAGGGCCCTAGGCAACAAAATATTTATAAAGTAAAAGTCCTCTAAAATTGATCCGTTCACCAATCTCCTACTATACTTACTTAAATACAACAAAATAAAGAAAAAAACTAACTATTCACCCACGATTTCAATAACTTTTAAACGTTAAATAAAAAACAATAATAGCTTTTCCTCAAATCTAACTTACACAGCAAATACATAATTAGAACTTCGGTTCAGGGGAGCGCTCAAAATAGTCGCATAGTAGGGCATAGCGCGCCAATGACGGCCTAGCGGGGCAAAGCGTGGGCCCATTCATAGCTTGTGACGTCACACTATGTTATCAGTGCAGTAGTACGTCTGATAATATTGATAACAGTCAGAGTGTGTTAGCGGGTAATTGTGTAGGTGGCTGTGTATTGCGTGCGTGGGGGTGTTTCTTTTGTTAGAAAATATTAATGGAGTTATAAAGACACTAGTGACCTACCCTAGCTTTTCAAGGTGTTTACAAATCTTTGAAATTCTCGGCTTTTATCTGCTATAGTATGTATGTATTATACACCTAAACCTCCGTCATGAATCACTCTGTTTATTGGTGAATATACCAGTGTCTCAAGACGAAAGTCTATGACCAGTGCGTGTTGCCAGTGATGACATATGGCTCTGGAAACGTGGTCGCTCACAATGGGCCTTATAAGAAGACTTAAAGTCAGCCAATGGGCAATGAACAATGGCAATGGACTATGCTCGGAGTTTCCTGCGTGATCACATCAGAAATGATGTCCGTAGGAGAACCAAGGTTACCGACATAGCTCGAAGAATCGCCAAACTTAAGGGGCAATGGGCAGGGTTTACGGGTAGACGAAAGGTTCTGAATTAGCGACCATGGACCGGAAGACGCAGCGTTGGTAGGCCTCCCACAAGGTGGACGGTGGATGACCTTTTTTTTTGTTTTTTTTTTGGAATTCGATGGATGTGATACGCACAGGACTGGTCGTTGTGGCAACTCTTGGGGGAGGCCTATGTCCAACAATGGACGTCTTTCGGCTGAAATGATGATGACGATTGGTGACAGACCAAATATACACAAAAATGTCATAAAAAGGAGGTGTTTGATAACAAACACTAGCACACACACACACACCACACACACCACACCACACACACTACACCACCACACACACCACACCACACCACACACAACCACACCACCACACCACACCACACCACACCGCCACACCACACCACCACATACACTAGCTTCTGTCAGTGGCTTCACCCGCGTTATAGAAAAAATAAATAGCCTATGTCGCTCTGTGACTCAGTGATAAAGTAGCATTTTAATTATAAAATAATATTTAAAATCGGTCAAGTAGTTTTTGAGTTTATTTATTACAAGCAAAAATACAAATCTTTTTCTTTTCTCTTTATAATATTAATATACATATTAAAAGATTACTTATTTGTATTTTTGCTTCTTTTCTTTTTTATCTTTAAATTTGTTGTTTTTGCCAAATAAAAGCCCCTATTTTCTTTAATAATAATAATATAATGTTTCACAACTTTTCACACAACGTCATCCAGTCCCAAACCAAGCAGAGATTGTGCTATGAGTACTAGTCAACTGATAAACATACTTAAATATTTCTAAATACATACATATTATAACTAAATTACACCGACTCCCAAGACCGTGTGGATTAGGGAGTTTCCGTGTGTTAGCTCAATCGGTCATACCTGACATATTATGAGCCAATGTGTCTTAATCGTCAGTGAAAAAAAAAGAAAGAAAACACTTATTCGTACCTCACACATGCTCACGCTCATTCAATGCATCTATGCAATATGAGACTAATTTTACAGAGGTTCTGAACACGCAACTATAACCTATAAATAACATTTGAAACAACAAAGAATAAACTAGTATGCAACGAGCTGAATGAACTTACGTGGGCACTCCTCGTGCAGATAATGATGATAGTATCGAGACTTCGACGGCAAAGGTCATTCCTATAACCACTTACTAAGGGGTCGTCCATTAATCACACAATGTTTTTTAGTAAATTTTTACCGACAACGGGGGTGGGGGGTCCCTCCACCTTGGTGGTAAAAATTATATAGGGTGACTGGCAATTAGTGTACGATACTGAAACACGTGATTGTGCTCATGATTACAAACAATTTTTATTATGGGAGCAAAGCCAAAATTGCGAAAAAAATATCAGCTGTTCAGTACATTAGGCAAACATAAATGTACTGAACAGCTGATTTATTTTTCGGGATTTCAGGTTTGTTCCCATAGTAAAAGTTTTTGGTTATCACGAGCACAATCACGTGTTTAAGTATCGTACACTAATTACCAGTCACCCTATATATCGAGTGATTGTTCGTTATTATCATAAATGATATTTATTTTGCAAATAGGTTTTAAAGAACACACGTTAATTTTGTATAGGTCGATGACTATACATAATACCTTATATACCTTACAGACTAACAAGTAAAAAGTAAATATACAAACTTATTGTTAGTAAATAAGACTTAGAGTTTGTTATGAACACTTCACATTGCTCTATATTAGGTTACTAGGTTAATTATTGGGTTTTAGTTTAACCTCCCCTACAATCACTTTTCAGATTCCATGTTTGCGCCATCCAAATTTTTCTTTAAAAAAATTATGACTCCTTCATTTTTACACACAATTGCCTCACATGAAAATTTATAGTATAGTTTTGATCAGCAGAATCCATTTTCAGCCAAAAAAGGACCCTTTAAAATTCAAGTCCTAAGTCTATGAGATTTTCAGTCTACCGTACGCCTGGCCTTTTGAGCCTCACGTGATTAATGGACGATCCTTGAGTAGTAGCTACGAGTTGTAGGCATGAATGAACGCCTACGTCGTCGATTATATTGATTAATAGAAAGAGATAATTCTGAGTGCATTGCGTTCGTGTTATTGAGAATGGCAGTAGCACTAGTTACTTTAACTATACATATATTTGGATTTGTTTGCCACACTTAGTCCATGACAATTAACTAATACTAGCTTTTGCCCGCGGCTTCGCTCCCGTCAACTGACTACTATATCCCAACTCTATCCTACTCTACCCTACTCTACCCTACTCAAAAAAAAAAAGTATCCTATGTTCGTCTCTGGTTCTAAGCTACCTCCCCACCAACTTTCATCCAAATCGGTTCAGCCGTTCTTGAGTTATAAATAGTGTAACTAACACGACTTTCTTTTATATATATAGAATACTTATAAAGATTTCGTGTCACAGTGTTTGTTATAGAACTCCTCCGAAATGGCTTGACCGATTTATATATTTGTTAGATCTGAGAATAGGTCGTAGGTTATTTTTTACCCACCTATCCCCACCTCCCATTTTTGTTAACATTTGTCTTGAGTGGGAATCGAAGATATGACCTCCGGTGTAGCAGTCAGGGCCACTGACCACTAGACCAACAGGCCTGTCATGTTTGGTTCGAGGACATGCCGGTTTCCTCACGAAGTTTTCCTAAATAAAAACCGAATGACTCACGAACCCGCGACTCGCAGCGCAGCAGCCGAATGCTCAACCACTGCACCATCCGTGCCAACTAATTAATTCTTTTATAATACGGAACTTTTAATGTAATCTTACAATAGTAAACATCGTCTTGCCAGGTCAAACATTGACCTAACAAGACTATGTTTACTATTATTTGTTTGTTTACGATTTGACTCACCTACGTGTTTATTTTTAGATCTAGTGATTCAGATACTTCGAAATAATTATTTTCATGATTGTATATCACAACAACGAAATTAACGAAAACAGGGCAACTATTATTTCAAGTAAATAAATAATATGGAGCAGATGTACGATTAATGTAAGTAGGTCGGAAAGTTCGGCTTTTGTTTGATGTTGTCCTTTGAAGTCAACAATGCTGTTTAAAACGCCTCCAGGAATAATAAAAGTATATTATTACTATGCTAAGTGGAGCTAAGTATTCTGCACCCACATACACATTATTACGCTCCTTAAACATGCAATTTTTTTTTTCATTCGACACTTTCCAGCTTTCCTCGGGTGTTACAAATCTATGAAATACACGGCTTTTCTCTACTATAACTTTAATTTATTATTCACTTAAACATCTTCCTCAAAAATCACACACGGCAACACGATGGGCCGTTACAACTGGGTTACCGTTTTCACACCACATTTTCAGAGAAACCATTTCTTAATGATGTTATGTGTTCTTGTGAGCTGTTGATCCCCGCATTAACGCCGGCGTTCACGCGCCATTGTCTTTCTATTGTGTCTCTAATTACGCACTCAAAAGGTTAAATACCAAATTACCGACATTCATTACATTGATAACATTCTGTAAAATTATGTAATATACAATCTGTTGCTGTAAGATACGTAGATTGTGATCTAAAATAGCTCCCGATTATATTTTAAAACAATTATTTTTTTCTACCTTTGAGAATATGTGTTGAGCTATATCTGTCAGCACCGAATCGCACTTTCCTATGCTTCTATCCTTTTCTGTCACTCACGGGTTCGATTCCCGCGCGGACCAAGTATTTTTATGACCTACAAATAGGTGTTATGGGTCTGGGTGTCTTGTGTATGTGAATGTATAAAATCAATATTCTAACATTTATAGTGAAAAAAATGAATAAATTATTTTTAAAATTAAAAATGTCATCGGCGTTGATTAGAATAACGATTTTATCTACCTCGATGACTTTTTAATTAATTAATTATTATTATTATTATTATTAAATATCATCGAGGTTCGTTAAAATAACGATTTTACACAGTTTTAATTTATTAAAAAAAGTAGTTTTTTTTTAATTAGGAAAAAGCCGACGAAATATTCCACCCCTGGGGGGTTCAGAATCATGTACTGGATCCGTGCTATTCGATTGTGCGTTGATGCCAAAGACACCGTGTATTTGTAAACCGCACCCACGTTACAGAAGTAATTTCTAGTGCTGGGCAACATTTTTTAAAAAGAGAACATCCCACTTCAAAAAAAGAACATCCGACCGTTTCACTCACGTCACGACCATTTCTCAGTCATTCAAATACATCCTAACGTTGATGTGACTGATCGGCGATGTTGCCGATGTGTGTGTGTGTGTGTAAATCCTTATGTTACACTAGCCGGCGGCGTCTGTACGTAGGATCGCGTGATCGGAACGAATGGATTCATTCATCAACATCGAGCTAGGTGGGTTAGAACGTGGGAACCTACGTCAGAAATAAATAAATAAGGAATAGGTGGGATGTGAGGATTAAAACAAAGTAAATTAAGGAATATGTCGTTCCCTTTCTGAACGTGGGTGGGTGTGGAAGAGCAACAGGTGGTCAGGTGTTTGTTGCGTCGGGATTCGCAAGACGATTTCAGACGACGAGCAATAGGTCGTCGTCCAGCTATCCGGTAAGGTCCAGGTCGACCCACCTGAGGTTCGCGTAGTGTTCCACCCGCACCTCAAAGAGAAGTCAGCAAAACTGAAGGGGCATAGTAAGGCCGATGACTACTAGGTCTGTGGGCACGTTTGAAAGAGTGACCGTAGCCCCTAGAACATGAAGGGCCACTGAAGGACACCGGCGGGTTTTTAGTTAGTAAAAGTATGACATGGCCTTTCGTTCTACCCTAGAGCAGGAGAAGACATCGGATGATTTCCCATCTCATAAAAAAAAACCGGGATTTAATGGTCATATTTATGATTCCGGGATTTTAGAAGAGCTCACTTCCACGGACTTTAGTTATATGTATAGTCTACTTAATACGACCACTGATTAAAATAATCTACACTAATATTAAAAAGGGGTATAGTTTGTTTTTTTTTTGTTTGTAGGAGGTAAGTAATCTCTGAATGTACTGGTCCGATCGGTTGCGAAAATTTTTTCACCGATAGAAAGCTGCTTTATTCCAAGTAGCGTTGAAAAAAGCAGGAAAAAGTCCCGTTTCTTTCTAATTCCGTTGTTTTATTCAATGTTTCATTCGAAAGTTTCGAGAATTTATTTTAGTAATGTTTAATTATTTTTTTTCAAAAAAAAACAAAAAAAAAAAACAGAATAATCTGAAAAAAAAAAACGGGAAACTTCATGTTCTCTTTTTTCAAATACGTACTTGCTTTAATATTTTCCATAATAATTTTGTATTTCGCGTATTAGGCTTAAAGTCACCCAAAGGGCAATGGAGAGGGCTATGCTCGGAGTTTCCTTGCGTGATCGAATCAGGAATGAGGATATCCGCAGGAGAACCAAGGTTGCCGACATAGCACGAAGAATCGCCAAACTAAAGTGGCAATGGGCAGGGCACATTGCTCGCAGAACAGATGGCCGTTGGGGCCGAAAGGTTCTGGAATGGCGACCACGTACCGGAAGACGTAGCGTTGGAAGGCCTCCTACAAGGTGGACCGATGACTTGGTAACGATTGCGGGAGTCCGATGGATGCGAGACGCACAGGACCGTTCGTTGTGGCGACGCTTGGGGGAGGCCTATGTCCAGCAGTGGACGTCTTTCGGCTGAAATGATGATGATGATGATGATTTCGCGTATTAAAATATATTTTAATTTCAATAAAACTTGTTTTTTTTTTTCAACTTTTCAAAAAATTAACCGAAACATTCTAAAAAAGCCTGACCCTTTTCAAATGATTTCTTCTGTAAATTTTCTATGTATTATGCGAAAAAAAAATACGAATAAAACCACAATTTGTTTTTTCATGAAAAAAAAAAAAAATTTTTTTCGCAATTTTCAACGCTATTCCTGAGTGACATAGGCTATATTTTATGTATGCGGGCGAAGCCGCGGACATAAGCTAGTACAATATAATATAGTATTCCACAGCTTTCATACGATGCCATCTAGTCCCAAACTAAGCAGAGCTTGTGCTATGAGTACTAGACAACTGATAAACATACGTATATATTTCTATAATACAATAGATAAATTACACCCAGAATCAGAACAAATGACCGTGCGTCACACAAACATTTGTCTTGAGTGGGAATCGAAGCCACGACCTCCGGCATAGCAGTCAGGGCCACTAACCACTAGACCAACAGGCCAGTCATAATATTTATTTGTTTATTTAAACTTCATGTACAGTAGTGGTACATAGGCGGACTATATGATTGCGATAGTAAATAAAATGCGTTCATTCACTACCTAATACGTTTGCCAAGAGCGATGACGCCAGTAAACAATTTGACCGTCTCCTCAATGCAGAGGTCACTGAGAGGCCCAAATTCTTACCGAGTCTTGCAATACGGATTCTAGTGATAACCCTAAAATGCCAAATACCTTTGTATCTTTGTATTGGTCTTATCGCGACTCGTGCATCCATAACACACGTGATACACTTGAACCTGTTATGCCCTGTATCTTCTTATCAACCATGCATTTTGATGAAAAAGTTTTACTTGTCTTGTTAAATTATTGTCTCTAATTAGGTACCTACTATTTTTTTTTTAGGGTTCCGTACCTCAAAATGAAAAATCGGAAACCTTATAGGATCACTTTGTTGTCCGTCTGTCTGTCAAGACCCTTTATCTCGGGAACGCGTGGAGGTTTCGAGTTAAAATTAAAACCATATACTCAAATCTGCGGTTCCTTGAAGCTGTAAAAAAATCAAACTTCTGAGTTAACTAAAAAAAAGTTAAGGCCGTTTATGTCGCAAAAAACGTTTATTTCGACTCCCAAGGAAATCAAAATTCATAGGGTACTTCCCGTTGACCCAGAATCCTGAAATATGGCATAAAGCAAGGTCTTACAGCACAGGAATAGGAATAAATCTAAAAACAGTAAATTTGTTGTTAAGACACAAAAAATAACTTTTTTTGCGATTGCGAAAAATCTTCGAGATTCTTTTTAGTGTTATCTGTTGTTATGTAAGTATACGAGATATTGTACAAAAATAAGCACAAAAAAAAAATTTAACACGAAATGAGATTTTTCACAGACAGATTTTTTTGCATACTCAATTTCATGTTCGTGAATGAAAGATACTGATTATCTAGTGTTTACTTTCTGTAAGTTGTAAGTGCAAGTAAAACATTGCTAATTACTACGAAATGATGATGAGCGAATAATTATACTGAGTTTCCGGTGTAGGGAAGACCGCCTTTAGATCTCGGAGACACACAACAACATTTTAACGCAGTGAACGCCAACTACGAGATATCTCGTAGATTGTTTCTTTTCAGGCGCCATATACGAGATATATCGTAGGACCTCTATGGCACTGATACTCGCCGTACGTCGGGTTGTCCGATGGTAGAAATGAGATGGCGGAATCAAGTCATGCAATTCCCGCGCACACTCTCCAAAATGCAACCTGTATAACAGCGTCACTCATCATCACCATTCAAAGAGATCGAAACGTAAATAGTTTACATCAACATCACTTCATTATTTTAGCTCTTGCGATCATATTTGACGGCAAAGTTTTTTTTTTGGGAAAATCATCTTATGACATCCCCCGCTCTTGGGCGGGGCGGGAGACAGTGTCAGACTTTTACTGACTAAAAACCCACTCCTGTTCCTTCGTTGCCTTTCGTACCAGGGCCGAGTCTTCCTTTCAGAATCAGACCTTTGGTCCCAGTAGGCTTCGACCCTGCTGGGCCCCTACAGTTGCTGACATCTCCTTGAGGCGCGCGTGGAGCAGTACGCGCCGTCGATGATTTGGGCTTAGTCCGGACGGTTACCGGACGGTCGGACGGCGAGCTACCATTTGACGGCACGGTTAGCGCAGTGATAGAAAGATTGACTGTTGCGTTGCGTGTTGCTGGTTCGATTCCTGCTCGAAACAAATATTTTTATGGCCTACGGATAGGTGTTTCGGGTCTGGGTGTGTTGTGTATATAACTCGTTTGCACGCGTCATGCTCGTGAACGGGTGCTGTCAGTTGAGACTGGTCATCTCTTAGCTGCCAGTGGCTTAATTCAATTTCAATTTTTTTTTTTGTTATTAAGTACTTATCCACATTGTGCTCACATAATAGAAGCAACAAGAAATATGTAACAAAGATTTATGTAACTCATATGATTTGAGTGTCCATGGAGTTTCTTGCACGCTTTTCTCCATAGAGATCTACGCTTTGGAATGTGCAATTTAACTTCACTTTTTTGACTGACCGACATTTTGACAATTTAAAAGTGCCTGTAATTGGTCTATTAGAAATAAACGTTTCTGATTTCTTTACATGTTGTTAACGCATGTCCACAACAAAGGAGTGACTCCTTATGTGGAGCAACATTTATTTAAAAAAAAAAGTTTGCTCTTGCGGACAATGTAACAAAATTTCTTGGTCTACATATTGATAATGATATGTCTTGGAGGACGCAAATTGAGAATGTGTGTGGGAAACTTTGTAAGTTTTCCTATGCTCTTTATAAATTAGGTAAAATTGCAAACATGACCGCACTCTTAGCAGCCTATCATGGTTACGTTGCCTCCAATTTGCGATATGGCCTGATTTTTTGGGGTAATGGTGCTAGAGTCGAGCAAGTACTTTTAGCCCAGAAAAAATGCATTCGTGCTATATGCAAAATAAAGCGGACGGATTCATGCAAGCCACATTTCCAAAAATTGAATATTTTGACTGTACCATCACTATATATCTATGAAGCGTGTATTTTTGTTAAAAACAATATGCATCTTTTCAGACCTGTCGAAAGTCAACGACGCTCAAATAAACAGCACTTGGTTTTCACAAAGACCAAATTTCTCCATAAAAGCATATATGCAATGGCTCCCAAACTATACAACAAGTTACCAAGTCATATTGTATCAGCTAACAACATAAATGATTTTAAACGTCAGCTTTTTAAATTATTGAATGACAAGGCATATTACTCTGTCGATGAATACCATAATGACAAATTTTGACATAACAATTTCATTCAATTTGATTTAGTTTTGACAATTTTGTATAATTGAGTAAATTTTGATAATTATAATCCTGACATTGTATTAAGTAATTTTTTATATATATTTTGACATTTTGTAATATTTTTAATTGATTTAATTTTGACAACTGTAGTATAGCTGACATTGTTTTTAATGTTCTTGTGATAATTTCAATTTTTTTGCTGACATTGTATTAATTTTTGACATAGTATATTTTGACATTTTGTAATATTTTTAATTGATTTAATTTTGACAACTGTAGTATTGACATTGTTCTTTTTTTATTTTTTGCATGATTTTTATACTGTTCTATTTTTTATTTTTTTGACAATTATCATTTGCGGACATTGTTTTTAGGAGATGTTGTATTTACAATTAATTTAATTTTGATACTAGGTATACATAATTATATTGAGATTACCATCGCTATTTTGTATGCCTTTCGGCGGAACATTGGATGGACCAAACATATATATAAGATCATTGTACCCTTTGTTCACAAAATTAATAAATGAATTGAATTGAACCATATTTTAGATCTTGTGAACTACCAGTCGTCTGCGGACCACAGTTTGGGAACCACTGATGTAGGGCTGTGGTTCCAGTCTCACCAAGGAGTCAGCAGAGTGATGTTTTATTTGATAAATATTCTGTATTGACCAAAGTACAGCGACTTTGGTCAATACGACCGACTGCCTACACTACTTTTAAGTAAGTATACATATCTCAGCTTTGTCAATGACACTCCGTATCAGGATTGCGCCGGCGTCTGACATTGCTTTAACTTTTGATAACGTTTGGCTTTCAAATATCGGATTTTATCAATACCGGTATTAGTGTGTTCAATACCGTGGTCACGTGATCACGGTATTGAACACAAATTCAATTATGTCGTTAATAAAACCATTTAAATTCGTGTTTTTATTTACAAATCAGTCTTTATTATAATTACTTTCTGAAAATAACCGATTTCCAAAAAAGAGGAGGAGGTTCTCAAATTGTCTAATTGTTTTTTTTTTCATCTTGATCGCTCCGGGTAATGTTCAGCGATATCTTAGTCAAATGTTAACCGATTTAGATGTTTTTTTTTTTGGAAGAGTATTCCCTGTAGTGTCCTATTTAAATTTGGTGAAGATCTAATGAAGAATTCCAGAGATGAACTATGAAATAATCAATTAAATAGCAAATCTTCAAGAAATGCTGCAATCGCATGACTGTTTACTGTTAATACAATTTTATAACTTAACATCATGCCAGGACGCTCTGAAGGGGTACCGAAGATGTGCAAAGTTCACTCAAGTATATCCTCAATTCACTAATTTTGCTCAAATTTCATGTTAATAGGGTTATTAATTTGCGCATAACTTTTTTTACAGACCAATTTTGATGATTCTTTTTGTGTTGGTTTAAGTTATAACACCGTGATAGATAATCCGAGTAATTATGGGTATTTGGTCAATCCAATAATAGGTAACTCACCAGATAACTTGCTCACCATGGGTTAGCTATGGGGTGCCACCACTAAAAAGTGAAAAAAGAAATCTTTTTACAAAAAAATACAATCTTTGACTTCAAAAAATCGAAAACTAATAATTTTAAAATAACTGTCAAATTTGAAAGTCGGTGACAAAAAATGAAAAAGCAATACCAGAAACACCAACTTCCAGACTTAAACATTATTTTGCAATTTTTGTTTGTTTTAATATAACAATTTAGCATTAAATACGACTCAATTTCGGGAATTGGCTTAGGCGAGGCGCAAAAGAGTTTTTCTGGGCTGGGACTTCTCTTGCTCAAGGGTGGAGCGAGAGGTCGTGTCAGAAATTTATTGACTAAAACCCACCTAAGTTCCTTCCGTTGCGTTCTAGGACCGCAGGTTTCCTATTCAGAAATTCCCTGTTGCTCTAGCAGGCATCGGCCCTGCTGGGCCCCTACGGTTTTGTTGACAACTCTTTGAGGCAAGCGTGGAACGCTACGCGCTATCGACGACTTGGGCTCAGTCCTTACTGCACTGGTGGATGGTGCACTCGTCGTTCGCAAGCCTATGCCTTTGATAGCCAGGGATTGCTCTGCGACTCCCAACGCCCAGGGCATCATACTGTCGCGGCGGCTGGGGCATGAGGATGTCTGTTCTCTCACGCTTGCAGCTATCTCCTTCGTTAGCATTACTGCTTCACAAAAGGAGGCGACCGGACCCAATTCTCTCTCGCCTCGGACCATGGCCTGAACCAAGGTCCGGCCTTCACGAGGATACGACGATACTCCGCCCAAGCAGGGCCCACCTACACCTTATGCTCCACCGTGTTCTCCAGATGATACCCACAATGGTGAAACCTGGGTGTTTCTTTCACCTGTATACGAAACAGGAACCTCCCGAACTTGCCATATCCGGTGAAAACCTGCGTAATATGGAAAGGGAGGACGATTGTGGCATGCCCGGTGTGAGAAGGAGAGCAGACATAAGAGTAGGCACTTGCGCTTGCAAAAATAACTGTGAGAGTAACATCACATCGTAAACAATAACAAATAATACAATTTCCTACTACTTAATATTACAACAAACCACAATAATATATACTAACGTTTGAAATACCGTAGTCACGGTATTGGCTCGTCAATACTGTGATTAAAAAATGACCAATAAATATCCGTGGTCACGGTATTACGAGATCTCGGAATACCGGTATTAAAAGTTCTAGTCTCCAGCTTACCATAAGGAATCTTGTTCGTTTTATAACACTTAATTTAAGTTATAAAAGAGGAAAAACTCGAGTATTCAATTTATAGTATTATAATTGATCAAAAAGAACAAGTTTTAAACGGTGCCTTTTTCAAATAAGACCAATTCTTTTTTATCACAAATAATAAGCTTTAGTTTTTTTTTTTTTAATACACATCATCATCATTACAGCCGAGATAAAGAGGTGGCGAGGTAGACCGAGACGTAACGCATCGGATCAATTCAGGATGGATGAAATAGCGACAGGTCACTGGAACAACTTGTGACCCACGGATGCCCCCCAAGTTGAAGGGTAAAATATACAAGTTCGTGATAAGGCCTGTCATACTTTATGGACCAGAATGTTGGGCTGTGAAAAAGACGGATGAAAAAAGATTGCATGTAGCGGAGATGAGAATGTTGAAATGGATGTGTGGTGTGACGAGAATGGATAAAGTGAGAAATGAGTATATTAGAGGAAGTTTAAAAGTGGCGCCAGTGACTGAAAAGTTGAAAGGGAATCGTTTGTCTTGGTATGGTCATGTAAAGAGGAGGGATGGAACGTATGTTACTAAAAGAGTTATGAGTATACATGTGGATGGGTGGAGAGGGAGAGGGAGGCCAAAGAAAAGATGGATGATTGTGTGAAGAGTGATATGGAAGAAAAGGAAGTTAGTGATAGCATTACGGGTGACAGGACAGAATGGAAGAAAAAAACGTGTTGCTCCGACCCCAAATAAGACGAGACAAGGGCAGGAAGATGAGTATCATCATTTTAGCCGAAAGACGTCCACTGTTGGACATAGGCCTCCCCCAAGTGTCGCCACAACAACCGGTCCTGTGCGTCTCGCATCCATCGGATTCCCGCGACTCTCACCAAGTCATCGGTCCACCTTGTGGGAGGCCTTCCAACGCTGCGTCCTTAAAATACACATAATTCAATTCAATTCAAAGTTCTAATTTAAGTTTGCTATATGAATTTTAAAGAGACTCTGAGTTTGTTTCGATGTTTCTTCTCACGTTAGGCAGTACTAGACAGCTAGGAGTTGATACAAGAAGTAAATAAAGTTTATATCCAAAATTAATATAATTTATTATTATCATTTAGCCCTTAAATAAAAATCTGCCGAATTCACTACATATTTAATCACTTTTTTTCTAGCCTTTACTGTCCCACTGCTGGGCAACTGCCACCCCCAAGTCCTTCCAGACATTCTTCTCCCGCGCCATCTCAAATTTAACCATCTATGAAACGAAAACTCAAATAAAGAACGGTCTGAAAGCAAAAGAAATCTATATATATATGAAAGCAAAATATCACTCACTGATGAATCACGAAATCTCAGAAACTATAACAACTACAAACTTAAAATTTGGCAGGTAGGATTCTTATAGAGTGTAGACAATCCGCTAATAACAGATTTTCCGAAATTCTCTCCCTAAGGGGATGAAACGAGGGTCCAAAGTTTGTATGGAGAAACCGACTTTTACGCGGGCGAAGCCGCGGGCAGAAGCTAGTATTATATAAATAAATGTATCACAGCAAACTTTATTAACTAATGGACGAGTATTTTAGCAAGTAGGCAACTATTTGCAGTACCAACACAAACAAATTCCGCCAATAAGAACCACACGAACTGTGCTGCTCACAATTCTATAGCAACACAAACATTGGTACTTCAATATGCTTTCATTCGGCCCTCAGCTCTCCGCCTGTTCAATTCCAGAGCAGGTCAGAGACAGATAATCGAACGAACAGATAATACACCCAATAGTTTGATGGATAATTATAGTTATTTATAAACTAATGAGCGAATGCGGCGATACTCGCAATTATTCCGATAGGCTCGGCCTTGGCTGATTTTACTTATCTAGCGAATTTTAAAACGTGTTGTGGTGCCAGTTTTGGCGATAATTGTAACAAAACCAACTGTGATCGAGACAGGCAGGCAGTGTCAGACTTTAACCTACCCTTGTTTCATAAGATGCTCTTTGCGTTCTAGGGCCGTGGTGTCCCGTTCGAACAATCTTGCTGCCGTTCTTAGGGTCATAGCATAGGGTTACAACGTAGGTAGGGTAGGTAACCCCGGCGGAGGCGACACCGGCATTGGGAATCGCTGGACGACTACTGGCTGTAGGCTATTGTAGGCGCGGGTTTGCGGACGGCGAGCCATGAAATGTCAGCAAAATTGATGGGTCCAGTTAGGGCGCCGCGCGCCGGCCTGCCAGAGCGGCTTGTTCGAAGGAGTCACCACAGCCCTCGCAATAAAGGGCGACTGAAGGAATGCTGTGGATCCAGAGCGGGGAGAAGTTATTTGATGAATTCCTCTTGGGTTAGCGATGCGCCTGTCGTAGCCCTGGTAAATATTGCATGTATCCTGGAGATAAAGTGACATACCTACAAGCTGGTGACCTACCTGATGGTAAGTGGTCACCTCTGCCTATTTTCATCTGTAGCCACCCAGGACCAGGAGCGTTTTCAAGACCTTGTTCAATTTTTGTTTGAAGTTTGCCCCTGTTAAAAATATGCTTTTAAAATTTAGAGACAGGCGCCTAAGCCCGCCAGGGCCGAAACCCGCCCGGTCTTGTTTGAAAGTCACTGCAGTCCTGGAACGCAAAGGCAACTGAAGGAACACGGGTGGGTTATAGTCAGGTAAATTCAAGCAAGATGAAGCAAGAAGCAAGCAATGCAAGAAGTTACTTGATGATTTCCCAACCTGAAGAGGCAAGCGCCTGTTCCCGCTCTCGCTTATAACTTACTCCCGACATAGCAACAGATTTTTCCCCAACACAAATATATGTAAATTGATAGAGGCGCGTATCTGTCTGCAACCAACCTGCACATACATATACCAACAAAATATATATATTATATCACCAACTGGTCCAATTTACTACCAGACTGGTCGTTGCTAATTAATATTAAAGTAGGCACTAGATAATCTTGGAATAACGGTCATTGACCCTCCTAAATTTGTTGACATTCTTAATTTCAAAAACGGAATTAAAGACATAAAGCTGTATTGAATCGATATCTATCGTGATCCTTTACATTTTCTAGTAATGAAATACATTTAATTGTTTATTTTTCGGGTATCTACGTAGGTATTAGGGATAAGGTCAATGTACTTTAATCCACGCCTTGTATAGTAAATTTTCCGTTAGATATTATATTTGTAATATTTGTAAATTTTCCGTTAGATATTTGATTACATTTCTAGCCTAAACAACTTGATCTACATTTTGTCATGTCGTCATAGTGACCGTTTTTTAAATTTTGATACTAACAATTTTATTGGAGATTTTGTTATGATTTATAATTCTATTTGCTGATGGCACTTCTCTTTTTTTTAAAGTAGATAGAAAAAATGCGGATGTCTTGCATGTCAACGAAAGTCTGGCTGTTCTTTCGAAATGGTTCCGCAGCTAATAATCTTTTACTAAATGCGAATAAGTTTTCATTGCCAAATATTCCTCAAGTTGGCGTGAAACTAATTTTTGATGGCAAATAACTTGATGTTATTACGGAAACTGTGTTCTTAGGTATAACTATCGATTCTAAACTGCAGTGGGGCGCTCATAGTAGAACTCTTTTAGGTAGATTAAGCTCAGCTGCATATGCAGAAAGAAAAATAAGGCAATTGACAGGTGTAGCCACAGCTAGGTTAGTTTACTATGCTTATTTCCACAGTATTATGTCTTATGGCTTTTCACTGTGGGGATCTGCAGCTGATGTAGACTCAATTTTCATATTGCAAAAGAGAGCAATCCGGGCTATTTATAAAATGGGTCCTCGCGAGTCCCTCAGAAACAAATTCAAAGAAATCGATATACTGACACTGCCTTCTCTTTGTATCTTAGAAAGTATTTTGTATGATAGAATAACCATGGGGTTTCTTGCCGGTTCTTCTCCATAGGAAACAACCAATTTGGAACCGTGCACTAGCTTCTGACGTTTTATAAGTGCCCATGTAGGCCTATGAGAAATAAAAACATTTGAATTTTGGATTTCAATAGAATTAATAACTTGATTGTTGGTTTAGGTTACGCGATTTAATTATTAAGTTGTTAAGTGTATTATAAGGCTTAGGGAAAGTTGGTGATGTTTCTAAAGTTTACTCGTAGAACAGATGGTCGATGGGGCCGAAAGGTTCTGGCGTGGCGACCGCGCACCGGAAGACGCAGCGTTGGAAGGCCTCCCACAAGGTGGACGGATGACCTGATGAGAGTCGCGGGAATGCGATGGATGCGAGACGCACAGGATCGTTCGTTATAGTGAATTGGGGGACGCCTATGTTCAGCAGTGTCTTTCGACTGAAATGATGATGATTTCTGAAGTTGGTAATAATTTTCTAGAAATTGATGAGCTGGTGGGCTCAATTGATCGGATTATCGTTATTTTCTGGAGTGTACCGAATCGTGCTCTTAGAATAATAATAATTGCCATTTATTCTCTCTTCACAAAGCTGACTTAAAGTTAATTTTAACAAGACAATGTCTCGGCTGTATTCCACCTTTGTGAGAGACTGGTGCCTGTTATAATGAATGAAAGTAATTTAACTTAAAATATTTTTTGGGAATTTAGCTACAAAGTCTGCAAAATGCATAATCCTCTCGTTGGAATTTCAATCATGGTGGCCAATCACAATAAAGTTTAACAAAGTTTTTTTTTTTTTAGTTTGGATGACTCCAATGACTTCTCCCGCTATAGGGTGACGCGAGAAGACGTGTCAAACTTTTAATGTCTAAAACACACCTGTATCCTTCAGTTGCCCTTTGCATTTTAGGACCAGAGATTCCTTTCCAGAAACTTCTGCCCTTAGCGGGCATCGCCCCTATAGTCTTGCTAACCTCTTTGAGGCACGAGTGGAACTCTTCGCGCCGTTGACAATTTTGGCCTCGGTCCTTTTCGGAAAGCCGGACGACGAACTACCCATTGCCATCGTCGTCCACAAGTCCGCGTCTACGGTGGTCGGGGATCGCTTTGCGACTCCCAACACTAGAGGCGTCTCCTGTGGCAGTGGCTGGGATGTGAGCCTTTGCCCCACCAGGGAATCGAATCCAGGACCGCATGCTCAACAGTTGCGCTTGCGACCCCGAGACCGATGAGGCAGGTAAAATGTATAGTGGTGAAATGAATTTTGAAAGTGTTTCGTTTTTACTAATAATCCGGGCTCTTGAATCTACGTTCTGGGTGGAGCGCGAGGGAGTATCAGACTTTTACTGACTAAACCCACCTGTGTTTCTTCAGTGGCTTTTACGTTCCGGGGCCGGGATAACTCTTTTATCGAACGATTCCCTGGCAGCCATCGGTCTTAGCCGTCCCTTTTAATTAATAACCTAATATTGACATTGGTGTAGACTTGTCAGCTTATCAAAAATTATTATCTACCCACATGCAAAAATTATTACCTCTTTTTCCGTTATCTACCCATGCTTACGTCAATAGCATATTGTTTATATTATGATACAGCGTGACCAGATTCAGTGAACCTTACAGAAATAGCTAAAAAACGAAGATATAGGCCTATGCAGAATTGATGCACCGAATATACAGCCACTTTTCTAAGACCCTCGATAACAAACATGGTCTTGGATATCAGGGATCGTCTAAGACTGGTTTGTAAGGTGGCCAGTTAATAAAGATATCTTCTTTGGTACTAAATATTGGCGGTCAGATGTCAGGGTTCGCTGTGTTGATATGGAGTATCAAATACATATGTGCATGTCCTACCGCAAGCTTACAATGTTGCCCAAGGTGATTGATATTTTCGAATTACATCAGTTGGTGATAAAAACTTTAATTATTGATGATAAGGATGAAGCAGAAGATATTATTAACTGGTTGCTGACAGCAACTGCGCCCGCGTTGAAATAAAAACATGTCCCAATAGAACATAATCCCGGGATAAAAGTCGTATGTGATATTCCAGGAGATGGACTACCTGTGTGCCCAAATTTGTTTAGCTGTTCGGGCGTAGAGAAGTAACAAACACACACACACACTAACTTTTACTTTTCAATATGATAACGTTCCACCAATACTTACAAAATTACGTTACAGTGCGTTTCAAATAAGAATAGGATCGATTGCCATGTTGTGACGTCATATCATACTGTTAAATCGCAAGAAATTGGGCAAAATTGAAGAACTCAGAGATGAGCAAAATAAAAATCTGGATTCTGATTAAAATATTTTCGTTCACAGTTCTTAAATAAGTAAAAATTTTAAAAATTTCTTGTTTTGCTCACCATAATAATTCTTCGATTTGACAGTATGACGTGACGTCACAACATGGCAATCGATCCTATTCTTATTTAGAACGCATTATAGATTAGAGTAGTCCTTATGATTAGGATCATTCCCATTCGATGAAAGCTTTTAAGAGTGTCCTTCTCCACTCGCCTATCGTTAACGTCGAGCATGGTTTAAAAGCTTGTGGCTTCATCTAACGCAACCCAACGTGATGTTTGATGAAGAGGCAACACAAAAAAAGAGAGATAACGCCTGAAAACTCTGTGCATTCGGCAATTCCGTGATTCACAAAACTTGTTCCAGGAAATATGTGTTTTTTTTTTAACTCTTAAAGGTTTTTGAGAAAAATTAACGTCATTCAGAATTTCGATTAAATGTGCAAGGCTTCTATGGGTGTACTTTTTATAATTTTAATGCATTATGGAGGGCCAAAGTTCACGTAAAATAGCAGATTTTCAGAGGTCTTTACTGGATTAGCAGCGTTTGTACCTAGCTCTTTATACAATTCTTCTCTTGCAGATTGAAATCTGACACATTCCGTCAACAGATACTAAAACCCACTCCTATCCATCGTTGCCTTGCATTCGGGCCGGGTTTTCCTTTCAGAAGCGAAATCATGGCCCCAGTAGGCTTCGACCTTGCTGTGCCCCTACGGTTTGCTGACATAAATGCAGTGGCATAAGTAGAGGTTACGTAAAATTGATGACAGGGGCAAGGGTCCATTGCGTCTGTGTATAAATATCGTAAACAAAGCCTTTCTTTACCTTATTAATTATTAGGTAACCTGTCATCTCAGAATGTCTTTTAATAATCCCCAATCCGATTACCAGAAGTGCTCATTACTAGTAATACTTACCTGTTTGGTCAATCTTTGTTAAGAAGCGAAACTATTTGTACCGGCTATCATAACTTGACATGCCATGGCGGCGCCACTTACCAACGGTTTGTGCTAAATTTAGTACATTTTCTAACTAGTTCAGAATTTTCCTGTGGTTCATGTTAAATTGGGCGGTCTGTCCGCTAGAATGAAAATAAAAAGCGTGTAATTTATTGGTAACTTTTAAGCAGATATTCTTAGAATAAATCCATTTGTCCTAAATACATTAATTATTTTGTGAAATCATGGTAATTTATTTGAATAGGCCTGTTTGTCTGAATCTGTTGACATGGTCTGGTAAAATTTTCTGTTATTGTTGCATAATTAGTTTATTTTGAGAAATTCCAGAAACACTGGTCATCCCGGTTTGCTCACGATGTTTTCCTTCACCGTTTTAAGAGCGGTGGTGATGAAATAAATTACACAAAGTAATGCGCCTGGCTGGGTTTAAACCCGCGACCTACTACTCGTAAGTCGGGGCCGTTACCACTTGGCCAACACTGTTCTCTGCACTGCGCTTATGGGTTAAAAAAAAGTAGCAGGCACTGGCCAAAAGTGGCTTGTGGCCGCTTCTAGCTTCTCGTGGCGGCGTTTGTGGCTGTTGCATGTGGCTGTGGCATGTGGCACTTAGTTTTGTTGCAACTTCGCTCTCGACGATTGACTTTTGATGATTCACTAGTTTCTGCCAGCTTCTGTCAGATTTAAGACTCAACAAACATTGTGACTCACTTAGAGAAACGAGGAAAATTCCAAGTATACCCATCAACCAAGGATATCACAGCATTAATCTCTGTTGTTACTGCTAAGATTATCTTTAAATAAATTAAGTAAGTACTGCGAGCTCTGTTTTGTAAGACTAGAAAACATTTTTTTTATATTTCCTACATTAGTAAACCTATATTGTGGGTGCACACTCTCACATGACAACTCTTATACATAAGATACGCAGACCCGGAACAACTATATGTGTATGTAGTAGGCGGAAGTCGAACCCGTGAACCGTAGCACAACAGCTTATCTTTCAGTCACTGCTCCAACGGTTTTTTTGATGTGGGAAATAATCAAATATCTTTTTCTTATCTGGATGGAGAGGGAGTGTCCACCAGATGTCCGCGGCCATCTGGTGGGTTCGACGCAAAGGTCCCGTCGATGTAGCGACACTTGAGGGAGGCCTATGTCCAGCAGTAGACGTCTTTCAGGTGAAGTGATGATCTTGATGGTCAACTGTGATAAATGCAATGAGCAATAAAAAAAAGAATACATAATATAATATTCCACAACTATCACACAATGCCGTCTAGTCCCAAGTTAAGCAGAGCTTGCGTTATGAGTACTAGAAAACTGATAAACATACTCATATATTTCTAAATACATACATATTATAGACAAATTACACCCAGACACAGAACAAATGATCGTGCTCATCACACAAATATTTATCCTGTCCTGGGTAGGAATCAAACCCACAACCTCCGGTATAGTAGTCAGGGCCACTAACCACTAGACCAACAGACCAGTCAAATATTTAAATGATTTGTTCAAAATTCGAAGAGCTTTTGATGTTTTTTCATCACGATAAAAAAAAATACTTTATTTTTTATTTTAGCAATACCAAGGAATATTTGGGTAGGCCCCAGAAAATAAAGAAACTGCCAGACATACGTTCAAATTACTGAAAAGAAAAAACAATCGTCATAGTCCTTACATTCACAATAATAAAATTTTAAAAAAATATCGATTTGTTGGTAGCACTTGGTCCACCGCCTTTCTACGATGTTACCAGTAAACCACACCATCACGTATCTTTAGAAATGATACTTGTGATTTGAACACCACACCAATCAGTGACGCCAATTCTTATCACATATGCGCAGTAAATGAACCAAATAATGTTATAGAAAAAAAAAACATAATTGCTCCTTTGAACGCAGGGTTATCACCACGTTATTCCATTTGCCCTTCCGAGTTTCATTCAGAAATAAGATCAAAGTCACATTGTCCTTATCGCTATTACGTTTATGTTGTAACGTTACAACAATTGTATCATATTTAGGCCTACTTTACACAGACGCGTATTCGTCATTAGGTATACTAGAATAGAATAGAAATACTTTTATTTGGGACAGACACAGCACAACGGTTATAAACACAAAGTAAAAAAGAACAAAAGTACAAAGTGCGCCGAGCGTGCCCGCACCGAAAGGGTGACCACCTCAGCATTTGCTGGGCGTTAGACACACAGCGCTGGTTTTCAGTTGGCACCCCGCAGTGACGCACGGACTAGGGTAAACATATATATAATACTCGTATAGTAATTGAAATAAATATTGTTGTGTACATAATGGTGTATAATTTTATTGAAATAAAATACATAAATAACTTTTCGATAAATTACACAACATTATAAAATAAAATTTGTACCACATTGGATAAAACGACAAAACTATAAAATTACTTGGTACCCACTTTATTTTTAATTGCCCATACTGTCCCACTGCTGGTCAAAGGCCTCCCCCAACTTCTTCCAGGTATTCTTTTCTTGAGCCATCTCGAACCAATCCTTACGGTTGGCATCTAGGTCGTCTCGCCACCTCTTCCCAGGACGATCTCAGCGGCGTCGTCCATCTTCAGGTACCCACTTTGTTGGACTTGCCAAATACCCACAATACTCCAATAAAAAACATCAGCCGACGCGCGGCGCGATGATCAACGCCATGACGCATAATCGAGACACCGCTGCACCGGCCGGCAATTAGCCGTCACCTAGGACTAATACCATAACCATGCGTGTGTACGTCTACAATGGACGCGTAGCTTCATAGCATAGCATAGCATAGCATAGCATAGTCGGCCTTATAATGTTCCCACTGTTGGGACTCAGGCCTCCTCTCTAAGAGAGGGTATGGGCCATAATCTACCACGCGGGCTCAGTGCGGGTTGGTGGATGTCACATGACTTCGAATTTTTGGTTCTAGGACATGCCGGTTTCCTCACGATGTTTTCCTTCACCGTTTTGAGAGCAGTGACTGGGTTTGAAACTGCAACCTACAACTCGTAAGTCGGGGCCGTTACCACTCGGCCACCATTGCTCTCGTAGCTTCATAAACGCGTACCTATTCGTTAATATACGCTTGGTGTACTCACAGCTTACATACAAAACTATGAAACTGAGTTGACGAAGCGGCAACGACACGACGGCACGACGTTGCCGCTTTGGCGTACACAAAGCGTATAATAACGAATACGCGTCTTTGAAGCTACGCGTCCGTGGACAGTAGCCCTTATTTTGGTACACTTCGGGTGACCCGAGCCGTCTTGTGGTCATTCGATCGTCTTAATTTGTGTATCCTGGTTTAATAGAATATTCACATGTTATTACGGGTGATTGAATAATTATGCCAAGTGATTCGTAATAGCAGGACTAACATTAAGGTCTAATTCAGGTTATTTCCTTTCAAAAGTTTTAAAGAAACACTCGACATGCCAAATGACCGCAATGCACCTACCTGCATTGCTGTATGACTGCAAAGGACGAAGCGGGATATCCTTTTCGTGAAAAGCTTAAAACCTAAGCTATTGGAAATACGCTAAACAAATTAACTTTTGATTATATCAGGTAGCATACTGATTAAAGTGGGGGTAAATATATATATTTTTAGGGTGCCGTACCTCAATAGGAAAAAACGGAACCCTTATAGGTTCACTTTGTTGTCCGTCCGTCTGTCTGTCTGTCTGTCTGTCAAGACCCTTTATCTCGGGAACGCGTGGAGGTATTGAGTTGAAATTAAAACCATATACTCAAGTTTGCGGAGCTACCCATTGCTCGATCGAAAAGAAATAAAGTTTATTTAGCACACAGACACACATAAAGAAGAAACAAATCTGTAGAAAACTAAAATTAAAAAAAAAGCAAGGTCCAGTTCAGCATAATAACAGACAACTACGCAGCTGTTGCCTGACCCTGGTTTTCAACTGAACCGTCAATCAGTTTTGTTATTTGCACCCGAGCGAAGCCGCTACGAGTCACTAGTATTAATACATTATGGAAAGTAGGATGAGATAATGACTGATAAACTGTTGATTGCGCAACAGTATAATTATGACATTGAAGCTGATGCGTAAATTCTTCTTGACCCGTTTAATTTCCTGATAAAGATAAAGTTCTTAATATTATCTTAGCATTTTTCACTTATTTATTTAAACTTCATGTACAGTAGTTGTACATAGGCGGACTTAATGCAACAAGGCATTCTCTACCAGTCAACCTTTGGGTTAAAAAAGACAACACTGCGGTAGGTTTGCACGATAAACAAATAACAGATATTTCAAACAGAAAAAAAAATTAAATGAGTTATTTATAATAATATACAGTATCTATATATAATAATATATAGTCAGTATGCTACCTGATATATAACATATATGCTTAAAAAATTTAAACTAATATTTTTTAATTTTTTTTAATAATAATATTTCACAACTATCACACAACGCCGTCTAGTCCCAAACTAAGCAGAGCTTGTGTTATGGGTACTAGACAACTGATAAACATACTTATATGTTTCTAAATACATACATATAGATAAATAAAAACTATGAAAAATATCAAATCAATAAGAGAACTTAATAACAATTCTGACGAAGACCGAACTAAGGTTGAGAGGACTTCAAGTAGTAGTTCCGAATTTTACGTTTGAAGAAAAATTTACTTTCAGCTTTTTTGATGTCAAGGGGAAGCACATTCCAGAGTTTACAGAGTTTTTTGTTTAGAGTTTTTTTTTTGAGTGTACTTATCAGCTGAATGCAGATAGATCTCGCTAAAATATTATAAAGGCGAAAGTTTGTGAGTGTGTGTGTGATGGTCTGTGTATGTGTAAGTACGTTTGTTACTTTGCCACTCTCGAACGGCTGAACGGATTTTGAAGAAACTTGGTACACGGGTAGACCATAGGATACCTTTTATCCTAAGAGTATTATGTTCCTTTGGAATATTTTTGTATTATCAAGCAGGCGAATCCGCTGGCAGTTGCTAGTGTTATTATGCTGTAATTACCTAAAGTAGGTAATAAACAGTAATTGTTTTCTGTCTGAGTTTTCTTTGAGAACATCATCATTACCATTTCAGCCGAAAGAAGTCCACTGCTGGACATAGGCCTCCCCCAAGCGTCTCCACAACGACCGATCCTGTGCGTCTCGCATCCACCGCATTCCTGCGACTCTCACCAGATAGTCGGTCCACCTTGTGGGAGGCCTTCCAACGCTGCGTTTTACGGTGCGCGGTCGTCACTCCAGAACCTTTCGGCCCCATTGACCATTCTTTGAGATCACGTACCTACTGTAGAATGATACCTACCTACCATACTAATATTATAAGGCGAAAGTTTATAAATATGTATGTGTGTGTGTCGGTTTTAGGGTTCCGGACCCAAAGGGCAAAAACGGGACCCTTTAAGTAAGACTCCACTGTCCGTCTGTCTGTCACCAGGCTGTATCTCATGAACCGTGGATAGCTAGACAGTTGAAATTTTCACAGATGATGTAGGTATTTCTGTTGCCGCTATAACGACAAATACTAAAAACAAAATAAAATAAATATTTAAGTGGGGTTCCCATACATCAAACGTGATTTTTTTTGCCGCTTTTTGCTCGATATTAATATGTAATAGTTATAATATAGTGTCTAATGTAAAAAAAAAAGAAAACTAAACTACTACTACTTTTCTATTATAAATAGTTCAGTTAATATTTAAGTTGTATGTAAGAGAGTGTTTTCAATTTAGAAATTCATTGTTTCTTTGAATAGTTTAATTAAATATTTTGTGTCTAATGTTGAATAGATAATACGGAACTTCGTGTGCGAGTGCAACCCGCCCTTGGCCGGTTTTATATATACCTACAGATATTTGTAGGAAGAAACCATGGCATTCTAAAAATAGTAGACTCGTTCTAAATGCTCGGGGCACCATTAACGTTTCATAATGAGCACTGAAAGCTGCCACTAGGATTATTCAGATATGTGTCACCGTCCACCCCTTTACATACATTTCATGGTGTTTCACTTGAATTACCATAATGCCCCATGATCCACTCAAGGTATGATAATAGAATTTTTCGTGAATTATCAGGTTGATTGGGTGTGGGAGGATTGAGAGGAAATGGAGTGTTTCTGGTGGGAAGACGGGGAATTTTCCATGTAAAGGCTGTTTTTTGTTATGGTTTTCTATGCGGGTGGCAAGTTTTCTTCGTTGTGTAGGTCTTGGAATGTAGGGTTCTGTAGGCTAGTGGTGGAGTGGTTCCAAAAGGCGCCTCGTCATCCTCACTTTCTGCCTGACGCTGGTCCTCACCGGACATGATTATTTCGGGAGGTTACTGTTTCGGATTCGGCGAGAGGAAACGCCCAGATGTTACTATTGTACCAATCGCCCAGAGGACGCGTTGGAAGTCTGCCCTGCTTGGGCGAAGCACCGCCGTGTCCTCGTAGATGCAATCGGCAGCGGCAACATCTCGCATCCATTTCTGGTTAAGGCCATGGTACGGAGCAAGTTCCCACTGGGAAGCAGTCACCTTCTTCTGTGAAACTGTAATGTGAGTGAACTAGACGGCATGAGGACATCCTCACGCCCCAGCTGCCGCAGGAGGCACCGCGGGCATCGAGAGTCGCAGGGCGATTGCTGGCCACCGTAGGCACGGGCATGCGGCCGGTGAGCAATGCAAAGCTGGCCGTCCATAATAGGAAGAATAATTTGATGATAGAATAGAATAAATTTTATTTTAAGTACAACAATATAGAACCTCTAAAAAAGGGGTTTATAGGCCTTCGTAAAAATATATTATTAACCTTACTTATCCAGCAGTTAACTGGTATTTTTGTAAGATTTAGAAATTATCTTAATTTTTCTATTGATGCAGTTATTAAAGTTATTTTAACGGGTTTAATTACGGTTTATCTAAGTCTAAAGTTTTACTTTTGATGCAGTTGTTTCGACGGGTTTAATAGGGTTTATTAAAGTCAGGTCAGTACAGGTTTGTCATGATACGATTAATGTATCTTAACCATTACCATGCTGAGCCCGTTGTTGATTTCAGCCCACTCTCTCTCACTTTGAGGTGGTCTGTCTTGTTCTGTTTTGTTGTGGCTCTGAGCCACTTCTTGCCAAATCCTAAGGAAGACATCTAAGTCGTCCTGCCATCTTCGTCTTGGTCTGCCGCGACCCGTCGTGTGATTTCAGGGTACCAATTTTTTGTTTTAAAGGTCCACAGAAATGATAAAACCGGTCTTAAATTTTTCTTTTTTTTTTTGCAGATCTACAAAGGCCTGGACGTGGTGACTGCGAAGGCGTCGCTCCGGGAGAGGGAGATGGCGACTCATCACCTCCTCGACATCTTGGAGCCACATCAGATGTTCACCGTCGTCGACTTCAGGAACAGAGCACTCAAAATTGTATCCTTTTTTAACCGACTTCAAAAAGAAGGAGGTTCTATTGTCGGCAGAATGTATTTTTTTTTATGTATGTTCACCGATTTCTAGGTCAATTATGGACCGATTTTGAAAGTTATTTTTTTGATTGAAAGGTAATGCTTCCAAGTTGGTCTCGTAGAAATATTGTTATGATCTAATCATAAACTTCGAAGATATGGAACGGAACTCCTCGTAAGATCACAGGAGAAATGTCGTAACAAGTAAAATTCCTTTGTTTATACGTGTAGTCGATAACTGACTGAAAAAAGAGGAGGAGGGGATATATCTAACTGATCTGATGATGAAGCTGGAAGGTATCGGAATTCTGTAATAAATTATTGTAACCTAACCGTGTTTAGGATTATTAGAATTGTCATGAAATTCACTCTAGCTATAAGGTATTTAAGTATGGCTGAGGGGTACTTTTTTGTGGTAAAAACCATTACCAAAAAGTGTAAAATAAAAAACTGTTTACACAAAAAAAATACAACCGATTTCAATAAAATAAAAACGCTAAAAAGTGCAAAATATATTATAGAAACACAGACTTCCGAAATTAAAGTTATTTTGCAATTTTTTGCGTTTTTTTTTACATTGAAGTCATTTATGTTTTTTTTTTTGTAAAAAGTTTTTTATTGATGATTGTTCTTTATTGGTGAAACCAGGTACAGTAAAGTCAGAATCAAGAGCTGCAAGAGAATGTAAAGAAAACTGTAAAAACAACGGTTTGCCATGCAGTTTTTTTCCATTTTTAGGGTTCCGTACCTCAAAAGGGAAAAACGGAACCCTTATAGGATAACTTTGTTGTCCGTCTGTCTGTCTGTCTGTCAAGACCCTTTATCTCGGGAACGCGTGGAGGTATCGAGTTGAAATTAAAACCATATACTCAAGTCTGCGGTCTCTTGAAGCTGTAAAAAAAGAGATTTCTAAGTTAACTGAAAAAAAAGATACAGCCGTTTATGTCGCAAAAAACGTATATTTCGACACACTCTTGAGAAAATCAAAATTCCAACAAATATTTTTTTTAAAAGTTCATCCAAATTGGTCGAGTCATTCTCGAGTTTTGCGCATGACAACACATTTGGTAATTCATTTTTATTAAATTTTCGAATATTTACATCAGTGAAGAATGCCACAAGATACGGCGCCGGCGCCGCTGCCTCATAGCAACGGCGCAATTTTACTCAAGAATTTTAATTTGACATTGCTTTGTATGATGAACACTTGTTAAAATATGTACAAATAACTGAATTGTTCGATAATTTTATGTATAGGGACTAATGCACTGACAATACGGCTTTAATCTGGCAAATATTGGTTTTAGAAGTATTACGGATAAGTAAATTATATTAGCGTATGTGTTAACTCGTACCACGGTATATAATATATGGGTCATGATTATGATCTGAGTCCATGGAATTTCCTACAAGTCATTCCCCATAGAAACAGAAATCTTAATTTTGGAACGCGCAGATTCATTTTTAGGGTTCCGTACTGGAAGGGCACTCTTTGGGTACGGGACCCTATTATTAAGCCTCCACTGTCCGTCCGTCCGTCTGTCTGTCTATTGGTCTGTCAGCGGTTAAAATTTTACAGAAAATGTATATCTAAATTTTTTTTTTTTGCTCAATTTAATACATGATGTTATAGTATGAACATCGTCGTGTGCGATTCCGACTCACAATTGGCCAGTTTTTCTGATTGATTGGCTCTGTAGTCCTAAGACGGAACCCTTTTTTGTTAAGGAGGGAAATCATCAAATACCTTCTTCTCCCTATCGGAGGGCTCTGAGGGAAGGCCACGGTAACTCTTTCGAACAATCTCGCAGCCCTACTACGACTTGGATTACGGGACCCTAAAAATGGAGTGGGAATTTAAAAAAAAAAACAGATTATAAACTGACTACCGACTACTTAAGAGGGGGCCGCGAGGCTCCGGGTCATAATGACATTTATTTCATAAGGCCTTAATTCCTAAGAATTTTTTAAATCTGGAAACCTATTCCATATTTATTACACTTGGGGATTGGGATTGGGATGGATTTAGGTAACTGGAAAGTGTCGTACAGTTATGATACAAATACTAGCAACCCCTTTTTTTCGGGGTAGAAGTCCTCATGGATGTCCTCCGCCCTTGGGTGGGTGGAGGGGTCTGTCAGACTCTTACTGTCTAAAACCACCCCGGTGTACGAGGGAGCACACTTGTGTCGAGGGCTGCGGGTGTAGTTAGACTTCCGCCTCGGACTAGTGGTGACCTAATCCCCGTGAGTGTCCTCTCCATCGTATTGAAATACTAACGAGCAGCCCCAACTTTGCACGCGTGTTAGATTTCTTTGAAATCCTCGGCTTTACACTCAAACCTTTCTCATGAATCACTCTGTCTATTGGTGAAAATCGCATGAAAATCCGTTCAGCAGTTATTGAGTAAATCGCGAACATACAGACACAAAAACGCACAAAACGTTTTGGGAACACATTCATTGTGCGTACAGCTAAGGAGTGGAATTCCTTGCTGGAATCTGTGTTTCCTGATGGCTACAACCCGGGAATCTTTAAGTCAAGAGTAAATAGGTTACTTCTAGATAAGCGCGCTCCATCGTCGACCGCATCGTCGCTTTCTATCAGGTGAGATAGCGGTCAAGCGCGAACCTATCAAGAATAAAAAAAGACAGTAATAATGGGGGACTTTGTTAAATAATGATATGTAAGGATTTGTTAATGGAAACAAAAGATTTCTGGGAATATTAATTAGTAGCCACTTAGTAGGTAAACCTTTAGATTGTAAACTAATGTACTCGTAACTATAACTTTAATGTGAATCTTGTATCTTTAATAATTCTTCTTCGTCATGTCGTGTCGTATTTTTTGTATGTATAAGCTCGGAGCTTGACTACTACCTCATCTGATAGCAAGCGATAATGTAGTCGACGATGGAGTACACTTGCTCAGAAGTAACCTCAAAAGAAAAGGTCTAAAGCAACCTTAAAACAAATTCATCCAAAGCATTTGAAAGGGAAACTCATCTAGAGTAGGTATCAGTCGGTCTACGCAAGCACCCAAAGGGTCAAATGCAACACTAATAGTGCTGTAGGCGTAAAACACGTTACTCGTATTGCAGAGTTAAATTTAGTCATGCTAGTTCCAGATATTGTAGTAACTGTGACTCATACTGAAATTGGTTGTGTAACTGTGTAAGTAGTTGTAGATGCAGAACCTGTGTATTTGTTAGATACCTAACCCTGTATCATTATAACGAGGTTAAATATTTAAAGAACTTTTTGCTTTTTAGGGTTCCGTACCTCAAAAAAAAAATCGGAACCCTTATAGGATCACTTTGCGCGTAGTGTTCCACGCGCGCCTCAAGGAGATGTCAGCAACCGTAGGGGCCCAGCAGGGTCGATGCCTACTGGGGCCATGGGTGATGCGAAAGAGATCCCTGGAGCCCTGGAAAAAAAATGGCAAAGAAGGAACAGGGTGGGTTTTTAGTCAGTAAAAGTCTGACACTATCTCTCGCTCCGCCCAAGAGCGGGGGATGTCATTAGATGATTTTCCCACCCGAAATAAAAAATAGGATCACTTTGTTGTCCGTCTGTCTGTCTGTATGTCTGTCGGTCAAGACCCTTTATCTCGGGAAAGCGTGGAGGTATCGAGTTGAAATTAAAACCATATACTCAAGTCTGCAGTCTTTTGAAGCTGTGAAAAAATCAAATTTCTGAATTAATGAGAAAAAAAGATACAGCTGTTTATGTGACTAATTAATATTCTGAGAAATACCTCCTGTGGGACAGGCCACGGGAGCGGAACTGCATGACAAAGGTAGTAGTTGTATGTATAAAGTGTAAGACCTCAACCTCACCTCAAAAAAGGGAGTATTTCTGTATACAATCAAAAACTTTCTTCTACAAAACATTCCACAGCCAAATTCTTATTATTATCACAAAAAATTCGTCGATCAAACCGTAGTAGTGCTCGTCACCTTTGACAAGTATTTGAAAGGTTTAGCTTCTTTCGCGCTTCGGCCATTGACCACGTAATCCTCTTATGTTGACGAAAGTAGCTTACACATTTGGTACAACGGCCGGTCTGTATAATTAGTATATACTGTGCTAACGAGCAGTTTCGTCATTCAAAAGTGAATATTCGATTATTGAAGGTACCGTTCCTTCCTTTGGTGTTTTGGTCTTTGATGATCAAAAGATTGGTTGTGACTGAATTATTTTTATTTATGCGGTTTTCCTTGTCAGTTTCGTTTTAGTTTGCCGCTCTTTTTTTGGTCTGCCTTTTTTTAATCATTAATATCGTTATCGAAATTATTCTCTTATTCATTTTCGATCTTGTTCCCATCTCAAAGCCTACATTTGTGCTTTTCGGGAAGCAGTTAGTTTCTAAGTAGTCACTGATTTAACAAGATTATCTGCGTGTATCTTAAATTCAGTTTCTCAATCTATTTTCGTCTATCAAAATTATCGATCCGTCGTGTTTGTGATGAACATGATTTCTAAGCAGATAACTTAAGAAATATGAAACATTAAAATATGTAATGGAATTCCCTACCGGAATCTGTGCTTCCTGATAACTCTAACCAGGTGTCTTTCAGATAAGAGTGAATAGTTTACATCTAGGCAAGCGTGCTCCATCGTCAACCACATCATCGCCAGCATTTCAATAAAAAACAAGTTTTTGTAGATAATTCATTAATTATGTGTGAGTTTATCAAATCTTTGCAGCTATGAAAAAGTTTTGATTTTCCTTTCCAGTAACTTTTGTCCCATTATCATAATTTTTTCAATGATTCCTTAATATAAAATACAGATAGACAACCTAACAGAACAAGGAAAAATACCCATCGTAGTCGGAGGAACAAACTACTATATAGAATCCATTGTGTACAAAATACTAGTTGAAGACATGGATGACGATGAAGCTTTACTATGGGATAAGAGCAGAAGAAAGAGAGATTTAGGTAGTCATGAGAAAACGAAGCAAACCGAGGAGAAAAAACAAGCAGTAGAAGCTAAAAACGAAGAACAAGCAGTACAAGCTGAACACGACGAAGAAAAACAAACTGAAGATATCCAGAAGCCATCTACATCTGAGGCTTCTAAGAAAACCCTTGATATGTTAACCAAAGGACAGCTCCAGAAAGATGTAAATAATGAGGCAATTTTTACGAACGAAGAAATCCATGAGAAATTGTATATGATTGATCCGAAGATGGCGAAGCGATTGCATCCAAATAATAGAAGGAAAATATTGAGGTAAGTGTTGAATGTAAATGTTGGTATTAAGTATGTTAAGTTCTTGGTCATCATTTAATTGATTAATCAACTGCACGGTGATTACCGCCATCTATCGACGACGACGCAACATATGTCCTCAAATACGCGCAATTCAGTATATTAAGAACCGGTTCGGTTTTTGCTAATATGTTGTGTTTCATGATTAATATAAAAAATGCTTAGATCGTCTTTAATTTAATTAATATTGATATTTTTAGACATACTTAGCAATTCATAAATCATATTATTTTTAATTTCTTAATACCTATCGTCTACCAATTTATATTCCTATTCAAAGTTTTCCACTGGTGTTAACTTAACATGACATATAGAATTATGTTTTTATACTACTTTAGCGTCTAACCAATTGGTTTTCGCTATCACTAAATGGTTTGAAAATAAATCATTCAGCAATATTATCCATTCAAAAACAACGGAGCGACGCAAACAGACAGCCGCGACCGGTTTTTATGAATGAATCCATCGGATATTTGTTAGGTGACTATCAATAACTCATTACCAATTTTAATTCTAACCTCTACCATTCGATTCTGACCTCTATTGCCGCGTTATAAGACTTCTAACAACGATAAATCTATTTTATAAAATAATGTTTTATCAATTAATGTCAGAGTTCAGACGCACTGTGTCAAATTTGTCAATGTGGTGCTTGGCTGAGTGCTCGTTATCGTAGCCCTTGTGCAGTCATAATAAGGGTCACATTGGTAAATCAGCAGTAGCGTGAGTTTCGGTCGGTGCGACATGGTAGTCGGTCATCACGTGAGTGTTTTAGAGTTGTTGCAGTGGGATATTTTTTGGTAATTAATTTAGAATTTTGATGGGAATCTGTTCTAGGTTTTAGAATGTTTGGTGATGAAGGAACGGAAAGGCAGCAAGTAAAATAGTATTAAGTATATAATAATAAATTCGTGGAAAGAATCCGCTATTTTTTTAATTAAGTAGAACACGAAAAACCCATAGCCTGAAGCAGGAAATCTAAATAATACAGCTATTGTTACTTTTGGATAAAATATTAACCTAACTGTTAAAATATTTACCGACATCCTTCCTCAAATGATTACGTGTATTTTTCATTAATTAATTTAAATTTATGTACAGATGTTAACAAACTATTCGAAGCTTGAAGTTTCTGGAAAGTTTTCATTGAAAATACTCATCCAAATACAGTGCTATGTATTTTTGCTAAATCTTCTATTTTGTTACCAACTTTTGGTTCAATATAAATATGAGTGATTTCAGATATTTTGAGCAGTGGTGGCCGAGTGGTAACGGCCACGACTTACGAATTGTAGGTCGCGGGTTCGAACCCAGCCAGGCGCATTACTTTGTGTAATTTATTTCATCACCACTGCTCTCAAAACGGTGAAGGAAAACATCGTGAGGAAACCGGCATGTCCTAGAACCAAAAATTCGAAGACATGTGACATTCACCAACCCGCACTGGGCCAGCGTGGTGGATTACGGCCCATTCCCTCTCCTGAAGTGAGGAGGCCTGAGTCCCAGCAGTGGGAACATTAAAAGGCTGATTATGCTATGCTACATTTTAATTTTTCCAACATTTCATAGAAATCTAACCAACCGTACCAACTGTCCCTTTCTGGATATAAATTACAATGAATTTTTATACCAATTCTGTAGTTAACAGCCTTGAACGAATAATCAATTTTATTCTCTTTTTATTGCTGTGGATAGTCGGTTTCCTATGTTTAATGTTTTATGAAGATATCTCGTTCGACCCCATCAACCTCTATTGTTTCCTTTTGCTTAAGCATTGCGTTCTTAGTGTTACTATGATTAGTTCAGAAAGGGGCTGCTTGTATTTGCTTAATATTATCTCCTTTATCGGTTACATTATTTATTTCTTCTCTTAGATACATCATCTTTGTTCATTTCATCTGTCTCTTCGTGACTATCTTTGTTATATGTATCTTTAGTTTCTGATTTGTGTTCTAAGGATGGAAGTTATTACGTCACAATACTCCCACTAGGTGTCCAATGAGTGTTATGGTGTAGGAAGGATAATAAACTTTACTCTACGGCCTTATTTATGAGTGATTTCACCTTTTCCGTTGGTAACAATAGGGCAAATGATAGATATTAAATTTGATATATTTTCTACTCACCTTTTTATTGCTATTAAAAGCAAGTTTTCAGTTATCTGTCAACTTAGATCATCTGTCTAGTATCGTTCATCGCCTTACCAGAATCCGTTATAAGGATGATCACATAAATGACTGTCACTCTAAAATTTGATGCAAAGGTGCCTCCCTCGCATATCGCACAAGGCAGTCAAAGATATGAGATATAACCGAAATTAGACTTCGAAAAAACACTTCCCCCCAACGACAGAGTCGCGAAACTTGTTCACGCGGTTTACATAAACACAGAAACTGAAGGCCGCATGGCATGATGACATAAAACCTTTGAACCAGTCAGCTTGATCTCCCTCCTTGACCGTACACTCTCCACAAAGGGGGAAGTATATTGACGGCGGCGGTTCTACTTATGTTAGACGTTACCACTTCCGTAGGTCTTTAACCGCTGCCAAGGATTTCGTAGACGCTTGCGAATGTGTGTGCGTGACCTTGGCTCTACTACCCGGAGTAGAGTGGCCATATTTCCGGCCGTGTTCCGCGGATTGGGTCGCGGTGTGCATATGTGGGTCGATCTAATTTGATACTTTGTTGGGACAAGTGATCGAATATCTTCATAAAGCCAATAAACGAATTTTGCTCCGTTTTGGTTAATTAAGACGAGTTTGCACCCAATATTTGAGGTGAACGTATGACATACTTTTGCTACTGTATCAATACTGTCAGTTTGCGCATTTTAATTAGTCAATATTACATCGATATACGATGATCACGCAGTAATGTTGTAGTAATCCGTTATTATTTCACGTGTTTTTCAAGGTTCATAAACATCAGATGTTAAGAAATTCAGAACTTATTCTTTAAAGTTACATCCTGCAATTATACTTAAAAAAAAATTTTTTTTTACCTACATATTTGTAACATTTAATTAAAAAAACCGGGCAAGTGCGAGTCGGACTCGCGCACTGAGGTTTCTGTACAAACTAACTTATATTATGAAAACAATTGAATTCCTGAATTGAGTTACGAAGATTTTTCTGAATCGTTTTTTGTAGTAGTTTTTTATTGTGACGTAACTACAATTTTTTTCCTATACTTGTGCTATGAGACCTTGCTTTATGCCAAATTTCAGGATTCTAGGTCAACGGGAAGTACCCTATGAATTTTGATTCCCTTGAGAGTGTCGAAATACACGTTTTTGACGACATAAACGGCCGTATCTTTTTTTCGTTAAAAAAGAAGTTTATTTTTTTCAAAGCTTCAAGGGATCACAGATTTGAGTATATGGTTTTAATTTCAACTCGATACCTCTACGCGTTCCCGAGATAAAGGGTCTTGATAGACAGACAGACAGACAGACGGATAACAAAGTGATCCTATAAGGTTTCCGTTTTTTCCTTTTAGAGGTACGGAACTCTAAAAAAAAGACAATAAAATCTGCAAGCAATTTTATTTACAGTTCTATTTTTTCCAGGTCACTAAACCACTAACAACGTCTCTATTTATAAACAAAAACAAATGCTAAACTGTATACATAGTCCCGTATCTAATGTGAGGGGATCATGGCCCCCCTACTCGTATCGCGAATACGGCCCCCGATAACCCCGAGATATCACGTGATTATTATACATTCGGCAAGCTAGACGAGCGACTGATGTTTAAAATGGAAAATTATCATATTACGTAAATTTTACTGGACTTTATTTTTCCACGATGTTTGATGGAAATGTGTTTCTTTCTCTGTCTATCCTGTTTAGTATGTCCAGAGTTTTCTCTTTCAGATTTTCGTTATATGTTTACATATAGAGACTGAAAGTAAAATACGTTTGGTGATCAGGGTTATCTCCGGCCAAGATATTGCATTAAGCATAATCGATCTTATAATATTTCCATTTTTAGGACTCAGGTCTCCCTCTCTACCTTTATGCTAAATTTCAGGATTCTAGGTCAACGGGACGTACCCTATGAATTTTGATTTCCTCGAAAGTGTCGAAATATATACGTTTTTGCGACATAAACGGAGTCACTCCTAGCGTGGGGCAAAGCACGCACCTGTATGTAAGATTCTTTAGGGCTATATTTCACCGGGACACCATGGCGGCGCGAACAGTCGCCGCTACCAACAAAATGTATACAGCTCTATAGAGAGTTACTCACCTAGTGTCCGAGTGGTTGCGCAACCAATTTGGCGGCGCGACCAGCTCGGACGCGTGCACGGTCCAATTTGATACTGTCTCAGTGTGGTGTAGCGACTCTGGTGTCTGTATGGTGTCTAGTTTGGTAGCTTACGGACACCATGGCGGCGCAACTGGTCGTGCCGCCATGGTGTTCCGGTGAAATATAATAGCCCTTATGGTAATTGGCACCCAAGAGTTTCCATTCAATGGCATGAGCTGGTCAATGGTTAACCAGACCACTACATTAATATCGTCATTCACAAGCAGTTCAGTGATCGATCAATTGACGATGACGACATTGACCCACCATAGCCCATTGTGTCGCTCATAAGATGACTAGCTCAGTTGACGCAAAAAAACATGAGAAAACCTTTCGGGATCATTGTACTTATGTGTTTGAAAAATAGATCTCATAGTAGTACAATATGAAGACCAATTAAATTTAAATAGAGTACGAGGCAGGTGTGTATTAAATTTTATAGCGACATGGATCATGAAACCAACGGTAATGACCCCATTTGCGGTTGTAATGTCTTCAGTACAGAGGTCAATATATTTTTTTTAATTCCAACTAAAGGAGTAAATATTTTGATTTCGAGACAATCTTGTGTTCGCAGTTTTATAAGTAATTATGTAGCTGCTGCCAGCGCCTTTGCCCGCGTGATAGTAAAAAAATATCCCAAGGGTACATACCGCCGAGATAAAAAGTACCCTATGCTCTATTCCAGGACATGGTCTTCCTATGTGCCAAATTTCATCAGAATCCATTCAGCCGTTTGAACGTGAAGAAGTAATACACACAAACATTTAAAAAATAAAAATTAAAAAGTTACAGCGCTTGTCAAACCAAGTGTCTCTCGTTTTTATATGTGGAGAACGTTGTTGATATCACATTATGTAATACTATTTCTAAATCTTTTTTATGTAATTCCCTATGTGTTTTCCCCAATAAATAAAATAAAATAAATCTCACTCTGTCGGGTTTTGACAGACAGACAGACGGACGGACGGTCAACAAAGTGATCCGCTTAGGGTTCCGTATTTTCCTTTTCAGGTACGGAACCCTAAAAACAAGATAAAAAAGTAAATAGAATAAATGGGTGGTAGAAAAATATTATCTACATCTTTATAAGTATTTTTCCTATCCCAGTAGTTTTATTCCGGCCTTTCAAGCATTTCCTCCGCACTCTCAGTAATTCCTGTATGTATATGTATTATCCTCGAAAACTAAATTATACTACGATTATTCTGTGCTATTCGCTCATATATCCTAACCATATCAGCGGAATTATGTATATGGCATGCGTATAACCGAATTTTTCCGACAATTATTACACATAGGCGTGACGTCACTGTTGCTACGCGCCTCACGAACAGCTGAGATAGCAAATGGATCAACTCCTCTTTTTGTATTTTTGGCTACGGAACAAATTGTTGCTATTATTTTGTTCATAGATGTTTTTGTAAATAAATGGAATTCTTTAAATTATATGAATTGTAAGGCAGTTGTATGGCCTCTCTTTAAGTGGACCGATGACCTGGTGAGGGTCGCGGGGACCGGATGTATGCGAAACGCACAGCCGGTCATTGTGGCGATATTTGGCCTTTGTCCATCAGTGGATGTTTCGGCTGAAATGATAACGTATTATGTCGTAGCCAAATCTTAGAATTGATCACTTCATGAAATCATCATCATCATCATTTCAGCCGAAAGACGTTCACTGTTGGACATAGGCCTCCCCCAAGTGTCGCCACAATGAACGGTCCTGTGCGTCTCGCATCCATCTGATTCCCGCAACCCTTACCAGGTCATCGTTGTGTGTATCAACTGTGTGTTTTTGTATGGCGTTATTTGAAATATTGAAAAAAAGGATCTGTATGAAATATTATATCTAATAAAGGCTGAGTACTTTATTTAGGGGTTTTTGGTGGAGCAACAGGTCCGATGGATCGGGGTTATAAGACTTACACTGACTGAAACCTACCTCTGTCCTTCAGCTACCATTTGCATTCTAGGACCACGGTTTCCCATTCAGAATTTTCCCCGTGGCCCTAGCGGGTATTAGCCCAGCTGGGCCTCTACGTCTGCTGACATCTCTTTGAGGCGCACGCGGAACACTATCGCACCGTCGTCGGCGACTCGGGCTTGATCCTTACTGGGCGGCCAGAAGGCGAGCTATGATACCCCAGCCCCCCTAGCCAAGTTACAACCGTTTCATTTCGATTCTCTTTTCGTCGATCGCCTCGAGCAGGCCACGCCTCCGATTCCTTTGTTCTGACGTCATCTCAACGCTCAGTCACGTGGTCAGAACAAAGGAATAGGAGGCGTGGCCAACTCGAGGCGATCAACGAAAAGAGAATCGAAACGGAACGGTTGTAACTTGGCTAGGGGGCTGGGGTGGGGTATCATACCTCGCTGTCCGGCTGCCCAGTAAGGATCAAGCCCGAGTCGCCGACGGTGCGATAGTGTTCCGCGACCTGGACATAGACTTTTCCATTGTTCCTTTTCTTATTTGGTAAGGCAGCTATTCACTGATGCGTGTGTTTCAAATGGTTTGCAGATATTATAGTTAGAACTACATTAGAACGACGTCGCGTGGCGTGGATCTAGTGTAGCTCTAGAAGTCTAGTTTCCATATGAAATGTATGGAGACCGATTAAACTACCTAACCAGGAGGAAGACTTAACATGTCGCGACGCGCCCAGATCAGCGTACGTGACACACGTGTGAGCAGTGTAGTTCTAACTTTAGTCTGTCCAACCGATTTCTGAAGTATTCCAGTGAGAAAGCTCTCACAACACTTTCCGGGAGCCTGTTCCATGCAGTTACGACTCGGTTAGGCAAGAATTATTTGAAAATCTTCCACCTGGATGCGTTTTCCCATAGTTTGAAGGAACGTCCTCGATGAAGATGATATTGATAAAACAAATAGTTTAAAAAGATACAAAGATTTTAAAAAAAAATATATTTTTAGGGTTCCGTACCTCAAAAGGAAAAAACGGAACACATATAGGATCACTTTTTTGGCTGTCTGTCAAGACCCTTTATCTCGGGAACACATGAATGTATCAAGTTGAAATTAAAACCATATATCTCAAATCTGCGGTCCCTTGAAGTTGCGAAAAAATCGCAAAAAAAAAGATACAGCCGTTTATGTCCCAAAAAACTGGGCAAGTGCGAGTCGGACTCGCGCACTCTCAAGGGAATCAAAATTATTATTATTATTATTAAAATTCATAGGGTACTTCCCGTTGATCCAGAATCCTGAAATTTGGCATAAAGCAAGGTCTTATAGCACAGGTATAGGAATAAATCTGAAAACAGAAAAATTGCTGTTACGTCGCAAAAAAAAATTGTGATTCTGAAAAATCTTCGAAACTCCATTCGGGAATTGAACTACGAGTATTTACATAAGTAAGTTTGTACGGAACCCTCAGTGCGCATGTCTGACTCGCGCTTGCCCAGTTTTTCTAATTTTCTCTTTGATACAAACCTACATCATTTCAGTAATTACTCAACCACGTCACTCTTCCAAAAAAAAAATCTAGTAGGTATCTTAGCTAAGTTGCTTCTCCATATCACCCAATTCAGTGACCTCATTACTTCGCCTGGTTTCCGTGATTCAAAGCCCAGATATAAATAGCAAGTCTAGCATGATGTAATGTAGGCAGACAAAGAGTTTCAGATTTTTCCTCTGATCTATATTGATCCACGCATTCGTGTGCACTTGGAACGCACAATTTTTATTTTAAGATCGTATAAGAATGCTCACTGAGCTTAAAATAAGCGTGAACACAAGAGATGTGTAGATTTTTGGTCCAAATTACCCCGGAAAATATAAACTGGACGATGGTAATCCAAGGTTAGCTTTTTTTTCAGGTGGGAAATAGGACGGCGTGTCAGACTTTTATTGACTAAAACCCAATCCTGTTCCTTCTTTGCCTTCGTTCTAGGGCCCCGGGGTTCTCTTTCGCGCATCCCATGGCCCCAGTAGGCATCTACCCTTCTGGGCCCCTACGGTTTTTATTGCGTGAAAGTATAGAGTTGAACTAAATAAAACCATATAGGTTTGCGGTTCCTTGAAGCTGTGAAAAAGTCAAATTTCTGAGTTAACGAAAAAAAAGACGGCCGTTTATGTCGCAAAAAACGTATATTTCGACACTATCAAGGGAATCAAAATTCATAGAGTACTTCCCGTTGACCTAGAATCCTGAAAATTGGCATGAAGCAAGGTCTCATAGCATAAGTATAGGAAAAAATCTGAAAACTGTAAATTTGTAGTTATGTAAAAAAAAAAACGTTTTTTGCGATTCGGAAAAATCTTCGTAACTCAATTCGGGAATCGAACTGTTTTCATAGGTAAGTTTGTGCGGAACCCTCAGTGCGCGAATTCGACTCGCACTAACCCTGTTTTTTTTTTTTTAAATTGATATAAACTAGTGCTTAATTGCAAACCAGCGCATCCATCACATTGATGCAATCGTTGATGGTGAAGCGCACTAGTTTATTAAGAGCCTATTCACTCTTGAAGACACCTAAATTATATTAGGACGGGATAACCGCTGTAAGCAAATTGTTTCAGTCCTTCGATGCACGCGATATAAAAGACAAGGTGAAATGCGACAACAACAGTTAAAAACCCATGACTTAGTTGACTTATGGCCAAAGGTCTGGATTTAGAAGCCTACCAGTGGTACAATCCGGAGCGAGGAGGAGTGGCAGGCGGTCGCCTCCTTCTGCGAAGCAGTAATGCTAGCAAAGGAGGCGGCCGATCGCGTGAGGCAAAGGTCCTCAAGCCCCAACCGCCGCCGGGATTCCGATCCCGATTTCTGGCCACCGTAGGCGCGGGCTTGCGGACGGCGAGCAAAGGGTGAGTCGCCGTCCGATCGTCCGGTAACCGTACGGATCGGGCCCAAGTCGTCGACGGCGTGTATTGTTCCACGCGCGCCTCAAGGAGATGTCAGCAACCGTAGGGGCCAGCAGGGTCGAAGCCTACTGGGGCCATGGGTGATGCAAAAGAGATCCCCGGGGCCCTGGAACAATGGCAAAAAAGGAACAGGGTGGGTTTTTAGTCAGTAAAAGTCTGACACTATACCCCGCTCTGCCCAAGAGCGATGATAATCATCTAATGACATCTCGTCATTAGATGATTATCCCACCCGAAAAAAAAAAACCAGTGGTACAATAAGACAGCTAATAAAGAGAACACACCACTCCTAGTAGCGCGTGCATCACCACCGCACTAGGCTCAATTATACGGGTCACATACCTAAGAATGACAGACATCATTATGTACAATCAGCAAAGGAGATAAGTAACCAGGGTCATCAGATACAGTTGAAGTTTTCATGGGAACCGATGGATGGATATGAATAAATTTTAATTTTATTATAATGAGTTGTTTATTGAAGACTTAAAATCACCCAAAGGGCAATGGAAACGGCTATGTTCGGAGTTTCCTTGCGTGATCGAATCAGGAATGAGGATATACGCAGGAGAACCAAGGTTACCGACATAGCACGAAGAATCGCCAAACTTAAGTGGCAATGGGCAGGGCACATTGCTCGCAGAACGGATGGCCGTTGGGGCCGAAAGGTTCTGGAATGGCGACCACGTACCGGAAGACGTAGCGTTGGAAGGCCTCCTACAAGGTGGACCGATGACTTGGTAACGGTTGCGGGAGTCCGATGGATGCAAGACGCACAGGACCGTTCATTGTGGCGACACTTGGGGGAGGCCTATGTCCAGCAGTGGACGTCTTTCGGCTGAAATGATGAGTTATTTATTTACTATGAATTTAATTATGTTTCAGTTATAAACTTCAACTATATCTGACCCGATCTTGGTTATTTATTTTCTATGTTGACTGTACTACCTATAGCTGTTTTCTTGTACCAATTGGGTGTTCAGGTTGAGACGAGATATTCTCTAACAGTCAAGCTAATTTTAGCGTAGGAATATTGACCTACTATAGCTTCAGCCAGCGGCTTCGCCCGCGTGACAGTCGAAGTTATCCCAAGAGTAGCTTTTTTTTTGAGGGGAGAAATCATCCAATGATTTCTCCTGCTCTAGGGTGGAGGTTATGTCAGACTTTTACTGACTAAAACCCACCTGTACCCTACAGTTGCCCTTTGCCTTCCAGGGTTACGGTAACTCTTTCAAAAAGTCCTATAGCCCTGGCAGCTAGGGCTGAACCTGCTGAGCCCCTACGGTTTTGCTGACATCTCTTTGAAGGAATACTACGCGCCGTCGACGACTTGGGCTCAGTCCTCATCGGACGCCCAGACAGCTAGCTACCTTACAGCGCCTCCGTTGGTGCGTCTTTAGTCACTCCTCAAAGAGGGTTCTTACCGCTGCGATTGCGGCGGCCCAAGTAGTTTGATTCTAAAAATACATTTCCGGACTTAGTTACAAATCTGTCTAAAATCCATGTTTGTTCTGCCTAGCTGCGAAAGACGCTACGCATAGGAACACGCATGACGAACTGTAATAATTACCATGTAAATAATATCAAAACTAGCTAAGAGCACGCCTATAAGTTAATATAATTTGGTGACATTTGCTTTTTTAGTTATCACAACCATGGTTCTGATGTATGGTGGAATTATATAATAAGTTACACGAGCAGACGCTCCAAATATAGAAACAAATGAATGACCCTGCTGTCTATCACCCAATCATCTTTCTCAGCAAGAGTGAACAGACTTCTTCTGGACTAGTTCTTTCATACATTGCTTTCGATCCGGTAGTATCGAGTTCAGGAGTGCGAAGAGGTATGATCGTAAAACAAGTTTTCAATGAAAATCATTTTTTTCATAGCAAACTTTTAAAGCTTGCAGCTAACCTAACCTATACAATTAATACTCATCAAGACCATTCCAATAAGCTCAAACACGTTAGGGTTATCTGAGTTCCTATGCCCATCTTCCGGTTCCATCATCAGATCAGTTCCATGTCATAATAATTTTGCATTGTCATCTGATTTACACATGCATGCAAAATTTCAGCTCAATCGGTAACCCCGAAGTGGATCAAATTTAATTTGCAAGATTTGATTACAGACAAACAAACATATGGATAGGTGATACTAAATAAAAGCTTGTACATATATAAATGACAGTGTACGTTTTGTAAACGATTTTGAAGCTTTGGTTGTCAATAACTCATTAAAATAAAGAACTCACTAATTAGAGAGCGCAGTGGTGGCCGAGTGGTAACGGCCCCGTCTTAGGAGTTGTAGGTCGCGGGTTCAAACCCAGCCAGGCGCATTACTTTGTGTAATTTATTTCATCACCACTAATAATATTTTATAGTAATATTTTCACAACTATCACACAGCGCCGTCTAGTCCCAAGCTAAGCAGAGCTTGTGTTATGAATACTAGACAACTGATAAACATACTAATATTTTTCTAAATACATACATATTATAGATAAAATTACACCCAGACACAGAACAAATGATCATGCTCATCACACAAACATTTGTCCTGGGTGGAAATCGAACCCACGACATAGCAGTCAGGGCCACTAACCACTAGACCAACAGGCCAGTCAACTAAGAACTATTCCAAGATTTTTAGCCTATAATTATTCCTTTGGCTCCTATTTTTTCTTGGAAAATTTCCTTTGTTTTCATATTTCAGTGTCTTTGTAGATATTATATTCTTTGAATAAAATTAGAATTGTTCTCGGGAAATCTACTTACACTATCTACCACTGCTCTCAAAACGGTGAAGGAAAACATCGTGAGGATGTCTTAGAACCAAAAATTCAAAGGCAAAGGCGGGTAAAGCTTGGATGTGTTGGTACGTTCTCGTACACCTTTCTTTCTATGGGCGTCATTTCTCTATATTAGAGAGCAAAGTCTTGAACATCGATGCCGGAGGCTGCCTGTCGGTTTTCTATCGTTTATATTTCGGGGAGTGTGCATTGGAATTCCGCCAAGTCCGTTCCATCATCGGATCACAAGACCTACGGCGTTGCGCCACCGGTACATGGTGGACATCCCACCCATATGTACGTACAAAGCGTTTTGAGAACACATTCATTATGCATACAGCTAAACAGTGCAATTCCCTGCCGGAGGCTATGTTTACTGATAGCTATAACCTAGGAGTCTTTAAGTCAAGAGTGAATAGGTTACTTCTAGGCAGCGTGCTCAGGTGAGATAGAGGTCAAACGCGAGCCTATCCATAATTAAAAAAAAACTGGGCAAGTGCGAGCCGGACTCGCACACGGAGGGTTTCGTACAAACTTACCTATGTAAATTATTCAATTCCCGAATAGATCTCAAAGATTTTTCCGAATCGCAGAATTTTTTTTTTGTTACGTGACAACAAATTTTCTGTTTTCAGATTTATTCCTATATCTGTGCTATAAGACCTTGTTTTATGCCAAATTTAAGGATTCTGGGTTAACGGGAAGTACCCTATGAATTTTGATTCCCTGAGTGTCGAAATATACATTTTTTGCGACATAAACTGCTGTATCTTTTGTTTCGTTAACTTAGAAGTTTGATTTTTTCACAGTTTCAAGGGACCGCAGACCTGAGTACATGGTTTTCATTTCAACTCGATACCTCCACGCGTTCTCGAGATAACGGGTCTTGACAGACAACAAAGTGATCCTAGCTTACGAACACAGACACAATTTGCACATGAATCTACACACACACAACTAAGAGAGATAGAAACTATTGAATTATGGTATAACCCAAATCGTCCCACTGCTAGATATATGTTTTTGTCTATTCTGTTCATCAGTCACGATACCCTGAAACAGCGCTACAGGGCCGTGGCAAACGACGAAGGAGATTGTAGTACTTCCTGAATACAATTTGATAAAAGTAATGTGGAATCGTCGCACTATTTTTATTTAAAGTAATTTAATTACCTTTCCACAAAATAGAACACAATTCTACAGTACTTACACTACAAGCTATTATGTCAGCGTTGTATAACCAAACCAATTTCTATACAGGATAATAAATAATGGACGGATTCTTATTATTCTTTACAAGAATATTTCCCTTTCTTATACAGATCTCTTAGAAATGGATGTTTGCGGAGATAATGGTATTATATCTAGTTTTTGTGTATCTGTGGCGTCCTTGGCCTCGTTCATGAAGCTTCCGGATCGATTGCTTTTAGTTCGTTGACTTTAGGAGCTGGGATGGGAACGGCTGGAATATTTGGTTAGATGTTCATGGTTTTTTGTTCAGGCAATATTCGGGTTTTGTCTCCATGTATATTAGTTTGTGATAAGTAATTGGTTGGGTTCTTTTTGCGGCCTTTTCAAGGTGATATCCCCCTTCCACATTTGGTTGCTATGGGAGGGCTTTGCGAGAAGGAGTGTTAGACTTTCATTGACTAAAACCCAGGTGAGTTTCTTCAGTTGCCCTTTGCGTTCCAGGGCCGCCGTAACTTTTAAATTACTATGATATTATTAATAGGATTAAATAGGTGCAATAACAGCTAGTTAGATTAGGTATCGGTTGCCAACCTGCCTTAATGTTATGAGAAAACTTGGTAGTGTGAAAGTGAAACCCGGGGCCCTGGGACGAAGGCAAAGAAGGAACAGGAGTGGGTTTTTAGTCAGTAAAAGTCTGACACTATTTTCTGCTCCGCCCAAGAGCGGGATTTGTCATAAGATGATTTTCCCACCTAAAAAAAAAATAAAAAAAAATAAAAAAAAAACTTATAAGATCTTAAGGTGTATAATCCCTTGAACATCTGGCCGGAGTTAAATGCACACATAATCGTACAGCCGGCTGCGCGCATAGAGCCCCGCTGATCTTTAAAACCATTTTCTTTGATTGATTTACATATGCTATGTACATTCTGAAGAATGTAGAAATGTAGTTAAAAACTATTTTTTTGACTAAAATATTAGTCGTACGAAAAAAATCTTATGTTGATAATGTTGAATAAGAGTCTATAATTTTTTTTTTTTTCAAATCTATTAACCCAGCCTTTACTGAGCAGTAAGCTTCAGAAATTCACTGTTTTATAGCACTAAATGAGAGTAAGGGCCTTAAATAGCCAAAGCTTATCATAATGATCCAAATTTTCATTGCCTTATTTCACCAGAACATTAACCTAATTTTCTCAAACCAGACGATGCTGATTCGGGGTCAGCTGTAGCCCACAAAGTCACGGACGCATCGGCCTCTTGATAATGACCTTCGTCCAATTTAAAAGCAGTTAAATCATTAGGCATATTTCGACAGACTTACATCGCCCCCTCTGTCTTGTCAATCTGCCTAGAAACATCTTCAATATACCCCAAAGTATAAGCAACAAATATATGTACATCATCTTCCTGCCCTTGTCCCGTTTTATTTGGGGTCGGCACAACACGTTTTTTTCTTCCATTCTGTCCTGTCACTCGTCACGCTATCACTAACTCCCTTTTCTTTCATATCACTTCTCACACAATCCATCCATCTTTTCTTTGGCTTCAATCTCCCTCTCCAGCATATGTACAGCCCTGAAAAAACGAACAGTAAAGCAAGAAATCAGTCAACATAGCCTGATATACCAGAAAAGACTCGCACGACACAGCTGGCACTAGCACTGAGTGGAACAGGAGGACAACAGCACACGAGGTTGACGAGATGTGACATCCCTAGTCTCAGCGCCAGATTCGCATAGGGAGATGGGAGCTACCCTGAAACCGCTCTCATATAATACTAGCTTCTGCCAGCGGCTTCGCCCGCGGATAAGAAGGATTCTCCATACAAACTTTAGACCCCCGTTTCATCACCTAAGGGGGTGAATTTTGGAAAATCCTCTCTTAGTGCTCGCCTACGTCATAAAAGGAAACCTTGTGCAAAATTTCGCGATCATAGTCCTAGTACTTTTGGCTGTGCGTTGATATGTCAGTCAGTTTCTCCTTTTATATAGAAAAATAAATAAAAAAATATCAGCTGTTCAGTACATATTTTTTTCGCTATTTCGGCTTTGCTCCCATAATAAAAATTGTTTGTTATCATGAGCACAATCACGTGTTTAAGTATCGTACACTAATTGCCAGTCACCCTATATATATAGATAAAAGCAACATAAACGGACTAAAAGTCGGTCAACTCGAAAAACAAGTCGGGCTTATTGTTCTAGGACAGATTGCCATGGTGCAGAAAAGAACAAAAAAAAAATACTGCCTAGCTTTTGCCTACTGCATGACGACTCGGTTGGCGCAGTGGTTGAGCAATTGGCTGCTGCGCTGCATGTCGCTGGTTCGATTCCCGCGCGGAACAAATATTTGTATGGTCTGCAGATAGTTGTCGCACCCACGACACTCCTAGTGTGGAAAAAAAAAATGTTAGTCTTTGTTGGGGTCGGCATCTAGTGTAACCGGATGGAGCTGATCACCAGTATTTTACATGGAACAACTGCCTATCTGAACTCCAAACCCAGTAACTGGATCACACGATATCTCTTGACAAAACTAGTGACAAATTATATGGCTTCTGACTACCGTGACAACTGACAAAGAAGCCGGAATCAACAGCTTAACGTGCTTTCCAAGGCATGGAGGAGTTCTGGTATGTGATGAATGGTCACCCATCCACGATACGGCCTTGGAAAGCGTTGCTTAACCTCGCGTCTGTTATTACTTAACTAGCAGTTCCTCGTCACTATCTAGCGAAGGAATAAATTGATTGAATATCTTCATAATAAGACTTACGAGTCGCGGGTACAAACCCAGCCAGGCGCATTACTTTCTGTAATTTATTTCATCACCACTGCTCTCAAAACGGTGAAGGAAAACATCGTGAGGAAACCGGCATGTCCTAGAATGAAAAATTCAAAGACATGTGACATTCACTAATCCGCACTGGGCCCGCGTGGTGGATTACGGCCCATTCCCTCTCCTAGAGAGAGGAGGCCTGAGTCCCAGCAGTGGGAACATTAAAAGGCTGCATACGATACATACGATCTTCATAATATGCTTGTAAGCTTATGTTACACAGCCTTTTATCTCTAATGTTTGATAGAAGGGATGTTATGGAGCTCCATAAGTTACCGAAACTATCGAATATCCGAAATAAAAAAATATCCGAAACCAACATAAAAGTTTCGGATAAAAGGTAGAGTCTAAATGACAGGTACGAATGAACAAATTATAATCTAGACTATAAATAAAAACCATATTTTGCTATTTATTTTTTGATTTATAATTTTTATATTTTAAATATCCGTTAATGAAGCTATCCGAAATTAGCGTACCAATAATCCGAAATAATTTCATGTCCGTAACCGAATAACTGAAACCGGAACTTCATGCACAATTGTACAGTAGTGGTAAATAGGCAGACTTAATGCAACAAGGCATTCTCTACCAGTCAACCTTTGGGTTAAAAAAGACAACACTGGGGTAAGTGTACACAATAAATAAATAAAAATATTATTATTATTTTTATAGTAATATTATCTTTTGCCAGCGGTTTCGCCCGCGTAAAAGTATGTTTCTCCATATAAACTTCCAAGCCCCGTTTTACCCCCTTAGGGGTGAAGTAGGCGTACGGCAGGCGTACGGCAATGCGCCACCGGTACATGGTGGACATCCCACCTATACGCACAAAACGTTTTGCGAACACATTCATAGTGCGTACAGCTAAGGAGTGGAATTCCTTGCCGGAATCTGTTTTTCCTGATGGCTACAACCCGGGAATCTTTAAGTCAAGAGTGAATAGGTTACTTCTAGGTAAGCGCGTTCCATCGTCGACCGCATCGTCGCTTTCCATCAGGTGAGTTAGCGGTCAAGCGCGAACCTATCAAGAATAAAAAAAAAAAAAAAAGTTTCTTAAAATCCGTTCTTATCGGAACACCTTATAAGGAACCTACCTGCCAAATTTTAAGTTTGTAGGTGTTATAGTTTCGGAGATTTCGTGATTAATCAGTAAGTGGTATTTCGCTTTTAAATATATATGTTACCGGCCAAACTAGATTTTAGGATAAACTAGTTTCGCCTAGGCCAAGCCAGTTCTCCCTACACGCATTTCTGGTTTGTTATAAAAAAAATAACCACGAAGGTTAAGGCGGGAGCTCCGCTTCGCTCCGCACCCGCCTTAGCCTTCTAACCTAACGTGTCCGTGTCATGGTGCTCTAAAATTCTGATCTCGCGTCGCTCACTCTTGGACTAACACCGCGGATTAGGCCTAGGCGAAACTAGTTTACTTATCCTAAAATCTAGTTTGGCCGGTAACATATATAGATTATTTCTATATCCGTATCCGAATCTAAATCCGAAATTTCATAACATAACATCTCTGCCTTATATGGTCTATGGTAGCCAAACAGATTTTCGATCAAAAACCCTGTTTCTTGGTACACATGTCGTATTATATAGTTTATTATGGAAGAAACCCGTGTCATATGTCAACTACTTATAAATCACAGCGTCGCGACGCTTGTGAAGCCAATTGACAGGGATGGCTCAGAGCATCGAATTGTGGTTGAGAAGTAATTTAGTTGACTGGTTACTGAGCTGTACTGTGTTTCATTACGATTATCGTCATATAGCATAATAAACGCTCATCCTGAAAGTTTATTCAGAAGCGGCGTTTGAATCGATTTCAGCTATTTTTAAAATAGGTATTTTATTAATTTAAATAAATCATTTTTGATTTATTACCAGAATAAAAAAGTAAAATCCTAAGATAAATTTTTTGATAAGTCTTGATTCCATTGTTGACTAGCAATAAATAATGATTGTTACTTAATTTTTATGAAAGATGCTGGTGCCTGTGATACAATGTTTTTCATTAGTCCAGGTACCAAAGAAACTCCTTTTCTGTATTTACTACTTATTATTAGGCAAAACTGTTTTTATCAGTTGAATTTTATATGTGTATTTTTCTGAAACAAACTATAATAATTTTTTTTGAGTAAATTGACATGAAACTTATTCCCTGTCTGATCTGCTAATCTAAGGGGTAAATTGAAATGGTTTCTGAGTCTATCTCATTGGAACATTTCTTCCATTATTTCGTCTTCAGTTTTCGAGGCCACAACAGACTGTTTTCTGTTTCAGTTTTGGTTTATTTTATTCTGTCCAATGTTGAAACCCTCGTGTCTCCCACACATTTCAATACTCGAACATGTTTCTTCAATTTCCTGCTCCATCCTCACGATGACGGCACTTCCTGAAAGAAAAAAAAAAGTACAAAAAATGTGAGTACGAATTTTCAATGGCACACCAGCTAATTTACAGCAACTTCCAGAGTACATGACCTACAAACACCAGATGGGTATCTTGAGGAGTCCCGAGCGTGGCTCCGTCGGGGGATATGGAAGGGGGGGCGTTACCCGGAGGATGACGCAAGCCCTACAATAAGGAAGTGTGTTCAATTGTCCGTGCGTACGACTGGGCTATTCTGCAGCGGTTTGGTCCTTCATAGTTTTTTCCAGTTTTCGAAATTGGTTCCATTTCAATTATGTTTTTTTGGATAATTATTTTTCTGATTCTTTGACTATAAATTCAAAAATTCCTGTAAACGATTTCATTGAAATAAATGCTCAAAGTTTTATTTATTATTATTGATAGGCTCGCGCTTGACCACTATTTCACCTGATGATGGTAAGCGATGATGTGGCCAACAGTGGAGCATGCTTGCCTAGAAGTAACCTGTTTACTCTTGACTTAAAATACCTCTAGGTTGTAGCTATCAGGAAACACAAACTCCAGCAGGAAATACCGCCAAATATAACATTTCATTATTTATGGCGTAGTTTTCTTTAGTAAGTAAAAATAAAATAGGTGGCCTCTGAAAAGGTTGATCTTAAGCGTTCACAAATTAAAATTTAAAACACAAATTATATTAAATCGTCGCCGTGACGATGATAACTGGATTAAGAAGGTTGGCAGACGGCATCACTAAATAATAATCGGTAGGTATTAGGTATATCTCACATAAATAATAATTAATATTAAAATATTCATAATATTAGTAGACTCGTCTACTAGACAAACGATGTTCTTTGTTAATTTTCCGAAATTATTCTTCATAATAAATAGGAAACGTTTGAAAAATAAATATTAATTAATTTATAGCGTCTAATGTGTGCACCTGCGACCCCTAAATTATTATCAAAATTTATAGAAGTTTATTTTTAGTTTATGCGAAACCTGAATAATTAGTTTGTTCCGAATCAATTCCAATAATTTTTACACCATGTTATATTTTTTCCCAAAAATATTTAAAAAAGGTCGCAAAATGGGCACCACCGACACTAAGTACAACACAGGTCACGGCAGGTCATAGCGGGCATTAAACGCTAGCGCACAGTTGGATGCGGGAGCAAAACAACCCCTCAGTTGCCCGGATAGCCTGTAACCAAGTATTTGTGCGGACAACCAAGTAACATAACAAGCTTATAACTTTGATTTTTCATGATACTGTTAAGAAATTTTGTACATAGATTCTTTACTTAAAAATACTGTATATCTACACGTGTTTGCCAGGTTTTGCGGCCTTGTTCGAAAAAGTTGCCGTCGCCCTAGAACGCAAAGCGCAACTGAAGGAACACAAGTTCCCACCCTTTAGTTCCACTCTTTAGTCAGTAAAAGCCTGACAGTCCTTCTCGCACTGACCAAAGCGAGAAGAGTTATTTGATTATTCCTCCTCCTTACGTACCTACCTATTACCAAATTTCATTCATAATTTACCAATCACGACATTAAATATATTTTAAGGCCTCTGTTTGTTAAATGAGTCCTTTTAGCAAAAAACTTAATTTAATAAATACCTTATAATTTAATTTCCATGTGAATCTACGATTTATTCAATTTCTGCTTCAACTTGTAATAATCCAATTCAACTTGTAATAATCCTAAGTGATTTTCAATCGTTTAACAATTTATTATAATACGGTTAGCGCGGTTAGTCTTATAGGAAAATCGACAAAAATCTATCAATTATCCTTGGATCAATAATAATAATCAATCATGTTTTGCTAGACTTAAGTTAACCCGCTATTTCGCCGAAACCGATATTTATTTATTTATTTATTACATTATAACACCTTTACAGACTAGTCCAAGGCGATGTTATAACTAACACTTAATATAATAATATGTACATAGTTATAATATGGTATTCTTAAATTAATTAGGATGTAATGTCCAGACCTTTCTCAATAATCATTTGAGCTGCTTCTAAAAATTTCGGCAGTTTTTGGTCAAATATATCCTCCGATAGTGCTATATTATTAATAATATGTATGGCTCGTGACCATAGAAATATATATCTATGCTCGTGACAAAGAAGCAAACTTTAGGAGGTTAGTACTAGCAGATATAAATGTTTCAGATAAAGGCGGAGTCTAAATGACAGGTTTCTGTTTGTTTGACCCGACCAAACAAATGATAATCTAGACTAGAAATAAAAGTTAAATCTTGCTATCTGTTTTTTTTTATTTTTATAATTTTAAAATTCCAACCGAAACTAGCGAATAGCTCGAAGTAATTTTATATACATATGTATAATAACATATTATTCCTATATCCGTATTCAGATCCGAAATTGCATACCTATAAATAACATCCCGCACGCTTGATCCACTATTAATATAAGATTAGATAGATACAATTTTTAAATAATGTAATTAATATACAAAATAGTATTACGAAACATCGTCATAACTTTTATCACACAGTGATCTGAAATGAATCGCCAAATGAGTTAATATAAAGCCTTGAATTTGAACACTGTCTCAAATGATTGTAAGCGATGATATAGTCGACTATGGAGCATGCTCGCCTAGTAGTAATTCTCAAAAATTCTCAGACTGGCCCTCTCGCTCGGAATGTGGTGTGTATTGACTGATTTATTGTAATGTAATGTACACCGCCATCACACGTACTTACAAAAATACTAGGATACGTTAAAACGAACCGGTTTTCGTGGAATATATTGATAGTTTAAAAACATTTTTAAATACAACTTTTATATCAGCAAATTAACCTTCGGTATGCCTGGTGGCAAAAAGTTACACGGTATGCCTGGGTTTATCAGACCCGGATTTTTAACTTGTAATTTCTCAAATATTCATTGATATATAAGTTATTAAAATGTACTAATATTTTTACTAGAGGTGTATGTTAGAAAATAAAATAAAAAAATATTGCAAATCAACCACTTGTAATAATTATTTTTCCAATTAAACTTAGGTAGTGTTTTTAAAAAAGTTTTTAAACTTCATTAGTCTTATAACACACTTTACTTATTAAAAACTAAAGAGATCTCAATCAGACTATATAAACATATAAGGCATTCTATGTACTTAAAAATAACTAAAGAATATTTAGTCTTTACCACTTCTAGCAAATTGCACATTGGAAAATTGCATGATCCAGACATAAGTGACTCTTACAGGTCTCATTCTGACAATCTCTGCGATTTTTCTTGACTGGGCATACGACGGCGAGGCGAGTCATCCTGGGTACCCAAATGACTACCTATTCGTTTGCGAAGATCTTTAGATAGGTGATTGTTGTTTTTTCTTGACTACAAATGTTTTTCAATCGAAAAGAATAATAAATTACTAATATCAACATCGCACAGATAGCTCCCCATTTTGAAATTAAAATAATGTAAAAAATATTATATTTAAACCCAAAAAAAACTTCAATTTCCAAAAACACAGACAACAAATACTGACATAGAAACGTCACGTCGTATGCCTGGTCGGGTCCGTGAGACCCGCGCAAACTATATGCACATCCTACTACGACAGGAGCGCGCTCGGCGCTTCGGACTGAGGTAGCGGGCGGTGGGCGCCTAGCAATTCATAACGGCCAGCTAAGTGCGGTTAGGCGCGAAATTCGAATTTGAAGGAAATACAATGGTTTATGTACCCAGGTGGGTCTGACGGACCCTACCAGGCATACCGAAGGTTAAAAGGTAATTAAAAGAGTTCATTTTTTGGTGTCTATATTGTCGATCGTTGAAGAATTACTTTACTCGTATTTAGAGCTAATCCTGGATTTCTTGATTCAGTTCATACCTTACCATAAAAATACGTTGGTCGAAATCGAAACTGAACCAACGTGTAAAAATTCAACTCCGTAGGTGAGGAAGTGTGCTGGGGCGTCGAAAACCGCGGAGGGTGATTTACGGCCACCGTAGGCACGAGTGGCACGAGTTTGCGGACGGCGAGCATTAGGTAGGTCGTTGTCCGCCCGTCTGGTAAGGACCAGGCCCGAGTCGACGGCACGTAGTGTTCCACACGGGCTTCAAGGAAATGTCAGCAAAGCTGAAGGGGCCCAGCAGGCTCGATGTCTGCTAGGACTGCGGGAACATTTGAAAGAGTGACCGTGGCCTGAGAACGTGAAAGGCAACTAAAGGACAAAGATGGGTTTTATTCCCATCCGAGGAGAGAAATCATCAAATGATTTCTCACTTCTCACCTCGTGAAAAGAGAATTCTAGCTGCAAGTATTTTTAGTATAACGCTAATGAAGCAAAAAAAAAATGGACGAATTTAACATACTAACTTCTGCCAGCGGCTTTGCCCGTGTGCAATTAAATGATTAACTAAAGGAGTGGACAGGTGGGAAATTATGAAATAACTCCTCTCGGTCCACCCAGAGCGAAGAGTCGGACTTTTACTGACTAAAGCCCACCCTTCAGTTGCCCTTTGTGTTCTAGGGTCTAGGTTCTAGGGTTCGAGTAATCCCGCAAGGTTCCTATTACTGAAGACCGCCAGTAAAAAAGTTGTGTAAAACTATGTCGTCTAGGCATATATAATGATGTAAGGATCAACTCACAATGGCACAGAATCGAAGCGCCGCGTCGCGTCCAGTGTTTCAACTACAACGCGTGGCGAAGCGTGTTGACGCGTGACGACGCTCTTATTAGTGCACCCCAACGACCTTACAGCCACTAGATGCCTCATGCTTGAACTAGCGCACTAAAATAATTCTGTCAACTAGCCGAGGTACGGGGGAGCGGGGTACTGCGTTCTGATTGGTCGAGACATCAGATTTATAATCATACGTGTTGACAGACATGCGTCGCCTGTTATTAGACGTCTAGGGGTTGTAAGGTCGTTGGCGCACCCAGATCACAGTGCCGAACCAGTTTAGGAGACTTACCATGACGTGTTCAAATATCAGTCGTGAAAAAAAAGAGGGATGGAGCTATACACCCTATATAGCTCCATCCCTTTACCAGTTCAGCTTAGGTCGCTGTTAACGCGGTCACTCTCGGACTGCATGCAAAAGAAAGAGATGCACAAAGACACAATTCTTGCAAAATATGAAGCATTTTAGCGATTTACTGAAAATCTACATAGGTCTACGAAGTCGTGGAGTATTTGAAGGTGAAGACCAACTGGACTCTGAGGGTCGTAAGGTTGGAAGCGCGCCACGACGTCAACTTCAAGTCGTTCGTGGTACGAGTTCCAACCCAACAGCCTTCTTAAAAGAGGACTTCTGGCCGAAAGGTGTCGTATACCGACGTTTCCGAGGACGGTTATGCGTTACCACGCAGCGCAACACGACGCCGGCTACATTACGTGTTTAATTATAGTTAAATAAGTTTTGTTTTTATTATATGTATTAGTTTATTATTATTTTAGATTATTTTATGGATTTTGTTTATGGGCCTCTGATGCCTGAAAATAAAATGATTATTATTATTATTATAGCTCATACCCCTTTAGACAATTTAACTAGTCATGGTAAGGCTTCTGTAGTCCTCATAACTATGGTAAAATAAACGTGCCGCGACGCTTCGAGTCGCGTTAGTGTGAGTTGAACCTAAATCTCAGCAAGTCATCCGTTCTCAAGAAGCAATCATAATCATTATGACGATAGCTGTAACCTTGGATACCAGACAAGCATTTACTAAGATGACATAACTCTCAAGTAGTCTGTCTAAAATTGTGTAATTAAATATGTATAAGTTAGTCATTCTTGTGGTAACAAAGGCGTGCCCTTTGGGATTCAATTTGACACTATTAAGTTTGTAAAGGCAAAAGTTTGTGAGAGTATGTTTGTTACTATTATACGCTCGAACGGCTGAACGGATTTTGATTAAATTTAGCACACGGGTTTGACACATAGGATCCCGATCTTTTGTATCCCAGGACTATGTTTCCTTTGAGATATTGTTTTAGCAAGTCAATAAATATGTACACTTTGAGTACTGGTCACGACTTCGGTCTTAGCGACGAGCGGCGCGGCGAGCGGGGCGGCATCGGTACGCGGGCGCGCGGCGCTATGAGCTTATATGTGTTTCAAACATTTTCATATTTTTGATCTTACGCTCGCCGCCCCGCACTTAGCTCCCGCTTACTAATATTGTAGAGGTGAAAGTTTGCGAGTGCGTGTGTGTGTGTATGCTTGTTATTTCTTCCCGCACGAAGGAAGTTCGGCACACATCTAGACCACGTCCTGGGATAACACAGGATACTTTTTATCCCTTGGGATATTGTTTTATTATCACGCAGGCGAAGCCGTGATAGCAGCTAGTAAACCAATAATTATGTACACTTTGAGTATTAAAAACGTCTGGGAATTAATACATAGGTATTTTTTTAAAATTAACGTATGCTTGCTAATTTATGCTAGTTTATGATTGAATCTGTGCCTTCGTCTCCCTACTTGTTTGTTTGGTTGGTACGACTATGCTACAAAACTGCTTCAGAGATTTTGATGAAGTTAGTCAAATAACAGATTGGTGTCTGGTCCCGGCAATGTATTAGGTAAAGATACTGTACATTCAGTTACCTAAATGTACAGTAAAGGGGTTGACGGTAACCTATCAACAACCCTAGCTGTCCCTAACAACCTAGCCCTAACATATAGTTACAATATATACGTATATATATAGTGCGGGAAGCCTGTTACCATGAGACCTAAGGTAACAGACGGAAGGTGGGAAGGATGAAGGGTGTATCGGATGGGATTTTCTCACTGCCGATCCGCAGCCTCACGGACCGACCAATAACTATGGCTGGGTAAGGCCAGAGCTATCGGCAACCATTTATAGGCGCAGTAACAGTGAGAGGAGTCGATGGTCTCGTCGTAGTGAAACAGCGTTGCTCGTGACGTAGAAAGAGAGTTTATTACAGATTTACATGGTATTTATATTAATCTATTTACATGTATGAGTATATTAGTTATTAATGTATTTGTGTGAAACAACTGATGCAATCAATAATTTTAGTGACAAATAACTAGTGTTTACGTCAATTCGGGTTCACTGCGGTCACTGGCCTGCTGCGTCGGCATGTTCACATCCTCGCGTGAACAGATACCTTGCATTGGTCCATCCAGAGCGGGAATCTCCAAAATGTGAAATTGCTATAATTTATGACTGAAACCGCTGGGAGGGCAGGAAGGTGACGATGAAGTACACCGGATTCCCGGGACCCTCACCAGGTCATCGGTCTACCTTGTGGCCGGCTTTTCAACGCTGTGCCTTCCAAAATGGTAATTGTAAACTGGAGTCTTACCATGAAAATAAAACATATAGAGAAAAAAGGGCGTAAACTTATTTCATGAAAAATGGCAATTTCATTGGTAAATACCTAATATTAAAACATTTTTGAATTATTGCTCAAGCGTTTTCCTAGTCCATCTTAGCTAATCCTGATCATGATCATTAATTATTATAGTAGTTTGAAACACTTTCACACGTACTTTGTCTCCTGTTGAATTTTCCTGACATTTGAAATTATAGAAGCTAAAAAAAAATCTTGTGCCATAGACAACTATGACGTAATTCGACAAGTGTCTAGATTTTCTATTGTACAGAAAAATGGTCATACCGAGACGTTCATTCATGAAATCGCGCCGCCATCGCCGTACCGACTACAAACAAATTTTAACCTTAATTTGCACGGTTTAAAGCACACTTCAGCTTGAAATTTTACATCACGTAATTAATCTTTTTTTTTCGAAGTTAACATTTTTGCGGTTTTAGATAGGAAAAAACAGGATATGTTTGGGCATATGTTCTGAATTTGAAAATTATCTTATAGTTAATTAGTTTGTGAAGACGAATTAAGGTGATTGTCAAGTTAAGATTTTCCTAAGGAATTCTGCTATATCGAACAGAAAACTGTCACCTATCAAAGGTCACAGTTCGTGACAGGCACGTTTATAAAACAGAGCCTTAGAAGTACTAGACAGGCTTAGAATATTATATCTGATGATTTTTATCCCAGAAAGTACACAGTTCCTGTGGGATCATAAAAACAAAGTCGCAGTAGAAATCTAGTCTACAATAAACTCTTATGCCAACTAATAAAATTCTCTGTAAACCGTTTGTCATTAAAAAAAAAAAAACAATTGCTAATAGTAAATGTGTAGTTACACGACCCATTCATTAAAATATAAATAACCCTGATTCATTGAATCGTTGCGTGAGAGAAGACTGCAACGAAAAAACTGCAGTTGCTAACAATGAGAATCGTAAATAAGTTGTTATACTGACAGTGTGACGTAGCTGCCACAGTGCAGCGAATACAGTGGTGCAAGTTTTTTTGGTACTAAAATGATTTTCATATTTTATGATTTACTATACTCCATCTGGTAATTAACTAAATGTAAACAATCTTGACATGTCTTTTATCTAAAAGTTGTCTAAAAATGTTTACAATTTGTTATATACCTACACCGATGTTTGGTAATTGACTAAATTTAAATAATCTTTGTATATCTTTTATACGATTTTTTTTTAAATAAAAAGACATAATTATCAAGATTGTTTACGTTTACTTAACTACCTAAACAATGGAGTATAGGTGCTTTACGTATGTACTTTACACCTTAAGGCTACGCCCCGGGTGTTGCAGGGTGTTCCCTGACTACCGTAGATACGGGCTTGCAGACGGTGAGCAATGGTTAGCTCACGCGGTAGAGACATCAGCAAAATCAACACCGTAGGGGCCCAGCAGGCCCGATGCCCACTAGGGCCACGGGTAATTTCTGAAAAGGAACCTGTGATCCTAGAAGGCAAAGGGCAACAGATGTGATTTTAGTCAGTAAAAGTCTGACACGTCCTCGAGCTTTTCACCCTAGAGTGAGCGAAGTTAATGGCTGATTTCCCACCTTGAAAAAAAAAAACATTCTCAAATGCGCGTTAACTGGTGTGACTGATTGCTAATAGCCTTTTAATTTTGTCATTTTTACCGACAAACCAGGTGTAAATGGTTTATGCTTTCACCTGACATACCATAAAATAATCCGCCACCGTTTCTGTCTGTCCGCGATAAACTAAAAAACTGTTGAACCGATTTTCATACGGTTTTCACCAATAGACAAAGTGATTCATGAGTAAGGTGTACGAGTGTGTAATACATGCATATTATAGTAGAAAAAAAAACGAGAATTTCAAAGATTTCTAACACCAAATACATAAAAAAACACTCCTAATTGTCTATTTTCAGTACCATTGAGTTCCAACAGAAATTATTTAGTAATATTTACTTATCGAAGAAAAACATACCTCAAAAAAATAAATCTAAGAAAGTTATTTTTATTCTTCTCAGTCATTGATTCAAATCTTTTTATGTCATTGTGCTTTATAGGATACTACATTGATTTGCAATTTATCAATGGGTTTTGTCAATGGAGGAACCCCGAACGTGTGTAGGATAACATGATTTAAAGCCTCTATGGCTAATTTATATTCTGAACGAGCAAAACGCGTTTAGAATAGCAATAAGTTACCACAACAAGTCGACCATTAAGTTAGGCTGTGTAGGTACTTGAAGTTTATTGCCACAAAAAAATATGAATGATTGCTTTGTAACAAAGAGTTGATTTTGTAAATTGTTTATAATAAAACTATTAATTGAGTGCTTCCTGAGCTTTTGTGTGATAGAATGATAATATTGACTTGCTTTATCACAGTTTTTAAATTATTTTTATCGATAGACTCGTGCTTGACCACTATCACAACTGATGGTGAGCGATTATAAGTGTAGAGTATGTTTTCTTTGCGCAATCTGAAAATAATAAATGCAAATAACAAACCAGGTTGCTACAGTCGATTGTACGTCGCCAGTAACAAATTCTGTCCATCACATCCTCATTCTTTTGTAACTTATTTCTTTATTGTGGACAAATACTAAATGTAGTATACAGTGACTTGATAACCCTTGACGATTCAAAAGTGCGTGTAAATGGTTTATTTAAAATAAATGCTTTGATTGATTGATTGATTGACATGTAAAGAAGCGATCAAACTCTGGTAGGTAGGAACATACAGAAGCTTGCCCAGCTCAGACTCAAATACTTACCACCGTCGTGTGATTAATTGTAAAAACTTTTTAAATTTAAGTGCTACTAAAAATAATAATAATCGAAAGACAAATTGTATTTGATTTACTGCTGATGATTATAATGTCCGTAGGGTGCGTACGCGCGTCGGCGCCTCGTTGGCATGGCGTGACGTCATATCCGCCCGCCATTCATGCCGAGACGTTCATTCATGAAATCGCGCCGCTATACCTACTATAAATAAATTGTGACCTTAATAACTACTTGTTAAAGTACACTTCAGCTTGAAAAGTTACATGACGTAATTAATTATTTTTTTCAAAGATAAAATTTTTGCGCTCCTAGATCGTAAAAAACAGGATATGTTCGGGCATATGTTCTGAATTTGAAAATTAGCACATTGTTAATTAGTTTGTGAAGACGAATTAAGAATTTCGTGAATAATGATGGCGCTACCGCGAAATTGGACGGGTTTCTTGAAATAAGGTGATTGTCATGCATAATTATCTTGAATTTTGCTTGTGTTAAGGCATTATTAAAATGCTAAAGACATTAAATATCTTAGTAATTGCCAAATGCTTATCTGGTGACGTAATTCCCCAGTTAGCCGCTACTTGTGGCTCGATACGGTCGATACTATTGACTCATTTAATTCCCCACATAGAGACGGACGCTATCGTATGACAGTGATAAGTAGAAGATTAAGGATTCAACAACTTATTCAATGACTAGCGTTTGCCCTCGGATCTGTCCTCGATATCAAATTGATAGCAATGAAATTTCTTCTACATACGTTTTGATGTTCCATGTCAAGACTATAGGACCTAATGCGCGGTCATTCTTGGACTGCACACAAAAAAAAGAGATACGCAAACACACAAATCTTGCATTTTAGCGATTTACTTAAAATCTACAGATCTGTTTATAAAATTAATACACTATATCGGGATTATGTTACTTTCAGGATAATCTGGCAAACAATTAATGATTGCATAGTATATTAGTCCGGTTTTTAATCGATAAAAATAATTTTAGAGGCATCTTCGTGTTTAGTTACGGTTTTGCTGACATCTCTTTGAGGCGCGCGTGGAACTCTAAGTTCCGTCGACGACTCGGGATCGGTCCGGACAGTTACCGGACGGCCGGACAGTGAGTTACTCAGCTCGTCGTCCGCAAGCCCACGCCTACGAAAATTGCCCAAATACTGGGTTGTGGAACTCAGACTCCAGTCACTCCAGGTAAATGCTGGTATCCAGCTGCGTCAGTTTCACTGGAAGCCGACTCAACATAGTTGGCAATAAGTTGATCAAATTGATAGGTTCGTTTTTATTACCAAGCACGTACGTAACTGATTGAATACCAAATAGATACTTTCACATATTCATTGCGCGTTATACGTAGATGTATTATTACCTGTCTCATACCATATCATATCCATAAATACGAATCTAAGAATATTAATGCGTTCCTATAACGATTAATATCGATCGCGATTTTATAGCTTTTAGAAGCAATATCTCTGGTTTCGGCTCAGAGTATAAAAATATTGTAGATGTGTCATCATTGGTAGGCGAGGTTGAGAATCGCGACTACAGATGGGTATGAATCATTTAAATATCTAAGATTTGGCTCATTCATCATATTTCAAATGTTGTCTTGATAGGCCACATCCGATTACACATTATAAAATTATTAAATACTTTGCAAAATTATAAAAGTATGCCGTTTTCGACAAAAACTAGTCTACTAGTCCAGCCAAAATCAATCTGTTTTCTTTTTTACCCGACTGCATGACGTAAGGGAGGGTTGTGTGTTTATCAATCTATGTATGTTTGTTCCGTTTTACCATCTTTTTTAGTATCAGGTTCCAGGATGCGGCTGAATACCTGTATTTAACATGGAGTGACTGCCTATTTGAACTTCAGGAAACAGTTACTTTACAGGCTGGTTGGTTAGGCTCTTCTCTATCTGTCTGTAACTATTTCATAACCTTGATTGAAGATTATTATTGCCTGTTCTTAGACTTCTATAAATAAGAACTACCTATCACTATAAAATGATGACGACAGTAAGCCCTAGAGTTACAAAATCATATATTATTGTTCTTGACAGACTCACACAAAACAACAAAAAAAAATGGGAATGTTTTTGTTTTGTGTACAATTAAGGGCTAGAATTCACTGATTGAGCCTGTATTACCTGATAGCTTCAGTCTCGGAGTTTTTTAGTCAATGGTGAATGTTACTTCTAGGCAAGTGTTCAACATCGTCAACCACATCATCGCTCACCAGCATAACAAAATGAAAAAATCCCAGAAATTATTTCTGGGAGCTCTGTTATTCTTTTACTCTGCGGCCACAATCCATGGTATACGCTGGCCGATAATTTTGATCGCACCTCTCGGTATTTCAATATTTCTTATTTATAGTTTTTAATACCGGTAATGAATGTTACAATCGTGTGTAGTTATTGTGTATGATAGTCTAACGTTCTTTGATGTTATCACTTTGGAATTTTTTATGGATAGCGGTTTGTATTGAAAATTTTCGGTAGTGCCAATGTAAGTCGGTAATCGGTATGTAACATTCCCACTGCTGGGATTCTGGACTCTTTTATTTCTGAGACTGGAATAGGCGTATGAGTTGGACTGTATGAGATCATAATGATGACGTTTATTGTTTTTGCTAGAATTTTTAGTTAAGCTATTTTAACCAGAAACAGCAGATCTAGTCATCGATTATCTTTATTTACCTTTTTTTTTTTTTTAAAAAAAAAAGCGTTTCACCATATCTACTAAAAGTTAGTTTTGTATCGTGGGTGCGTCCACAATAATATAAACTCACTTACACAAGACATCCAGCCCCAGGACAACTTGCCATACGAATTAATATTTATAACTAGTTTTTATGCCAGTGACTTCGCCCATGTGAAAATAGAAAATATATCGGAAGTTCGGGAGGTTCTTGCACCGGATTCGTGCGAAAGAAATTCACGGGTGCCACCATTGTGTGGACCACCCGGAGGACACGTTGGAGCATACGGTAGAGCCGTGTCCTCGTGGGGGCGATCGGTGGCAGCGATCTCTCGCGCCGGGCCTTGGCACAGGTCATGGTCCAGAGCGAGGAGTGGCAGGCGGTCGCCTCCTTCTGCGAAACAGTAATGCTAGCAAAGGAGGCGGCCGCACGCGCGAGGCAATGGCCCTCGCGCTCCAGCCGCCGGGATTCCGATCCCGATTTCCGGCCACCGTAGGCGCGCTTGCGGATGGCGAGCAATGAGTAGCTTTCCGTCCGACCGTCCGGTAAACGTCTGGAACGAGCCAAAGTCGTCGACGGCGCGTAGTGTTCCACGCGCGCCTCAAGGAGATTTCAGCAAACATAGGGGTCCAGCACGGTCGAAGCCTACTGGGGCCATGGGTGATGCGAAAGAGATCCCCTGGGCCCTGGAACAATTGCAAAGAAGAAACAGGATGGATTTTTAGTCAGTAAAAGTCTGACACGCCCTCTCGCCGCGCCCAAGAGCGGGGGATGTCATTAGATGATTTTACCACCCAAAAAAAGACCTAAATTTTCAACATAAACATTTATTTTAAGAATACTGTGTATTTTTTTATAAAAATAAAATAAAATAAAATTGTTCCATAAACAATTAGGTTCCTTCGACACTAACCCATAAAGCAAGTAAGGTAAACAAAAAAATCTTTATAAATAATTTTTGTAATGTTATCTTAATGGGACATTAAAAACTCAAATGGTGTCGTTTCGTGGGACCTATAAAAATATTTTGAATACTCTCATGTTTATTGGGGATATAAATAACAAATATGTAAACAGTATAATGTGCTTACAAGTTGTAATTGAATTTATAGTTTCTGATATAGGCGCGTTGTGGCGTTTTTCCCACGTAAATCTATAGCTAGATTTATTGAAGGCTGTACGTAAGAATACCTTTGCGTCTCTGTTGGAAATTATGCGGCGTTGTCTATGGTAATAAAGTCTTGTATTGGCATCTTTGTCTTAGGGCGGAATTCACCAATAAAACTAATCGCGTTTAGCCGTCAGTAAAAGTCTGACACTATCTCCCGCTCCGCCCAAGGGCGAGATTTGTCATTAGATGATTTTCCCACCTTAAAAAAAAAAGCCGCTGTCACTAGTGTCACTTGTAAAAATACAACAATAGAAAAATACAGACCAGTGACACTAGTGACAGCGGCTAAACGCGATTATGGGAGCCAAATGTTAAAACGCGATTAGTTTTATTGGTGAATTCCGCCCTAAGACTATTTATTAACTGGAAACCCTATCAATCTAACCGGGTTTTTAATAAAAGCAGTGGTGGGAACGGCCCCGATTTACGAGTTTATAGGTCGCGGGTTCAAACCCCACCAGGCGCATTACTTTGTGTAATTTATTTCATCACCACTGCTCTCAAAACGGTGAAGGAAAGCATTATGAGGAAACTGGCATGTCCTAGAACCCGAAATTCGAAGACATGTGATATCCACTAATCCGCACTGAGCCCGCGTGGTGGATTCGGCCCATTCCTTCTTCTAGAGAGGAGGCCTGAATCCCAGCAGTGGGAAAATTATTTATAAGGCTGGTTATGCTATGGCGTGTCTGTACGTCAACGTGTTTTTTAGGGTTCCGTACTTCAAAAGGAAAAATAGAACCCTTATAGGATCACTTTGTTGTCCGTCCGCCTGTCTGTCTGTCTCTCAAGAATTCGGGAAAATTAAAACCATATTCTCAGGTATCTGGTCCCTTGAAGCTGTGAAAAAATTAAACTTCAAAATCAACGGAAAAAAAGATAAGTACGTTTATATCGCAAAAAACGTGCATTTCGACACTCAAAGGAATCAAAATTCATAGTGACCCAGAATCCTGAAATTTGGCATAATTTCAGTCATTTCAGTGATGTGTCAGCCAGACTGATGACGATTCTGTCTGACACAGGTTTTCTAATGAACCTTTGAAAAGAACGCATGACGGTTCATTTGATAGGCGACATCCTACTAATCCTATCCTGTATCCTACTTCTTACTATCCTATCCTATTCTATAAGTATTATAAAAAAGAAGTTTTTGAAGATGAATATTTGGATGTTTGTTATTCTTTTACGCAAAAACTACTGAACGAATTTTGACGAAACTTTACAGTAAAGCATATTGTACATCAGAATAACATAAAGGCTATAATTTATAAAGAAAAAGAGTTAATGCCATTTACAGAAGCTCGTTTATAATACTCATGCACATTTTTTGTTCTCATAAACAAATGAAAATAGTACACACTTACAGTTTAATTTAAAAACTGGAACAAATTAGGTATACAGAAATAAAAAATAAGATAACAAGATATTATAAGCGATGTTATTTTACCTTTTTTATAGTAATAAATCAAAAAAAGAACAAAAATAGTCAATCAATATTTACATTATTTACATATCACAAAATTGTGCCACCGTATTCAAATGACCCACTGTCCCACATTCTGATGAAATTATTTATCAAATTCCTGCCGATTTATTCATAGATTAATTTGACGGCGGCGCCATATTAGTGTATTTCGCGCCATAACCGATATCGGGGCGTTTAATATAACATAATCATTCACACCACGTTAGAACAGATGTCGCCCTTCAAATTTTGACGATGCGATGTTTCTAGGGTTGCTAATGTATAATTGATATTACTTGATCGATTATTTATAGTGCTAAAGATAAAAATAAAAACCTGTAAAAAAGTCATGTAACTACGCATAACATTCAAACATGAAATAAAAACTATATTATGTAGATAGTCGGTTAATGACACGTCAACTTGAGAAAAAAAGGAGGCGACTTTTTTTGTCTATGGTTAAAAATTACTTTAATTATTAATTCTTTCTTTTTCTTTCTTTCTTTCTTTAAATACTAGGATTATGTGAATCCATGGTAAAAGTTTTTGCATAAATGAGGAAAAGGTATAATTTGTAAAAACAATGTGCGTTTCTAAAAACGAGGGTCTATGAAGTCTGAAAAACATCTAATTAAATAAGTTTAGTATTTATTTTAATTTTTTAAAACTTATAAATATTTTTTATACCTACTTTGCGTTATGCGCTTACGTCATGGGCTTAGACCTAAAGCGTGTTTGTTACAAAAAATAGAACCATTAATTTTATACAAACGACTACTTTTATATAAATAAGTAAAAACTTATCTAAATTAACAGAGACATTAGAAACTAAAGTTAAGTGGCCACGACCAATAAATTATAATTACGAGGCGTCTTCGTTTATCTTACGCATAATTAATATAAAAATTTAAACAATTACATTCGCATATATGCGTAAAGGGACGTACGCGTACGGTCACAAAAAAAAAAACTCGCAAAAAATATTTTTATATACCTACATGTATTATATTTACATTTCCAGTTGAAGATGTCGATAACCCTAGCGTGGGTGCCCTTGGATAGCATTTTGACAATAGGCCCCGCTCTGTGTAGATATTATGTATATTTTTTTTTATGTTTCCGCTTTACTTCGTGAGTATTTTATTAGTGTGTTGTAGGCATTCGTTCCTCCACACCTCGGATTCTGTAGGGCCGGTTGTTCGACAAATATCTGTGTTTACATACTTGCCTATTAGCTCTTCCTTTGAGGCTGGTCGTGGTTTACTAGGTAGGAACACTAGGAAGTTACTTATATTAAGTTTTTAGTCGGTTTCATGAATGATCGTAAAATAAGTCTTGTCCTTATTGTGTGGTTCATCATCATCATCATTTCAGCCGGAAGACGTCCACTGTTGGACATCGGCCACCCCCAAGTGTCGCTACAATGAACGGTCCTGTGCGTCTCACATCCATCGGATTCCCGCAACTCTCACCAGGTTATCGGACCTTGTGGGAGGTCCTTCCTTCTTTCCATGCCTGTGGGATGTGTGGTTAAATAGCCTGAAATATTACTAACCACTGATTTCTGTACAGAGGCGTAGAGTGGACTAATTTAGGCATGGGCGAAGGCTCATCAGAGAGGCCCTTTCCTTTCATAATTTCGAAAACGAGACAGCGACTATTGCAACCGTCGTCAAAGTGTCCGACCACATCGTCGCTTACCATCAGGTGAAATAGTGGTCAAACGCGAGCCTATCAATTATAAAAAAAACCCTTGTTCTTAAAGAGCCCTCGCTTGTGCGAGGCCCCTTTACGCTACTGTTTCTGTATCATGATATTCTACTTAATCTGCAGCTGTTTTCATTTAGGTACTGGCAGAGCAAATACAGTCACTTATACTTATATTACTTAGGTTCTGTCAGTGGCTTTACCTGCTCAAAAGTCAAAAATTACACCAAGATAACTTACTCCTGGGATTGAAAGTATTCCATATCCTACTTTAGGACATGGTCTACCCGTCTGCCAAGTTTCATTAAAATCCGTTCATGTGAAATGATCCTCCTCCTTGCGTCCGCTTGTGCTCAATGCTGAGGGTCGTGACCTCAAAGAATACTTTCTTGTGGACTATATTTCGCCATGATGTCCTATCTTCGGCAATGTGGATGGCGTCGCAGACTGTGGTCTCCAGTGTAGCACGGATTCGGTCAGACCAACGTATCGGACTCCTGCCCCGTCTTTTGCCATCTACTTTTCCTGTCAGTAGCAACTTTTCCATGTTTATCACCTCTCTTTCTGGCAATGTGGCCAAATAAATCAAAGATTTTTCTTTGGTATATGGTGGTGTGGTGAGTATCATGGGTGACTTGAGTTCGGCAATTATGGAGTCGTTGGTCCAATGCTCTGTCACCACAAACACCACATCTCAAAAGCGTTTATCCTCAATCCAATCAATCAATCCTCTATCAATCAATTAAAATATGTCAATCGTCAATCCTCTTCGGATATAATTATGTTATTGATCTAGAATGTGTTATTTTTATTGTGTTTTCATCATTTCAGCCGAAAGACGTCCACTGTTGGACATAGGCCTCCCCCAAGCGTCGCCACAACGACCGATCCTGTGCGTCTCGCATCCATCGTACTCCCGCGACTCTCACCAGGTCGTCGGTCCACCTTGTGGGAGGCCTTCCAACGCTGCGTTTTCCGGTGCGCGGTCGCCACTCTAAAACCTTTCGGCCCCATCGACCATCCGTTCTACGAGCAATGTGCCTTGCCCACTGCCACTTTAGTTTGGCAATTCTTCGGGCTATGTCGGCGCCCTTGGCTCTCCTGCGTTATTATATTATGTTATATATTGTGTTTTAGTTAGGCAAAATCTTGTGTCGATGATTATGATAGATGCACGGTAAAACTCTAATGAGTTTATGATTTGCATCATCTGTATTGTACCTCTTACTTGTATATTCATTGTGCGTACAGCTAAGGAGTGGAATTCCTTACCGGAATCTGTGTTTCCTGATGGCTACAGTAGGGTATTATTGGGCATTCTATGCCACTGTCGGCAAGTAGCTCGGCTAGTGCGCCTCGCTACGCGACAGTGTCATAGAATGCCCAATAATAAACGATTGACTCGACGGTAGAGCAAATTACTGTACTCTCTTCGAGATCTTGCAAGTTATACCACTGGCCGCCAGTAGCTAGGGCGAGTTCTCATTGCTACAAAACTCGCGTAGAATACCGAATATTGTACGATCGCTTCCAAACCACTTAATCAATGATCTTGCGAGTTTGTCATTGTTCAAACGATCGCACTATCGCGGAAAAGATAGAGTACTATTTCAGTTTATAAATATTAATGTATCAGATACATTTACTCATTAGCAATCAGTTGGTTTCCAAGTGTAATCATGAAGTTTGTAAAGCAACCACAATCACTACATGTTACAACAATCTGCGAGGATGTTTGTAAGACTAGTTTTCGTCACGGAGAATTGTTACCTGACTCAGTTCGATGTATCATTTGCGGACCATCCAATTGTGGAAAAACCAATTTATTGATTGGTCTTCTCATACACGAAAATGGATTAAGATTTAAAAATGTTTATGTTTATTCGAAAACTCTGTACCAACCCAAATACATTTTTTTAGAAAAAGTTTTACAACGAGTACCAGGTATTTCACTTCAGAAATATCATGGAAATGAGGAAGTGCTAAGAGTTCAAGACGCGAAACCTAACTCTGTGATAATATTTGATGATGTTGCTTGCGAAAATCAAGATAGCATGCGTGATTATTTCGCAATGGGAAGACATAAGTTCATCGATTGTTTTTATCTAAATCAAACTTATAGTAAAATCCCTAAGCAGTTAGTAAGAGACAACGCGAACTTAATCATAATTTTTAAACAAGATGACATTAATTTACGTCATATTTATGAAGAACATGTCAACACTGATATGACGTGGATTGAATTTCGTGAAATGTGTTCAAAAATATGGAATGAGCCCTTCAATTATGTAGTAATTAATAAAGATTGTTCAAAAAATAAGGGATGTTACAGAAACAAATTTGATACCTTTGTAGTCTTTGATTAAGAATATAGTTATTTAAGTCCGTTACCTTCGTGATATTATTATTCTTCAATCATCGCTTAATCAATCACTATCGGCTTGTTTTTCTGCAATGGAAAAATCGTTAAAAAGACAAATAGTAGTTGCAGCCGAAGCTGTTAAGAAAAAAGTACGTAAAATGAGAGATGTTGACATTAACAATCAGCAAACACTGGAATCAGTTTTCAAGCCTGTAACAGGACCACTCAACCAGATTGCTAAAGCCAGTAAGCAGACTTCTTCACTGTGTCCTACAAAAAATGAAGAACTTCCGTTTATTGATAAAACTTTGCAGAATCAAGAAGCCAATGATAAAAAAGACAATTCAGATGAATATGAATCTGATATCGAAAGTGACTCTTCATATAAATCATTAGTTGAAAACAACCCAGGTCGTGACACGTCATCCTGGTCTGTATCCTCAGAAGCACTGTCAGATATTCCATTCGGTGTCAGAGTAGAGAACGGGAAATTGATGTTAGGTTCTGCTCGTATAACGATCGGCGATGAATATATCACTGTAGCTGGACGCAAATACCGAAATACGTCTGGTTTGAAACAGTTGTTATTGAAGAAGACCGTAGATTTAAACATGGTTACAGAGAGTGACATGCAGCATTATAAGTCAATGCTACTTGATACAAATGCACATCGACGAGACTATGAGCCGGATAAACCAATAAAAAGTAATAAAGGTCAAAAGTATATGCAAGTTATTAAGCCTATTTTCAAACTACAAAGTACTATTCAGACCCCTCAATCGAAGGGAAAAGGACTACCCTTAACAAAAATGTGGAAGAAAAAGGTTGATTTTGTATATTGGAACGATCCAAATGAACTGGTGGATAGATTAAAATTATTAATTGCATCTCGAGATGCTGGTAACACAGGATTAGATAATGAAATTATATCTATCATTGAAGAATTACGTGAAAGTAAAATTATAAATAAATAAAATACCTACATATTTTAAAACGTGTGTTCATTTTATCATAAACCTCACAACACAATACACCTTAAACATGAACGTAGATAAATTCGGACATCATATTCATAAAAGAATGCGATTATCAGAGTTATTTGAGATTAATGAAAATACCTTATTAAAATCAGAAAACGGAGATTTTGATTTAAAAACATCGAGACTGAGAGGAATAAAAAATCCAGTAGAAGCTGGTGATGCAGTGAACAAGGATTATGTAGATCGAATGAGTGCTAATATGATAAAAGAATTTAATACACTTATTGGTACATTGCGTTCACAAAGTATTATAGATGCACGGGAAACAGTTCAAGTTACTTTAAAAGCCAAGATACCTGCAATTATAAGTCATTTGCAAGATAAGTTTTATACTAAAGAAGAGGTCGACAAATTACTTCAAAAAACTCAGTAATGACAAAACAGCAAATTGTTAATGAAATACACAAAGCAGCACGAAGAAATTTCCTTAGACGTCCTGTCATTCTAAAGGGAGTCGATGACTTGTGGCAAGCTGATCTGATGGACATGCAAAACCTAAAGAAATATAATAAAGGTTATAATTACATTTTAGTGGTGATTGACTGCTTCTCAAAGTATGCTTGGACAGAGCCATTAAAAACAAAAAATAAACTCGATGTTACTCGAGCATTCAAAAAAATATTGATAAACAGCAAACGCAAACCTGATAATTTACAAACGGATATGGGAACAGAGTTTTATAACAACTCATTTCAGATGCTTATGAAGTCATACAATATTAACCATTACTCATCATATTCTACCAAAAAAGCTTCGATTGTAGAGCGACTCATTAAAACTATTAAAAATAAATTATATAAATGTTTTAGTCTGAATGGAAACTATAAATGGTTAGATTTACCGTTACAAGATATATTAAAGACATATAACAACACAAAACATCGAACAATTAGAGTTAAACCAATCGAAGTGAATAAAGCTAATGTATCAGTTATAGAAGAAAATATAAAAAAATCATTTAAACATGTTCCTATTTGTAGAAAACCTAAGTTCAAAGTGGGTGATTTCGTTCGGATCAGTAAATACAAACACCAGTTTGAGAAAGGTTATACACCTAATTGGTCAACTGAAATATTTACCATAAAAAAGATTAATTTTACCATACCTGTTACATATCATTTAGAAGATCAGCGAAAGCAAGCTATATTGGGAACTTTTTACGAGCAAGAACTTCAAAAATCTAACTATCCTGGTGTTTATTTGATAGAAAGAGTTTTAAAAAGAAAAGGATCAAAAATGTTCGTAAAATGGTTGGGTCTAAACAATTCAGAAAACAGTTGGATAGACAAAAATGCAATTGTGGGTTAAAATAATATTAATATAAACATTATTTTTGCACTATTTTCATCATTGCAATTCGGACAATGCAAGGAGGTGAACTAGTTAATTCATTAATTAATAATCTGCCGTTCGAACTTCATTTGCCTGGTTACAATTATTGCGGGCCAGGAACCAAACTCCAGAAACGATTACAACGAGGTGATCGCGGTGTGAATAAGCTAGACGAAGCTTGTATGCATCACGACATTGCCTATGCAAACCATACAGACTTACCCAATCGCCACAAAGCCGATTTACAACTATTAAATATGGCTAAACAAAGACTTAAGTCGAAAGATGCCAGAAAAGGTGAAAAACTGAGTTCATGGATAGTGAGCAAAGTTATGAAAGCTAAATTAAAATCTGGTGCCGGCGTCAAAACGTTTAAGAGTTTCGTGTCAAAAATAAGTTCAACGATCAAGAAACTGAACCCAAAGGATAACAAAACATTAATCAACGTTGCTTACGCAGCGGCAAAAAAAATATTTCCAAAAATTTCAAAAATTCGAGTACCGCGTGTGATACCATTGCCAAAAACTGGAGGAATTCTACCTTTAATCCCAATTTTTGCGGGTTTATCGGCTTTAGGTACTTTAGCTGGTGGTGCGGCGGGTATTGCAAAAACTGTAAACGATTACAAAACTAGTCAGCAAAATTTGCAAGAAACAGTAAGACACAATAAGGCCATGGAGTCTTTAAAGTTAGGCAAGGGCTTATACATTAAGTCACATAAAAATGGTAAAGGTTTATTTATAAAATCTTCAAAAAACTAAGAAATAAGCTACCTAATCGTCCTCTAACTAATGTAGATATTCAAAAGTATGCACGTAACATCCCCTACTTTCGAGGAGTCTACATGAAAGATCAATTACCAAGGATGCCAAAACGGATTGAATGTGGTGTCGTTAACTTGGATAATTATAAGAATGTTGGAACACATTGGGTAGCTTATGTTAAAGTTAACAACTATTGTGAATATTTTGATAGCTTTGGGGATTTGAAACCTCCGTTGGAATTAATGCGATATTTTAAGAAATGTAATATTTTTTATAATTATACTAGATATCAGAAATTTAACACAGAAAACTGTGGTCACTTATGTTTAGAATATCTAAGGACTTTTTGGAATAAAAACGTATAAAAATTATAATTTTCTTTTATTTCTATCATTTGCAAGATGTCATTCACATTGTCAATAACTGGAAACTCGTCAACTTTATCTACGTACTATCCTAACACATTGCAACTAAATGAACAGTATGAGTGTGCCTTATTGCATTTTTCAACATTTAATTCTATTCCAAACATCGACAAAACAAATAACAAATTCTATTATGGCTCTAACGAAGTTATTGAAATACCTGAAGGCACCTACGAATTGCAAGATATTAATGACTACTTAAAATCTAACATTAAAGATGCGTCAATCAAACTGCAGTGCAATAACAATACATTAAAAACTACTGTATTCTGTACAAAAAACATAAATTTTAGTAAAGAGGATACTATCAGAAATTTATTAGGTTTTGATAAGCAGATCTTGGAACCAAATAAATGGCATGTGTCACAGTTTCCAGTCAACATTTTACCTACGACAGTGATCAGGATCGAATGTGATATCGTAAGCGGCTCGTACACAAACGGAAAACCGAGTCACATAATTCACGAATTCGCGCTTAACGTACCTCCTGGCTATAGAATTATAGAAATTCCAAAAAACGCAATATACTTTCCAGTCAACCAAAACAACATAAGCTGCATACATATCCGATTGATAGATATAAATAACCGCTTAATAAATTTACGCGGTGAAGAAGTGCAGCTGTATTTGCATCTTAGAATCAAAAAATGATTGACTACAATAAATATGTGCATCAACAAATTCAAAATATCAGTCCCGCTCAAGCATCCACCCCATTAAGAGCTCGCTGTAAGAAGAAAATAAAATTAACTAAAGACAACAAGACATTTCTCAAAGTGATTGGTTTACTAAAATGAATATCTTAGACGTTTTATCCGCTCCAACTTATGATAATACGGTTGAAGGAATTGAATTTCATTCTTACAAGCCCTATGTAACTAGTTTTAATAGAAACGACGAAATTCGCATACCTATTAATCAACAGGACTTGTACATTCTCCCATCAGCGAGTACCTTGTATTTGGAAGGATCCGTTATCGTTAGCAAAAAGGATATGAAAGATAAAGCCACTAGTGTTCATTTCACGAATAATGCTTTACTCTACTTGTTTCAAGACATAAGGTACGAGTTAAATGGAGTAGAAATTGATAGAATAAAAAATGCTGGCGTAACTACCACCATGAAATCATTAATATCAATGAATGAGAACGAATCAAAGACATCGAATTCATGGGGCTGGAATATAGATGGTACAAAAAACATTAACGGAGGTAATTTTTCTGCTTCTATACCACTCTGTAATATTATCGGTTTCGCAGAGGATTTCAAGAAAGTCGTGATAAATTGTAGGCACGAACTGATATTGCTACGAAGTAACACTAACCTGAATGCTGTAAAACTTAACACTGGTGAAATTGTAGAAGACGTACAGATAAATAAAATCATTTGGCGCGTGCCGCACGTTAAAGTGTCTGACAAGGAAAAAATAAGTTTGCTGAAACTATTAGAAAAAGATCGACCACTCCAGATGATATTCAGAAATTGGGATCTGTACGAATATCCTGCTTTACCTAAAACTACAAAACATACCTGGTCAATCAAAACATCCTCGCAAATAGAGAAACCAAGATACATTATTATGGGACTACAGACAAATAGAAAAAACAATAGCAGTTCTGATATGTCTCAGTTCGATCATTGTCATGTTCGTGATGTAAAAGTGTACCTCAACTCTACTTACTTTCCGTATGAAAACCTAAATGTGAGTTTCGCGAATAACAGAATCGCTTTATTATACGAGCAATACGTCAGATTTCAACAGTCTTATTACGGGCGTCGACCGGAGCCCTTATTAAGTGAAAAACAATTTAAAGATTTGGCGCCACTATTTGTCATCGATTGCTCTAGACAAGCTGATAATGTAAAGACAGGCCCTGTTGTAGACGTAAGAGTGGAAATCGAGAGTGATTCAGAAATACCCGATCAAACTTCTGCGTATTGTCTTATATTGAATGACTGTATTATTGAATATAAACCTTTAAGTAATACAGTCAGGAAAATATCATGAATCCGAATACTGTCATATTAGATGTTCAAGGGTTTAAAGATCTGTACAATAATTTTATAATAAAAGAGTTAGCTTTTGCTACCCGTGATTATACGCAAACATTTTTAATAAAACCACCATACTTGTTTAAATACTTAACAAGTGACGAAAAGAGGCAAGTTAAATGGCTGGAAAGAAACAGAGGCATTTATTGGAACGAAGGGTATATCGACTATAAAGAATTTCATCGTGTAATCGTTCCCTATCTAGAAAATAAGGAAATCGTTGTTAATGGTTTGGAGAAAGTAAAGTGGATAAAGGAACTTTGTGAGAACTGTAATGTATCAGACCTTGGTACCGAAGGATGTCCTAATTTCTATATTTTACATAAAAAATACTGTGAAGGAAGAATTAATTTAAATTGTATAAAACATTTAAAGCATTGTGCTCTTAAAAATGTGTTATGTATAAGAAAGTATTTAGAGTTATAAATGTGTACCTACTTATATGGTTATTGGTTTTATAAATAAAAAAAAACATTTGTATAGTAAAACTGCTTTTATTTTGTTAAACACCCAACACTTCTTCAAATAAAACACTCTACTATAAAATTAAATAAAACAACATAATAAGTACTAAATATTTGCCTAATCAACTTCTTACGCAAACAGATATATATTAAAAATCACTATCTATTAAAGATTTAGATATTTTTTTAACTAAAGATTCAGTTTCGTCCATAACATTGTCGATAGCGTCTTTAACAATGTATTGAGCACTTATAATAACGTTCTCACTGTCACTGTCTGTGTCACTGGTTTGCGAATTGTTATTGGTTAGATCTACGACTGATATTTTTATTAATTTCATGCCTCGTCGCTGTAATCGGCTCATCACAAAAGATTTAGTTGGATTGTGCTTCTTCGACTTTTCCCTGCATCGCTGTTTTGACTTTTTTTCTTTCGTCACATGTTTGCTGTGCTCGGGTTCGTTGTGAAGCGTTTCGGAGAATCCTTCATAAGGATTTTGAGCGTACTGGCTAAACATAATCTCTGATTCTGTATTCTGGAACAAAAATAGACGCTCATTAAGTTTAAACTAAACCGTAGACGTTGATATAGTGCTGCATAAACGAATTGTCAACGGGTTACAACATTCATAGCAGATTCACTAATAGCTTTGAGCAAAATTTCTGAAAACTCTATCGCTAATTACTAAACAAAATAAAAATAAATTGAGAAACTTACCAATGACATGCTCGCGATAAGCAATACGTTGTGTGCTTCGTACAAGTACTCAAGGTGAGTTTTATTTCGTAAATGACAAAAAAAAAAAAATACCATCGCAACGATTCCCAATTTAGATTAAAATGTTAACTAAGCTTTTCTGAGGGTAATGCACTGTTACGTGTTTGTAATAGGTATTTTGTATGATCAGCGTTATGCAATTGACGCAAACATGGCTCTTCAAAATTTGTATAATCAGTCTTATTGTAATAAGTACAAAATACATTTTGCCTCTGAAAAACGAACGATTCAAGTTTCAACGTGCAGTTCATGTTGCAACTTGAATCTTGGTCGGGTTTCATTTTATTTAACCAACTACAAAAAAGGAGGATGATGTCTTAAATCATAAATTAAACAAGTAGTCATAGTCATTCACATTTTATTTATATTTTTACAATAACTTAGGTTTTTAAAACTATGAATTATATTTATCATACATTAAAAAGTTATTTAGGTATATTTTAAAAGCTATATTAAGATTACGTACGTTACATAAATCATATTCGAACTCTATTACTAATTAGCTTAATCTTAAAATACATTTTCGCTCTTTAAAATAAGTGAGTGACCCCAGGCACGCGTTGATATTCCATCTACAGATATTGAGCGTTTATCGTCATTTCGAGATAAAGCAATTTTGTTGACACACTTAGTAAATATTTCGTGCTTTATAGATTTAAACATAATATTTTTTCTACGAATAATTCCACCATTTAATAAAACATTTTCATAATCTGTTATATTTAAGTCTCTTACTACACTTGATTTTACTCCTTTTGCTTTTTTAATGACTTTATCAACGGTTTTTATTGAGTAAAGCTTGGATCTCAAACCAACAAAATCTGAGATATATTTTCCTCCCATTTCGTCTTTGAACAAACCTGGCACTTTTTTGTTCATAATCGGTATGTTAAAATCATTTTTATCATCATAGTTACTGGTGTCGAAATATTGCAAAAAATTACACTTCAAGTCATGGTAAAAATCAAACGTGAATATTTTATAAACAAACGAATCGGTATCTGTATAACACAGCTGCACTCGATCTTCATAAAAAGGTTTAACAATATTATAATGAAAGTCATACATGTGTGTCTTAGAAAGTTCTAATACAGTGAATCCAATATAAATAGGTTTATCTAAAATAATTTGGTCAGGTTTCATTTGTATTGCAACTAAGTTTTCAGTTAGAATAGAAGCGCTATGAAAATAGGGGTTGGCTACAAGTCTCTCGGAGGATATAAATTTCTTAGTTCGATTAGATTGATCACACCATTGATTAACTAAATGAACGGTTACTCTATTTTCAGTATTTTCTAATGTCTTGCCAAAAACACTGTTGTTTAACAACTTAAAAAAGTCTTGTTCGAAAGAACTTTTTGCCTTTTGTCTTAATCGAGTGTTTAATTCTATGTACTGTTTTAAATAGGGACTTTGTCTAAAAGTAATAGCTTTATGAACTTTACGTAATATTAAACCATGTTCTAAACATTTTTTTAAATGAACGTAATGTATTACGTAGTTGTACTTATTATGCAAATTTGCAACTAGTTTCTTCGTTTTACCTCCTGGAGGTATACATTTCTCAGGACAAAATGGTAAATCATTGTGGTGTTTGTGTAAATGTTCAGGATAAAAAAGATCGACTTCTAATATAAAGCCCCACTCAGAGTTATTCTCGATATTTTCTACACGAAAATTAGTTAATTCAATTTCATCAAGAAATCTAAAACTAGAATATGGTAAATACTGACACATGCTGAAGCCGTATAGGTTATTACAGTCTAGATATACTATAAAACTCTGAGGCTGTGATGCATCATGTTCTGGCATGTATTTGTGATTTGCTTTTGCATACCGATGGGAACACATGCACAAGCCACCTCGTATACCGCTTTGAATCATTCTGATGATAGCTAGATCCGAAATCAGTTCTAACTGAACACCTGTTTTTAGCAACATTGCATCGAACGATAAACTGGGTGCAGTTATGTAAAAGGCAGGATCGAGTTTGTAATATTGTTTACATGTTTTCCGAAAATTTTGAAATATGTCTGTCAACAAAAGCACGTCAGTTTTTAAGTATAGATCTGTATACTCGCCTAGGTCAGTAATATTGAATTCAGCCCATACATTCTGAGCATGATTATAATCTTCATCGCTTATACCTTCGTTCGTCAAAGAATTATGGAAATAATATTTCGATGGTAATGACTTTTGTTCGTAACATTTCCAATCTTTCATATAGTCATAGGGGTACACACCTTTACGAATTAGCAAACTAAATTGTGTTTCATCAGAAAAATTTGATTTAAGGTTAACAAAATCGTCTACTTGCAAAGTTTTAGCAAGTTTGTCTAAACTAGTTCCTAGAAAGTTGAAAGAATCTAAAAACCTTATTTGTATAAACTCATTATCAGCAATAGGAATAAACTTTGTAAACGATATATATTTTTCCTTAGTCTTGGGTATTATTTTAATTTGTCCTGGAATTTCGCCTAACTTTTTAATAAATAAATGACAATCGTATCCGGATAAGTTATGAAAAAATATTGGGATGAATTTTGGTACTTTGTGTTGTAGGTTGCAGTGTCGATGTGCTGCACCTCGGTACCGGCCTGTAATATGACAGTGATCCCTTACTCGATCTGTCAACAGTAAATTTTCACAAAGGTAGCACTTAATAGCGCGTTTGAAATCAAGAGCATCTATTTCTGTGAATATCATAGGCTCGCTTTTAGTTAGAATTCTGTGTATTGCTTTAGCATCTTCAATCAGTAAATGTATAAATTTTGAAACACAATCTTTTCCGCGATAACTTCTATAGCCGCCAACCATATCGTTAAATGATGACACTACATTATAGGCGAACGCGGCCGGTACGTGACGATGTGAGTATGACGTGTTAGTGGTGTTGAAATTATCGCCGGAAATCGGTTCGAGTATCGTTTCGAAATCAGCATATATGACGTAAGGAATGTTTTGTTTTCTATCATAATTTTTGAATTTTAAAAATGTTCCTTCTTCTGGTAATACCGTGGCAATCCCTCCACACATGTGTGATTCAATTTGAGTGCGCGTCGGAAAAAACAATAAGCACGTTTCGCAGAAGTACAGTTTACCATGATGTTTAGTTATCTGATTTCTGACTAGACGAGGTAAATCATTGATAAGACAATAATGGGTATTAGTATTATTTTCTAAGAACAATAGATGGATACTCTTAGATTTTTGATTCGATGTTGAATACAAAGGTCCAACGATAGTCTTATTATTTTTTAAACCATACACGTAAATATTCAAAAACGGATTATTTTTCTCAAATATAGCTATACCCGAAAATGTTATCGGAAATGTCAAACCATCAACATTCAAAACATCCTGGAAGTAGGGATAAGATGAAACTCTGTCGGGGTGTTGTTTAGCAGGGTACAGAGCTGCCACTACGCACCATAAAAAACAATACTCATCATTGTTACGAATATTCAAACAAGCTTTTTTATTTTTTATACATTTTGGTAAAGTTATAAATTTAGATCCACCGAGAGGCTGATATTTATTAATATTTATTTCTACATGGGAATTGCTCAAAAATGTCCAACCACTATCTCTCTCCTGAAACTCTTCAATTTTCTTTAACAGTAAATCAACCGTTGCTTTATAAATTGAATCAAAATCGTAATTAAAATTAATAATAATGTTTTTTGTGGCGAACGATTTCATTTCCTTTTGATCATTTTTAAACATAAGAAAAAAAGAAAAAAGTTCAAAATTTATTTTCAGAGCTGTATGTTTCAATAATGATCGGTTTATTAGAGTTTCAACTTGTTTACTAATATTATTAAGGAACATTTCAGGAAAATTATTTATTTGTTCGCCAGTTGCTATGATTTTGTAACTTATGATTCGTTCTTTAAAAGAAGAATTAATAATTGCAACATTATCATAAATAGAGGTAGAGCTATTGTTTTTATGTACATTGCTACGTAAATGACCAGACCATCGACGATTTACTACAAATACTTTGCAATCAGAACAGTAAGGCATTATGTTATTTTAAAAATTAAAGAACACTTAAAATAATTGCTTATTTAAATAAAATAGATTAGGTAATACTTACAACAGTTACAATTAATAATCACGATCTTAGGTATACCAGTTACAAAATATTTAAATTATTAGTACAACTTGATCAGGACTATTTTACATTCGTTCCAAGATTCCTTGTATAATTCTTCACATGCAAGTCGGTAACTATGTTTAGGTAGAATTTATCTGAAAAAAAATGGTTACATTAGGTACATAATTTAATTAGGTAGATAATTGTATGTTCTGGGAAGAAAATGTATTAATAATTAGTAATGAGTAATAATTACCAGCAAAATATGAAATGTTTTAAATATAGGAATGTGCATCTGCTTGGTCCAAATATGTTGTTATATTTCGGGTCATTACATAGTTCTTCACTGGTACGTTTAAGCAATGTATCTGAAATAAAAAAGGGTTTTATTTGAGGTATCGATAAATAATTAGGTATACATGTAATTATATATTCTGGGTATAGAAAAATAGTCATTATGTTCTGATATTTGATAATTACCTGCTCAGTATGAAATGATTTATACACGTGTTCCAATTATGTAGATATATTTCGGGTCCCAAAATATAGCGATTACAGCTGCTCCAGGAGATGAAATCGTTCGTGTGATCAATACAATATTTATTTATAATAATTATTAATATTAATTATTGAATAATAAGTCTATGCTATCCCACTGCTAGACAAAAAATGGAGGGAGCTCAATTTCTTCAACTGTCACAGAACAATTAAGTAAGTCATTATTTATAATTTACTTAATTGTTCTGTGATAGTTTAGAAAGGTGCTCACTCCATCGTACCTTTGAAACAATAAGTATCTAATATTTTAGAGTTTACAACATAGCAACATATTATTGATGCCTTACGAAATTTTATTTTTTTGTCTACAAGCAGAAAAATATTTCATCATAAAAGTTGTTTTTGCACAAATGTGACACGCGTGTCAAACTTAATTGTTTAATTCACATTCACAATAATCAGCTATTTTAGTTAGGGTTGGTAATAACTTGGTACGCATTTTATTTATAAGCAATATACAAATTTTATACAATGCACTATTACGATTATATATATCATAGTATATCGTTAGATATTGATGAGCGTGGTTTCACTCATGGCTGTTAGTGTGGTTATGGGAATTATATTATTGATTTATTTTAGGAAGTCTAGCAAAGTACGACGAGACCAAAACGTAGATGGTCAAATGAGTACCTTAGAAACGTTAACTTATTTCCTGTACCCACTTCACTCGAGCATAAAAGTATTAGAAGTAAAACTTGGATGTATAACATAATAAATACTAATCTAATGATTGTCTCTAGATTGCCAAATATTTAAATTACTTGCAAGAATATTCCCTATTAGCGTTGTTGATAACTTATCTACTGGTTAACGTTTTGTCAACCCTAAGTCGCTTCACTGTCTCGTCATTCGATGCTACCTGAGACAACCTTATTGTGCACTTTTTGAACAAGTATAATACGTCTAAGGATAAAAGTTGTTTTACACAATATTTTATGAACGGTTGCCGTCATTTTTAATATGGTGAATTATCGTTCGTTTTCCGATTTATAAGCTACATGTTTTCGATGTACTCGGTACAAACTAACTGAAGTCTACAAGTGTGGAAGTAATCTTCAAGAAGTGCTCTGCGATCCTGCTGCGTTATTCTGTCAATATCAGTGTTGATAGCTAACCGCTGCCTGCTGCTGTCAGTCACTACGACTGCTTTCATCAGCCTGCCATATCGATTGGAGATAATTGGAAAATGTAAGTATAAAACATTCCCGCTCGGTTCATAGCTCAGAGATCTGACCCGATGCAGGTGATAGTAATAATTATGTTTGACTATTATTTTGTTGTATCTTTATTTCAGGTCTGATTCTGAGTGCGAGTACTTTCAACTAGCTCCGATCCCCGACCAGAAAACGAAACCCAGCCGCAAGCCGTCTGCAGACAACAATAAGAAACGCAAGTTGAACCCACCATCAACGAGTTTAATTCGTACGAGGTAAACAAACTATTCAATAATTTAGTTCGCCATACCAGTTAATAATCATCAGTTATTCGTGTAATGTTACAAGTCTGCTGACAGATATGACTTTATAAGTGCCTGATATATTTTTATTTGTACGTCTCTCATGTTCTACAGGCATATTGACTAAGTGTGTATTTTTTTTCCTGTGCGTATCTAAACGGTAAATGTACCCTGTAAGTGTATGATGAACTAATAGAAGTTTTCGTTGTTGTTTCAGTAAAAAAACCAGTACTGATAATGATGTATTCGGTATCAGTAGCAACTACGGGTCTGATACCTTGCCAAAAGACGATTCATCGAGTACATGTCTATCATCATTCTTCGTTAACCGAGTCGCCAACGGCTGCGAGCGGCGAGCAGCGAGCATCAACGGAGAGTACTACGTCGACTGCAAGGTGTACAAGGCTGACGACGCGCGCCACACCGACTCCCAGGAGCTGTGGAAGAAGGCGCTTGTGCGACTCAAGTTCCAGACCGACTCGGATTCGTCTCAGTGGCGAAAACTACAAGAGCTCGTGCGTTCGGTAGATACATTATTTCCAGAAAAACCAATGTTTTACGACAAATAAACCAAATATAAAATGTATCTTGTTTATTATGCAGATCCCTTCAAAGCAGTGAGTGAACAAGTCATTTCTAATACTGAAATGCATGACCAAATCACTAAGTCGTTTCCCTGCTGAAACGCATTACAAAACCCAACAAGTCGTTTCTAATACTGAAACGCATTTCAAAAACACCAAGTCGTTTCAACCCACGAAGCGCATTACAAAAATCATCAAGTCGTTTCTAATACTGAAATGCATGACCAAATCACTAAGTCGTTTCCATGCTGAAGCGCATTACAAAACCCAACAAGTCGTTTCTAATACTGAAATGCATGACCAAATCACTAAGTCGTTTCCATCATTGAAGCGCATTACAAAAACCAACAAGTCGTTTCTAACCACGAAACGCATGTCAAAATGACTAAGTTAAATCTTAATCATTGATCATGTCGATGGTTATCATTACTGTCCGATGCCAAGCAAACTTGCCTAGCTACTGGCAGCCAGTCGTATAACTCGCATGATCTTTGTATGAGTCCAGTAACACCAGTCGTTTCTAATACTAAAATACGTGCCAAATTCATCAAGCCGTTTCCAAGCTGAAGCGCATTACAAAACTCAACAAGTCGTTTCCATGCTGAAGCGCATTACAAAACCCAACAAGTCGTTTCCACCATATATGAAGCGCATATCAAAATCATCAAGTCGTTTCTAACAACGAAACGCATGTCATACCATCGTCCGCAGCACGGTGAACTCGCCCGGCTACTGGCGGCCAGTGGTATAACTCACATGATCTCCAGGTGAGTACAGTAATATACTACACAGTCGAGTCGATCGTTCATTATTGGGCATTCTATGCCACTGTCGGATAGCGAGGCGCACTAGCCGAGCTACTTGCCGACAGTGGCATAGAATGCCCAATAATACCCTACTGGCTACAACCCGGGAATCTTTAAGTCAAGAGTGAATAGGTTACTTCTAGGTAAGCGCGCTCCATCGTCGACCGCATCGTCGCTTTCCATCAGGTGAGATAGCGGTCAAGCGCGAACATATCAAGAATAAAAAAATAAAAAATAATTTTAGAAACAAATAAATGAAAAAAGAAAACAATTAAATGATGATAAATGATATTTATTTTGCAAATAGGTTGTAGAAAACACTTTTACACGTAAATTTTTTCGTCAGTTTAAATAAATGAGGCCGGTATTTCCTAGCTGACTACCGTGAGAAGAAACATTGAAATACACTGAGAGGTTATAGTATCTTTTAAAGTCCATACTACAATCATTTACTGGATGTGTTGCCTTTTTTGAACGTGAAGGAGTAACAGACATTAATATTCTACGTGTTTTTAGGGTTCCGTACCTCAAAAGGAAAAAACGGAACCCTTATGGGATCACTGTGTTGTCCGTCCGTCTGTCTGTGTGTCTGTCTGTCTGTCTGTCAAGACCCTTTACCTCAGAAACGCGTTGAGGCATCAAGATGAAATTAAAACCGTAAACTCAAGTCTGCGGTCTCTTGAAGCTGAGGAAAAATCAAACTTCTAAGTTAACAAAAAAAAAAAGATACGGCCGTTTATGTCGCAAAAAACGTGCATTTCGACACTCTCAAAGGAATCAAAATTCATACTTCCCGTTGACCCAGAATCCTGAAATTTGGCATAAAGCAAGATCTTACAGTATAGATATAGGTATAAATCTGAAAACTGTAAATTTGTAGTAAGTCACAAAAAAAAACTTTTTTTGCAATTCGGAAAAAAATTCGTAACTTAATTCAGGAATCGAACTGTTTTCATAGGTAAGTTTGTGCGGAACCCTCAGTGCGCGAGTCCGACTCGCACTTGCCCTGTTTTTTTTAATGGATAGGCTCGCGTTTGACCACTATCTCACCCGATGGTAAGCGACGATGTGGCCGACGATGGAGCACGCTTGCCTAGAAGTAACCCATTCACAGTTTCACCTTTATTGGTTATTGGTAAAAGTGGTATTAGTTTGATTCCTTGGAGTAGGTCAGTGACCAGGTTTTAGAAGTAGCATCCAAAGACGAACCTTCCAAAAAGTCGGTCACAAGCCCATGGCTTCCATTATTCTATAACCAACTAAAACATATGCTGTATCTCCTTGTTTGGAGCGGCGATAACTGGCATATTTTATGGGAATTATAATGAAACCGCCGGGAATGGACCTTGTGACCTTCCTCGACCTAATCGGTGTGAATTAATCAGAGAACGTTTGGCTGGGTTGCCAGATCTACTTCCAATATTGCCGGAGTGCCTTGTTAGTATGATCTATCAATGAGAGATACGTAAGTTACTAATGAAATAGCAGGGAATTAATTAACCAATTCGTTATGTGCCTGAAGACCATTTTTCATATTACAAGAAAAACAAGTTCAGCCCCTGCCCCCCTAGCCAAGTTGCAAACGATAAACGTGAACGCTTAGTAATCTCCAATAGATTACAGACAACTTTATACCTAAGAGCATAAAGTTGAAAATCTATTAAAGACTACTGAGCGTTAGCGACCGGAACCGGAACGAACGAAAACACTATGTAATCTTCAATAGATTTTCAACTTTATATTTGAATATAAAGTTAACATAACATAAAGTTGAAAATCTATTAAAGAGTAGTCTTTAATAGATTTTCAACTTTATATGAGAGTTTACGTTTATCGTTTGTGACTTGGCTAGGGGGGCAGATCTCATATTTCATTTACTGTTAAAACGAAAAGATACACGATCACGTAAAAATCGCAAGACTGCATTTTACTGGGGCCACGGGTAGTATGAAAAGTGTTCCTTCGTTGCCTTAGTCCCAGGGCCCCGGGTTTCGTTTTCACACTACCAATGGAAAGGAACAGGAGTGGGTTATTAGTCAGTAAAAGTCTGACACTATCTCGCGCTCCGCCCAAGAGCGGGGGATATCATCGGATGATTTTCCCTCTGAAAAAAAAGACTGCATTTATACATAGAATTAATAATATTGTTAAAGTGGTGATAGTGTTGTTTTAAAGAGTTTCTATAATCTACCTATAATATTTCACAATTTTCACATAACGCCATCAAATCCCAAACTAAGCAGAGCTTGTGCTATGAGTACTAGATAACTGATATCTTATATGATACATTACACCCAGACACTGAATGAGTGCTCATCACACAAACATTTGTCTTGGGTGGGAATCGAACACACAACCTTCGGCAGAGCACTAACCACTAGTCCAGCAGGCCAGTCAAAGTTTATTGCAAAGTAAGGTATGCCCTGGATATCTGTCTATCTATCTTAGAATCGATTTCAACCACCACATTTGCAGCCATAGAACTAATGAGTTTCTATAATGAAACAGCGGATATTGGTTTTTATATAATTCTTTCCGTATCGACCAGCGAACTAATCTTGGTAACAAGGCTACTAGCGTCCATAATGTATGCCGCCATATGATTGATGAGCCTAGCTCTCGTATATCTTAGGCTATGTACAAATACACAGTACATGTTAGAGCTATAACACAGTATAGATATATGGAACAGTACGGAAACTACCTACAAATGTTCGAAACGGCTCACTCACACAAACATACGCATCGACGAGACTCCTAAGCGGCATTCGCTACTGACAGGACCGCGAGAAACGCTTAGGAGTCTCGTCGATGCGTATGTTTGTGTGAGTGTGCCGTTTCGAACATTTGTAGGTAGTTTCCGTACTGTTCCATATATCTATACTGTGGCTATAATAAGTTAAGAACAGCTATGTACATCACTTCTCATTAATATTATAAAGCCGAAAGTTTGTATGTTTATTACTTCTTCACACTCGAACGGCTGAATGGATTTCGTACAAGGGTAGATCATGAACTGAAATAGCACATAGGATAGTTTTTATTCCGGGAGTATTTTACTTACGTGGTTGCGGGAATCCGATGGATGCGAGACGCACAGGACCGTTCATTGTGGCGACATTTGGGGGAGGCCTATGTCCAGTTGCGGACGTCTATCGGCTGAAATGATGACGATGAGTATTTTTACTTTGGGCAGCTAGTATGTTCTGAATCAGCAAAGTATGCTGATGATGGAAGGAAATTCACTTTTTTATGCCAAGGAATGTTTTTCATAGAAGTTTCTACTGCCTCAGTTAATCTATTATCTTTTATTTTCATCTAGCACTGTGTGCCGAAATCAAGGGCCCATTTTCAGGGTTAAAAAAAGAACCCTTATAGGATCACTTTGTTGTCCGTCTGTCGAGACCACTTTTCTTAGGAACGCGTGGAGGTATGAAGCTGAAATTAATATCAAATACTTAGGTTTGCTATTCCAAGCAGCAGCAAAAAATTCAAACTTCTAAGTCAACGCAATCTAAAGATATCTAAGACCGTTTATACTCCGGTTAGGCGTACATTTTGCTACTAGCTAGGAAATTAAAACCAAAACTAAACAAAATTTGGCACGAAGCAAGGTCTCATAGCAGAAAAATAGGAAGAAAACTATTTTGTGGTTACGTCACATAATAAATACATTTTTGCGATTCGGAAATATCTTCGAGACTCGATTTGGGAATTGAACTATTTACGTTGGTAAATAAGTTTGTACGGAACCCTTGGTGCGCGAGTCCGACTTGCTGTCGGTTTTCCGGCAATCAACTTTATGTGCCATGTATTGAAAAATCATTGGTGCTCCTAGACTAGATCATTCAGCCTTATGAGATGCAGGTCTATGACAATCATATTACACGTTACACCTTACCAAAACCTCTTTAAAAAATTATATGTGCACTTGTGCAGCATCCTCTTAGTATGTAGATTTGTGTCACATACCAACACTCAGGGCAAGCGTCATAGCATCTGGCAACCCAGCACTTAGCATACCACAGTAATAAGTGAGTCATTACGAGCTGCACGGTGATCGTTGCCTTGTGTTGCCAATATCTAGTCGTTACGTCACTATTTATTAGGTTATTATCAGTATAATAGTAAATGGATACTGACTCGTTGTTTTATTCATTAAATGGTAGAACAAAATGGTGAGTTGAAGTGGTGAAGGCCGAAACGTTCTCATCAAACGATGAACTCAGAAGGCTGCTGGTTTTAGGTACGGTGACTTGAAGATTTTAGCGGTTAGTTTGAAAGTATAGGGTACAAGCATTATACTACAATCATACTAATGATATAATCCGTTCTAATTACAAAAACTAATACCACATGTATTTATGTGAAATTATATTAATTTTCCATTCCGAACGAAATACCAACAACTTGAATTTAGTACAGTCAGCTCAGTCAAACCTAATCAAAATTAATTTCAAATATGAGTCCAAAAAAATACCATTGGTATTAGTTGTTGGTATTAAAATGGAATAACTCATATTAAGATTTATTCTGTTCTAATAACAAAAACTAATACTAATAAAGGTGAAAGTTTCTGAGAATGTGTAAGTATGTTTGCTACTTCTCCACGCTCGAACAGCTAAATAAAATTAAGAAAATTGTGCAAAAATAAGAAAATTACAGAAAACTACGACTATTTAACCTTTGAACGTTTGACAGTTCGCGCGTTTGACAGTTCGTACATTTGACATTTCATAAAAGGGTCGGTTAGTAACTAATAAACATAATGATAAATATAAATATATTTAAACTACCTATAAGTTTTATGTTTAAACTATGCAAATTTATTGAAATAAAATAAAATTAAGTTGAAACTTGTAACATTTGTAACTACTTACTTTTTTTTTCTCTCTGCCATGTAATTTCATACATAGTCATAGTCTGTGGTCTGGTCATAATGTCGGTCTGCGTCTGCGAAGAAATTCTTTTATTTTGAACTATAATTATATATTTATTTTACTGTTAATTAACGCTAAATACTCTCCAACATTTGATGGTCTATTAACAGTTTGTACGTGTTATTGGCAAAATTGTGATGTCTTTTTCACAAATACCATTAATGAATGAAGAGTTACAAGTTGATAAATATAAAAAAAAAAATATAAATATATTTGAGAAAACTCTAAATACCTAAATATTAAATGACTCGTCGTGTTACTGCAACCCCTTCGAGTTTCCGACATTCCTAGATATACACACATCTGTCTACAAGACCCCTCCCCCCATACCCGCCATTTCCTTCAACATTTCCCTCCATATCATTACGAATGCGTCGTGGCAACGCTTTTAATCACTCAAATATAAATGCAGCAGACATTACCGCTGCATGGCGCCGCGCCTGTATATCACATACGTTAGTGGCAGTCACATTTAGTATGTTAATACGCCATTGTTCGGCTGTGGAGCTAACGTGGTGGCAATTAATGTTGGACGACTCCTCCGTCAGCTCCCACGCAACTCGCCATTCCTGGCGTGTTGTGGCTGTATGGTTGGTAGATAAATTATTGGTACCGGAACAAATACTAGTGCTTTTGTAACGTAATTAATTTTTAATTATTCTACTAATGCGACTAGCCTCTATAGGGTGACTGGTAATTAGTGTACGATGATTGTGCTCATGATAACAAACAATTTTTATTATGGGAGCAAAGCCGAAATCGCGAAAAAAATATCAGCTGTTCAGTACATTAGGCAAACATAAATGCACTGAACAGCTGATTCTTTTTCGTGATTTCAGGTTTGTTCCCATAGTAAAAGTTGTTTGTTATCATGAGCACAATCACGTGTTTAAGTATCGTACACTAATTACCAGTCACCCTATTAATGATACATACTGTAGATAAAATTGAAGAGTCTATTTATAATATCAAAGTAAAATTTTTTTTCGAAAGTATATTCGTTAGCTTAGGTGAGGTTAGCCTATAACAAAAATTCTTTTTTTAAATTTTTGTCTGACTGTATGTTCCGGTTATTCTCCGCAACGGCTGGACCGATTTTGACGGGACTTTCACTGGTAGATAGCTGATGTTATAAGGAGTAACTTTTTTATTTATTTTTAGAAAAACAATTAGGGTTTCGCTAAAAAAAAAACTTCTTGAAATTGTGACCAAATGGCATTTTGCTGTAATATAAGTAACGCTGACCAAGTCGCGGGTACTGGCTAGTAAACGAAAATGAATTGCCAAATGTGTTGCTAAGCGCAAAATTCGAGAATGACTGAGCCAATTTGGATGATCTATTTTTTAAACTATTTGTTAAAATCTCAGAAAGGTTCTTATGAAGAGAAACATTAAAAAACTAGCCATGACCGGGATTTTTTTTTAAATTCTTGATAGGTTCACGCTTGACCGCTATCTCACCTGATGGAAAGCGACGATGCGGTCGACGATGGCGCGCGCTTACCTAGAAGTAACCTATTCACTCTTGATTTAAAGGATTAATTAGGACATTGTAATCTTTTTTTATCTGCCGCTGACAAAACCTGTTTTTTTTTTTTTAATTATTGGTTTTTCTCAGCCTGGAACCTTTCGTTGGAAACACGCCTGATGTTGTCAGTGTCAATTTATTTACCTATGCAAAAAAACTGCGACTTATTACCGTAGTTTGTCGCAAAGACTCACTCAAAGGTCACTGTATCAAATATTTTAATTCTGACTTACCTTTATTCGCTCTTTGCATTCATAATAAATAGCTCGTATGGCATATATTTGTTTTCCGTAAAATATTTAGCATAGCATAGCTTAATCAGCCTTTTAAATTTTCCCACTGCTGGGACTCAGGCCCCCTCTCTAGGAGAGAGAATGGGCCGTAGGTAACCCACCACGCGGGCCCAGTGTGGTTTGGTGGATGTCACGTCTTCGAATTTTTGGTTCTAGGACATGCCGGTTTACTCACGATGTTTTCCTTCACCGTTTTGAGAGCAGTGGTGATAAAATAAATTACACAAAGTAATGCGCCTGGCTGGGTTTGGACCCGACAATTCGTAAGTCGGGCCACCACTCGGCCACCACTGCCCTCAAAGTAAAATATTCTCTATAAAGTGAAATATTTACTTTATTAATATTTTTAACATTATTACGAAATAATATTTAAGAAATAATTATTGATTAACTCAGCGCAAAAAGGCCCCGTAAAATTAATCTTCATTTTATTTATTTTCGCTTAATATTTTATTTGCTGACGCTACCAACAACGGTAAGCATTGTCCAATGTACTCAGTAATCACTGTTCATTAAGCTTTCTTCATGCATACGAACTTTTTTAAATTCGTCTGATCTAATTTTGTGTTGTATGTGTGTATCATATCAATAGAAACTGCATGGTTGATACTATACTTACTAATACTTTGCGAATATGCAAGTGTTGATAAATTATAACGAGAATTGTAAGAGTTCAAATTTGGTATTTATTTTTGAATTTTGCTGTTGATTATTTAATGAATTTAACAAAAAAAATTAACAAACAATTTCAAAAAGATTTTATGCGCTAACTCGCATAGGCCCCGACGAGATTCGAACTCGTGATCTCCTGTTTACTAGACAGGCGCTTTAACCAACTAAGCCACGGCGCCGCTTGTTGTGAGTGACGAAATTATACACTACGTTACACACACATGAGTTTACACGCTAATCTTGATGACACCAATTCCGATTTGAAATACATGTTCCATCTCTTTTTATGACCGTTACAAATTTGTTGTTAGAAAGAGATGGCGATACTATCAATATATCATTGTTTCTTTTTGGGTCACACTGTTGCTAGGCGAGTATTAGTGAAAATAAGATTCAAAATGTGTTTTAATAATATTTAATTCGAGATATAAGGTCTGTTTATCAGATAATAATAATCTTAAACCTTGAGAATTATAGTAGTAAAGTACAGTATTGTTATATTAGGGCTGACGAAATCTTTGTAACTTAAAATGTTGAGTAGTAAAAAGGGTTATGTTGCATGAGAATATAAATTGACATAATCACTGGTGTGACGTAAAAGTAACTAAGTCAATAAAGATAAGCGCGCAGTCAATGAGTTGCCGCATTTCTGCATTGTTTATTTATGGACATAATTTTACGTAGAAAAACAAAACTACCATAGACTTAGTACCTATTTGTATTTTGGTTATACTGCACTGTCAAGCGGTTCGCGGTAGGGAAAAATAAATAATTTAGTATAATAAAGAGGTAAAGTTCGTTTTTTTTTGTTTGTAGGAGGTAATCTCTGAAAGTACTGGTCTTTTTTTTTCACCGATAGGAAACTGACAATCAGGAATAAATGAGTTACATAGGCTATATTTTATGTCCGCGGTCGAGGCCGCGGGCAAAAGCATAATTGCGAATAATGCCTGCCACTGATTACAACATTTTGAAGGAATAAAAACACATTGAACTTTGACGAAAAACAAATGGCTGCCAATATTTTTTTAAGGTGGGAAATCATCAAAAATAACTTTTTCTTCTCCGAGTTTTCAAAAGATTCAAAGATTCAAAGCATTTTATTTCAAATAAACCATTTACAGGCACTTTTGAAATGTTAAGAAGTCAGTCAGAAAAAAATTATGCAAATTGCACATTCCAAAGCGTAGATCTCTATGGAGAAGAATGTGCAAGAAACTCCATGGACACTCTTTTCAATCATGTTATGTATTACAAATATCTCGGTTACATGTTTCTTGTCGCTACTATCATGTGAAAACAACGTAAAAAAAATAAAAACTAAAAGTAGATATTAAAATAGCAACTGGCAGCTAAGAGATGACCAGTCTCAACTGACAGCACCCGAGTGGAGCAACAGGTCCGATGTGTTATGTCAGACTACAACTGACTGAAACTCACCTGTGTTCCTGAAGTTGCCCTTTGCGTTCATCTTAAGGTATCATCATCATCATTTCAGCCGAAAGGCGTCCACTGTTGGACATAGGCCTCGCCCAAGTGTCGCCATAACGACAGTTCCTGTGCGTCTCGCATTCATCGGATTCCCGCGACCCTCACCAGGTCATCGGTCCACCTTGTGGGACGTCTTCCAGTATTTAAGTGTTACGTAATAATGTACAAAATATTTCATTAAATCTTTAAAAAATAAAATAACTACACAGGGGGGCCCTTGGCCCCGCACTGGCTTAATCCGGCACTGCTAGAAGTAACCTATTCACTATTAACTTAAAAACGTATATTTTAAAAGTGCAAAGTCTACATAAAACCAGTAGTAGGTAGGTACATGAACTTTACACACATTAAAGGCTAATTTTAGCCAGCCGGCTATCAAATGACGTCACGTCTCAAGCACTCAAATATGAGGAGTCTGTCTCATTCATTAATTCACACATCCGCTTGGTACTTCAATATTAAAGTGCACTTTGTTTAAACATAAAGGGTTTAGTACTTTCAAGGGAAGGATTGTACAAGGGTGGATCCACCGTTATGGGCACGGTGGGCATTCCCATAACCCTAATACGCTTGTGACGGACGTCAGACTTGCACAGTCATGCCAATGATTAAAGCAACATTTTGCAGATTTATTAATTTGAAATAAAAAATGCTTTGAATCTTTGAATCTTTACTAGTGTTTACCCACGTGAAGCTATACGTTGTTCAAAATCTTAGTCCGAGCGTACACTATATTAGTGTCTAATGTTGTATAGATAAATGATACAGAACCCTTCGTACGCGAGTCCGACACGCACTTTGCCGGTTTTTGCCGTCGATACGGTGAGAAAAAGAAGATTTACACTGTCATAGAATGTATTTCTATGACAGTATAAATCTTCGCGCTAACAACCCTATTTTAACAGTAGGCAACGGTAGGCCCTTTCTATCCTGAAGCAAATTCATTGTTTTTACGCACAATGAACGTTCTTGACCCCGTGGCATATAGACTTGTTAACTTTTGCCTCACCTTCAGTTCAAGCTGTTGGTAATCGGACTTATAGATCTTCCTGTTGGACTATCGAATCTGAATAAGTAGTGTATACTTTTGCGAATAGTTTTGTAAAGGAGAGTCGCAGTGCGATTTCTGGTCAGCGAAAGTGCATGCTTGCGGATGGCGAGCAATAGGTAGCAAGCTGTTCCTATCACTATAACACCTTTTTTTTTCATTCTCCTACACCTCCACATAGCTACACCCAAGTATCATCCATCTACGGAAGTCAATCAGTAATAAACTATATAAACAGATGCTTATCTGCGCCCTAATTAATATACATAATACAAAATACAGGCAGTCTTCGTTTCAGACCCCTTAATATATGGTCCATAATATTGAACCATAATAATTCCACTGTCAAACAGAGACGGACTTATTCAGGATTAATAGCACTATCCCTTTCTAACAACTGAATCGTGTACTTCGTAGCACGGCCACAGGTCGCTCGACTGTAAAATTATATGATTTACATAATAATTTTTAATTAATAAACAAGTTGAGCTGTTGTAATTAAAGATTATCTCAGTGAGGGGAAGTCGTTATTTATCTTCGCTTCGAGTTTCTGAGGGTCGAGGGTTTTGTTCGGTTACTATGGTTACCGTTGCTTGGAAATTTGAGAATTCTTATGTCACAATGTGTCAGAAGGATTAGGGACAGAGATAATTAGAATATTCTACAAGTTGCTGTACCTATACACCCCTATTTTTATATTATTATTATTTCTTTATTGTCAACTAACTAAGGCCCATAGATAAAATACATTATATTACAATCGTATAAACAAAATAAACTAATACATATTATAAATATCACAAACAATAAACTATAATTATACACGTAACATCGGCGTCGTTATTTAGTACAAAAAAAATGGGGCTCTATCCGTACTGATCATATTGTGAAGTCAAAAGTAAAAAAACCAAATCCCAAAATTGTCCACGAAAATTTGTCATAATTGGTAAATTCATAATTGAACCCATCATTCATAACAATTGCTACTAGAAAATACTACGCGCAGTGTTTTCCCACTTTTATCACTTAACCCATAGCTCCAGTAGACTTCGTCCCTGGCCTGCTCCCTACGGTTTGCTGACATCTCCTTGGGCTCGGTCCGGACGACCGGACGGCTTGCTACCCATTACTCGCCGTCCGCAAGCCTACGCCTACGGTGGCTGCAAATCAGGATCGGGATCCCAGCGGCTGGGGCGTGAGGGCCGTTCCCTCGCGCGAGCGGCCGCCTCCTTTGCTAACATTACTGCTTCGCAGAAAAAGGCGACCGCCTGCCATTTCTCCTCGTTCCGGACCAGCATTGCTATTCTGAAAAGTTTATTTGTGAAATCACTTCTGAATCCGCAGTGAAATCAAAGTTTCGTATTCTGAAATGGAGTGAATTTGACACTGGCGCCACCGAGTGATGATCAAAGTGAGAGGAACTAAAACGGTTGAGTATTTTGACTTTTGTCTACAAATTTGTCTATAGGATTTGGTATTCTGAAATACAATTCGCTGAGTGTGACATTCGAGATGATTTGTGAAATGATTTTCGAAATGATTTACCATTTACAGAATAGCACGGCAGGGCCCAGCGCGAGTAGTCGTTGCCGCCGATCGCCCCCACGAGGACACGGCGGTGCTTTGCCCAAGCGGGGTACACCTCTACCGTATGCTCCACCGTCTGCCCAAGCGGTCCATATATTGGGGACACCCAGGCGTTTCTTCCGCACAGATCCGGTGCAGGAACCTTCCGAACTTTCAGTACAGAGGTAGATTAGACTTGGAGAAAGACAAAGGACACTTTTTATTTCGGGAACATCTTCCCTTCGAATAATTTTCTTCTTTCACGCAAGTGTAACTTCTGGCAGAAGCTAAAAATCAATTTTTGGTCTACCCGTTCGATTATAATTTAGGTGTCTTCAAGGCTAGAGTGAATAGGCTCTTAATAAACTAGTGCGCCTCACCATCAACGATTGCATCCCTGCTTACCGTCAGGTGGGATCGCAGTCAAGCACTAGTTTATATTATTAAAAAAAGATATTGATCTTTCAAGACAACCATTTTAAATATTCCCACAATATTACGCCAATATACTTTTCACTTAAAACCTAACAGATAAGAACATCTCTGAACTTTCGTTCCAGCGACTGCGTCCGCTTCAAGAGCAATATATAAACACGCTATATACGTACATGATGTAATAATCACCCCCCTTTATTTCCGTGCTTTATGCCCTGAAACATCGTTATTACGAGCGGTAAGTACGACTTTCGATGCCCGACAATAATATGAGCAGACAGGTGTGGTCCAAGTTACAAGAGAAGCGGAAACAATGTAATATTTTGCGAGAGGGTAGTTGTGATGATCTCTAAAATTCTACACATTTGTAGTCACTTTCCTTACTTTGACACTGCTTACTGATGACCACAATACTTTCTTATGTTGGGGCAATCCCCAAGCTGCTGTGTCAACCTTATTGAAGAAAGCTTTACGCATTGCTCAAACTTTTTCCTTCTAGCCCAGTAAGTAGCATCTACTTCTAGTGTTTTGTCAATTTGTTTAAGCATGAAATACAGTCTAGTCAGTCAGTCTTTGCAGACGTGTGAGCACAAAAGGGGATTCCTGAACAGCAAAACCGTATAGCATGGTATCTGTTGTGCCATCTAGTGTCATATTTATTATTTTCTTCTTTGAAAGAAAAAGGAAAGTAAATACGTTTATTTGGCACAAACACGCACAACGCAACCAGTGTCAAACACACAATGAATGCTGCCTGTGTATCGCAGCCTTTAGTCAATCTAATTTACCTATACTCTGTCAACGTTCAAGTTTGATGAAACGAGATGTCAAGAAATAGTCAATTGCATTTTAAGATCGTTTAAATATCTTCATATCATTATTCTTCATTGTACACCATAACAACTAATAATATAAGTGGATAACAGAGTTCCAGGCGAGCTTAAAGTTGAGTTTTCTTCCAGCAAACCGTTGAGTGATAGAGAGAGATCACAATAGCGGATCACAATCATGTATTTTTATCGTATATCACACTCTTACCTGAACACGCCCAGCTCTCATGCCTCGTCCCCCACCTCACACATGACGTATGTTACTCGACGAACATGCAATAATGCGCGCGCGTCTAAACTGACGCCACTTTTAAAAGTTCTGCGTTAAGTTGCCGACAGGCTTCGACTTCGACTTCTACGTACCTTGTACAGATGAGTGCTGTGTATGAGTTAGTTGGTGGGATAGTCCTGTTTGTTTTTTAGCAATGATTTTCCTCTTAAGATACAGTTAATGTGAATATAATTATAACAGTAATCGACATCTGTTACTGTTGTTTTTTTGTTTGTTTCGTATTTTGTCTAAAAAATTCAAATGGAAAAAAAAAAACTTTAATAAATTGTTAAAATGATTTGAGTAAAAATTTTTGTTCTACTTCGTCCGGGTGAATGTCGGTTATTACGGACACGAAGCCAGATAAAAAGTAGCCTATATCCTTCTTTGGGCTTCAAGCTTACTCTATTCCAAATTTCATTAAAATCGGTTCGGATCACCTCGAACCAGCCCTGGCAGTAGGCGTATAGGTCGTCTCGCCACCTCTTTCCAGATCGCCATCGGCGGCATCGTCCATCCTCAGGCACACACATTGTGGAGCCTTGCCCAGCGGTCAATGTGCATACAGCAACGTGATCCGCCCGATCTTATCTTAGCTTGCATCCGTATATTTTTAGCTTCTTTCTATAATATTTACCTAAATTTAAACGTTACAAAACCCAAAAATAACCGTTTAGTTTTACTGGTATTGACTCAAGTAGCCACCCAAGCAAAAAAATCCGTTGAAAACAACAGCACAGTGATAAATTAAATGTTCTCTAAAGAGCTTCCCTATAAAACTGAAAACAAATGAGCCTGTCCACACATACAGGTACACAATTACATTATGGTCGCCCTACCATAAGTTTACTCCGTCGAATACGATCCATCGCCGAAGAAGTCACAAAAACCAGAAAACAAAGACCCTTCAATCCCATTTCACACCACAAATTCATTACCACTAAAAGGGTGGCAAAGTTCAACTTAAACTGGTCGTTAAACTCCTTTTAATAAATGCTTAGAATATTAGATATTGTTTAATAAAATGCATGCTCTGTGAGCGCAGGTTTTATATTTATAATTGACGTGAGAATGTCCCAATTAGGAATTAATTATTTATGGTATCCCCGTGCATCGTTACGCTGGTATATCTTCACAGTTTGTTGGTTATTAGGTAAATAAACAAACAGTTATTTGAGAAATAATCTTAGGTACGGTACTATGAATAAAAATATCTGGATTTATATTGGCTAATATGGTTTATTTTATAGGACCTGTGCATTTATCTATACTAATATAATAAAGAGAAAAGATGTATATTTCTGGATTTTTATTTGTATTAACTAAACTTAAAAACTACTGGACCAATTCACCAGTAGAGTAATTATTTCACCACGGTAGACGCGGGCTTGCGGACGTCGAGCAATGGGTAGCTTGCCGTCCAGCCGTCCGTTAACTAACCGGACCGAGTTCAGTCGTTAACAGCACGTAGTAATTCACGGTTCTCAAAGAGATGTCAACAAACCGTAAGGGCTCAGCAGAACCCGCTCGCTAGCTAGGACAGGCGGGAAATTCCTGAAAAAGAAACCCGTAAGTAGTCCTAGAACACAAAGGGTAATTAAAGGACACAGATGTGGTTTTAGTCAGTAAAAGTCTGACATGCCCTCTCGCTCCACCCTGAGCGCGAGTAAGTCATTGGATGATTTCCACCCTTAAAAAAAAGCCGTGGGTACATTACAAGGTTTTGGTTGGTCTTTTAGTCCATCATACGCACTCCGCTCACAAATGTAGATAGCTATAAGGCATTGTGCCGGATTTTCCTGCATTCTTCACTTTTGACATTTTAAATCGCACAAACGGAGATACGTTCAAAAAGTTCAAATACCTAAATGATAAATGACATTTTAACTGTGGGGGTTCCCAAGGCGTAAGTTGTTGAATTATTGTGATTACTTATTACTCTCAGAGAAATATAGGCTATGCGAAAATTTTCTAGAAAACTTACTCCCGGGATAAAAAGTATCCTATGTGCTATTCCAGCCGCCAGGATCCCGATCTCGATTGCCGGCCACAGTAGGCGCGGGCTTGCGGCCGGCGAGCAATGGGTAGCTCGCCGTCCGACCGTCCGGGCCGAGCCCAAGTCGTCGACGGCGCGGACACCACGCGCGCCTCATAGAGATGTCAGCAAAACCGTAGGGGCCCAGCAGGGTCGAAGCCTACTGGGGCCAAGGGTTTGCTTCAGAAAGGAAAACTCGGCCCTGGTAAAAGGCAACGAAAGAACAGCAGTCGGTTTTTACCTATTAAAAGTCTGACACACCCTCGCGCACCGCCCAAGTGCGAGAGATGTCATTGGATGATTTTCCACAAAAAAGTGCTATTCCAGGATTTGATCTACCTGTGTGCCAAATTTTGTCCAAATCCGTTTTCATTATCACTGTTTACAAAACAATGAAGGAAAACATCGTGAAGAAACCGGAATATCCTAGGACAAAACAAATCGAAAACATGTGTACCAACCCGTGCTGGGCCCGCGTGGTGGATTACGGACCATTCCCTCTCCTAGAGAGGAGTCCTGAGTTCCAGCAGTGGGAAAATGGTTGGGTTGATTATTAATTACGTTATGTTAAAAATATGTAAATGGATTTTCAGCCTTTTGACCGCTACAGTCATATATACGTGACAAACAAAATGTGTCCAGTACGCCGCGGTCACGACTACTTGACAGACTTCAACGCTAATAAATCGAAGACAGTTTCTCTTATTTATGTTGTTTAAGAGGAGAGTCCTTAAGAAACACTTAAAAGGCACTTACAGTTTTCAAAATTTCTAAAAATGCACCGCGCTGAATTACACATAAAACAATAATGAAGTGCGAGATATTTGCAAACAATTTCTTTAAAAAAAATACCTAAGTACGTTTAACCCCTCGAAGGCCGTTTGTACATACGTCTGTACAACTTGAGTGACCTTGAAAAACAATTATCGTTTTGTACACATGGGTGTACGAAATTTATTCGGTCGAAAATTTTGGTCTTTATATCTTCGTTTTTTCTAGAAAAATCCAGAAAAAGTTTTTTTATTTCTTTTTTTGGTGATTTTACGTAAAAACGCGCAATTACGTAATAATAATACCCCTATATGCGCGAGGGATTAAGTAAAATTTCAGTGCTTAAATTTATGATTGTAAATTGATTTTCTATTTGGGGTGTATTAGCCAGTACATGTAAGGAGTCTTCAAAGACACAGTCGTTTCTAATATTCAAAGCAAGTCTTCTCTTAGTATAGCCATTATGTGCAAAGGTTATCTTGAAAAGGAGATAATGAAGTAATCTACACACTGAACAAACTTAAAGTAAGTAATTATAAAGACCTAAAAGGTAAACTAGGTAATGGTCAGCCATTACGACAAGGCTGGCGCATTGGCTGAGCAATTGGCCGCTGCACTGCGGGTCACCGTTTCGATTCCCGGGCTTACATCTATATAAATATAAAAGAGAAATACCACTCACTGATTAATCACGAAATCTCAGAAACTATAACACCTACAAACTTAAAATTTGGCAGGTAAGTTCCTTATAGGGTGTAGACATCCGCTAAGAACTGATTTTACGAAACTCTACCCCTAAAGGGGTAAAATGGGGGTTGGAACTTTGTACGAAAGACCTATGTTTTTGAAGTAAGAGACTTGAAATTTTGCACAAAGATTCCTTTTATGTCGTAGGCGAGCACAAAAAGAGGGTTTTCTAAAATTCACCCCCTAAGGGGATGAAACGGGGGTCCAAAGTTTGTATGGAGAAACCTACTTTCACGCGGGCGAAACCGCTGGCGAAAGCTAGTTTATTATAAAACAGTCCCTCACCGTGTCTCTCTGTCTGTATGAACGCGATAAACTCATGGATGCCAGACGCACAGGACCGATTGTTGTGGCGACACTTGAGGGCTGAAATGATGGTAATGAAATTAAACTTATAGTATTAGTTTAATATGAAAAGAGACATAGACACAAACAGAAAGGGCTATGCTCGGAGTTTCCTTGCGTGATCGCATCAGGAATGAAGATATCCGCAGGAGAACCAAGGTCGCCGACATAGCTCGAAGAGTCGCCAAACTTAAGTGGCAGTGGGCAGGGTACATTGCTCGCAATATAGATGGTTGATGGAGCGAAAGGTTCTGGAGACCACGCACCGAAAGACGCAGCGTTGGAAGGCCTCCCACAAGGTGGACAGATGACCTGTTGAGAGTCGCGGGAATCCGATGGATGCGAGACGCACAGGACCGCCCGTTGTGGCACACAGTTGCTGTCTCCTTCTATACAGTGGCTAATTTGGTGCCAATTTTCGCTCAGTCCATTATTCCTTGCCGGAATCTGTGTTTCCTGATGGCTACAACCCGGGAATCTTTAAGTCAAGAGTGAATAGATTACTTCTAGGTAAGCGCGCTCCATCGTCGACCGCATCGTCGCTTTCCATCAGGTGAGATAGCGGTCAAACGCGAACCTATCAAGAATAAAAAAAAATAGCATTTTGTATCAACTTAGGCAATTATAATTATTTATTTAGTATTTCTTTTACTTTGATATTAATTCAAGTTACACTTTTTGAGCGTGGTGACCGATAAGAAAACATTTTTTTTTCTTTCGTGTTTACTTCATAAATTGCTACAAGTATGTTCAGTTGTTATCATAGAACATTACTATAATCTATTATAATACAAAAAGACTATTTTGTTTGACCGAGATTTGAACTCGAGGCACGATGATAACATAGGTAGAACGCTGTACCAATGCGCCACACAGGTCGTTAACGACTTTTTAACCGACTTCAAAAAGGAGGAGGTTATATGTTCGTCTGAATGTATGTTTTTTATTTTTATTTTTTATGTATGTTCACCGATTTCTCAGTCAATTGTAGACTGATTTTTAATTTTTTTTTTTTTGATTCAAAGGTTATGCTTCCGAGTTGGTCCCATAGAAATATTGTTATGATCTGATCATGAACTTCGAAGATATGAAACAGAACTCCTCATAGAATCACAGCAGAACCGTCGTAACTATACTATATGTACTATACGAGTTGTTGATGACTGCCTGAAAGAAGAGGGGGAATATATCGAACTGATTTGATGATGAAGCCTAAAGTTAGGCACCGGAACTCTGTAATAAATTAATGTAATCTAACCGTGTTTGGGATTATTAGAATTGTCATGAGATGCACTCTGGCTATAAGGTATTTAAGTCTGGCTGAGGGGTACTTCTTAGTGGTGCTACCATAACTAAAAAGTGTAAAATAAAAATCTTTTTACAGTTTTTACAAAAAAAATTCAACCGACTTCAAAGTAAAAAAAAAACACTGAAAAGTGCAAAATAACTTTAATTTCGGAAGTCGGTGTTAAAAACACCTAAGACACAAAACTATTATAGAAACACCGATATCCGAAATTAAAGTTATTTTGCACTTTTCAGTGTTTTTTTTTTACTTTGAAGTCGGTTGAATTTTTTTTGTAAAAAGATTTTTATCTAAAATAGGTGTTCGGTCTCTGCCGGCCTTCAAGCCACACCTCCGTGCCCGTCGGAGTGGGGAGCGTGAGGTTTTTTTCGTTACGGAATTTCTGGATTCGGTCCCCGCGCTCAAGGCCCTCGATAGAAGCTATGCAATAGCTTAAAAAAGTTCATGGTTTGTACCTTCTAGTACATTTTCGCACAGGTATTAGTAGGTACATATCAATTAACATTTTACGAGCGTGTATCAAATTAATAGTTGTGGCGTGCGTCATTATGCCGATGTCGGCGACTGCGTGTTAAAGGTAGGTACCTACGTGGCGACGCGAGCTGCGACCACGTCTCGCGGCGAGCCTAAGTACGTCCTCGGTCCATTCATTCAATCGTTCGCGAATAGTGTGTATTTGGTCTTGAGGTTTCTATAAACTAAGAGATATATAACATACACACCACGTTCTTTTACTACTTCCACACATTTTTTTTTTTAGTTTTTAAGTATTTAACCTTATGTGATAGGAAAGTAAGCTTAAGTATTATTGTGTGATAATTTTGACATTTCATTTATTTACAAAAATGTAATATAACTAAATTGTGCTGATATTGACTATGTATAAAAAAACCTATCTTCAATATTTTTTTTTATATTTCTACACTGACAATGGTAGTGTACACTCTATGTGAAGGGTGAAGATATTGTATGTACCATATACTCCGAAATATATAATAATTATTATTACTACATTATATAGGTTTATTCTGAGTGCGTCGAGTTTTCTGCAACCTTAAGAAGCATATAGGTATTTATTTATTTACGCCTCTGTACATTTGTGTGCGTAGATTGCCAAATTCTACGCATATAAATGTACAAAGGCGGACTTCATGACTTGAGTATTTTATACCATATAGGTATGCAAAAAAAATAGCTCGACCATACTTATTTTAATCAGCTAAATGATTATGATAATTTTGTACTGGAAGCAACAACTTCTTTTGTGCTGGTTCAATTTTTTTTTTAGGAACTGACTATTGCAATAGGTCCAGATAATCCAGAGTATATACTCTGGATTGTGTGATAGTGCAGATCCAGAGTATATAAAGTACACAGTGTAGTTTACAGTGCAGTAGGAGTATCTAAAGTATATACTCTGTTTTTTTTTTTTATTGATATAATCTAGTGCTTGACTGCGATACCACCTGATGGATCGTGTGTTCGTGCAGTAGGAGTATCAAAAATTTCAAATATCGGCCAAAATATTAGTCCTGAGTAGATACTGGATCGTGTTCCTAGCCGAAGGGTACAGAACCCTAAAAATTATATCTCCGCGATTCTGAAAGACCCTCCGCTTCCGATGTGTGATTGAATTAGGATTCGACTTGAGGATGTCGATGTGATGATCGGCTATAAGACTTGCCAAGAACTGAAAACGGTGAAAATTCTTCTACGACTCGGTAATTCAATTCATTAAAAAAATATTTATTTCACATAGGCCTTCGTGGGCACAATTGTTCGTTTCCTTTCGAGAAGAACCGGTTTTTTTTAGGTGGGAAAATCATCTTATGACAAATCCCGCTCTTGGGCGGAGCGCCAAATAGTGTCAGACTTTTACTGACTAAAAACCCACTCCTGTTCCATCTTAGCCTTCGTCCCGGGGCCCCGGGTTTCACTTTCACACTACCCGTGGGAGAAGAACCGGTAAGAAACTCCATGGTTACTCCTTAAAAAAAATGATTTTATTATATTTTCTATGTTTTATTTCATATTACAATATTAATAGGTATAAGACGACAGTGTAGACTAGTCAATATTGTATCCAAAAGCACAACAAAATAACAGTAGATCGAAATAAAAAGTAATCTACGATTCCGGTAGCTCTTGAAAAAGTTCCAAAGTGTATTTGTTAAGACGAGATAAGCGCGCAAAAAATTCCACACTGCAATTGTACACATCTAGTTGTCTCTATCTTCTCCCACGTGTACTTTGTGTGTACAAACAAAGAAACGTTTTTCGGCCAACTCACGTGGCATACACAAAAATAGCAATCTTACGACGGCTCTCCCAATCTTATCACCCACTTCCTACTGATATGAGATTAGGTACCTACTTCGAGAGATTACATATCACTCTTTAGTATCTCCTCTTGATATTAAAATACTACGTCTTATTTGCAGATTTGGGTTATAAGGCGTAGTTTCCAATATTAGAACCGAGACATTTGCGACGTTTGTGAATTAATCACCTTTTATCATTAAAATAATAATAAATATCATAATGATTAGTTTTCGGTATGTACCTTCGTATACTAGTAGCAGAAGGTTGGAAGAAATCGTCCCTTTTTCAAACCGACAAGAAATTGTCCCAGCTCTGAGAGTCACTAGTCACTACTGTGTAGGAAAGGACATCCCCACGCTCCAGTCGCCGTCGTAGGAGACACCCCGGGTGTCGTAAGTCACAGCCCCCCTAGCCAAGTTACAATCGTTTCGTTCGGCGCGAACGCCTCGAGTAGGCCACGCCTCCGAATCCTTTGTTCTGACCACGTGACTGAGCGTTGAGATGACGTCAGAACAATGGAATCGGAGGCGTGACCTACTCGAGGCGTTCGCGCCGAACGATACTATTGTAACTTGGCTAGGGGGGCAGAGAGATTTCTGGCCAACGAAGGCACGGGCTTGTGGACGACGAGCAGTAGGTACCTATATCGCCGTCCGGTAAGGAGCAAGTTCGAGTCGATGGCGCGTAGTATTCCACGCGCGCCTCAAAGAGATATCAGTTAAACTGAAGGGGCTCAGTGACGCCGATCTCTACTAGGGCTACGAACACATTTGAAAGAAGGACCGTGACTCTAGACCGCCTCGAGCGAGAGAAGTAGATGATTTCAGACCTCAAAAAAGGTGATGGTAACTCTTGAGCAATCCCGCAGCCCAAGAAATTGTCCTTCAGACCGAATTTCGGCCTGGGCAGCCAACTTCAACGGAGACAAACCATCGCCCGAAATTCCAGAAGTAAAGTAGGCGCCAGATAAGCTTAAAATAACTGTCACTGACCCTCCTACATTTATTGACATTATTAATTTCAAAAACGAAAATAAAGACATAAAGCTGTCTTGAATTGACATTAAGCTGTTGATCCCCGCACGAACGCCGGCGGTCGTGCGCTATTGTCTTACTATTGTGTCTCTAATTACGCTACTCAAGAAGTTAATCGCGACCCTTTACATTTTCTAGTAATGAAAAACAGTTCATTGTTTGTATTTCGGGTTCCTACGCTGAGATATTAGAAAAAGGTCAATGTACTTTATTCCAAGCTTGTATGGCGCTGATGTATCTCCCATACACCACTAAGCTTCAAGGTGTCTAAGGTTTTTTTTTTGTCATGGGGACCAGGCCTGGCCTGGTCTATTATAGAATTTTTTATCGGTAGCCTAATATCCTGGGTGGGCACGGTACAATCGCCCTCAGCCCCCTCCCATACACGCCTATGATGATAGGGCCTGATAGGCTGTCGCTCCATGTCAAATGACAGCGTTTGACCTCCACCAGTTCCACAACCCGACGACCCCTCTACGGGTCGTGGGACTCTTTGGACAGGGACCGCGGTCCAAACTTCCACCTAGAAAAGTAATTATTTTTTAGGACCACTAGGAAAAATGCAGTAAGGACCGTTACCAAAAAAACTGTATTTATTTTATTTGTAGTCCCAAAATACTACTCAAAAACAAAAATTATATTTATAGGCGGAAGTTTCTCGGTGGGAAAATCACTTATGACATCCCCCGCTCTTGGGCGGAGCGAGAGATAATGTCAGACTTTTACTGACTAAAAACCCACTCCTGTTCCTTCGTTGCCTTTCGTACCAGGGCCGAGTCTTCCTTTCAGAATCAGACCCTTGGCCCCAGTAGGCTTCGACCTTGCTGGGCAGCTATCGCCCCCACGAGGACACGGCGTTGCTCTGCCCAAACGGGGCACACCTCCTGACCGTGTGCTCCACCGTGTGCTCTATAGGCGGAAGTCGAGACCGCGGTCCCTGTCCAAAGAGCCCCACGACCCCCCTCTACTGAGTACCTAAGTAAAAAAGGGATAAACATTTAAACATTGCTGTTCAAATATGACCAGAAGTTAAACGAAGGACGGACTTATATATTGAACGATTCTTCATACAAATAGCAATGCAAACTAGATAACAAGCGGTACTGAAATGTTATCAGGTCTTGGAAGGCGTGACAAGCTATTAAAAGTTAAAGTAGCATTTTACACGCCCTGCTCATTACAGCCAAGCGCCTATTGCTAAACACACGAACTATTAGTGATGAGACATCGATGAAGGACAAGTATCGATACTGCTAAAGTCGGATTATTTTGGCCCTGGCGAATATCTTGGGCCAATCTTATTAACCAATAGGAACACGGAACGCTGTGTTTTTATTGGTTGTCGAATTTAGGCCAAAGTTACCCAACTTTACTGTAGTCCGGAGTTCTTGGAGTTTTTTCGGACGAGTTTTGTAAAAAGTTTTAGAATAATCGAAACAAATTATAATTTAATTGTTAATTAATTCATGCGAATGATGGATCTGACACTAGTCTTACTAAAGTGTATTGGTTACTGTATTGTGAAAATCAGATAGGTTGTGGCATGAAAATTACTGGTGTTCATCGGATATATTCAGTTAAAACTTTTTAGCACCACGGTCTTGTATAAAAGAAAAAAGATTTCGTGCCCTCTACGTATTAGAAGACAATATCGAATTTAATATTTATTTAATAAAAGTACATAAAAATACTATGTATGTTTTGTTCATACTTTTACTATTGCTTAAAACAACCTTAGATTTTGTTTATTTTAAAAACAATTATAGGTTGGCACTCAAAAGTTTAAACATAGTTTGGAAAAGGTTAAGCGGATTTTTTTTTCAATTAATTATTATTGTGACATAGTGGCGAAATCCTAAATTTTTATGTGCAGATATAAATTCTAATAAATAATCATAAACAGACAATAAAGCTTATCATGAAACCACAAAATATAACGCGAGCACTCATTTCCCACGGCTGATATTATAAAAAAAAACTGTGTCACGATAATCTACTAGTAAAATAAACATACAATAGGTTATATATAATGATTGTTGTGAAACAATCGCTTTAGTTAATTTTCGTATAGTAAAATAAATATTACTACGTAGATTTTTAATTGAAAGACAACATCAGTTCTCTTTTTAAAAAAAAAAATCTTGTATTTTTTTTTGTTCTCATGGAATTAAGTTTTATGAGAAATACCTTAGAGTAATTAACATTTTTTCACTTTTCATATGTACATAGGTATTACACTAATATTATAAAGGTGAAAGTTTGTGGGTTATTTTGTGTGTCTGTCTGTATGTTTGTTATTTCTTCACTCTCAAACGGTTCGATGAAACTTGTGTACGTTGGTACACAAGTTATATGCAATTCCAGGATATGTTCTACCTATATTCAGAAATCAGAAACGTTTATTTCAAATAGACCAATTACAGGCACTTTTGAATTGTCAAAATGTCGGTCAGTCAAAAAAAAATACAAAAGAAGCTAAATTGCACGTTCCAAAGCGTAGATCTCTATGGAGAAGAACGAGCAAGAAACTCCATGGACACTCTTTTAAATCATATTATGAGTTACATAAATCTTGGTTACATATTTCTTGTCGCTTCTAATATGTGCATATGGCAATATTGGATTGTATACGTGTGTTGATACGAGTAGAACATGTCCTTTTTTTTTCGGTGAGAAAATCATCCAATGACATACCCCGCTTGGGTGGAGCGAGAGGTTGTGTCAGATTTTTACTGACTAAAACCCCAGTTCTGTTCCTTCATTGCCTTTCATACCAGGGTCGAATCTTCCTTTCAGAAGCAGACCCTTGGCCTCAATAGGCTTCGACCCTGCTGGGCTCCTACGGTTTCCTGACATTTCCTTGAAGCGCGCGTGGAACAGTACACGCCGACGTATAATAGACGTAAAGATTAGCGTCCACAGAGGTGGGAGCTACGCGAAAACGATCTATAAGCGATCTCAGTATGATCACGCCCGCTTTCTGTGTAACAGATTGCATACAAACTCGAACATTAGAAAATATTCCGTTCCGGATCGCAATCGCTTCGCGCCGCTGTGGGCACTAAGCTTTAGCCCATTATTATTTGAAAAAATCACCAAATCATTTTAAATTATATAAATCAACCTATTCAATCAACAGGCCTCACATACCAATATATCATGACCACTATCAAAATCATTCGATACGTTTATCATCAAATTTATTTCTAATTTACAACACCTGGCAACAACGATATAAAAATGTCAATTTGTTAATGAGTCGCTCTCTGATTGGTCGGCTTCGATTACCGTTTGGAGTTCAAGGATGATCCACGAAGCCACTATCAATAATCATGTGTTTCTTTTAGGATTCCGTGGAAATAAGTAGGTACTTTTTTTAAATTGATATTAACTGGTGCTTGACTGTGATCCCACCTGATGGTAAGCAGTGATGCAATTGTTGATGGTGAATCGTACTAGTTTATTAAGAGCCTATTCACTCTAGCCTTGAAAACAGCTAAATTATAATCGGACAGGAAAACCAAAGCGGACAAATTGTTCCAGTCCGTCGATGTTGTCTTTGTACTAATATTGTAAATATTTATTTATATCAGTACAATACAAAATACTATATGTACTCGCATATCTACACTAATATTAAAAAGAGGTCAAGTTTTGTTTTTTTGTTTGTAGGAGGTAATCTCTGAAAGTAAAGCCGTGCTATTCTGTAAATGGTAAATCATTTCGAAAATCATTTCACAAATCATCTCGAATGTCACACTCAGCGAATTGTATTTCAAAATACCAAATCCTATAGACAAATTTGTAGACAAACGTCAAAATACTCAACCGTTTTAGTTCCTCTCTCTTTGATCATCACTCGGTGGCGCCAGTGTCAAATTCACTCCATTTCAGAATACGAAACTTTGATTTCACTGCGGATTCAGAAGTGATTTCGCAAATAAACTTTTCAGAATAGCAATGCTGGTCCGATTGCTAAAATTTATTTAAGAACGCAGCTTTATTCCTGAGTGACTTAAGCTATATTTTATGTGCGCGAGCGAAGTCGCGGGCAAAACCTAGTATATAATATACTCGTAGCAAACTACCCAGAATCGTATCCTTACAAATGTGGGTGTTTTACTACGAGTAAATATTTTTAGACGTAGTAAAATATATTTTTATCAATAAATATTTTCTTTGTGTTTTCGAGACTTCTTGGAAAAATCACTACCTTTATGTTACTATTTTTCTGAGAAAACAATTGTAAGAATCTTTATGTGTATAAAATACCTTCAACAATCGCTGCTAAAAATGGACCTACCACTCGACCTTTACCAAAAATTCTATACATTGACGTATATATTTACATAAGTAGGTTAGTATGTATTGTATGTAGATAACGATGACTCAGTGTAACTGTTTTAACAGAAAACTTATCTGTGATAAAAATGTTTCCACAAATCTTTAAACTAGGATTTATCTGCAGAACCAATCTTTATTTTATGTTACATCATCTTCAGTAAGATTGGCAAAGTTTATAGAGAAAATTAATCAGAATATATCATTAATTAAAATTTACATCATACCTATGTGTTGAACATAGATATGTATTATTAATATACATCACAAAGTCGAGACATAGTAACATTACAATAAATTATAAAGAAACGTTTCTTATTAAAACTTTAGACAGACTGCTCGTGACCGCCAACTGAGACAATAAAATATTTGACGACTATAATTTGTCCCACATTATAATATTTTTAAGTTGGAATGTAGATTAATTGAAACAAAATTGTCTGCTTGGTTTTATTTCGATAGTGGGCGTCAGCTAGTGAAAATAGTTGTTCCAGGTTTGTAAGAGACACCTCAGAATACTGAGCCATCAACCCTAATTGGAGCAGTGGTGGCCGAGTGGTAATGGCCCCGACTTACGAGCTGTGGGTTGCGGATTCAAACCCAGCCAGGCACATTACTTTTTGTAATTTATTTCATCGCCACTGCTCTCAAAACGGTGAAGGAAAACATCGTGAGGAAACCGGCATGTCCTAGAACCAAAAATTCGAAGACATATGACATCCACCAACCCGCACTGGGCCCGCGTGGTGGATTACGGCCCATTCCCCCTCTTCTAGAGAGGAGGCCTGAATCCCAACAGTGGGAACATTATAAGGCCGACTATGCTAACCCTAATGTGTCTGAATCATTGAAGATTTACGATGCTTACAAATAGTAATTAATTTTATGAAACAAAGTAACTTCTAAAAAAAACACAACATGACCAATCTTCTGTCTTTTATTTCTTTAACTAGGCAAAGATTTTGATTCAAGTTACTGCAAACCCCACATCCTCTTAAAACCAAGCGCCAACTTCGGCAAACATCGCGCCAATTCGGCGTTTATCGACTCCGCTCGCGTCACTAGTTCAAGGGCAGACGCGCGGAAAATTTCATGGTCGTCTGTTCACGTTTCAACTGATAATTTAATAGGCGTTCGTTGCGTTGCGTAATAATTAAATAATTCTGCTAATCGCAATAATTGGGCCCCGAAAAGATAAGCCATATGGAAACCACAATATTATGTTGTGAATTCCTGTAATTGAATCTCAACTTTTTTATTATACCTAACCCTTTAACCGCTTGCGTTTGCTTAACTTTGTTTAACCAATTGCACGTCGCACTTCATGACAACAAGAACCGTCACAGATGGCAAGACACCATCAGAAAGAAGCTAATCCAGCGGGAACTTCACGACCCTCACTCCTCAGTAAAGAGGAATACGACTCGAGGAAGAGGAACCGCTTGCTTCGTATTGGTCCGACGAGTGTTTTCGTGTCCTATTCGCCAGGGTCGTGTGTTTGCGACTGGGTCCTCCATCTCGTTTAGCTCTTCAATCCCCACAGGTGACAGAGGAGCTGACGAGATGGAGTATTTGGTCGTGGATGTGCGAACCTCGTGGATATATCCATTTTAGGCGGTTAAATGGTTCATTTCTGTGGAGACAATTTAAACAGACCTGGGTATTTAATGGCGTACACGAAGACACAGAGTGGTGGCCGTGTGGTAACGGTCCCGACTTACGAGTTGTAGGTTGCAGGTTCAAACCCAGGCAGGCGCAATACTTTGTGTAATTCATTTCATCACCACTGCTCTCAAAACGGTGAAGGAAAACATCGTGAGGAAACCGGCATGTCCTAGAGCCAAAAATTCGAAGACAAGTGACATCCACCAACACGCACTGGGCCCGCGTAGTGGATTACGGTCCATTCCCTCTCCCAGAGAGGAGGCCTGAGTCCCAACAGTGAGAACATTATAAGGCCGACTATGCTATGCTATACTACCCGAAGATTCAGCGTTGGAAGTTGCCCCCCAAGATGGACCGAGGATCTGGTGAGGGTCGTGGGAATCCGATGGATACAAGACTCAACAGGATCGATCGTTGTGCCGACACTTGGGGAGGCCTATGTCCAGCAGTGTAAGGCTTTCAGCTGAAATGATGATGGGGTTGTACATACAGTGATATTCTATTCGTGGTAACAATTTTCAAAAGCATTAATATCTTTGATTCATCGTGTCACATTTCGGTAACGCATGGCTTATCCTATATTTTATTTTGAACTTTTACCGATTACCGCAAGGCCTTATGGCAAATGCTTCTGGGTAGCCTGTGAAATTTAAATTTTCAAAGTATTTTTGCTTTTTGCGGCTCGGTATCGGATAGTATGGTAATAAAAATATAGTTGCGGTAACGACATATTATATGTATATACACAACTACACTCATTTACATCATCATCAGACATAACTTTCTAAACTTCTACCCGTAGACAGGTACACTTAGATTTGTACTTTGCCTCATCCTCCTGAGGCATTCTATACAATGACTAGTTGTTGCATACATTGACTAGGCAGGGTATATAATGACACAATTATGAAAAATAAAATATTTTTTACAATTCCTGAACTTCATACTTTTCTGGTAACAGATTCAATAATTATACATACCAAGCGACAGAAATTAATATTTTATTTAAACTTTAAATACTTCAAGGTTTATGATTACCACCAGTGCTATCTATCGGCAGTATCGAATATTAATCGTGTTTTTTTCATAACCGGGTTAATGTTTTCCTTTATTTCAAACTATTTGACAATCGCTGTCGATGAAAAAATGTCACTTTTTCTAGGTTAATCAATCCCCTGGCTTGTGCCGTATTTGGGGTCAGCCCACCTGATACTTTTACGTCATTCTAGGCAATTTTGCGTCATTTCGGCACCGAAGATCATGAATACGTAGAAGTCAAGTAAAAATAGAATAATTTGCAAATTCAAGTGATATCGTTATTTTCGTAGACAATAGATTACTAACGTCAGTCTGTACGACTGACGTTAGTAATCTAGTGTTGTGTCTGATTCCCACCAATAAAGGATTTTCAAAGCTTAGCACTAGAGTTGACCAGGGACCACTTTTGATTTTCTTTTCTTAACAGGGATGTTAATCCAACTACAAAAAAAAACTTATATCAAAAATTGAAAACAAATAGCTCGCAATTTTTTTTTTAGGTAGGAAATCATCTAATGATACCTCCCGCCCTTGGACGGAGCGAGAGGGAGAAGAGAGGGGAGGTCATTGGATGATTTCCAACCTTAAAAAACCCTGATTGGTACTGTACATTACAATTTCTAGAAGTTTTGCTTTTGCTGAACTTTTCAGTCTTCACGTCTCATTAAACTGAGAGTCTGCAATGAGGCGACTCTGAACCACAATCTTGTACATATATTGTAGTATATAGGGTGACTGGCAATTAGTGTACGATACTTAAACACGTGATTGTGCTCATGATAACAAACAATTTTTATTATGGGAGCAAAGCCGAAATCGCGAAAAAAATATCAGCTGTTCAGTACATTAGGCAAACATAAATGTACTGAACAGCTGATTTTTTTTCGCGATTTCAGTTTTGTTCCCATAGTAAAAGTTGTTGGTTATCATGAGCACAATCACGTTTTTAAGTATCGTACACTAATTACCAGTCACCCTATATATCTCTAAGTTCATTGTTCTATTTACGAATCTCTATGTATGCATAGTTCTTACTACTGTAAAGTATACTTACTGCTGCTAATGGATGAGAAATCTTTGAAAAAAATTAATTCCGATATTACACGTAGGTATATTACATGCTTGCTGACCCGTGCCCGCTTCGCCGGACGTGAAATACCTATTTTTGGGTAAAAAAATATTATGAATTACAACCAAAAATAGCATGCCACTCAGGAATAATTTAGCTTGATGCTAGTGAAAAAATTTTCAAAATCGGTTCAGTAGTTCCAGAGATTACTTCCTACAAACAAAATTACAAACTTTACCTCTTTATAATATTAGTGTAGGGGCGCCGGCTTTTTGAAAACCTCATGGGTGCTCATGCTCACTTGATGACTCGAAAAAGTGGCGAAGTGTGAGAAGAGAAATGCACACTTTCGACATTTTGATAACGGATACCGGCAGTAACTGGCATCCGTTGCCCGCATCGTTAATAAATAATAAATTAAGACAACATCACATACATTATCCTTGTCCTAAACTAAGGTTTTCCCTTGTACTATGGAAACCAGGAACAACGAAGGTACCACGAACACCCAGACCCAACACAAATGTCTGTTTCATCAACAAACATTTGTGTTGGTGCGGGAACCGAACCCGCGACCCTTGCGTCTCAACCGGCGCTCTGAACCACTGCGCTAAACGGGTCGTCAAGTAATGAAAAAACGCCCATCCCTAAAAGGCGATTACTGATCTGTTTCTTGATGTCTATTCTCAGGGGTGCTCGGCACCCACTGTTTATTTCTCATGGGTGCTCGAGCCCCCGAGCACCCAAGGAGTCGGCGCCCCTGCTACGAATTAATAAAATAGACAGTTTGAACTGTAATTCTGTTCAGGACGATTTATATCCTTCCCTTTACGTAACGGCACCATGAAGGCTTCCATAGTTTAGATTAGCGTAGGTCAAGTTTTTAACAGCCATACTTTTACGACCAAATCAATATGTATGGGTGACCAACTCCGAAGTATACATTTTTTTTCGTGCTGCTATTTAGATTTGAGGCTACTTTTTTTCTGTTGTTTGAAATCAATTTTTAGTTAAGAAGTTGCAATTGAGTTTTGGATATCTTTGAGACCATAATTAATCACTGTATAATCCAGTGTGATTGCATTCTAAAATCTAACGTGAATTGAGAAATTACCTAATTTTTATTGACATGTTTTAGGTAACGCATAAGATTGACCCCAAATTCATGAGATTAAAAATATGCGTATAGTATACTGAACAACATAATTATAAAAAATAACTGGTTAATTTAGTTTGATAAAGAAAGAAAAAAAAATTGCCTCAAACAACTAATTAAAACCAAATAATATATACATAGAAAATAATAATAACAATAAAAAAAGAATAAATCAAAAATCTTTGCGAGCCTAAAAAGGTACAGTATAAATAATAATAGTGTAGTGTGTGTGTGTAGTGTGTGTGTGTGTGTGTAGTGTGTAGTCTGTGTAGTGTAGTGTGTGTAGTGTAGTGTGTGTGTGTGTAGTGTGTGGTGTAGTGTAGTGTGTGTGTAGTGTGTAGTGTGTGTGTGTGTGTGTAGTGTGTGTGTGGGTAATAGTAGTGTTGTGTTATTTAATGATATGGGTGTAACTTACCTGAATAAAGATGTTTATTATTATTATAAAAGAAATACCTTAATTTAAAGTTGTATATAACCGAGTTGGTCACCCCGTAACACCAGCGTACCAGCTGTCATGAAGAGCTAATTTTTTCATAGCAAGCTTTTATAGCGCGGTCAGAACCTTTAAAATGAATACTTGTCAAGACTATTCCAGAAAGTTTAAACACGATAGGGTTTTCTTATTGCGATTATTTTGTACCAAGTTCCTATGGCCATGGCCATCTTTCAGCTCCATCATCAGACCCTGGTTACCATGACCAAAGGATTGTGTCGTTTAACTACCGAGTTCCTTTTGCCACCTTTCGATTCCATCATCAGATTAGCTCCATGTCGTAAAAATTTTACATTGTCATCTGATTTACACATGCACGCAAAATTTCAGCTCAATCGGTAACCGGGAAGTGGATCAAATTTAATTTGCAAGATTTGACTACAGACAAACATCGTGACAGGTGAAAAAGCTTGTAAAAATAGGTCATCGCCAGGAAATCACGATCTCACATGATGTACAACAATGGCCAAAAACTTAGTATTCATGACCTTCCAAATAGTTTCTCAATATCCCTAAACTATTCTGACTGTTAAGGCGATGACAAGAGACAAACACTGAAAAAGGCTTGATAAAAAAAGTTGCGACAATAATAATAATAATTTATTAACAAGACAACATTTGGTCCACAATATCTGTTAGTAATTCTTATATCTACGTTAGGTTATCATCAAATATAAATAATAATATACGAAAACAATAAAATAGACTAATAAAATGTTTAATAAATTGCGATATTACTTTAGTTTAAGGTTGTGGAAAAAATTACATTAACCTTGAACATATTTCTGAAAATTGTGTCCATTTCTTAACAAGTTTTAGAAAAAGAAATCCTTTTAAATAGCATTACTTTCCTAGTTACACTGGAAAAACTTATAACACTAACGTATCAGTTGTCTAGTACTCATAGCACAAGCTCTGCTTAGTTTATGACTAGATGGCGTTGTGTGAAAGTTGTGGAATATTATTATTATCAGAATCTATTATTATAGACCTGGTTTGTTTTTTTTTTTAATATCGATACCTCAATAAATTTTTGAGTAAATCGGTAAAATACTACTCGAATCTCTTTTTTTATATCTTCATCATCATCATCATTTCAGCCGATACACGTCCACTGCTGGACATAGGCCTCCCCCAAATGTCGCCACAATGAACGGTCCTGTGCGTCTCGCATTCATCGGATTTCCGCAACCTTCACCAGGTCATCGGTCCACCTTTTAGGGGGCGTTCCAACACTGTGTCTTCAGGTACGCGGCCGCCACTCCAGAACCTTTCGGCCCCAACGGCCATCTGTTCTGCGAGCAATGTGCTCTGCCCATTGCCATTTAAATTTGGCGATTCTTCGTGCTATGGCGGCAACCAACCAAGGTTGCCTCCTGCGGTTTTTTTATAGGTATATGTTAAAAAAAAAGTTGCTCTCATAATTTTAAGTACTCTACTAACATAATATGGATCATGTATTAGTTATAAATAAATAATAATATATATATTTCCATAATGCTGCGCTTTAGAAGTAGTCAGCGCCTTAACAGCTTGGTAACACCCTTATTATGATGATGTAGGCCTAAAACGTGCCTTGGAGACGACCTGTGTTGCAAGGCAGCCATCATAGTGTTGCCAGGCACATATCATTATTCCATAGCCTCGCTTTACCGTATGCAAAACTTGGAATCGACCTTAGATTCGCTTTTGCAAGGAGTCCTCTAGAATATATTAGTTGTATTAATGGTCAAATTTTAGATTGCGAAATAGGTATGGGTTTGAGAAGAGGTGTGTTTGTTTGTTGATTACGAATAAGTTCTAGCTCTTGTAAATGTGTTACCGTAGCCCTCGTAATAAAGGGCAACTAAAGGAACACTGTGGGTTTTTTTTTCGCTCCACCCAGAAAGGGAGAAAATATTTGATGCCGTTTAAAGAGTAGTGCTAATGAAATAAATTACACAAAATAAAGCGCCTGCCTAGGTTTGAACCCACATTCGTAGGTCAGAGCCGTTAATACTAGGCCACCCGTGCTCTTATTTCAGAACCTCGTAAAAAATATATAAATATTCACTAGCAAAGCCGCCACCAAAAACTAACTTATAACTAAACAAAGCTTTGTCGTTGTATGCAAATAATGGTCGATTACTAGTTACTACGTACCTCGAATTTATCACGACAGGAAGGGGCGCAAGGTTACCGGGTTAATGTCTCGTTGTTCGTCAGATTAACGTATCGTAGTTTGTCAGTTTAACGTATCGTTGTTAGACAGATTAAGGTCTCGTTGATCATCAGATGACGTCATCTGACGAACTACAATACGTTGTATCGTAGTTCGTCATGTGTGTGAATGTATTGTATTTTGTCAAATTAACGTATCCTAGTTTGTCAGATTAACGTTTCGTAGTTTGTCATATTAACGTCTCGTAGTTTGTCTTATTATCGTCTCGTTGTTCTCAAATTAACGTATACGAGCTTGGCGTATTGATTGAATTCGTCAGATTAACGGATATTGATCCATTGTTTCTGCCGCTGGATTCGGACCTCTATAATATAGTTCTTTTTACGGTTGTAGCGGTGTCATTATCATCATCACAATTTCCACCGAGAGACGTCCACTGCTGGACGTAGGCCTCCCTCAAGTGTCACCACAATGACCGGTCCTGAGCGTCTCGCACCCATCAGATTCCCGCGACGCTCACTAGGTCGTCGGTCCACCTTGTAGGAGGCCTTTCAACGCTGCGTATTCCGGTACGCGATCGCCACACCAGAACCTTTTGGACCATCTTCTCTGCGAGTAATTTTCTGCCCACTGTCACTTAATATTGGCGATTCTTCGGGCTATCTCCGTAACCTTGGTTGTTCTACGGATATCGTATAAGGCGATATGCTGACCCAGAAATTTTTTAATGTTTTATCGGCTGTTGCTATGTGCCGACTTAGGCGTGGGTTTATATTGTGACGTAAAGTTAGGAATGAACGTTGATATAGTAAGTTCTGTCTGTCTCCTACAATGGACTATTTCTGTTCAGAAGAGATCTCAAAACGGAAACAAATGCCTGTACTGTTCCACTGCCATAAATATTTTAGATAACTGAAATAAATACGATCCCTTTTGATAAATGATAGGAGCATTCGGCGAAATTCACCGCTATCAAAACGTTTGGTGTTTAGGGAGATGATAAAAAGCTTACAGTATCGACTATTAATATATCATCCTAGTTTGAAGAAAACGATAAGAACGATACGTCTATATATTAAATCTCCCGGACCGAGCTCAAGTCGTCGACGGCGCGTAGTGTTCCGCGCGCGCCTCATAGAGATGTCAGCAAAACCCTAGGGGCGCAGCAGGGCCGAAGACTACTGGGACCATGGCTTGGCTTCAGAAAGGGAAACCCGGGTTCCTGGAAAACAAGGCAAAGAAGGAACGTGGTTTTAGTTAGCAAAACTCTGACACGCCCTCCCACTCCGCCCTAAAGCGGGAGAAATCACTGGATCATTAAAAAAACCGGGTAAGGGCGAGTCGGACTCGCGCGATGAAGGTTCCGAACAAACTTACCTATGAAAACGGTTCAATTCCCGAATTAAGTTACGAAGATTTTTCCCAATCGCTATGTCCGTGCTATGAGACCTTGCTTCATGCCAAATTTCAGGTTTCTAGGTCAACGACTCCCCGTTAAATACCGACACTCTATGAATTTAGATTTCCTTGAGAGTGTCGAAATACACGTTTTTTGCGACATAAATGGCCGTATCTTTTCTTTTCTTTAACTCGGTAGTTAGATTTTTTCACAGCTTCAAGGGACCGCAGACCTGAGTATATGGTTTTAATTTTAACTCGATACCTCCACGCATTCTTGAGATAAAGTGTCTTGACAGATAGACAGACGGATAACAAAGTGATCCTATAAGGGTTCCGTTTTTTCCTTTTGAGGTACAGAACCCTAAAAAGACTAGTCAACTGCTGCTATTTCGACATAATTAAAGTTATTAATTATTCTGTTATATTATCTCAAGTCATATCATCATCATCATCATCATTTCAGCCGAAAGACGTCCACTGTTGGATATAGGCCTCCCCCAAATGTCGCCACAATGACCGGTCCTGTGCGTCTCGCATCCATCGGATTCCCGCGACCCTCACCAGGTCATCGGTCCACCTTGTGGGAGGCCTTCCAACGTTGCGTCTTCCGGTACGTGGTCGCCATTCCAGAACCTTTCGTCCCCATCGACCATCAACGTGGTCGCTTACAATGGGCCTCATCAGAAGGCTTAAAGTCACTCAAAGGGCAATGGAAAGGGCTATGCTCGGAGTTTCCTTGCGTGATCGCGTCAGAAATGAAGATATCCGCAGGAGAACCAAGGTTACAGACATAGCCCGAAGAATCGCCAAACTTAAGTGGCAGTGGGCAGGGCACATTGCTCGTAGAACAAGTCATATATTATTAGTAAAATTTCCTGAAATACGCCAAGGTTTTATTTGATTTATAGAACTTCATGGGTGTTGCTTTATTTATTTTTTTATTGTAACAGTTTCTATTTTGCTGGAGTGCGGGAAATTGGCAGCACTTCTATTTTATATGACAGCGTAGGTACTTATTCTATTGGTTTACGGGAGTGTCGTTGAATTACGAATATATTTGTAAAATGTTCTTTGATGTGAGTAATCTTTACTGACTGGCTAATTTACTAAGTATTTGATCTGATACTTGAATATTCGTATGATTCCTAAAGACAGAGAGAATTTCAAAATCACACCGGTATCGGTAGGCCAATTAATTTTTGCGGAAACGTTTAAAGGAGTGATCGTGGCCGTAAAATGTAAAGGGTAACTGAAGGACACAGGTGGGGTTTAGTCAGTAAAATAGCAGCATCGGTAGCACTCACTAAATCCTCCAAAGTGCAGGTAGGTATATGGATACTTGGGGCATTCTAATGTGTGACTCATGTTTGGAACAGGAGCACCGCACTCACATTGAGTATCCGACGGGTCTGTAAAACCCTATTTCGCCAAGTTGTGTTTGAGTTCGAGGCGGAATTCGTCCGAGCCTTAGCCGAGTGCTGCAGTGACAAATTTCCACGTGTATCAAACGACGTTTTCCAATACACTTACGAAGACATAAATAAAAGGGGGTTGACCGGCGACTCGTGGGGGTCGATGCGCGCCCAGCCTGATACGATTCATGTAATAACATTGTGGCGGGGGAGAGAGCACGCGCACTTTTCTGCACTAGTGCGGAAAATATTCTATTACGTGCCTAAAAACGGTGGGATAAGAGCGGGTTTTCGCGTAAGTGTATTGAAAAATATAGATATTGTAACCTGACCTAGCCTCATTAGGTTACTTCATTCTCTAAACTAAACACACTAAAACAAACTATTTAAAACTTATCTTTGAAACATGGTCCTGACCAACCTCAACAGCCAACAAAAAATTAACATCTTAACAATAACGTATCATTGCCACAGCTCTGTTCTTAGCTATCAATAAACACTACCGTCATTCACACAATGATAAAATTAAATTTGAAAACGTATTCAGCCATTAATGCGAGATATATTACCCCGGATGTATTCGGTGTAAGAGTAGCGACACCTCTTCAACATATTTAGGTATTTTAATATGTATATCACCTTGTCTATATATCTTTTAATACAAATTTTGAAACTTGATTGTTAGATCTGAATATTAAGAATAAGATACTCGTACCTATTTAAAAAACCGGTCTGGTCTCGAAGGGATCTGTACAAACTTACGTATGTAAATAGTTTAATTCCCGATTCGGGAATTAAACTTTGAAACTCGATTCGGGAATTTCCCGAATCGAGTATATTATTACAAAAATCTTTGAAACTCGATTCGGGAATTTCCCGAATCGAGTTTCAAAGATTTTGACAAATCGCTATTTTTTTTTTTGTGACGACGTGTACAAATTGTGACTTATAATATGACCTTGCTTCATGCCAAATTTTAGGATTCAAGGTAATAATAACAAGGTAGGAAATAATAATAAGTTTTTATTATTCACAAATATACAGAAGTTACTTATTTTGTACTTTTCAGTGTTTTTTTTACATTGAAGTCGGTTGTTTTTTTTTTTTTGTTAAAAGTTTTTTATTTTTCACTTTTTAGTTATGGTACTACCACTAAAAATTACCCCTCAGCCAAACTCAAATACCTTATAGCCAGAGTGCATCTCATGACAATTTTAATAATCCCAAACACGGTTATATTACATTCATTTATTACAGAGTTCCGGTGCCTAACTCCAGGCTTCATCATCAGATCAGTTCGATATATTCCCCCTCTTCTTTCAGTCAGTCACCGACTACACGTATAAACAAAGCAATTTTATTTGTTACGTCGGTTCTGCTGTGATCCTATGAGGAGTTCTGTTCCATATCTTCGAAGTTCATGATCAGATCATAACAATATTTCTATGGGACCAATTTGGAAGCATAACCTTTCAATAATAAAAAAAATTCAATATCGGCCTACAATTGACCGAGAAATCGGTGAACATACATAAAAAATAAAAAAAAATACTTTCAGCCGAACATAGAACCTCCTCCTTTTTGAAGTCGGTTAAAAATAACAATTATACAATCAATCCATTAAAATTCAATACAATTAATTAAATCATCATCATCATCACCATTTCAGCCGAAAGACGACATAGGCCTCCCCCAAGCGTCTCCACAACGACCGATCCTGTGCGTCTCGCATCTACCGCACTTCCGCGACTCTCACCAGGTCGTCAGTCCACCTTGTGGGAGGCCTTCCGACGCTGCGCCTTCCGGTGCGCGGTCGCCACTCTAGAACCTTTCGGCCCCATTGACCATCCGTTCTACGAGCAAAGTGCCCTGCCCACTGCCACTTTAGTTTGGCGATTCTTCGGGCTATGTCGGCGACCTTGGTTCTCCTGCGGATATCTTCATTCTTTATGCGATCACGCAAGGAAACTCCGAGCATAGCCCTTTCCATTGCCCTTTGGGTGACTGTCAGCCTTCTGATGAGGCCCATTGTAAGCGACCATGTTTCAGTGCCATATGTCATCACTGGCAACACGCACTGGTCATAGACTTTCGTCTTCTTGAGACACTGTGGTATGTTGGACGAGAAGATACCGCGCAGCTTCCCGAACGCTGCCCAGCCGAGTCGGATTCGACGATTGACCTCTTTCTCAAAGAAATAATAATTAAATACAATTCTTCAATTCAAATACTAAATGGTCTACCTATGTGCTAAACATACAAATACTTAATGGTCTACCCATGTGCTAAACATACAAATCCGTTCGAGCTTGAAGAAGTAATAAACATACTCACGCTCACAAACTTTCGCCTTTATAATACCAGTGTGATGCTGTCTTTCTAAACAGTAACATAGCCCGAAGTTAAGGGCCAATTACACCACTCGATATTCAGACAGTCTTAGTCTATGTAGCGTCACACAAGAAAAAGAGCAACTTACGCCAATGTCGTGTAAAGGAATGAAACAGAACGATGAGATATTTTTCTTTTTCTGTTTAGCCCTTAGGGAAGGCTATAGTTCTTCGACCATATCGCTTAGTCTTTCGTCTATGTTTTCTTGCGTAATAAGTCTTCCGTAATAGTTGTTTCTTTTTATTTTACATTAGAATGCAGGTGTAACACATTCTAATGTTTTTTGAAGTATTTGGCAGCAATTGTATCGATTCAGCCTTCTCAGCAAACTTCGCTGAGGTAGCTAAAACTACAATAAAATTCTCAGCTCCATTTTACCGAGACCGCGCCTATTTCAATGTTTTCACATATTATTCCAGTTGCGCAGACACTTGAGATACAAAACTACACTAATTTTACATCACAATATCCACTAGGAATCAATTTGCGAATAATTAAAACAGCCACTGAACTTTACTCGAAGAAATCCCGCCAAAAACTCCACGATGAGATAAATAGATAAACATAGACTAAGACTGTTTGAATATCGAGTGGTGTAATAGGCCCTTTAAGAAGCCTTACTATTGAAGTTGTGGACTCAAACTTCAATAGCCGTTCTCCTGCGTTGTCACCGTATACACAATTCTATGTCCAGCCACAGAGCAGTTCGTAGAACACAGATGCGACGTAGATACAGTGTTGAGCTCTCGCCGTGATGGCTATCACTTAATCAAAGGCTTCTGCATTACTCTGCAGCGACACTGCAGTGCTTGCTAATAGTTTTACTGCATTGAATTTTGCTGCAAGATGAGGAGAGTTATTGAAATGACTGACATGAATGAATGAATATGGAAGTTGGGATAATTCATTGTTTCGAGGTATTTTTTTTTTAGGTGGTATATCATCTCATGACTTTCCTCGCTTTAGGGTGGAGCGCGAGGGCGTACAGACTTTAATTGACTAAAACCACACCTATGTTTCTTCTGTTGCCCTTTGCGTTCCAGAACCTCGAGTAACCCTCGAGTAATTTAGAAGTCGACCCATGGTCCCAGTTCCCACCGTGATTATGGCGTGCCCAAATGCTTCGAGTTATGACAACAGTTTGTTGTATGGAAGTTCCATAGAAAGAGGATTCTCGACTAAATGGGTGTTATAACTTATGGACAACTGCTGAATGGTTACCGTCGGGTTTCTATATGAGTGTTAAACTTGCGGATGACTTTAATATCGCGATATAGGATCGTCCAAACACACAATTGGAAAAACCTGGAGGTATAGACGGAGTAACATTTGTTGCCGAGAGCTAGAAAAGAATTAACAGACCTATTAAAGAGAATTAGGTAAGTATAGGTACTTTTGTCAGCAACTGTAGGGGCTCAGCAGGGTTGAAGCTTACTGGGGCCAAGGGTCTGATTTTGAAAGGAAGACTCGGCCCTTGTACGAAAGGCAACGAAGGAACAGGAGTGGGTTTTTAGTCAGTAAAAGTCTGACACTATCTCCCACTCCGCCCAAAAGCGAGGGATGTCATACGATTATTTTCCCACCGGAAAAAAAAAGGTACATTGATGTCAATCACGGCTGATATAATAATTAACTGAATAACGAGCGTACTTTATCATTTATCTACACTAATATTATAAAGAGGTACCTAAAGTTTGTTTTTTGTTTGTAGGAGGTAATCTCTGAAAGTACTGGTCCGATTACGAAAATTTTTTCTTCGATAGATAGCTGCTTTATTCCTGAGTGACATAGGCTATATTTTATGTATGCGGCGGCAGCTGCGGGCGAAAACTGGTAGTATAATACTTACATTCATGTTTATGCCTCTGTCCTGTTCCAGGACCAGGACCTGTACCATGAGGTTTAAAGTAAGATTGTTTCATTCTTATTTCCAGTGTGGGTAAGAGATGGCGCTAGACAACCTGTATAGCTCTGTCTCTTACTCACACTGAAATAAGAATGAAACAATCTTACTTTGAACGTCATGGTAACCCCGCAGGACATAGTTTTCTTTTACCCCGGGGGCCTGTATGTTCCCTTTAGATGATTTTTTTTAAGCGGGTAAAGCCGTTAGCATAAGCTAGTTGATGATAAGGCTGCTAAATATCGATAACCTAATCAAAATTTAACGATAGACTGATTTCTTAGATTTGAAAATATCCAATTTTCGGGTAAGTCAGTTAAATATTTCGCATTTTAATTACTATCATAACGATCGATCTGTCTGTTGTTTTGCGAAATTCCAAGAAATTCAAGATAGAGAATCTAGATACGATCATATGACTGATGCTATCTTTATTTATGATTTTTATCTTCAGACGTAAGTTGATCGTCTATGCGGTATTTAAATCCAGACTAGCCTTGAGATGATCCCCCATTCTTGCTCACCGATTCGCGTCATTTGCATGACGCTCTTCCAAAATCCGCAATTTTACTTTTTACACAGAAATAAATCAAACATTACGATGCCTGGACACTGCCTATAAAATGTCGTAGGAAAATCGTGAAATAAAATATATACAAATGTTTTAAAATTGAATCAGCACTGAAAATGTTCCTCTAGTGACCCAAATATACCTACAACAGCTGATCACGTCATTTTGTAATAGGAATAGCACCTGTGTAATGTTGTGGGCATTTTTGAATACCGACATTTCATAAACTGTCTAGACGATTTAAAATTTTGGCAACTTACTGACATACCTAGAAGCTTACTTTGTCCTTAGAGCTATATTTCACCGGGTCACCATGGCGGCGCGAACAGTCGCCGCTACCAACAAAATGTATACAGCTCTATAGAGAGTTACTCACCTGGTGTCCGTTTGGTTACGCAACGAATTCGGACGCGTGCACTTAAGTTCCATTTTGATACTGTCCCAGTATTGTGTAGCGACTCTGGTGTCTGTATGGTGTCTAGTTTGGCAGCTTACGGACACCATGGCGGCGCAACTGGTCGCGCGGCCATGGTGTTCCGGTGAAATATAGCCCATAATGACCGTCAATGCGGCTTCCGGCGAAAATGGTCAGCTGAGGATCTTCTAGCGTGAAACACGTGGAAGCGCTTCGATTTTTCAAAGGTTTCGGTCCATCCAAGTCGTCATCGATGGCTGCTCCTCGTTTCAACTGGCTATTAATTCCTGGAACCCACTGAGGTCGGTACTCTCGTACACGTAAAGGAACTGGTTTGTAGAAGACCATCTTCTAAAACAAAAGACAAAAGGCCTTTGAGTATGCAGACGCGCCACCTAGTTGCTCACAGATCCAGTCTCTCCAAAAACCTATGGTGTAACACTAGGCCTTGTTCTTGAAGGCAGTCTCTGAACGGAACCTAGGCGTGACTTTTCCGTTAAAAGCAAAAAAATTTGCCCTGTTCCAATTTTCAGAGGTGGGACCGAATCGATAGCAGATCATCTTAATCTTTTTGGTGTTACGTTTCCATCAAAGGAGCCAGTCTCAACTGACTGCCAAAAAGTTGGGATTTCCTTAGTTCACACCACAACAGATACTTGAACTTTATCAAGCTAACTGCTCTGCCCCCCTAGCCAAGTTACAATCGTATCGTTCGGGTCGAACGCCTCGAGTAGACCACGCCTCCGATTCCTTTGTTCTGACGTCATCTCGACTCTCAGTCACGTGGTCAGAACAAAGGAATCGGAGGCGTGGCCTACTCGAGTCGTTCGGCGCGAACGAAACAATTGTAACTTGGCTAGGGGGGCTGCTCTCATCTTTGGGAGGGATTTGCCAGATACAGCTTAATGTGTTTGCGTCAATTGAGAAATGAGCCAAGAGGATCATCGGTTATCATGCACTAGCTGAGTTATGGCTCCAAGAGCGCCAGATACGCCGAGTAGATTTTCCATCGGTTGCATTTCGGGGACTAAGCGTCAGAATTGTATAACTTAATTTTGCGAATCCCAAACCATCATCGGAAAACTAGACGTACGTCAATGCGATAGGGATAAAACGGTTTGGGAACACATTAATTGTGCGTACAGCTAGAGAGTAGGTACAATTGTTCTTCTTCAATCTAAAGATCTTTTCGTTGATCGCCTCGAGTCGGTCACGCCTCCTATTCCTTTGTTCTGACCACGTGACTGAGTATTAAGATGACGTCAGAATAAAGGAATCGGAGGCGTGGCCTACTCGAGGCGATCGACGAAAAGAGTTTTTTTTTTTTTTTTTTTTAATTGATATAAACCAGTGCTTGACTGCGATCCCACCTGATGGCAAGCAGTGATGCAATCATTGATGGTGAGGCGCACTAGTTTATTAAGAGCCTATTCACTCTAGCCTTGAAGGCACCTAAATTATAGTTGGACGGGAAGACCGCAGCAGGCAAATTGTTCCAGTCCCTCGATGTACGCGGTATAAACGACGAAGCGAAACGCTTAGTCCGGACCGTTGAAGTTTCAACAACGTAAGGGTGGATACTCGCCGTACGTCGGGTTGTCCGATGGTAGAAATGAGATGGCGGAATCAAGTCATGCAATTCCCGCGCACACTCTCCAAAATGCAACCTGTAGAACACCGATAGGCTGGCTACCCTGCGCCTGTGCTCGAGGCTTTGTAGATTGGACTTAACCAAATCTGGATCCCCAATTAGCCTCTTCGCACGCCTTTCCACTGAGTCCAAAGCTGCTAGATGGCATTTTGCAGCACCAGCCCATATGTGACTGCAGTACTCCACACACGATCGGACCTGTGCTTTGTATAACATTAGAAGCTGTCCCGGTGTGAAGTACCGTCGGACCTTTGCAAGAACGCCTAGTTTTCTAGCAGCTACCTTGGCTTTGGACTCAATGAACTGCCCAAAATTTAGGTCAGAGGTAATTTCAACTCCCAAGAGCTGAAGGCGGTCGGTGCACTCCAAGGATACATTCTGAAAAGCAGGAGCCAAGGTGAACGGGCTCCTTTTGGCGGTGAACAGACACGCTTGTGTTTTGGTGGCGTTGAATTCTACTAGATTGGTTTCGCCCCACTTGGAGACTGCCTGAAGTGAGACATTCATACGCTCTACCATAGCCTCTCGTTCGGACCGGATTAGTTCCTTACTAGCCCGAGCACCTGGAAGGTATCTCTCTACAACTGTGCTATCATCTGCATACCCATATATACCGGGCATCAGCAGATCGTTAATATGCAGCAGAAAAAGAGTTGCAGAGAGAACTGACCCCTGAGGAACTCCGGCATTAGTGGTCATGGGCTCTGATGAGCATCCATCGACAACAACTCGGAGAGACCGTTCACTCAGGAAGTCTTTTACCCAGTTAATCAGACCAGGGGAAATGCCGTACGCTGGAAGCTTACTCAGAAGGCTGGCGTGCCAAACCCTGTCGAAGGCCTTCGAGACGTCTAAGGAGACAGCAATCGCTTCTCCATTCTTCTCAAGGGCCTCGCCCCACATGTGAGTGGTATACACTAGTAGGTCCCCAGTAGACCGATTGTGGCGAAACCCGTACTGTCGGTCACTGAGGAGATCGTTACCTTCCAGGTATGCCATGAGGCGCGAGTTCAATACACGCTCCATAATCTTGCAGAGTATGGAGGTTATTGAAATCGGCCGATAGTTGGCAGGATCGGTACGACTGCCCTTTTTGGGCACGGGTTGCACGTTGGCAAGCTTCCAGGACTTGGGCACTATACCAGTCCTAAATGAGAGGCGGTACAAGCGCGTCAATACAGGAGACAACTCGGGCGCACATGCCTTGAGAACTATTGCTGGTATACCATCTGGTCCACTAGCTTTATTCACGTCTAGACGACACAGTGCTCTCAAAACTTCTTTATTTCTTATGCGAACCTCAGGCATCGAGGTGTTGCAGTGAGGTAGAGTCGGTGGAGTAGCACTGCTAGTATCAAGACGAGAATTATGGGCGAAGAGAGATGCAAAGAGACCTGCTTTCTCTCTCGCCGAGTGAGCCAGTGTTCCATCAGGTTTAACCAGCGGAGGCAATGTGGGCCTACAGAAGTTCGCTTCGACCGACTTGGCAAGGGACCAGAATGCTCTGCTTCTAGATGGCTGTGCAGAGAGCTTTGTGCCAATATGGGTAATTCGGTCGAACCGAGCCTTCTTCAGTGCTTTTTTGTAGGACTTGGCAGCACGGTTGAAAGCTCTCTTCTTTGAGCTCAAATCCGGAGCTTTGCGGTCACGAGCGTCAACCCAGGCGAGAAACGCCGAATGCTTACGCTCTTCAGCTTGAACGCAATCGGCGTTGAACCATGGGAGAGCTGAGCCTCCGATGGGTACGTCACTATAAGGGATGAAAAACTCCATAGCTTGACGTATCACATCGGATATAGCATCCGCACAGCTTGACGGACTCTCAGAAGAGAAGCAGACCTGCTGCCAAGGATAAGATGCAAAGAAATGCCGCATCTCATCCCAATCTGCTGACCTGTAACGCCACATTCGCCGTTCACCGCGTGAGTCGCAGTCAGGTGGGGAGAAGGACGAAACAGACTTCACCAGACAGTGATCTGAAGTTCCAAGTGGTGAAGAAACTGTTACGATACATCTGTCCGGATCGGTGGTCAGCAGAAGGTCCAGACAATTGGCAGTATGACCAACTACAGAATCCAAGAAGAACTACAGAATCGAAACGAAACGGTTGTAACTTGGCTAGGGGGGCTCGTGGTATTTAAGTCAAGTGTGAATTTGTTACTTTTTTGTGGTGCTCCATCGTCGACCAAACTCAAACCTATCAAAGCGATGCAACACAAAGAAAAATCAGGATTAATTAAATGGTTTGTAATTGTGACACTTTCTAATAGCCTTGTAAAAATAGTTTCTTATGTTAAAGGATATTAAAATGCAATGCGTATTGCTGGCAACTAAAACACCAAAGATGTAACCAATACAAACAAATGACAAATTAGCGGTGGTACAAAACAAACTTTCACTGCAATTATTGTATATTTAAGTGCGCAACCGTGTTATATTGAGGAAGTTTAGGTTACTTCGAAAGACTTGTATGGTAACTGAATATCAATGACGAATAGAAATTTGCGTCATCCATGGATATACGGGGACCGCTCGCCAGCATAGTATAATCAGCGTTATATATGCGTTGTATAAGTCCGGTCTACAGTCCCAAGTCCGGTCTACAGTGGACAACACTGGCAGCTTCAATGTGGCTGTCGGCTTACATCAAGGGTCGGCCCTCAGTCCTTACCTCTTCCTGATGATAATGGACGCTCTGACGTCGGACATCCAGGAAGAGGCTCCCTGGTGTATGCTGTTTGCCGATGACATTGTGCTGTTTGCCGAAAGTGGCCTAGAGGTCCAGAGCAAATTGGAGGTGTGGTGGCACAGACTGGAGAGTGTTGGCTTAAAATTGAGCAGAACGAAAACCGAGTACTTGTTCTGTGATTTCGGTGGTCTCTCCGGTCCTATGCCCTTAGCTCTCGCTGGAACGCTCATACCAATCTGCTCCGACTTTCGGTACCTCGGGTCGCTTATCCAAGGAGATGGCGAGGTAGACCGAGACGTATCAAATCGGATCAATTCAGGATGGATGAAATGGCGACAGGTCACTGGAGCAATTTGTGACTCACGGATGCCCCCCAAGTTGAAGGGTAAAATCTACAAGTCCGTGATAAGACCTGTCATAGGTACTGTATGGATCAGAATGTTGGGCTGTGAAAAAGACGGATGAAAAAAGATTGCATGTAGCGGAGATGAGAATGTTGAGATGGATGTGTGGTGTGACGAGAATGGATAAAGTGAGAAATGAGTATATTATAGGAAGTTTGAAAGTGGCGCCAGTGACTGAAAAGTTGAAAGGGAATCGTTTGTCCTGGTATGGTCATGTAAAGAGGAGAGATGAAACGCATGTTACTAAAAGAGTTATGAGTATACATGTGTATGGGTGGAGAGGGAGAGGGAGGCCAAAGAAAAGATGGATGGATTGTGTGAACAGTGATATGAAAGAAAAGGAAGTTAGTGATAGCATGACCGTTGACACGATAGAATGGAAGAAAAAAACATGTTGTGCCGACCCCAAATAAGATGGGACAAGGGCAGGAAGATGATGATATATGCGTTGTATATGTTTCCACAGCTGGGACTTAGGCTTCCTCTCTAGGAGAGAGAACGGGACGTAAGAAACATTAATGAACAATTCTATATGATTCCAAACTTTCAAGGTCAAAATGTATTCCTCCACTCGAACGTAATTTAAAATGATTTGATTTAAAACCCTGTGATTACCCCGACAAAACCTTTCAAAGGGTTATCTGCTTCAATTGGAAATCTATTGGATATTATTGATAGGGTTACCCTAATGTTAGTGTTATGAAAGGGCTAACACTACCAAGAGGTAACATTTTCCGTTACTGTAGGCGTACAATCTGTAACACTTTTGAAAGAATTAACTTATATTCGGGGTTGTACGGTCCCTGAATCCAGCACGTGGGCCCAGTACGGATTGGTGGATGTCACATGTCTTCAAATTTTTGGTTTTAGGACATGGCATTTTCCTCAAGATATTTTCCTTATATATTTTTTTTTTAATGGTGATGAAATAAATTACACGTAGTAATGCGCCTGGCTGAGTGGTAACGGTAACACTTCGAAAGGTCAACTTCAATGACCTAGCGTAGTATAGAATTTCAATAGAATACGAAGTCAGCTTTTACTGGTTATGCTCAAACTCGTATAGATAATGCAACTGTTTTTTTTTATGTTCTAACATACAATCTGGCTGGAAAACAATTATAGTAATTCAGTCATCTTGAGTGACAATCCAATATATTAGAGAAATTATGTGCCTGTTAACGACTGCGTCATATAACACTAATATTGTTAATATTGTTATTGTAAAGGCGAAAGTTTGGAGTGTGTGTATGTTTGTTACTTATTCACGCTCGAACGGCTGAATAGTTTTTTTTACATGATATAAATTAGTACTTGACTGCGATCCCACCTCATGGTAAGCAGTAATGCAATCTTTGATGGCGAAGCGCACTAGTTTATTAAGAGCCTATTCACTCTAACCTTGAAGGCACCTAAACTATAATCGGACGGGAAGACCGCAAAAGGTAAATTGTTCGTCCTTCGAATTTAGCAGCAGGGGCAGCAGATACTGCGCTATGATTGGTCGAGACATCAGATCTATAATCGTATGTGTTGACAGACTTGCGTCGCCTGTTATTAGACGTCTAGTGGCTGTTAGGTCGTTGTACCTACCTAAACGACGAGGCGAAAAGTTCAGTCCGATACAGGTGTTAGAATTTGGCACACGCGTAGACCATGTGCTGAAATAGCAGATAGGATACTTTTTATCTCGGGAGTATGTTCCCATGGGACAATTTTCTGCTTTCACGCGGGCGAAGCCGCTGGCTGCAGCTAGTTCAACATAATTGAGGAAGAGTGCGGAAATTTATTGTTTATTCGGCGACACCAGAATAGTTCTAGCTTGTATACTTGTGGACGAAAAGTCTGATATTAATGTAGGAAGCGATGGTCTGAAGGCCGATGGGCGTGACGCATTTGAATCTGCGCATCGGAGCAATATAATTTTGATGACAAGTCGTTTATAGTTTTCACAGATCACAATTTTATGTGAAATGGGGATTATGTAAAGTAAATGTTTTGACTTACGAGTACCTAGATTGTTTTTTTTTTTTGATTAAATTTCTTTATTTTCAGACTGATGTGTATCGACTCATCATTATTATATAGGGTGACTGGTAATTAGTGTACGATACTTACACACGTGATTATACTCATGATAACAAACAATTTTTATTATGGGAGCAAAGCCGAAATCGCGAAAAAAATATGAGCTGTTCAGTACCATAGTAAAAATTGTTTGATAACATGAGCACAATCACGTGTTTAAGTATCGTAAACTAATTGCCAGTCACCCTATATATGGATATAGTGTTAATAAAAATACATAAAAATGAAACTTAGAAATAAGTGTTATACCTACTCTGATACATAGATATAGGAGAATTATTTAAGATGGATATGTATCCATTACCTCTACAGAGGACTTTCTTACTAGCAATTACCTTCATGACGTGTTAAAATGCCAAGTGTGCGAGCGAGAAAGAACGTGGCGTCGCGTGGCGTGGATCTAATGTAGCTCTACAAATCTAGTTGCCATATAAAATGTATGGAGACCGACGCGCCCAGATTGGCGTACATGGCCCACGTGTGTCCAGTGTATGTCTACCTTTATCCACTTGTGCGTCGGCAAACATCGCTGACGCGCTGCAGCGAGGAAGTCTCATCAGACTACTACTTACCGCACGCACGCTCCCCGCGCTCCGCGCGCTGCTTACGTACTTTATAGAAATATTTTTCAGATACTTAGATACCTACTTTTCATGTCTAATTAATTGTAAGTGTAAGGACTAAGGCATATTGGTATCCTATCCTTAGGATCCGGTAACCCATGGCCCCAGTGGGCTTCGACCCTGCTTGAATCCTCCTTGCTCCTGCTTGAATTTGCTGACATCTCAAGGAGATGTCAGCAAATCGTAGCGCCGTCGCGCGTGGAACACTACGACGGTTACTAGACGGTCGGACGCCTGTCTACCCATTGCTCGCCGTCCGCAAGCCCGCAAGGTTCTAGAGTGGTGACCTTCTGATTCTATCTTCCCTTACACTTAACAGGTGGTAAGGGTCACGAGAATCTGATGAACACGAGACGCACAGAATCGGTCGTTGTGTTGATGTCTTTTGCTGAGTTGACACCATGGTCTTATGGTTGACTCACAAAGAGAAGCAGCCTTGCAAACTTTTTACTTTCATTTTACTTTTTTTCAGTTATTTCAATTCAATGTCAGCCCACTCCTTCCTAATTGTCATAATTATCTTTAAGTACGACGGTTTCCTAGAACCCAGCCATTGTGGCGAAGCAATAACGAATTTCTTACAAAAACACAGGAAATTCAATATTGAAAAGCCATGAAACATTTCTTGGGAAGAAATTCTTATAACCAACATTTAACATAAAAATTCCTGATTCAAAGAAACAATAATAAGGAACCTCGGAGAACAAAGTTAAATTAAACATACTCAAGTAGAATGAATTAACGACAATGCTATAACTAACGATGAGTCCCTGGCCTAATTTTCATCTGACATTATCTGGGTTTACCTAAACATTTTTGTAAAACCGTACACACAATGCGTAACTGAAAGTCAAAATATTTTTGTTCTCGGCTCTGAAAGATTCTATAGTTAGATCGGTGTTACTATGTGGCGGGAGGCATGAGCTTATCCATGCTATAGTATCTTAGATCTTTCTTTCTTTTCTTTTTATTTATGTTCAAAATCGCAGTACATAGACATGACAAAACAGTTTTTGATTAACTTCACATGTTCTTTGTAGGGATGTAATGGAAGTGGTGCCAGGCCACGTGGTAGACCACCAATAAGATGGACAGACTTGATCAAAGCCGCAACTAAATGCTTGGTTTCCGAATGTGCCTACCCGGAAAGCTGCAGTCCGCGATGAATGGCGCCGTATCACTACGACCATCACTCATCGTGATTCACAGCGATGACCACGACCACTCTGGCAAGAGTGTACCGATTTAGAAGAATGAAAGTGGTTGTATTGAAACCGAACTCGAAACGGAGTTTTTAAATTCAGTTTTTCGTTTTTTTTTCTTTCGGAAGCACCCTACTGTCAGTGTCATGATAATCCAGTGGTTAAGGTACCCGCCTCTCATGCATGAGGTTACGGGTTCGAAACCGGGCAAGTACAATATGAATTTTTCAATTCATGTGTACTTTTCTAACTTTATTTAGGACATTACTAACACCGCGTGCCTTGGCAGGAACGTAAAGCTGTTGGTCCCGTTTGTCTTTCGTACATCTTTGACAGTCGTTACAGGTAGTCAGATGCCAGAAAGTCTGACCATCAGTATATCCAAGGAGTATCGTGTTGCACAGTAACTGGGTTGTGGGGGTCTGATAGGTAGTCGCTCCATGTTAAACACGGGTATTCCACCGCATCCGGTTAGACTGGAAGCCGACCCCAAGCTAGTTGGAAAAAAGCTAAGGAAATGATAAAGAATCTTGTTTATTTTCTGCCGGATGAGAAAAACTTTGATATGTACATATGCACAGTTTCACAGTCACATCATGACTAGGCCCAGGTGGACACCGGAGCAGAGGTCGCCCATACGAACGTTGGTCCGACGAAATAAAAATAACAGCAGGAGCTGACTGGATTAACAGTGATCAAAATGCGCGAACCCGATCGCTCACTGGCAGGGTCGCCATGTAAGGATGGGGCAGCCGAGCGAAATACCTTATACCAGGCCACTCAGAAAGTTTTGCGAAAAAATGTTTTTATGTATAAGGCACTGGCCACTTGTAATTATTTTGAAAACTTTGGTTATTTAAAAGTAAAAATACCATTGTTCGAATTTTGAATTTCCCTCCACATTTTTTCGAGAGCCAAATCAAATTATCGTGTCTCATTTAAAACTGGATCTGCATCGAAAACAATTCAATACAATTAAGAGATCCAATTGGAAAACCTTGGAGGAGGCCTATAAGTACCCGAAAGGGACCTTAACCAATCGGAATCATATTATTTACCCGTTTTTATTATTACTATTTTTTGTTATTTTATTATTTAGTTTATCTCTTAATTAGCTTTTACAAAATAATGTTACAAAATAAAGGCATATTATTATTATATATACACAGTTTTACTTTCTGTTCCATTATTATCAGTAGGTATGGGAATATACTATGGATTACTATGTTATCTTGTCTATATTAATATTTTATTTCATACATAACTGTTGTTACGTATGTCACTTTTGATTCTGCTATGCTGTGGGATTGATCGAAAGAGTGGAAACGGCAACTGAAGAAACACGGATGGGGTTTAGCTCCCTTTAGCTCGGTGAAGGAAAACATCGTGAGGAAACCGGCAAAGCCTTAAACATGTGACATCCACCAACTTGCACTGGGCACGTGTAGTAGAATACGGCCCATTCCCTCTCATAGAGAGACTCCCTGAGTCCAATAAATCGGATTATATTTATTATAATCTTCTCTATGTTTGTTAATAACGGTGACAGAAATCGAGACTATTTCTCAATACCTCTAAAAATACGTAAAAATCATCGAGACTCGACTAGCATATGTTTATAAACATTAATAAGCATGTGGGTCACGTTCGACTATATCTTATATTCTATACATATGTATAATGGAATATTTCCGCACTTTAGTAGCTACTAAGCAATATATTTGAATCTCGTATCCTATGTACTTCCCTATTGAACGATTATCCGTTGCTATGGTAACCACTTTTGTTAAAGTTTATCGAGTTATCTTACCTCAAATGTTAGGGGGATACGATGAGTAAAAAACGTTTCTTTTCAACACTACGTTTATTATAAAGAAGTAATTCCTATCCTTTTCGATCTTGTCACCCCTATGATTTAGCTAGGGAAACTGGTTTACCCTTCTCCCACCTCTCTCTCTCATGTTACTGATGAATCTATTCACTTAAATACAAATCGACATATAAAAATTGCATATAGTACATTTTGATTCAAGTTCAGAAAGTTTGTCATTGCGACCGAGGCGGAATTCGCACGAGCCGTAGGCGAGTGTGTTATGGAGCCGAGGGCTGCAGTGCCAATTTTGCACGTGTATCAAACGACTTTTTTCAATACACTTACGAAGAAATGAATAAACGGGGGTGAACCGGCGACTAGTGGGGGTCGACGCGCGCCCGGCCTGATACGATACATGTAATAATATTAGCCGGGAGAGCACGCGTACTTTTCTGCACTAGTGCTTAGGCACGCAATATACTGTTTTCCGCACTAGTGCGGAAAACAGTATATTGCGTGCCTAAAAGCGGTGGGATAAGAGCGAGTTTTCGAGTAAGTGTATTGAAAAATATATTGCGGCGGCGTACGTCGGACTACAATTCTTGCATACCTACGTAAGTACGTACGCACTTTTCACGTGCTATAATACGTGGGTGATCTGAAAAGTTTCCGACCTCAATGGGAAGATAACAACAGCACTTGTCAATAAAAGTTAGTGAATGTACATAGTTGTTCTTTGACTGTTACTCACCAAAGTTACTCCAAGCCATTTTGGACGCGCAGTTGTTATTTAACAGTCATTTGAATGAGTCGCTGTGAGATGCAGAAAAAGAAAATCCTTTTTCACCAAGATAACGCGCCGTCTCACTCCTCAGCGGCTGCCACGGCGAAAATCTACGAATTACGGTTTGAACTCTTTGATCATCCGCCTTACTCACCAGATAGCCCCAAGTAACTTCTTTTTGTTCCCTCATCCAATAATTGCGCTCGGAGGATAGAAATTTTCGTCAAATGCGGAGGCAAACTTCGTGTATAACTATTTTGCAGAGGAAAATGAAAAGTATTTGTTTTGGCTGGCACATTACTTGGGCCCCCAACTACCTGCGGTCGGCCAGCGGCGCACCGTGCCTCGGATCCCGCTGCCCTCCGCGACTAGTCTCCCGATACTTCCACATCACTGTAAGCCTAGTCGGTCTGCCTGTAATGAAACCACCACTTCGACCCAACTCCTCTAAATTGGTTACACTGATAATCTTACCGGAACACGGCTAGGCCGCTTGGCGGTACGTCTTTGCCCAGTGGGTGGTGGCAAGCCATCGGTTGAAACCTACCACCAGTTAATGTCACCTGATTAGCACCACCCGGGAACCACGTGTAGGGACTTGCAATGGATATTCTCCTACGGACGCGGGTTACTCAGCCCCCAAAAATTTAAATCTCTGATACTACTCCCCTGAGTTCTTTTTTTTTTTTAGCATCTCACGGTTGGTGCCTGATTTGTGTTTATAACCTTGTCAAGTTTAGAAATTATTTCATTTCATCGTTTTTGCAGCATTTGGCAGCAAATGTAACGAGTAGCAGCGGACATAAAAGCGAATTTTAGATAAATAGGTACAGATTATTCGTAAATTACTTACGCCTATTTCTACCACTTATTAAATTAAAAAATCCGAGAGTCTATAATTAAATAACACACACAATTTAAATTGGTTTCTCTACTTTTTTACCAATTTCCATATATTATATTAATGTGTTTTTCCCATTAGTTCGCACATAATTATTACCCAATAAATTATTTTTATACTATGAATTAAACATAAATATTTATATTTTTAAAGACCTCAATAAATGCTCAAAACATTGTTCATAATAATTGTAAAAATAACTTAATATTTATTTGCGAGTTTTAATTTTCGTATAAATCGCTGCGCGTGCGCCTCCCACTAGATCGTTTGATCTGCCTAGCGTGTTTTATAACGCACACATTACTACACCGGTATAAGATCGTGCTTCCGTCGTTTTTCTTGAAAAATCACTTTTATTATCGTTCTACTAATTGAAATTACCCCAAATCTAGGTCAAGCGCATAATGATGAAGTTGTCTGTAGCTATCCCCGGATTTATTTATTGATCCGTTGTTAGAATATAATTTAGTTGTAAATCGCGGCGTTCTCGTACTTTTCACAATAATTTTAATCAATAAATCTAGCTGGGTGTTCGTTTAAAATGAATTTATCTAACTCGTTATTTTAGCAAAATATCTGACTTGTCATAATTTGACGAATAAAAAGACTAGAGTGTATTTTTGTAAAATTTACAACTTTGAACAAAATAAAATATAAATTATGTTGAACTAAAATGCCCTTCAAAAAATACGTCAGACCTTCGTGAGTAAAGTTCAACTAACGAGCTTAGCAAATAGTTGTATTATATTCCCTAGACAACTTTAACAAGTGCGTCTACCATCAACTACGTACTAAAATAACAATATGTTATGCTACAAATTGTTTTATAATGTTTAAATACACTTTTGGAATGAAAATTATGTGGTCTACGGTACTGACGATGGGTGTACCCCACTTGGGATTTGGTAGGTACTGTCATCGACCTAGGTGGTCTTTTTAATATGCTTCTGTTTAACTTCGAAGGTCAGGGTTGTGAGGGTCATGGTATTCAATACTATTAACCCCTCGAGCGCAGCGCCTAACTCCTTATACTAAAACGCAAAAAAATACGGGTCAAGTGCGAGTCGCCTATGTAAATAGTTCGATTCCAGAATCGGGTCTTGAAGGTTTTTCCGAATTGCAAAATAAATATTATTTTACGACATAACTTGCCAAATTTCAGGATTCTTGGTCTAAGTTTTGGTTTCCTTGTAGATGTCAAAATATGCGCCATAAACGGAGCATTTACGAGCGTCCATTTCGAGGTAAATTTTCATACAACCGCTCTTACGTGATTATGATGTTATTACACATCTTTCTCTAGATATTTTGGATACACAGCTATCTTGTGTATATTATCTAGTCTTCTATAGAAATCAGCACATAAATTTGTGTAAAAGTAATCTAGTAAAGACCTCTGAAAATCTGCTATTTCACGTGAACTTTGGCCCTCCATAATGTACTCATATATTAAAAATATAAAAAGTACATCAATAGACATTTAATCGACATTCTGAATGACGACAATTTTTCTGAAAAACTTTTAAGGATTTAAAATAAACATTTTAAGAATTTAAAATAAACACGTTCCTGGAACAAGTTGGTGCAGTTGCAACTAAATATTCGCTTCAGAGATTTCACAAAAACATGCGGAAACACACATTTGAATTAAAAGCGCTAAAAAGTAATTTCCTCGAAAAATGTTAGTTAGAAGGTATTGGCACTTCACCGTCGAAAAATCGCGTTGGATTGCGTTAGATGAAGCAACAAGCTTTTAAACCATGCTCGATGTTGACGATAGGCGAGTGGAAAAGGGTCCTCAGATTACGCTGTATGCTATGCTATGCTTAATATTTCCACGCGTTCTTGAGAACAGATGGACAACGAAGTGTGTTGTCTTACATAATCATTGTCAATTTTAAACTGTTCGGCACAAATGTAAATTTGTTGATGAAATAAATAAACACACATACAAACTTTGTAATATTAGAGTGATTATATTATCCATTACTGTTTCCTTGTGTGTACGTAAAATAATTAAACAAAAGCTTCTTTGATGGATGTAAATATTGGAGTACCAAAGATGGTTGTAAAACTGACCTACATGAAACAAATAGCTCAACAGTCTTCCTTATGTCACGTATACAAATATCTATCGCACTCCTACTTTCGACTATTGGCAATCACTTACGTATTCACGACCACGGTCCCGGCCTCCCGGCTCGAAAGTGAATAAGTCAGAACTACCGTAGAGCTTTCTGTTACTGCATTAGACAAATTTGAAGGAACAATGATAATATTTTTTTTTTAAGGTAGATATCATCTAATAAGTTCTCCCGCTCTGGGTGAAGCGGGCGGGATCAGACTTATAATGACTAAAACCTACCTGTGTACTTTGCGTTCGAGGGCGTTGACTACTGGCATAGCTAGGGGGGCCCCAAAACCTGATAAGCAATCCTTTTTGAACTAGCGGAAAAATCACCCGCCTTCGAAATCTGAATAAAATAAGTTGTTACACTACTTTAATCATGGACACTCGTTTTACTAGAAGTGTGACGCTCCCTTCCGCTCCAGTCAGAGCAAGAGAAGTTATTTGATAATTTCCCACGTAAAAAAGGGGCTCTAGATTTTTTGGCCCAGGGCGGTTGGTCAGATGACCACCCGCGGCGTAGCTACGTAACTACGCCACTGGTTCCCACACCAATAAAAGGACTTGGCAAGTTCCGTAAAAGATTAACCCTTTAACCGCTTGGATCGGATTGGTCCGACGAGTGTTTTCGTATCCTATTCGCCAGGGTCGTGTGTTTGCGACTGGGTACTCCATCTCGTTTAGCTCTTCAATCCCCATAGGTGATAGAAGAGCTGACGAGATGGAGTATTTAGTAGTGGATGAGCGACTTTGGCGGAATAAACGCGACAGTGTTGGTCGGATATATTCGACCGACATAGGCATCTAAAAGGTTAAGCTTATAAGCCAATCAGCTGATGTAATGATGATGATGAGTTTTCCTCTCACTTCTTACACACCCTTAAGTCAGAAGCACTTAAAATTCTAGTGAGTTGGGAACAAATCTCGAACTCCATTAAAATTACGAAACACGGAGAGGGGAAAACTTAATTACTTTAAACTCATAACGACAATACACCACTAGGCGTAATCCACGGTGACTCGACATACGCGCGATACGATAAAGATGGGGACACATTTGTCACAGACGGCGCGGGAATTGTTTATCACTTGGTGTAAATAGCGCAACCAATGTTCATAGGCTGCAAGAAATTTCCACAGAGTTAAGGCGTTCCTGAAGAACTGAAGAAACGCAGGTAGGTTTAAGCCAGTAAAAATCTGGCACTTCCTCTTTTTCAGGCGGAGGACAAATAGAGTCCTCCTCCTGCTATGAGTGAAAAATGTGAAAATCTTCCACAAAAAAAAAACAATGTTCTTAATCCGAGTTTTATTTTATTGCGTTAGTCTACTGTATCACATTTAGTAAACTTGAAGTGAGACGGTGATGTGACCGGCACTAATAAATTCCATAATGTTGTCATACTGTCTGTCTATTTACGTTTTTACACCTAAACAGCTGAGCCAATGTTAATGAATATTGGTATTTAGATAGTTTGGACCTTGAAATGGACATAAGTGTCACGAAATTCTACGTCGCGCAAATCAGCTAGTAATAAATAAATTCATGTATTTCAAGTAATTTACACCCACTGTTTGCCTAAAATTAATCTAATTATTTGTGCCACAATGACTTGAAAAACACGAAAAGGTCACCGTACAGGTTCCACCACTTAGCAATGCCTACCCACGCTTCATAATTGTGTTAACAAAATATTTTATTGTCTTATGAGGAAAGGGTTTTGGGCACGCCATAACCATGGCGGTAAGTCCCCTCTTTGAGGAGTGGCTGGAAAGACGTCACGGCGTACTCACTTTTCGCTTGACGCAGGTCGTCACCGGACATGGTAAGTTCGGGAGGTTTCTGCACAGGATTCGTGCGGAAGAAACGCCCAGGTGTCACCATCCGCCCGGAGGACACGGTGGAGCAAGGTGGAGGTGTGCCCCGCTTGGGCGGAGCACCGCCGTACACTCGTGGGGGCGATCGGTGGCAACGACCTCTCGCGCCAAGCCCTGGTACAAGCCATGGTCCGGAGCGAGGAAGAATGGCAGGCGGTCGCCTCCTTCTGCAAAGCAGTAATGCTAGCGAGAGAAGCGGCTGCACGCGTGAGGGAACGGACATCCAGCCACCGTAGGTTTGGGCTTGCGGACGGCGAGCAATGGGTAGCTCGCCGGTCGGCCGACCGGTAACCGTCCGGACCGAACCAGAGTCATTGACGGCGTGTAGTGTTCCGTGCGCACCTCAAGGAGGTGTCAGCAAAACCGTAGGGGCCCAGCGTGGCCGAAGTCTACTAGGGCCATGGGTTGTGCGAAAGAGAACCCTGGGGTCCTGGAACGAAGGCAAAGAAGGAACATAGGGGTGAGTTTTAGTCAGTAAAAGACGGACACGTCCTTCCGTTCCGCCCTAGAACAGGAGAAGTCATTGGATGATTTCTCACCTAAAAATAAAAATAAAATATTGAAAAGGTATGAGAAAACAAAATATGCTGAAATGTTTCTTACGATTGCGGATGTTGTGTTTCAAGTCTGTTCCCGCAGACGCATCTATTCACGATTAATTCTAGCTCTTTTAAATTCCATTCATGCGTTACGCAATATCTCTATTCGATATTACAACCCCAAGGTTTTTCCGTTTCGCTCACGTACCGGGCTCCTAATCCGCGTGGCGTGAAGATATTTTCGCGACGTTCTGTGTGGCCACTAGATTTGAGGGTGGCCATTTATTAGAATTAATTTTAGTTTAAGAAAATAATTGCCAATTAATTTTCGTCAGTTTCCATAGACATCTGTTTTCTTCTAACTTGTCACAAAAGTTACCAGAGTTGCATTATTTTTTTTTTGTTATGGTACGGCCTGCAATGACTTTTAGAAGTATGAAACAGGATGTGTAGTTCCACATTCCTCCGTTCAAAAGGGAGGGTCCTCCGACCAGACCGACTAACTACAGCCTACGGCTTCGCTCGCATGAAAGCAAAAAATGTCCCAAAGGAAGATACTAAAAAGTATCCTATGTGCTATTCTAAGACGTGGTGTACTCGTGTGCCGAATTTCATCCAAATCTGTTCTGTCGTTTCTAACGGTCACCACTCACACTACATCACAACACACACAAACTTACTTTATAATAGTACTGTAGTGTAGTGCTCTACGCTGCATGTCGCGTCTTATATTCTCGTACGAGAAAAGAAAGTGTTTTGTATGTTCGTAAAAACTTAAGATGTTTCAAAATTAGAAGCGAAGCATTATAATATAGTAATAATAATAAAGTTAATGAGCTACCAGGAAAGCCACATGTGCAGAAGTAGTCATTGCCAAACAAGCGTGTCTTCGACGTAGTCTTTAACCCTGTAATACACTTAATTGGCAAGAACACGCTTGATGTGTGTTTTGAACTTTACCTCGCTAAGTTCGTATGCTGTGTTAGTGATATTTTATAATTTCTTAATTATTTACTAATAAAATTTGAATTAAATACTCACTTGATCCGCTCCGCTGAACGTTCAGCTTATCGCCACGCTAATTGAACAGCCACACTTAAACAAGGAATCGATTCAGCTATAAATCGGCAGCCATGAAGACACGACATGAATAATATTATAACTCGTATTTATTGAGGATTAGCCCACCGCTGGGACTGCGAACAATGCTGGGTGGGACTTTTTTATTTCTTAATTTATTACACCTGGATGTCAGGGGGAAATTATTGGGTTGGATTCGCTTTCTAATAGTTATTTGTATGTTTTATGGTTAACGGAACCGCAAAAATGGGGGGCTGAATTAAGTTGGCTTGGATCTTCACTCTTATTTAAATCTAATCGAATCGACTACTAACTTATACACTTTTGATATAATTTCTTTAAGAATTCTAAAGAACCAATAAAGAAACAAAAGTATTTAATTTTTTATCACTAATAGCTTGCCCGCTTCTAAGTTGAAACTTGTCGCAAGGGTGTTCCCTTACACCCTTCCGGGGTTTTTTTTTAGGTGGGAAAATCATCTAATGACAAATCCCGCTCTTGGGCGGAGCGGGAGATAGTCTATCTATCTATCTATTTATGTTTGGTTTCCGCACTTAGTCCTATGTGGACTATTGTACGTGGGCCATGACGGCCATAACCTTAGGTGGGCTTATTCCAACCAGCCCACCTCTCTCCAAAAACAGATAAGGCCTCTTAGGTTTTTCAGGACATCAATAAGGGAGTTCGGGGATCCTAAGGTTCGTGTGCGTATTTCAGTGACACCTGTGCAGTCCAGGAGCACATGTGCAATTGTCTCCTCCCCCTCCAAACATGCTCTGCACAGGGGACTGTCTGTTATGCCTATTGTGTGGAGGTGCTTATTCAGTGTGCTGTGTCCGGTGATGGTCCCCGTCACCAGGCGGGGACCATCACGGGGAGATAGTGTCAGACTTTTACTGACTAAAAACCCACTCCTGTTCCTTCGTTGCCTTCGTCCCAGGGCCCCGGGTTTCGTTTTCACACTACCTTCCGGGGTAAAACTTTTATGTTCTAATCCAGGACACGGTTTACCCGTGTGCCAAATTTGATGCAAATCCGTACAGCCGTTTAAACGTGAAGGAGTAACAATTACACTCAGGCTCAGCCCCATCAAGGCCATACTGGGACTCATGAAGAAGGTGCACGGAGGGCTAGGGGTTGAGTAGAAGGGAGGGGAATAGCACAAAAGATCCAGAAGGGTCGAAGTGCTCTGGCCTAGGGCCAGCCCCACAACAAGATAAGATAAGATAACAAATACACACACATACATACAAACTTTCGCCTTTATGATATTAGCGTGATGACTCAAGGGATGACTCAGCACAGCTTTCAGGTTTCATAATTATTAGCTTTAAGTTCATATACAACATAATTTTTAGTAAGTATATGCGAAACCTAAATATAGGTAGTTTGTTCAGAATCAGTAACTGAATCGATTCCAGTAATTTGTACTGAATGACATCCTGAATTGATCCGATTTTTCAAATCGGATCAATTCAGGATGGATGAAATGGCGACAGGTCACTGGAACAATTTGTGACCCACGGATGGGCCCAAGTTGAAGGGTAAAATATACAAGTCCGTGATAAGACCTGTCATACTGTATGGATCAGAATGTTGGGCTGTGAAAAAGACGGATGAAAAAAGATTGCATGTAGCGAACATGAGAATGTTGAGATGGATGTGTGGTTTGACGACAATGGATAAAGTGAGAAATGAGTATATTAGAGGAAGTTTGAAAGTGGCGCCAGTGACTGAAAAGTTGAAAGGGAATCGTTTGTCTTGGTATGGTCATGTGAAGAGGAGAGATGAAACGCATGTTACTAAAAGAGTTATGAGTATACATGTGGATGGATGGAGAGGGAAAGGGAGGCCAACGAAAAGATGGATGGATTGTGTGAACAGTGATATGAAAAAAAGGAAGTTAGTGATAGCATGACGGTTGACAGGATAGAATGGAAGAAAAAAAAACATGTTGCACCGACCCCAAATAAGATGGGACAAGGGCAGGAAGATGATGTTATATTTTTTCCCAAAAATATTTAAAAAGGTCACAAGTTGGACACCACCGACACTAAGTACAACACGGGTCACGGCAGGTCATAACGGGCAATAGGTACCAGCGCACAGCTGGGTGCTGAAGCAAAATAACCCTTCAGTCTCCCGAATGGCCGGGTGACTATGTATTTGTTCGGACCACTAGGTAACATAACAAGCTTATTACTTTGTGATTTTCATGATACAGTTGTGAAATTTTCTACATAGATTCTTTACATAAAAACACTAGACACGTGTTTCGGGTTTCGCATATACTAAACCAAAACTAATGGTGTATAACCACGCAAACACATTTGACGGGCCTGTTGGTCTAGTGGTAAGTAGCCCTGACTGCTATGCCGCAGGCCGCAGCCTACATTTTTCCTGGACAAATGTTTGTGTGATGAGTACAATCATTTGTTCTTTGTCTGGGTGTAATTTAGATAATACGTATGTATTTAGAAATATATAAGTATGTTTATCAGTGACGGATTAACCCTTAATCAAATTAAGCAATTGCCTAGGGGCACCAGAAGAAGCACAAAGAAAATCCGTCCTTAGGGCATCACGTCTCACTCCGTGAGAGTGAGACGTGATGCCCTAAGGACGGATTTCACCAAAAACCACACCAAAAAAAGTTTCTAGGGCTAATTTGAAAATTCGCGCGTTTTAAGTTGACATAGAGTGCGACATAACCCCGCTCCCGCTTGCTCACTCGCTGCCCGCTAGTGCATTCGGCAATTCAAATGCACCGGAATTGCGATCAGCCAATCACAAACCACTCCTACCCCGCGGCCCCCGGCCTTGCGTCCCCGCAAATCTGTTTCAATCAAATGTTTTGTTTTTTGAGTAATTGAGCCGGCCGGCTTCTATGCATACGTAATAATAGGGGTTAAAGTATGAAATTGCCGTTTTATTGTAATAGGTACTTCGAATTAACATAAAACCTTCATGGTTTGAGATTTTCGAGTGAAACTTTTTTCACGTAGTACCTACCTATGAATTTCTTCTTTTAAGAAATGTGCATCATTCGATTATCGACTTTCAGTTGTTTTTTATTCAGCTTAGACAAGAAAGCAAAGAGTATAGTAAGAAGAAAGATGGATACTTCGAAAATTCGAGTGATTTTTTAATACGAGTTCCGACGCGGAACTAGCGCGGCAGAAACAGCTCGCAATATAAATGTTGCGTTTGGAGAGGGGACTGCTAATGAACCCACCGTGCGATTTTGGTTTAAACGCTTTCGTGATGGAAACTTTGATTTGAAGAACGAACCACGTGGAAGACCGCCCCCCACGCAGGTGAATAACAATGAATTGAAAGAGATGGTGGAAGCCGATCCGAGCCAAACTACCCAGGAATTAGCGGCATGGTTTAACGTTACCTTACTAATAATAAAGATCGAATTGTGACATGTGATGAAAAGTTGATTCTTTACGATAACCGTAAGCGAAAAATGCAATGGCTGACCCCAGGATGTCAAACGCCGTAACAGTGTCCTAAAGCAAAGCTTACCAATAAAAAGGTAATGGCAACTGTTTGGTGGTCTCAGCATGGTGTTATTCACTATAGCTTTCTCCGATCTGGTCAAGCAATAACGGCAGATGTCTACTGTGCCGAACTCCGAACAATGATAGCAAAACTAGCAGTGAAACAGCCCCGACTCATGAATCAATCTTCACCATTATTGCTCCATGATAACGCAAGACCTCATACAGCACGAGAAACCGTTTTAACTCTACAGGAACTGCAATTAGAAACCATTCGTCACCCTCCGTATTCGCCAGACCTTGCTCCAACGGACTACCATTTTTTTTTTGGTCAATTTTCTACTTGATAAAAAGTTTTCTTTTCAGGAGGCAGTACAAAATGCTTTCACACAGTTTGTCGAATTTAGATCACCAGAGTTGTATCGCAAAGGCATAAATAACCTTCCTATTAGATGGCAGCAATGTATAATAATAATGGAGACATATTACGAAGGACGGGACGGTTGACGTGTGTCGGGCATGCCATCGTCCGGGTGAGTCTATCAGACATATCTCTGGTTGTTCTCGTCTGGCTAACGGCGAGTACTTGCACAGGCATAATCAAGTAGCCAGGATTATTCACCAGCAACTTGCTTTGAAATATAACCTAGTGGATTCGGAGGTACCATACTGTACATGTACAGGTATGTGCCCGACCCAGTTCTCGAAAATGACCATGTCACGTCGTACTGGGATCGGTCTATCATTACTGACCGGACTATTGTAGCCAATAAGCCGTGTATAGTGGTGATAGACCGATTAGCGCGCCGCGCAATGATAGTCGACGTCACTATTCCACATGACGAATATCTCGACTTAGCACACGAGGTTGTCGACATGTAGAATGTGGACTCGGCTATCATTGTGCCGATTGTCGTGACCGCCAATGAACTTATAGCCAAAAGCTTCGATGACCATCTGTCGAAGCTGTCGTTGCGCGGTTGGATCAAGGGCCTGATACAGAAGGCAGTACTCCTCGATACGGCTCGCATTGTGAGGAGGTTCCTGTCTCTGGAACCCTAACCACCGGTAGCTTGGACCCTGTTCCCGACACCGGCGGACAACTATTTTTTATATTTTTAAATGTTTTTTTTAATACTTTTTTTAAGAAATATTTAAAAATGTAAACAATATGTATAAAAAATATATAAATGGAAATTATTTTCATTAAATATGTTAAATAAAAAAAAAAAAAACAATTTCAATTTTTCAGTACAAATCGGCAATTTCATACTTTAACCCCTAATAAATAAATTATGCTTTGGTTTTTATTGTTGTCGCACCTACTCCACTTCTAAGGTACGTTACATCTCATCACCATAATTTACAAAAAACTAATGTTTTTAGGCGGTAAAGGTTTAAAGACCGATTCTAGATGACATACGGACAGGGGGCCCACAGGCGTAGATTGCTTAGGGCATCAAGTAGTCTTAATCCGTCACTGATGTTTATCAGTTGTCTAGTACTCATAACACAAGCTCTGCTTAGCTTGGGACTAGACGGCGTTGTTTGATAGTTGTGTGAATATTAAATCACCAACCACATTGTATGTCTTAAGCAGTGAATGTTTGAGCAGTGGTGGCCGAGTGGTAACGGCCCCGACTTACGAGTTGTAGGTCGCGGGTTCAAACCCAGCTAGGCGCATTACTTTGTGCAATTTATTTCATCACCACTGCTCTCAAAACGGTGAAGGAAACATCGTGAGGAAACCGGCATGTCCTAGAACCAAAAATTCGAAGACATGTGACATCCACCAACGCGCACTGGGCCCGCGTGGTGGATTACGGCCCATTCCCTCTCCTAGAGAGGAGGCCTGAGTCCCAGCAGTGGGAACTTTATAAGGTCGACTATGCTATGCTATGCTATTGTATGTCTTATAACATTGAAGTAGTGCTTGTTACTCTCTTCTCTCACAATTGTCGCTCTTAAATCATCATCTCCCTAACCTGTTCGGGCACTAACTTGGGGTCGGCTTCCAGCCTAACCGCATGCGGCTGAATACCCGTGTTTTACATGGAGTGCCTGTCTATCAAACCTTCACAACCGAGTTACCGGGCAATACGATAGACTGATGGTCAGACTTTCTGGCGTCTGATTGCATAAAACGACTGTCAAAGATCTACGAATGACCACCGGGACCAACGGCTTTACGTGCTTTCCGAGGCAGGGGAGTTTTTAAGCTATTGCATAGCTTCTATCGAGGGCCTTGAGCGCGGGGACCGAATCCAGAAATTCGGTACATGCTATGCAATAGCTTTACCGCGGCAGTCCCCGAGTGCCACACGTTTTTTTTTTTTAAGATGGGATATCATGTAATGGCTTCTCGCGCTCTAGGGCGGAGCGTGAGGGCGTGTCACACTTATACTGACTAATACCACACCTACGCTCTTTTAGTTTTGCGTTTTAAGACCACGGGTATCAGAGGCAGGAGGATTATGAATTGAAAACTCGACATTGGTACTTGCCCGGTTTCGAACTCGCAACTTCATGCATGAGAGACGTGTGCCTTAACCACTGGGCTATCACGACACTTGTCATTTTTAATCCAGCATCTAATTTTCTCCAACCAATAGGAACGCTTCGAATTTAGGAGAGAGATAGATATATCTCCACCTCGATGACAGCTATTCGATTAATTATCTTCTATCGAAGGCCAGTAACAAATTATCCAAGTCTAGAATAATTAATGTCTAGCTGAAGGTTCTTTGCTGACTACCTAATCGATCAAATCTTTTACAAGTATCTTTGTACCTTGTTTAGTAGCATAATCAACCTTTTGATATTCCCACTACTGGGACTCAGGGTTGGTGAATGTCACATGTCTTCGAATTTTTTGTTCTAGGACATGCCGGCTTCCTCACGATTTTTTCCCTTTACCGTTTTGAGAGCAGTGGTGATGAAATAAATTACACAAAGTAATGCACCTGGCTGGGTTTGAACCCACAACCTACAACTCGTATATCGGGGCCATTACCACTCGGGCACCACTGCTCTCCTTGTTTAGTAATCATCATCAATTCATCCGAAAGACGTCCACTGTTGGACATAGGCCTCCTCCAAGCGTCGCCACAACGACCGGTCCTGTGTGTCTCGCATCCATAGGATTCCCGCGATCCTCACCAGGTTTTCGGTCCACCTTGTGGAAGGCCTTCCCACGCTGCATCTTCCGGTACGTGGTCACCCCTCCAGAACCTTTGGCGATTCTTCGAGCTATGTCGATAACCTTGGTTCTCCTGCGGATATCTTCATTTCTGATGTGATCATGCACGCAAGGAAGCTCCGAGCATAGCCCTTTCCGTTGCCCCTTGGGTGACTTTAAGAGCGTCCTTTTCGAGGTACAGTTTCATACAACCGCTTTTACGTGATTATAATGTTATTACACATCTTTCTCTAGATATTTTAAATACGCAGCATCTTGTGGATATTATCTAGGCTCCTATAGAAATCAAAACATAAATTTGTGTAATACTAATCTAGTAAAGACTTCTGAAAATCGGCTATTTTACGTGAAATTTGGCCTTCCATAATGTTGAGTATATTAAAAATATAAAAAAAGTACATCAATAGATGCCTTGCACATTTAATCCAGATTCTGAATGACGACAATTTTCTTAAAAACATACAAGGGTTTAAAAAAAACAAGTATTTCCTTGAACAAGTTTTGTGAAATATTCGAGTAAATCACGGAATTACCAAATGCCAACAGAGTTTTCAGGCGTTATTTCCCTTTTTTTGCATTTGCTTCTTCATCAAGCATCGTGTTGGATTACGTTAGATGAAGCAACAAGCTTTTAAACCATACTCGATGTTGACGATAGGCGAGTAGGAAAGGACCCTCTTAAGTCTTCTTATGAGGCCCGTTGTAAGCGACCTCAGTCACAGTATAGATATATGGAACAGTACGGAAACTACCTACAAATATTCGAAACAGCACACTCACACAAACATACGCATCGACGAGACTCCTAAACGTTTCTCGCGGTCCTGTCAGTAGCGAATGCCGCTTAGGAGTCTCGTGGATGCGTATGTTTGTGTGAGTGAGCCGTTTCGAACATTTGTAGGTAGTTTCCGTACTGTTCCATATATCTATACTGTGCCTCAGTTTAGTATCAGCGACTAAATAATTAGCAGAAGCAATAGCATCCTGAAAACAGTGGTCGAGAGTCCTTACTCCATTATTCTGAGGCACTATGTGGAGATAATGGTCAGGTAGTTTACTGCTTGCTTGTATCTTTATCTGCATCTTGTCTCAAGATGCTGCTTGTTTTCTTATTTTTGTATCTTAGTGTACTACTAACACTAATATTAAATTATTTTACTAACAAAGTGGACCATATTGTTGTTTTTTTTAAATAAAATAATTATTATCGCGGGCCCTGAGACGAAGGCAACGAAGGAACAGGAGTGGGTTTTTAGTCAGTAAAAGTCTGACACTATCTCGCGCTCCGCCCAAGAGCGGGATTTGTCATTAGATGATTTTCCAACCTTAAAAAAAAAGTAAAGCACTGGTTTATATAATTATTATTAAACAAAATTTAGTTTTATAATCTTCGAATTAAAAAATAATAATACTGCTGTCGAAAGAAGTTAACAAAAAAACTTCTACAAACAAATACGAAACTAAAATGTGCAAACAACAGCAATTCGCTGAGGTCAAAGCTCGCAAATTATTTTGAATGGCCCTCATAAATCTCTATTTTCAGGGACTTAGCTTTTGATCCTAGCATACACTAGCCACAGTGGCTACTTCAAATTTTAGTAACAAAACTAAAAAAAAGAAATACTAAATGAATGTGTACTAAATCTGAGGGCAAATACCCGTAATTTTTAAGGAATATTCGCATCGCAATCTGTCAAAATATAATATAATAATATAATATTCCACAATTATCACACAACGTCCCAAGCTAAGCAGAGCTTGTGTTATGAGTACTAGGCAATTGATAAACATACTTATATATGTCTAAATACATACATAATATAGATATATTTCACCCAGACACAGAACAAATGATTGTGCTCATCACACAAACATTTGTCCTGGGTGGGAATCGAACCCACGACCTCCGGCATAGCAGTCAGGGTCACTAACCACTAGACTAACATACCAGTCAAATGTAGGGATATTTTATCTTATTTATTTACTGGCTAGTGCCCGCGACTTTATCCACATCAGAATTATAAAACAGCACACGCTAAGAGGTCACAATTTTTTTTCCCTTTTTAACCGACTTCAAAAAAAAGGAGGAGGTTATCAATTCGGTTGTATTTTTTTTTTTTTTTTTTTTATGTGTGTTACCTCAGAACTCCGTCGTTTATGGACCGATTTGCAAAATTTTTTTTTCCCTTTATAGGATATGCTTCCAGATTGGTCCCATTTTTTTCAAAATCCAGTTCTGATGATGGAATCCATGAGGAATCGAGGGAACTCCTCAAAAATTATAGGCAACCCTATGGTAATTTTAGTATTTTCATCAAGAACTTAAGCATTTACAGTCAAAAAGTAACATTTGATGAAGTGGAACTGATGAAGAAGACCAGAAATGGTCAACGGAACTTCATACTCAAATAGATATCACATTGAAGATATAGTTAAGCGACTATGACAATACAAATAAATGAATGATTCTGAATAGTTACGTTGAAAATGGTATCATCGAAGTGATCTGATGATGATGATGGAGCCGGAAGGTAGGCACTGGAACTCCGTAATTAATCAATGTAACCTAGCCGTGTTTGGACTCATTAGAATTGTCATGAGATGCACTTTGGCTATAAGGTACTATCGAACTGATCTGATGATGGAGCCGGAAGGTAGGCACAGGAACTCCGTAATTAATCAATGTATCCTAGCCGTGTTTGGGCTTATTAGAATTGTCGTGAGATGCTCTTTGGCTATAAGGTACTATCGAACTGATTTGATGATGGAGCCGGAAGGATGAAGGTAGGCACAGCAACTTTATAATAAAACAATGTAACCTAGCAGTATTTGGGTTAATTGGAATTGTCATTAGAAATAGGCACTCTGTTTATAAGTGTATCGCAACTAAAAAGTGTGAAATAAAAACTTTTTAGAAAAAAAAAATAACCGACTTCACTAAAAAAAACACTAAAAGGATCAAAATAACTTTAATTTCGGAAGTCGGTGTTAAATAAGAAACAAACAATACCGAGAAACACCGACATCCGAAATTAAAGTTATTTTGATCCTTTTAGTGTTTTTTTTAGTGAAGTCGGTTATTTTTTTTTTCTAAAAAGTTTTTATGTTACTCCTTTAAGATGTGCTATCTACCAGAGAAAGACCCATCAAAATCGGTTCACAGACAGACAAAAATGATAAAAATTGCATTTTGGTTATAGGTATCGAATATACTTTCATATGCATTTAGTAAATATATATATATATTACAAACAATTTCGATCATCAACAAAGGATACAAACAATATTCCAACTGGCTCTATCACGTGTGGTCCACAGGAGACCATAGCATGCACATATAACTAAATGAAAACAGATAAAACAAAAAAAAAAACAAAAGTATACAAAACACATTTGAAAAAACTAAAAGTGTTCTTTAAAAAAACACAGCACAGCACAGCCACAGCACTAGTCACAGTCAAGCACTAGTTTATAATATTAAAAAAAAGAACGGATATTTTCTTTCAGATCTGTACAGCGGACGAAAAGAAAATTAGTGTCTCCTACTTCCTTAAACAGTAAATAAATACAACCCCATCCCTTTAAGAACACAGCACGTCTTGGTTTCATTACTTATGTACAGGCAGATGTCACACCCCATGCTATTCAATTCCCAAAGGTCGCATTCACGACCAAGAGTCGTCGAACTTTCACCTATCAAGAGACATTTTTACACCGAAGTGAACGCTTGCAGAATACATTTAAATCACTACTAGTATGTTTTTTTTTTCGGTGGGAAAATTATCCAATGACATCCCCCGCTCTTGGGCGGCGCGGGAGTTAGTGTCAGACTTTTACTGACTAAAAATCCACTCCTGTTCCTTTGTTGCCTTTCGTACCAGGGCCGAGTCTTCCTTTTAGAAGCAGACCCTTGGCTTCAGTAGGCTTCGCCCCTGCTGGGCGTTTCACGCGCGTCTCAAGAAGATGTCAGCAAACGTAGGGGCCCAGCAGGGTCGAAGCCTACTTGGGCCATTAGTGATGCAAAAGAGATCCCGGGGCCCTGGAACAATGGCAAAGAAGGAACAGGAATGCGTTTTTAGTCAGTAAAAGTCTGACACGCCCTCTCACTCCGTCCAAGAGCAAGGGAAGTCATTAGATGATTTTCCCACCAAAAAAAAAACCCAAAAAATGCCTAGAGTGAATAAGCTCTTAATAAACTAGTGCGCTTCACCAACAACTATTGCTTACCATCAGGTGGGATCGTAGTCAAGCACTAGTTTATTAGTACTAGGCTTTTACCTCGGTCAGATATTAAGCATTGCCATACAACGTGGCAATGCCGCCAGTCTATGGGCACACTTCCAGCTGACAGCGATGCGGAGGAGTTTTGTGACGCCATATTATAGCTAGTAGTTATTGCCTTTAGTGTATACTAGCTTATGCCCGCGGCTTCGCTCCCGTCAACTGACTACTATATCCTACTCTACCCAACTCTATCCTACTCTACCTTACTCTACCCTACTCTACTATACTCTACCCTACTCAAAAAAAAAAAGTATCCTATGTCCGTCTTCTGGTTCTAAGCTACCTCCCCACCGACTTTCAGCCAAATCGGTTCAGCCGTTCTTGAGTTATAAATAGTGTAACTAACACGACTTTCTTTTATATATATATATATAGATAATAGATATAGTTTTATTTAGTTCTTGTTTTAGTACTTTATTTATCAAATAAATTATGAGTTTATATCAAATATAAAAAAAAGATTCTCCAATCTCTCTCCAGTCCACTGTCGGACATAGACCTCCCAAGTGTCGCCATCACCATAGCGACCGGTCCTGTCCTGTCTTGCATCCATTAGTATTGCTGCCCAATTCCCGTCCGTATAACATTAATTATTTTACCTACATCAATGTTCATAAACAGAATCCTCTCTTTGTTTTTCTTCGGTACAACCCTGAACTTTCACTTTCTCAAAAAGTCATTCATCTCCAAAGCTCGACAACCTTGGATTGTACATTTTCTGTATTGTTGAATGAATTAAGCTGTTGATCCCCGCATTAACGCCGGCGTTCACGCGCCATTGTCTTACTATTGTGTCTCTAATTACGCACTCAAAAGGCTAATGATTTATTTGTTTGAATATAGGTACATTTTGGCGGTAACAATTTCTAATGGTTTCACTTTAAACTCGTTAAAAAATAAAAAGTCCGTTTTGACATTTGAGTAACTTGGAACGAAACTGAAAGAAACAATATTAAAAAAAAAAACCTAAATTTTTTGGCGCGTTAAATAAGATGGAATATATTGCAAGTATTCTTTTTGCGTAGGTATATAAGTATTCGTTTTGACAGATGTCAAAACGGGCCTTTTATTTTTTACAACTTTAATCGACTAAGTCATGCAAATATGTACTTAAGTGACATGCATGGTAAGTACAATTGAGCATAAGTCACATTACACTAATATTATAAAGGCGAAAGTTTGTGAGTGTGTGTGTGTGTGTTTGTTACTTCTTAACGCTCGAACGGGGATTTGGATGAACTTTAGCAGGCGGGTAGGTTATATCCTGGACTATCATATAGGATACTTTTTATCCCGGGAGTAAGTTCCTTTGATATAATTTTCTACTATCTTTCGTGCGAAGTGTCATACAGGTTTGAACTTTAACAAGTCATCAATTGTATAAAAACATCTGTCACATAACCACATAACTAATTATAAAAGATCTTCATATTCTTTATTGTTTTACTGTAACACATGAACGGAGTTCTTCCTTTACCATGTCCTTCGTGACCTTGAACGTTCACTCATTTTCTTTGTTGTCTCCAACGACACTTTTTTTAGGTGGCAAACATAAATACCTATATTTCTATGGTGGCAAATCATCCAATCTCTTGGGCGCAGCGGGAGGGTATGTCAGACTTCTTTGCCTTCGTTCCAGGGTCTCGGGGTTCTTGTCTCAGATGACCTCAAGCTGGCCCCATTTTTCTTTGTTGTCTAAAAGAACACTCACACTCCGACATCTTCTTGCTATCTTCGCTATGACCTCGACCTTTCACTTTTTTTTTTTAATTATTTGTAGGCTCGCGTTTGACCAAAATCTTACAAGATGGTAAGCGATAATGTGGTTGACGATGGAGCACGCTTGCCTAGAAGTGTCTTTTGACTTAAATACCCCAGTTTTAACGGTACCTTACCTGTCAAAAATTAATCTCATTCAATCAAAAATTCTTCCCAAATTTCCACATTTTATGCAACATTCTAATAAAATCCTTAGTCGTTGGTGACCTTAAACTTTTAGTTTCTTTGTTGTCTAAAACGACAAACCAACGTCTGTTTTCTTTTTTTGATATTCAAGTTCATTCATTCTTTTGTTCTTGTATGCTATTACCTTAACTGGTGATAAGCGATGATGTGATGGATGATCGAACACACTTGCCTCCCAATTATTCTTAACTCTCTCATATAGACCCCCAAGTCGAAAAAATCTTATATATTTAATTTTTATAATCTTTTTTTTTTAATTTAATCTCTTTTTTAATATTTTATAATCTTTTTCATTTAATGTTTTAAATTATTTTTTCATTTGCTAGCAGTATGTAGCAGACTACCCCCTTTTTAGTTAGTTTAAGTTCTTATAGGCCATTCTAAGGTTGCCTGGTAGATATCTGTCAGCGATAAGACCGCCATTGCACCCATAGATTTAAGTTTTTTTTAACTATGCAACAATTTTGGTGTATAATAAAGTTTATTCTATGCTTTTCCGACCAAAATCCCTCTCAAATGACCACATCTTCAACAACAGGTCCAGCATAGCATCCTTGTAACCATCTCAGACGGTCAGTGCCCTCAACCTGTGGCTGCGAATACTAGCAACACTACTCTAGGAGATATGATACCTCCATACTCTTTGTTGTCTGGTTTAAGATTGGTGTTACCACGGGCTCACGAGCGGTGGTAACGTGACTCTAACTCGACTTGAAGTGTAAACAATGAGGTTTCGTGGATCGTGTTCTGTTTCAGACTGTGGGTGGTCCCTGAAACTGTGTTGTGTGAAGTGTGTTAACAGCTTGACGTTCACTCTATATTCATAAACTGTTTACTTTGTTAGTTGTTTTTATGTTAACGTGATTGAAACGTTTACCGCGTATAGCTCTCTGATTGGTTGAGAACTTGGGGCGGGCCAATCGGAAGGCCGAACGTAATATTCTCTGAATGAGTTTTAGGTTGCTCTTCAAATGCATAGATAGAAGAAAGTCTTACTTCTATAATTATGTTACTAAATAGGTTTATTTTTATTAAACACTAGCGGATACCCGGTTATGCTACTACGATAAAAAAAATATAGCGGATTGTTTTAAAGTACTAAAACGGTTTAGGGCACATCGGTTTGTTGGTTTTAAAGCCTATTACATACATAGGTAGAATTTTTATTTATTTATTTAAACTTCATGTAGGTACAGTAGTGGTACATAGGCGGACTTATGCAACGATGCATTCTCTACCATGTCAACCTTTGGGTTAAAAAAGACAACACTGTGGTTGGTGTGTAATTTTTATAATAATAATAAGTTTATTTTGAGACTACATTTGTCCATAGTTTTGTTAGTGTTGGTGTGTTAGTGACAATAGTACTTAAATAATTAGGTTAGTATTGTTAGTTTTTACTATTTATTTATCTTATTTATGACTGTCGCCACCAAGTGTCTCTGCCAGGGACAGTCCGGTCTGGCAGCAATCGTCTTCAAAATGCTGTTGTCACTACCATGGAGGCGCCGTATATACAGGGTGACTGGCAATTAGTGTACGATACTTAAACACGTGATTGTGCTCATGATAACAAACAATTTTTATTATGGGAGCAAAGCCGAAATCGCGAAAAAAATATCAGCTGTTCAGTACATTAGGCAAACATAAATGTATTGAACAGCTGATTTTTTTTCGCGATTTCAGGTTTGTTCGCATAGTAAAAGTTGTTGGTTATCGTGAGCACAATCACGTGTTTAAGTATCGTACACTAATTACCAGTCACCCAATATGTTTATGTTTTATAGGTATATAGATTTTAGACTTCTGTGTAACAATCGAATGAAATAAAATATAGTAAACTTTGTTGTAAACCAACAATCTAACTACTTATACGAACTTTTTGTGGGCGTTTATCCTTACATCGAAGGACTGGAACAGTTTGTCTGCTGCGGTCTTCCTGTCCAATTATAATTTAGGTGTCTTCAAGGCTATAGTACCGAGGCTCTTAATAAACTAGTGCACCTCACCATCAACGATTGCTTCACAGCTTACCATCAGGTGGGATTGCAGTCAAGCACTGGTTGATATTATTTTTTTAAAAAGATACAACCGTTACATATTGTATGTTGTGATTTTATTAATGATCAAATAAATTATGTAACAATATCCACAATCTTTATGAACCATGCGCTTCAATAGTTTCAGAAGTATCTCTTATGATCCGTCAAGTATTTTCAAAGTTATTTATACCTACTATTTAAAGTATTATTGACTGAACTCTCCCCTCGGCCAAAAGACGCATATCTACAGAGCGCGATTCAGAAAAAAAACCGTTGAAATGAAAAACAGAAGAATTTACATAAACACAAAACAGTGGTAAGGAATTTTCATTTGGTGGGTAGTATGTAAATAATTTTCTTTTTAAATATTAAAGCTTGGTCTTCGATTCAACGCTACGTTCATAATATAACACGTATTTATTCTATTGAGATGTCTGCTGCAGGTTTTCTTTTGTTTTCATTTAATTTTCTTGGTTTGATTATTTTAAAATTTTGCTCTGATTTTGCAGTACTAAAGTAGTTACTTCAACGTAATCACTCTCTCATAGAGGCGAATGGCTGAGTGTATGTGTGTTACTCAATCACGCTGAAATAGCTGACGGGATTTCGATGAAATTCGGCAAATGTGTAGAACATATCCTGGAATAGCAGATAGCATTTTTTTATCGTAGGAGTATATTCCCTTGGAATAAATTTCTAATTTCACGCGGGCGAAGCCGGTGGCAGAAAGTCAAAGTCAAAGTTTTTTATTTCACATAGGCCTACATGGGCACTTGTAAAACTTCAGAAGCTAGTGCACGGTTCCAAATCGGTCGTTTCCTATGGAGAAGAACCGGCAAGAAACTCCATGGTTACTCTTTAAAAAAAAATGTTGTTCTTACAATATTTCCATATTACAGTATAAGTAGAAGCTAGTTTAATAATAAATACTGTTTTTGACTTCTACTGGATTTTAGTTTGCGATACACGCTTTAAAAAATTCTTAGGTGCTATCTCTCTAAGTAACTTCCAAATAATTAAATTACAGACAAAGTAAAAAAATGCCATCAAAATCTGACAAACGGGGTAGAAATGCTATAAAAGTGTAATTACCTAATACTTTAAGCTCTTTTCACCCCCTTGTCGTAAAGAGCGTATAACATTCCGAATCGTAATTCGCATACTTACTACTACACCACATTATTCGACCCTCTGCACAAGGAATTTTTCCCAAACTTTCCACATTGGGTCCAAAGTCGGGACATTTTGACCCTCCCAAAGTCATATTAGGAAAATCGTAAAAAAGTCACAAAAAAAAACGTACTTTATCGGAACAAATGTTGCGGTAAAATTATATTTTTCCCAAAGTTTTGTTTGATAAGTCATTTATTATTCAAATTGAAGTTTTTATTTCGAGAATTCTGGCGAATGGTTCCGTTTATCGTCTGTAAATCAAAGGTTTTGTGGAATTTGTTTTATCTCAAACTAAATCTTTCAATGATGTATGACTAGCTGCAGCAAAATAACATAGGTACGTATTACATATAAGTACCCTTTTATTTATTCGGTTTCAGTACTTGGAAACTACGTTTACTTCAAATTAATAAATACATCAAAAGTAATAATACAGTTTCGCAACCGCCATCTTGGAAACCTAAACGTACGTCAACAACATCCATTTCGCGCGCAAACTGTAGACTACACAGTTTCCCTTGCAGACGGCAATTTACGCGCGAAAAGCAACTGATACGTCGTGTTTATGTTTTGTTTACATGAGCGACATTGACGCCAAGTTGAATGTTTGAGATTAAGTTTAATATTTAAACAACATAAGCTGCTCAAAGTCGGTGAAACTTTGAAGGTCGAAGTTGATGTGACGAGCTGGTAATCTGTTTGTTACAAACATTGTTAGGCTAGTAGCATATGACCTTAATTTTCCATGAAAATATTGCACAACTGGGCAAAGGCTTCGTCTTTATCAATCTATGGCCATGTTTGGTCCGATGAAAATTTCGTTAAAGAAAATCATTTTTCTTACAATGCGCGCTTATTAGTCTACTAGCTCAAACTTATACCAAATAATAGGTAGGTACTATATTTATGATGATAAACCACAAAAACATCTCCTTATCTACCAAGATTAATTTAGCACCCCACAATTTAGCCATTAATCATTTATTTAACTAGACACCTACAAGAAAAGAAGCTCAATGTCCCGCCCATTACCTCCTCCCACAAAAATAAAGATTAGGTATTTACTTGTCCAAATAAAAAATCCTTATAAACGACGCAAACACCGAAATATTTGAATTTCAAAAACTTTTAATTCGCGCCAAGTTTCCATAAGTACAGTACGTACGCAGTTCGACATTCGATTAGAATAGTAAACGGCGTGGCGCGGTGGGGGACAGACGTCCCCCTGTCTGCGCCCTCGCCCGACGCCCTTTGCCCTTTCGCAAAGATCAACTTTGATTAATGGCGCAGATGCGTATCTTTTTCGGCGGGAAAATATTATTAGGTCCCTTTAGTATCCTTTAGGTCTTGTTCTAGTTAGGTTCTTATCAAATTGTAATTATTTTGCGAATATGTGTCTGTGGAGATATCGATATTGTTGCAGAAGTCTATTTTATTATAACTATTACGGGGTCATTCCGAACAATGTTGGTTCTATCTAGATGAGGATTTTATTGTGTAGGTATTTATTATCTAATTTCTGATAATAGCTCGCCAGAGTTAACGTGTAGTTATTTTTATGAACATTTTATAGACCAAGGATTTATTGAGAAATAAAAACATTGGCGAAATGAAATCAAATCATTCAAAATTTTATTTATTTATTAATTACATAATTAACTTTTTGCTAATTACAGATTAACTTATTTGTATTACTAGTAGTATGTAGGTACTACATATAAACCAAAAAGTATTCCGTAAATGTTAAATCAGTTCTATGTAAAATCGTTTACAAATGTGCATCCCAGAAAAGAAAGATTTTTTGAGATGCACATTTGTGTTTAACGAATATTTATGGATAGAAGCTTCAAGCTCTAAAAATGCAATCATAAACAAAAATGAAAAAGATACGAAAACGTAACAGTATTTCGATTTTACTGTGACAAAGTATTAATAGTAACTTACGTACTTATTTGCTATTGTATATCTTAGGAAAAAACTTATTTAACTGGATGGAGTTAAATAACTTTTTTTCAAAGCCCCTAACGTAGAAGTAATACCCCTACCACATTTACAAGCAAATCACTATTCCGCAAGCAAAAACTAGTTAAAACAACAAAGCTTTAATTTAGTCACCGTCAAATCACGCCATCACTCACCGCTAAAACCTAAATAGGTAAAAAAAATTACGGGCCCCCGTCGCTTCTGCAATTTGCGCCCATTAGTCTGGGGCAGGCGTCTCGCGCCCGCGGGTGCACGCGCACCGAGCGGCCCGGCGGCGCCCTTACCCTGCCCTTAAAACAGGATACGGCGCAATATCCAAATTTCACCTTACTTTAGTATTTTTAACTTCTATAAACTGATCCACCCACTGTGTTTAAAGTCCATTCCGTCAGTACTTTCCATATCGAAGTAATTAATTCTAATTCTGTAACAAATCTTTTTCTTAGTACGAATGTACCCAGCTTTCCCTGCGCCCTTTATTTGTCCTTACACCCGGGTTCGCTGATTTCGACGTCTATTGATGTTCTAAGTTACTTTGAGGTAGATTAGCTTGGTGTTCGAAAAAACCGCTTTTAATGCCGTATGAGCAATTTAACACTGATTTTCTTTTGAAACTCGACAGTTCTTGTTGTAAGTACAAGCGTACTGAAGCTTCGTCCTTAAATCTGTACAAGCAAAGTCGTCTGTTCATAAAGGATAATCGGTGCTCATTTAACAATAACGAGACTACTAACTTACATGTGCGTACAGAATTACTCAGTTTTTGTTTCGCGCAGATTTATTTTACGTCGATCTCGAAGGACCAAAAATCTTTGGTCCTCCGTCCTGACGTCCTGTCTCGTTACCACAAGTGCGTCTGTACCGAGATCGTAGCTCGTCCTTATCGTGTCCTTAGAACAGAATACTTGTCGGAGTTTTCACGGGAATAGATCTCCGGGGAGACTGAAGAGGTGCCTCAGGAATAGCAAGTGTGGCCGAAACGTTGTTGAAAGTTAAATTATGCTTGTTTAGTTGGTTGTGTGACGTTTATTACTGTGAAACATTGGTAGGTTAGTTTATGCCGTTAATTGTTCGAAGGAGTTATTGCGGCTCTTGTTTTTGAAGTTGGATAACATCAAATAACTTCTCACGCTCTGGCTGGAGCGAGAGGAAGTGGCAGACTTTTACTGACTAAAACCCATCTGTTTGGGCGGCTACTTGGATTTTTGTATAATAAAAAGACTAGATATTTTATCAAGTTCAAGCGCTTTCAACAAGGACAAATCGATGGAACTGGATATAAAATATCTCGTCTTTTTATTATACAAAAATCCAAGTAGCCGCCCAAACATATGGTCCTTCGAGTCGGATTATTAAGAACGCTTGAAGTTGAGGAAATGCCTCGTACTTTTTATTTTCCACAATCCAAGTAGACGCCATAACACTAAATAAGTATGTCGTGACCAGATCTTAGAATTGATTACTTCATCATGTGACCGGCTATTTCATGAAATAGCTAAACACATGATTATATCATGATATGGTCAAACATGGCTGATCATATCGTAAAATAGTTACGTTGCAGTTGCCTACTGCTAGAGCCCACTGTTCCTCAATGTACCTATTCCTGTTTTCTACTACAAAATATCGACTGTAAATTGGCAACCGGTCCTAAATAAATTTTTTTTAAGATTTATTTTTTAATACCAGATTACATATTTCATACTCCGCAGCGTTGCAAGAAGTCCCATCATGATTTTCCCACCTAAAAAAAAAAAAAAAAAAAAAAAAAAAAAAAAAAAAAAAAAAAAAAAAAAATCTCGAGATGCATTTTTTTGGCGCCAGAATCGACTTGATTCAACTTGTACTAATTTCAACTTCTTCTGTTGATTTAAATTGTCCTATCTTGATTTTTATATTAGAAGGAAGCATATTATGCAACTTTTGTTTTCAAAAGGTGTGTAATAAAAATATTTTAAAAACACGTATGGTTTACTCAATATAAATGGTACCCATCGCGCGCGGGGGGTATTATTATTACGTAATTCGGCGTATTTTAGAAAAATCACAAAAAAAAAACTTTTTCCGGTTTTTTTCAAAATTTTTGGCCAAATAAATTTCAAACACCCGTGTGAACAGTACGACAATTAAGCGCTTCTCATGGTCATTCAAGTTTATGTGCAATCGGCGCTCGAGGGGATGACGCAAACAAGTATTTTCTTCATCCCGTAAAGTAGTTTACAGTCGATATGCTTTTGACAGGAAGATTTCTAAAGTATCCCGGAAATAAAAACTGTTCTCGTGGTATAGGTAGACCGTGGCTAGCTGTGAGGGTAAAATCGCCGGAAAACATAGTTTGTTAATTTTTTAAGTCATCATCGTTATTTCAGTTAAACGATATCTACTGTTGGACATAAACCTCCCCCAAGCGTCACACGACGACCGATCCCAGGATCAGTGTAATGTTTATTACTGAATAAACACCTAAAAAAACTAGATGAAAATATTAAGTTTAGATAAAGATACACAAGGTTTCAAAACAGTTTCTCCCCGCCTGTCCCGTCGCTTAGGTACACTTGTACCGAGCTCTCGAAGCCCTTGGCAAGTCCTTTCCCAGGATACCTAAAGACTTGTCAACCTGCTAAAATGGATTAAGGTAGGCTTACACTGATAGGGAGCTACATAACCACCGATTGTCGTTACCTCTAGGACAAGTGCACTGTTCTTTTAAGATATGGCGAAGGGGCGAAACAGCAGTAAAAAGCTAGTTCTTTTCCTAAAAAAAAACACTTTGCACTAGGAAATACTCTTGTATAGAAGTCACATACACAAGACACCCAGACCCGGAACAACTATATGTCAGCCATACAAATTTATTATAAAACGTTTTTTAACTGACCTAAAGAAGTACAATATTGGACATTGGTCTCCCCCAAGCGTCGCCAGACCGAGCTGACTGTTTTTTTACTTTCATGCGATGCGACCCAAAAAATATTTGAACTAAATAAACTAGTGCGCCTAACCATCAACGATTGCATCACTGCTTACCATCAGGTGGGATCGCTGTCAAGCATTAGTTTATATCAAATAAAAAAAACGGTTTATCTGTACTATATAATTTACTAATATTATAAAACTAAAAAAATCTTTTAGTGCTTTTTTTATTTTAGTTTTGTTTAAGGCAGTTTTACGATAATTTAATACTTACCCAAACACAAACTCCTCATTTAGCCAAGCACCACAGCAGGCAGTTTGTTGGCAGACGTAGCTCCGATATTATGAAATGATTATTTACTTGCTTTTGCCCGCGGCTTCGCTCCCGTCAACTGACTACTATATCCTACTCTACCCTACTCTACCCTACTCTGCCCTACTCTACCCTACTCAAAAAAAAAAAGTATCCTATGTCCGTCTCCTGGTTCTAAGCTACCTCCTCACCAACTTTCAGCCAAATCGGTTCAGCCGTTCTTGAGTTATAAATAGTGTAACTAACACGACTTTCTTTTATATATATAGATATTTAAATTATCGTTATTACACTTAATGACCATATAATTACTATCTATATGAAGCCATAAAAATCCAATTGAACAGAATAAAAAAATAAAAGAAAAAAAAATTAAGATTTCTCTGTTATTGTATCTTTTACTAACATAGATTTTAAGGGGTGTGATTACTACGGTCTGAAACAAAATTATTTTTTTATAGCCCATTTATCGTGGAAAGCTATTATATAGGCTATATAACATCTACCTACGACCAAAAGAAGCGGAGCAGTAACCTAAGAAGCGAGCAAAACCGCGAGGGATAACTAGCTACTAAATAAACGCAATGAAAATTTTCTCTAAAAGCTTTCTATTAGGTTTGGCGGCAAGAAAAATACATAAACTTTCAAAAGTTTTCTCCGGCCGTCCTGTCGCTCAAGTACAGATGTACTGAGCTACGGATGACCCTGACTAGTCCTTCAGCCAGGATCCTGACTTGTCATACTACTGAAAGGATTGGGGTAGGCTTTAGTGGGAATATAACAATAGGACCGTAAGTTATTACGTTCTTTATTTACTTAATATGTTCAGTGATGGAATAGTTTTATGTTCAATTTTGATGTTATTACTTAGCTGTAGATCCCTAAAAGTCACTCAGGCAGACTTTTATCTTGGCCAATTTGTCACTGGTGCTGATAGATGGTATATGTCTATACAACACTGCGCACACGTGTGCCACACACGCCGATCTGGGCGCGTCGGTCTCCATACATTTAATATGGAAACTAGACTTGTAGAGCTACACTAGATCCACACCACACGATGTCGTTCTACGTACAAATCAGGCGTGTTACACGTGTGCGTCGGTCTAATGTAGTTCTTCCTTAATACCTATACACTCCAATTTGAAAATTAAGTTACAATCATAATTCAAGTACTGAAATTTTACTTAAATGCACATATGTAGTGTTAAAAAAAAGAAAATATTCTAACTGTAGGCACATATAGCGCATCGGTATTGGTATCTACGCACTCACACACAAACACACTACTAACGCAATCAATATTTATCAAGAATTTATCAAAATATATATTTTTTTTTAGCCTAAAATCATTTTTGATTATTTTAGAATAAAAAATTAATTTATTCAGTAGTCGATTCTGAACTACGCCAACTTTCAAGATATGCCTTTATTCTGGGTTTTTTTAGGGTTTTTTTTAATGTAGGAAATCATCTAATGACTTCTCTCGCACTAGGGCGGCGCGAGAGGGCGTGCCAGACTTTTACTGACTACAATCACACTTATGTTCCTTCAGTTTCCCTTTGCGCTCCAGGACCACGGGTTTCCCTTTCAAACCAAAGTCAAACCATGGCCCCAGTTGCAGTAGGCTTCGGCCCTGCTGGGCCCCTATGGTTTTTGAGGATGGGAAGTCATCAAATATGTTCTTCCGCTGTGAGTGGAGCGAGAGAGAGTTCCTTAAATTGCCTTTTGCTTTCTCGGGCTACGATGATTCTTCGACAATCCCGCAATTTTGACAGGCATCGGCCCTACCGGGGCTGTTCAATCTTGCTGACATCTCTTTAAGGTGCAAGTTGAACACAACGGCGAAAGCGAGCTACATATTGCTCGCCGTTCACAAGCCCACGCTTGGTCACGCGAACGCTCAGGGCTTTCCGCCACCTCCTTTCGTTTCTTACCTGAAAGACTTCAGTTATAAGACAACAGATACAAATGTAGGTCAAATTTTATAGCCCTGTAAATCTGATAGGTCAATTTATAGAGGCTGCTAACTATAAAATATGTACTTATAATAAACAGTTTTATGGCTAAATAAATGCGAAGTACTTCTTTTATGGAGATTTTAATATTAGATACTGGCAAAATAGACAGCCAAAAAAAACCCACTGACTATCAAATTCAAAAGATATATCGTAAAAAAGAAAAAGTGTCAAAATCTACGGCCTTCTTAGGGTTTCGTACCTCAAAAGGAAAAAACGGAACCCTTATAGCATCACTTTGTTGTCCGTCTGTCTGTCTGTCAAGGCCCTTTATCTCGGGAACGCGTGGGGTTATCGAGTTGAAATTAAAACCAATTACACAGGTCAGCGGTCTCTTAAAGCTGTGAAAAAATCAAACTTCTAAGTTATCGAAAAAAAAAGATACGGCCATTTATTTTGCAAAAAACGTATATTTCGACACTCTCAAGGAAATCAAAATTCATAGGGTACTTCCCATTGTCCTAGAATCCTGAAATTTGGCATGAAGCTAGGTCTCATAGCACAAGTATAGGAAAAAATCTGGAAACTGTAAATTTGTAGTTAAGTCATACTTTTTTTGCAATTTGGAAAAATCTTCGTAACTCAATTCGGGCATTGAACTGGTTTCATAGGTAAGTTTGTACGGAACCCTCAGTGCTCGAGTCCGATTCGCACTTGATGTAGGTTTTTGTAGTATTTGATAGCTAATGTATGGAGTCTAGTCAGCTTTCTGGCAAAGCTTCGCTGAGGTAGTCAACAATACAATAAAATTCCCAGCCCTATTTTACCGAGATCGTGCCTGTTTCAATGATTCCACTTATTGTCCAGTCGTGCAGATACTTGAGATACAAAACTACACCAATATCCATATATTAAGTATTATTAATTATATTTTATTATTTGTATTGTTCTTACAGTCCATCCTAAGGTTGTCTGGTAGATATCGCTGTAAGTGATAAGACCGCCATTGTACCCATAGATTAAGGGCGGAATTCACCAATAAAACTAATCGCGATTATTTCAAACAAAACTCAGTTTGAGCGTCTAATCGAGATTATAACTTCACTAGCTTTTGTCCGCGGCTTCGCTCGCGTTAAATTCAGGGTTCTAAAATTGCTAAAAGTTCCATATAAAATGTCACCCCCTCTTTTGAGGGGTTGGGGGCAGATTCCCAAAAAAATGATGCACGATTTTTTTGTTAGTCACAAATAGTCCGTATACCAATTTTTAGCTTTCTACCTTAAAAATTGCGGAATGCTCCATACAAACTTCCACCCCCCATTTTAGGGGAGTAGGGGGTTAGAAAGAGACAAAAAGTAGCCTATGTCACTCCATCCCTTCAACTATCTCCACTTAAAAAATCACGTCAATTTGTCGCTCCGTTTTGCCGTGAAAGACGGACAAACAAACAGACACACACACTTTCACATTTATAATATTGATATGGATTTTGCGTTTTACGCTAAACTCAGTTATGATTCTAAACGCCCATGTTTTCGACGTTTGGCTAGCATAATCGCGTTTAGCCGCTGTCACTTTTTAATGTCGTAATATTAATAAACATTGTTTTTTAAACAATTTTCTTTTATTAAGATTGGTTGTTATTTTATTAAAAATATAATATATTACTCCTAAAAATATATTTGAAAACCGCAGCAGGTCGCTGAATTCGCTGATACATGTTGTAGATACAAAACACAAATAAGTACGGCATTTTATGTCCTCTCCCATTTTATCTTAAGTTTTGGTAAACGCGATTAAAATGGTGCTGGTGAAATCGGTTTGACTTAAGCCTAGATCAACGCCGATTTATAAACTAGATTACGCTAAACTCAGTTTTGTTGAACTAAGTTTTATAGCGACTGATGAAATCGGCCCTAAGTTAGTTTAAAAGTTTTGTTACTATTTTGGTTTACAATAAAGTTTTATTCTATTCTATTCCATTGAAAACTAGGAACAATTTAATGTAAAGAACAATGTGTTTTAACGGTTTTCCGTACATTGTTTTTTTTTTCATTTTTCTCTTTTTAAGAACAACTCTGAGACTTCAACAAACATGTAGTTTAAAAAAAACCATACAAATTGGTCCAGTCATTCTCGAGTTTTTCGCTTAGCAACACAATTAATTTATAATTTTTCTTATATAAATATACAGAAAATGGTAATTTAAAACGGTCACGGTTATGATATTATAAGTAAGTCTCGACCATGTCTCTCAATTCCGCAAGGATCTCAAGTGGCTCCCTATCCGTCTTCGTAGGAACACTCGGGTATTATGTCTCTTATACAACATCCTTTTCAACCCTGCATACCCTGGCTACTTGCGTGATCGTTTCTCGTTCACTCGCCCTGCCGATGCCCCTTGCAGATCCCACCTTAAATTCCATCTTAATTTCCCATCCCATAATACCCATTTCTATTCCAACTCCTTCTCTTTTCATACGGTACGACTGTGGAACTCACTTCCAGCTAAGATCCGTGACGCTAAAAGTGTATCTGTCTTCAAGATGCTAGTCAAAGAACATTACCTCTCTACCATCTCGTAAAATTATATTTTGTACCTAGATATATATTTTTATAATTTAGTTTATGTATTGTATCTATTTATGTATTTTATATACGGTTATTGATATATATAATTATGTATTATTTGATTTAATTTAGATAATATAGTATAGGTATATATATATATATATATTTTAATTTTCTAACTTATTTGTATACACTGTGTCTACATGTCTCATCCTACTCTCCTGTCGCAGGTCTGCTGGAAGAAATTTCATTTGAAATAAGCAGTACCTTTGTGCTCTTCTGTCTGCTTTTGTTATTTTCATTTTTAAGTGTTTGTGTGTACATAAATAAATAAATAAGTTTGTGCTTACCTTAGTTACAACACAACAACAATACAACAACAGGTTGTTGATGTTGTGTTGTGTGTGTTTTGTCGTTGTTATGTAGTGAATCTTCTTTCACTTGTGTGTTAAGTGCCGCACCAACACAATTTAGAAATCACACACAGACACATAGAGGAAGCCTATGTCCAACAGTGGATGATGATGATGATGATGACCACATGTCAAAGGCGTCAAAACATCCCCATAGAATCATCGATATTCTAAATACTATAATGCCAGCCACACACGATCCAGTTTAACGTCAAGTTTAAAGTCCGGTAAACTTGAGAGTATGTAGCTATCAGTATGCATGACAAGTCTATTGTGAGTATGAGCAGCCAAATATGCTTGACGTTACTCGGCAAACTTGACGGTAAACTGTATCGTGTGTGGCTAGCATAATACTCATCCATATGTCATCAGAAAGGGCCAAATTACAAAACTGAAATACCAGGGCACCATACTTTATCACAGCTCTTTTAATCTGTGATTTTCCACCTCTTAAATAGCAGAAAAGAATTTGTATCTCTCAACGTGTTCGCGTTAAGAATGATATATTATTATGAGTCGGGAGTCACGTAGGCTTGCTGAAGCTTCCTTTATAAATAACTAAAGTCGGTCTGTCCGAGTTTTTGGGAAACTTTAAATATGTCGTCTTTTTTTTTTAAGTGTGGAAATCATCTAATGACTTCTCGCGCTCTGGGCGGAGCGAGAGGGCGTGTCAGACTTTTACTGACTAAAACCACACCTGTGTCAGTTGCCCTTTGCGTTCTAGGACTACAGGTTTCCTTTTCAGAAATTCTCCGCGGTCCTAGCTAGCGGGTATTGGCCCTGCTGGGCCCCTACGGTTTGCTGACATCTCCTTGAGGAGCGCGTGGATCACTACGCGCTGTTGACGACTGCGCTCGGTCCGATCAATTACCGGACGGCCGGATATGTCGTCTGGGACAGCCTTTGAAACTTGCCTGCGTTTATTTTACAAGCTTTTATTTACTTTCACCAGCTGTCCCGATGTTTGTATGTCTGTAATCAAATCTTGCAAATTAGATTCGATCCATTTCCCGGTTACCGATTGTGCTGAAATTTTGCATGCATGTGTAAATCAGATGACAATGCAAAATTATTATGACATGGAGCCGATCTGATGATGGAACCGGAAGGTGGATATAGGAACTCGGATAACCCTATCGTGTTTGAGCTTTTTGGAATGGTCTTGATGAGTATTAACTACTTATATAAGTATATACCACGCTATAAAAGCTTGCCATAAAAAAATGATTTTCTTGCTATAAAAAAACTCATATGTTGGTGCAATAGCGGATGGTTAAAGTCAATAATCATTGTTGTCATGTAAAATTAATTTGCAGTACACCACAGACTACCCCCTTTTTAAGTTCTACAGTCCATCCTAAGGTTTTCTGGTAGATATCGCTGTCAGTGATAAGACCGCCATTGTACCCATAGTTTTGTGTAAAAGCTTTGTTACAATTTTATTTATTTTATTTTATAGATATCTCACAGACAAATAGAATAAATTATATAAACATTGTAATATCAAATCGCTAATTACAAGCCTCCACACATAGATAAAAAAACTATATATATCCATAAAAAGAAAGTACACACAAGTCAATTAATTACTAACGAGAAGTTTATCACCGAAAAAATGCTGTGCCATTTGCCGTCGTAAGGTCGCCACACTGGTGCAAAACAAGTCAATATCAAGGTCCTTAGAAAGTGTATTGAAATCAAGTGCACTCCTTATTGAAAAAACATTTTTCATATAATTGGTCAATGCGAAAGGTACATTTAACATTGGTCGCTGACGTAATCCCATTAGGTTTGTGCGTAGATTTTGATGTACAATAAAGTTTTTTCTATTCTATTCTATTGTTAATGCTACTGTTATAATTAACTTTGACAGAAGTAGCAACGTGGTGCAACCCACTCTTAGTCAATCTTTGTCTTAATTTTTTTTTCGTTTCTATTTTCTGCGCGTTTCCTTGTTTCAAATAAATGGTTTCTATTCTTTCTATCTTTAACTGTCTACTGTTTAAAGAAAATTCCGCTTAACTTTGTATTTTTCTTCGCTTGTTGGACTGTCTTTGACAAGCTTATGACTTCCTCAATATTAAGATAATACAAGTGATTGCTACAACCTAGGAGTCTGAATAGGTTACCCTAGGCAAGCGCTCTCGACCGTCGACCATATCATCGCTTACTATCAGCTGAGATCAGTGATTTGACGGCACCGTTAGCGTTCAGCGATTGTCTGCTGTGCTACGTGTTGCAGGTTCGATTCCCGCACGGTACAAATGTTTTATTTAGACCACAGATAGTTGTTCCGGGTTTGGATGTTTTTTTTTTAGGTGGGAAATCATCTAATGACATCTCCCGCCCTTTCGTGTCAGACTTTAACTGACTAAAAACCCACTCCTGTTCCTTCGTTGCCTTCCATACCAGGGCCGAGTCTTCCTATCAGAATCAGACCCTTGGCCCCAGTAGGCTTCGACCCTGCTGGGCCCCTACGGTTTCGCTGACAGCTCCTTGAGGCGCGCGTGGAACAGTACGCGCCGTCGACGACTTGGGCTCGGTCCGGACGGTTACCGGACGGTCGGACACGGGTTTGAGGGTGTAGTTTATGTAAACTACACCCTCAAACCCGTGTCCGACCGTCCACAAAGCGCTCACAAGCATGTGCTTGTGAACGCACCTACGATACAGTAGTAATTCCAAGTGTGGAGCAACATTTTATATTAAAAAAAAAGATTGTGGTCAAGCACAAACAATAAAAAGAAGTTGACCAGCAGCATAGACACAACATACTCGCGATTTAGTGAGCAGTGGTGGCCGAGTGGTAACGGCCCCGACTTACGAGTTGTAGGTCGCGGGTTTAAACCCAGTCAGGCGCATTACTTTGCGTAATTTATTTCATCACCACTACTCTCAAAAATGTGAAGGAAAACATCGTGAGGAAACCGGCATGTCCTAGAACCAAAAATTCGAAGACATGCGTTATTCATCAACCCGTACTGGGCCCGCGTGTTGGATTATGGCCCATTCCCTTTCCCAGAGAGGAGGCCTGAGTCCTAGCAGTGGGAACATTAAAAGGCTGATTATACTATTATTATTATAACATACTCGCGCGCTCGTTCTAAATCTGTGAATGAGGAAGCCCGGTTCTAAGGAACTCAATGGCGTTCGGAACCTCTCTTCCAAAGCCCTCCATCTCCCTCTACCTATTTCAGTAACTCACCTGGTAACGAATAATTTACTACAAAAAAATATGACGTAATTCAGAAATTGAGATAAAATATAGCCCGTAAAGACAATTCAGTCGACATCGCTATTCTGCGAGTCTATTTCGATGCGGGCGGAGCCGCGGGGCATAGCTATGGTTTGTCTATATTTAAAGCCATGTCTGCCGACTGCCGGACAAGTATTCAGGTCAAAGTATTAGGCTCTTCGTAGATACATTGTGACAACGGGAGGAACTTTCCGGGGGAGTATATTTTGGGAATATTGCTTAAAATAATACTCGTAACTGAATCGGTGAGAGGAATCTCAAGCTCAGAAACATTTTTACCTATTTCTCTTCACCTGCCATGTTTTCTCTTTACTACCCTGGTTGACTGGTAGAGAATGTATAAGGCATTAAGTCCGCCTTTGTACCTTTGTTTTGCATAAAGTTTTAATAAAATAAAAAATTTTTTAGGTGGTCAATCATCTAATGACTTCACGCGCCCTAGGGTTGGGCGGGAGGGCGTGTCAGACTTTTACTGACTAAAACCACACCTATGTTCCTTCTTTGCTTTGTGTTCCAAGACTCCGGGTTTCTCTTTCAGAAGTCAACCCATGGCCCCAATAGGCTTCGGCCCTGCACAGAAACATTGGATTTATGATACTACCATACTTTTTTGTGGTGGGGTATTATCAAATAACCTTTCCCGCTCTGGTTGGAGCAAGAGGGAGTGTTAGACTTTTACTTACTAAACCCCACCTGCGTTTCTTTAGTTGCCCTTTGCGTTGCAGTGCTGCTGTCACTCATTTGAAGAATACCGCAGTCCTGAGGCAGTCCCCTGGATACTAACATACTATGGGTAAATTTACTTAATTCAACTGATCACGATTGATTCCACATTTAAACTAACTTCAAGAGCAGTCAGTCTCAATAGTCTATAGCAATGATGACACAGACAAGTCTTAAACGCGCTGTAGAAGCGTCCGACCGCCTTCAGTTTCAGTGTTGAAATCCCCCTAAGTAAAACCGCGCCAACACCTGTTCTTTTTGGTAATTGGAGTCAGCAACAAGAAACCACGATGGCTGTTTTTGGGCTAAAAAAAACATCAAATTACTTCTGTCTCTTTAGATGGCGGGAGAGTCAGATTTTTTACTGACTTGATGCCACCCGTGTTCCTTCAGTTACCCTTTGAGTTCCAGGGCCACGGTAACTCTTTCGAAAAGTCCCGCAGCGCTGGCAGGCACTGGCCTTAGAAGACCTCGTCAATTATGCTGACAGCTGTTTGAGTGTGTTCCTTGCGTGATCGCATCATAGCATAGCATAGCATAATCAGCCTTTTAATGTTCCCACTGCTGGGACTCAGGCCTCCTCTCTCTAGGAGAGGGAATGGGCCGTAATCCACCACGCGGGCCCAGTGCGGATTGGTGAATGTCACATGTCTTTGAATTTTTGGTTCTAGGACATGCCGGTTTCATCACGATGTTTTCCTTCACCGTTGATGAAATAAATTGCACAAAGTAATACGCCTGGCTGGGTTTGAACCCGCGACCTACAACTCGTAATTCGGGGTCGTTACCACTCGACCACCACTGCTCTCATCAGCTGATCGCATCAGCAATGAAGATATCCGCAAGAGAACCAAGGTTACGGACATAGCCCAAAGAATCAGCAAACTTAAGTGGCAGTAGGCAGTGACATTACTCGCAGAACAGATTGTCAATGGGGCCGGTTCAGGAGTGGCAACCGCGTACCTTCCACAAGGTGGATAGGTGGAGTGGTGGTGGTGGATAGGTGGTGTTTATTTTTTGTATTATAGACGACCTGGTAATGGGCACGGAAATCTGATGGATGGGAGAGGTCATTATATTTAACAGTGGACGTCTTTCGGCTGAAATGATGATGGTGATGATGATGGGTGTGTGAGCTCTTCGCACGTGCAACACAACGCGCCGTCAACCCAAGCCTGAGCCATATCACGTTGACTGACTCTGGAAAAATTCATAAATGTCATAGTCATTAATTTGTCACCTATCTATCCGATACTAATTATACTTACGAACTAACATAGCATAGCATAGCATAGTCGGCCTTATAATGTTCCCACTGTTTGGACTCAGGCCTCCTCTCTAGGAGAGGGAATGGGCCGTAATCCACCACGCGGACCCAGTGCGGGTTGGTGGATGTCACATGTCTTCGAATTTTTGGTTCTAGGACATGCCGGTTTCCTCACGAAACATCGAACTAACATATCGACGGTTGAAAGGCTAATTGATCTAAGCGATATTTAAAAAAAAAAATTAAACCTGACTCAAACGACGGAGAAAAATTTGCTGATTCCGAATATGTATATAACTCAATATTGGAAAAAATGTCGTTTAGATCAATTAGCCTTTCAACCGTCGATATTATCACAAATTTCGACACCAACCTCAACAATTCCAATCGCCATTCAACTCTTTCAATTTCGCAATTTCAAAAAAAAAAAACTAGAAATGCAATCGATACCCACAATTATAATAACAAAAACGGTAATTAATACTTGTAGCGGGTGCAACACAATACCTCTTTGTCGGCAGCCGTCGAGTAACAATAGACAAGTGGACAGATGACACTTTACAGTGTGACCAGTCTTTTGTGAAGTTTTGGACAAAAAACAAACTGATTACTAAAGTAACGGTACTTTTTTGGATACACCTTTTTTGTGTCTAGCCGTTCTTTTATTTTAACGGGGCAAAGGGTAATGTTTTTTATGTAGGTTGGACTGAAACCCAGCCAGATGGATGTAGCTACTGTGTTCTATAGATACCTGTAACGTCAAAATTATTACCAACTTTTTCTTATTTGAGACTTCGTAAAAGGACTGGAACAATTTGCCGGCTGCGGTTTCCCGTCCGATTATAATTTCTATTAGATGTCTTCAAGGCTAGAGTGAATAGGCTCTTAAACTAGTGCGCCTCACCATCGACAATTGCATCATTGCTTGCCATCAGGTGGGATCGCAGTCAAGCACTAGTTTATATCAATTTACTACAGCTTTATGCTGGAATACAGACATTTTACTTTCTTCTTCTTCTTTTCGTGTCGATGTAGGTACTCTAGAAAAAATTTATCTGACCAGTATTTGGCAACCTCTACGGCTCTGTTATTGGCCTCGTATAGATCCTGAAAGTTGCAGGTGGTTGTGCAGGATGCTTTGGTAAAGGTCTAATAACTAAATTGCTATCCAGGTCATCGAACGATGAACACGCCACGATCTCGGTGATAAGTCCCCTCTTTAAGGAATGATCATAGACGTGACACGGCGGCGTCTTCACCTTCCGTATGACGGAGGTCCTCAACGGACACAGATTCGGCAGGAAGATATGCGCGGGCATCACGATTGCGTGGATTATCTGGTAGACACGATGGAGCATACGGTAGAGTTCTGTCCGGTTTGGAGTCCGCCGTCCCCTCGTAGAGGAGATCAGCGTAGGCAAGTCGGAGCAGGCTACGTGTGAAGCATCAAAATCAATCCAATGACTGAACCACTAAGGGCAACATTTCACCGGGACACCATGGCGGCGCGACCAGTCGCCGCTACCAACAAAATGTATACAGCTCTATAGAGAGTTACTCACCTGGTGTCCGTTTGGTTGCGCTACCAATTCGGCGGCGCGACCAGCTCGGACGCGTGCACTTAAGGTCCATTTTGAAACTGTCTCAGTGTGGTCTAGCAACTCTGGTGTTTGTATGGTGTCTAGTTTGGTAGCTTACGGACACCATGGCGGCGCAACTAGTCGCGCCATGGTGTCCCGGTGAAATATAGCCCTAAGTGCAAATAAAAACTCATAAAAACACATAATTCATAAACCATTTCACACTAACACTTTCCTTTCATCGTCAAAAGCATTTAAAATACAAATAAGGCCATATTTATTGGACCATATCACGCAAAAATGTAGAAACATAAATGTCGCATAGAGACCGTGTTTGCACGTAACTTAAAGGTCTAATTAGCTGGATGCCTATGCAAATATGGCGACATGGGGGTTCCCCCATGGTGCACTGGGACTTTTAATGGGAATTCATAGATTGTTAGTGAAAGTGCTGGGGAAATTGTGCTGGGAATTTGTTGCTAACGAGAGCTGGCGCACGTGTAAAGTTTACGGTTGAAACTATTGCTGAAAGTGAATTTTAAACAAGAAACAAAGCAGATAAATGGGGTTTTCAAAGTCGTATTGTAAACATATAATATTTTTCATGATTCAATTTTCAAATGTTCTCTTAATGCTCTTTGTACTAATTAAACTTATCGTAAAAATACATAAATACATAAATTCTATGCGACATGTGACAGGCTTGTGATGTAGCTGACTATCTCGTCTTAAATTGATTATAATTTTAATGTTATATAGTTGGATTTAATGTAAATATTGTGATTTTAAACTTTTATACATTAAAATTGTGTGTAACCTGATATATTACTTAGGTTTTGTTTCATCGCAATCGGTTGACTATATCGAAAGATATACTACATTTATTGTTAGGCGGTACGAAGTTCGATGGGTCAACTAGTATGAAATAAGCAGCACCTTTATGCTCCTCTATCTGTTTTTTTTTTTTTGTTTTTAAGTGTTTTTGTGTACATAATTAAAATGAAAACTAAATAATATTTCCTTGAAAATTCGTTGCATTTAACCATCCTCTCAGTGTATTTCAGGATTGAGTGAAAACATTTAGCATAGCGCGTCGGGTCGGCCGCATTGTTACAATATCTGTGCTATTAGCTATATTTAGAATATTGGCGCCTACCTGCTGTAGGGACAGCCTTATTGTTATTCAAAATGAACTTATCTGTGTGAATCCTAATTAGTAGGTGATAACAATTCAAACGGTATAACATAATTTGTGATATTTCTCTATTTACAATGCTAGCCTGTGACAGTCCCACTATCACTATTTCTCATATAGAGAAATCACGATACATTAGGTGATCATCACGCTCGCTCAAGGTGGTCATCTGGCCTGTTGGTCTAGTGGTTAGTGGCCACAAAGGGCCACTAACCACTAGACCAACAGGCCTAGGTGATAAGCACGATCATTTGTTCTGTGTCTGGGTGTAAATTATCTGTAATATATATGTATTTAGATTTATATATGTATGTTGTCTAGTAGGCATGAGCTCTGCTTAGTTTTCGACTAGATAGCGATGTGCGAAAATTCTAAAAAGAAAAAGTTGTCGCATTCTCACGTCGCTTCTGTGTGAGACCTTAAGTTATTCATTCATTACAATCTGCTTTACTAAAAGGACTGAAGGAACCTTCAATCAAAAAGTTTGGTTCACGACAAAACTTCACCTGTCTGCTACTCTGAGCAAAGTTACATTGACAAGTTCATGTGAGGGGAAATTGAAATGTTTATGTTTCTGTGAAAGGGCACGGCACAAGTGTCATTATTTCATTATGCCATGTTTTGAATGAAAATCAAATAAAGTTTAAGGGCGAGATGAAAGTTTGCAACATTTAACAGCTAATTAAACAGAAACATAACAGTACTAAGTACATTCGTACCCGACTAGCTTTATTCGCCTTTTTTAGGGTTCCGTACCTCAAAAGGAAAAACGGAACCCATATAGAGGATCACTTTGTTGTCTGTTTGTTTGTCTGTCTGTCTGTCAAAACCCTTTTATACTAAGATCCTAGAGCGATCTGATATAACTTATTTTCACTTGGTTGAAACCTTAGGTTCTCAGTAGCGTCTCATGTGCTTTGAATACCTGTGAACTTGTGGAGCTCCCCCTTGGGGTCCCTGGACAGGTACCAGATGAGAAAGGAACTAAAAGTACTTAAATTTTTATGGCTGATTTTTATATGTTTTATAGAATATTATTCTAAAGTAGTATCATAAGTGTCAGACACTTTCTATGGACCAAAACTTCTGTCAGACGATTTAAAGCTCCACAAAAAATAAATAAACTTTACTTATTTTACATGTTTCCCTGGGACCTGCTGCAACCGCGCCGCCGCGCGTCCGCCACCCTGAGTTGCAGCTGAGCAAACGGATGCAGGGCGAAGGGCGAGTATTCTGCGCCTTAAAACAGAATCGACTCACTAGGGAGGATACCTGAAACAAAACCGGGCACATCCGTAGGCTCTAAAGCGGCAGCCCCGCTAGCGGATTAAGGCATAGTGGGCTAATCACTCGCTTGCCCGACAATCATAGATTCTTGAAACCGAAACAGTAAGAAACCGGACCGATTCTTCACAGACGACTTTTGGCATGAAAACACGGACACGAATTGCTTTTTGGAATGTACGTACGCTTACCGGCGACAGTCGACTAGCCCAGGCTGAAGCAGTGATGATTAATTACAACCTGCAAATTCTCGGTCTAAGCGAAGTGAGGAGAAATAGTTTTGGCGAGATGAGAACGTCCGGGGGCTTGACTTTGCTATATTCGGGCAAAGAAAGTGAGGAAGATGTGCATGAGTATGGCGTGGGACTCCTCCTTTCTAATGCAGCAAGGAAAAGCCTTGTGGACTGGAAACCAATTTCAGACCGGATCATGTACGCCCGTTTTAGCTCAAGAGCCCGGAAGATTTCTATCGTACAGTGTTACGCCCCAACCAATGCATCATCGGAGGATACCAAAGATGACTTCTACAATGCCCTTAACGCCACCCTTAGAGGCATAAAAAAGCAAGACATCGTCTTCGTCATGGGGGACCTAAACGCAAAGGTTGGGAAGATAAACACTAACCGCGAGCGGCATATGGGTACGCAGGGACTTGGAGTATGCAACGAGAACGGCGAACGATTTATCGAGTTTTGTCAGAACCACGACTTGACCATCGGAGGTACATTATTTATCCATGGCGACCACCATAAGTACACGTGGAACTCACCCGATGGAGTCACCAAAAATCAAATTGACCACCTTGCCATTAGTTCCAAGTGGCGTTCTTCATTGCTCGATGTCCGTAACCGCAGGGGTGCCGATATTGATAGCGACCACCATCTGGTTGTTGCTGAAGTCCGGCTTAAAATTGCAGTGGCCCGTAAAGTTGGAGGACTGGGTAAAATAGGAAGAAGGTTCGATGTGAGCAAATTGTATGACTCCGACATCCGAAAAGCTTTTCAACTCGAGTTACGCAATCGTTTTTCGGTACTCGAAGCTGCTACGGACTCACTGGACGAGGAGTGGAACCGTATCAAAGTGGCCTATACAGAGACCAGCGCCGTTGTTTTGGGACACAAATCGAACAATTCTCGCGAAGACTGGATGTCACAGCGTACGTGGAGCCTGATTGAAGACAGACGAAACCTTCATCTGAGACTGCTTGAGACACATAATGATACCGTAAGAACCGACCTTAATATGCAGTACCGCCAAAAGCGCAAGGAAATTTATCGCAGCACCCGCAAAGATAGGAGACAGTGGGCTGATGGTATTGCGGATCGTGCTCAACAAGCTGCGAACTCCGGTAACCTAAGGGAGTTATATAACGCTACCAAAACCTTGACAGGAAACAATAAGTCAAAAAAGAAGCCACTGAAGTCCAAAGATGGTCAGCTCATTGTGACGTCAGAAAAGCAGCTGCTTCGCTGGCGTCAACACTTTGAAGAGGTCTTCCGTCCATCCGCAGCATTGACCACGGACTCGTTGCAGACTGTATCTCCACCAGCCCGGTTGCTCGACATCGATACGGAACCACCATCGGCCTCTGAAGTTGCTAAAGCGGTCCACTCTTTGAAGGCAGGTAAAGCGCCAGGACTTGACCTGATTACGGCGGAAATGCTACAAGCTGACATATCCTCTGCCGTCGATGTTCTGACGCCCCTTATTGAAAAGATCTGGACCGCCGAAGAGCTCCCGGACGAATGGAACAAAGGTCTTTTAATCACTGTACCCAAGAAAGGTGATCTTAGTCAGTGCAATAACTGGAGAGGTATCACGTTGCTCTCAATTCCCTCAAAAGTGTTCTGCAGGATTATCTTGGATAGGTTGTCTAAGGCCGTGGATCCTCTCCTACGCAAGGAGCAGGCTGGTTTCCGCTCTGACCGCTCGTGCACGGACCAGATCAACACTCTTCGTATCATACTTGAGCAGGCAGCAGAATGGCAGAGGGAGATTTATCTGACTTTTGTCGACTTCGAAAAAGCCTTTGATACGCTGAAGTGGTCCAGCATCTGGTCTCGCCTACTGAGCATTGGAGTACCACCGAAAATTATCCGTCTTCTGGAGGCTATATACAGGAAGTATTCTTGCAAGGTTACGCACGACGGCCTCATCTCTGATGACATCGCAGTTCACGCTGGTGTCCGCCAGGGCTGCCTACTCTCGCCGCTTCTCTTTCTTGTGGTTCTTGACGGAATAATGCTTCGCATCTCCAATAACAGGCGCCGCGGGATTGAGTGGGGTTTGTCCGACGTCTTGGAGGACCTAGATTACGCCGATGACCTATGCCTCCTGAGTCATACCCACGCCAACATGCAAGCAAAGTTGGAAGATTTAAGTCGGGAAGCTGCAGAAACTGGCCTTAAAATAAACATCCGGAAGACACAGGAGATGAGAACGGGTGTGAGGAATCCCGCACCGTTAATGTTGAACTCAGAGGTAGTGGAACGCGTACACAAATTTACCTACCTGGGAAGCGTCGTTTCAGAAACCGGAGGTAGTGAAGAGGACATCACTTCACGGATCGCCAAAGCTCGAGCAACCTTCGCACAGCTGAGACCTGTTTGGCAGTCGCGGAAATTGACCCGACGGATAAAACTTAAAATCTTCGGGTCAAATGTCAAATCTGTACTGCTCTACGGGTGCGAAACATGGAAGGTCACAAAGGACATCTCACGCCAAATCCAAGTTTTCGTCAACGGCTGTCTCCGTCGCATCCTCGGAATTTACTGGCCCGAGACGATATCCAACGTGGAACTGCTGGAAAAATGCCACGAGAGCCCGATCGACCGCCAGATCAAGCGTCGCAAGTGGAGGTGGATTGGTCACACGCTTCGAAGGAATTCCGATCACATACCCAAGCAAGCTTTGGACTGGAATCCGCAAGGAAAAAGAAAGCGTGACCGTCCCCGTCAAACCTGGCGTCGCACCGTATTGGCAGAAGCGGCAAGCAACGGAATGACGTGGAGCGAGGTGAAGCGTGAAGCTCAAGACCGTTCGCGATGGAGAATTACTGTGGACGCCCTCTGCCCCATCTAGGGGACATAGGACATTAAGTCAAGTAAGTCATTTTACATGTTTGATTTTTAAATATGTTATTAAGGTAGGTAACTATTACAAAGTTATATTTCATTAGTCAGACAAATTGTAATGACCATAACGTTACTCAATTCGGGAATTGAACTGTTTTCATAGATAATTTTGTACGGAACTGTCAGTGCGCGTGTCCGACTCGCTCTTGCCCTGCCTCTTGCCTTGATATCTCCACGCGTTCTCGAGATAAAGGATCTTGACAGACAGACAGACAGACGAATATCAAAGTGATCCTATAAGGGTTCCGTTTTTTCCTTTTGATTCAAAAGATTCAAAAGCATTTATTTCAAATAAACCATTTACAGGCACTTTCGAAATGTCAAGAAGTCAGTCAGTCAGAAAAAAATGATGCTAATTGCACATTCCAAAGCGTAGATCTCTATGGAGAAAAATGTGCAAGAAACTCAATGGAAACTCTTTTCAATCATGTTTTGTAATTACAAATATCTCTGTTACATGTTTCTTGTCGCTCTCATTGTGAGAACGGTTTGAGGTACGGAACCCTAAAAAGTATAGGAACATGAAATTTTGAACAAGGTTTAGTTTATTTCATGAGGTAGGAGAGCAATAAGAGGGGTTTTTGGTATTTCAACCTTGAAAGGGGTAATTTAGAAAGTCGAAAAAACATTTAGGATATTTATTTTGCAAATTGTAAACATTCTCTTACATAAAAAACTTAAATATTAAATAAACTATACTAACACCTAATTATGTACATAAATATAATACAAAAACACAAAGGACACTCAGGCGTCGAAATATTCCTCCACATCGCTGTCATCCGGAAATGTGCCCAGAAGACTGGCAGCATTGTCACGTTGAATGACAATGCTAATTCTTTGGGCGAAGAACGAGCCAGCCCTCTGGTCACGCAAAGTGTCGATCAGACGGCGAGAAATTTCCTTGAAAAGGAGACGCGCACTCGGACCCCATGATCCAAGCGTTTCGACCCCAAACGGCTTAAAACTGTAATTACCAATAAGGTTACAGTATTTGCGCCGTTTGAGGGTCTCAGCAGCCGCAGCGGTAGCGCCAGCACAGCCCGCCGTACTTGGAACATGGGATGGCGCAAGAGTGTCGACACAGGTTGCGTCCCACACCAAAGGGTAGGCCTTTGGTGTGGCCCATCTTCCACGGCACCAACGTCATACCATCTGGTCTCTTCCCATCGTCACGTACCAAGCCACCATTAGGTTAGGATCTAATACGGCAGGTACGCTGGCGGTGACAAGAGCTCGACGAATAATATCGTTGATGCTAGCGTGCAGTGCTATGCGGCCTGCGCTCCTGCAGCAGGACAGGCCTAGTATCCGAGGCTGTCGACAGCTTCGCCACAGTGGCACCGATGTGGAGCAACACAAGGTGCGCCTAAGCGTAAACAGGTTGCTAGCCGAAACGATGCGTTATCCATCATAGTGCCTATGGTGGATGACGAGAGTGCCTGAAGCCATAAGCCCGACTCCCATTACCAGCACTCATTACCACAGCCAGCAGACGCGCACGCTCAGCAGTACTTGAAGACGTGTTAATTAGTTTGTTACGTATAATAGGTACTGCAGAGCGGAACATCCCAGCGTCTCTGCGAGGACAGGTTGTCGGGCAAATCCGTGTTGGGAGAAGCCATTTTCCAAGCGTTCAACGCATCGGACAAACACAGTACCTCAACATCAATCAGTGAGGAAGATAAAATATTCCTGGTTAATGTATCAGTACTGTGCACCGAGGAGAGGAAAGCTGGTAAACTTATACTTGAAATTTTGCGGACGCCGAGGCCACCCAGCCGGATGGGAAGCGTGGTTTGCTGCCAAGCCCGGTCATCCAAGGCTATTAAGCATTTAGGATTGAAGAAAGTTTGTTCCTAATGTTTTGATCGATTTTTTCCAAAAGTTGTGGGTGTTTCCAAAGACGGGAGGAGCGAAGGCTATATGTAAATTTTGGCCCAAAACAACAGTATCGAATGAGTGTGAAAGCCGAATGCATGTTAATTTTGAAAAGTCTTACCGAGACGTCATTAAAATTTTGTATTTAGGATATGTTAATCATATATTAATTATGTTATGTTGTTGTTGTTGTTTTTGTTAAGCTAAGATTGCGTCATTTCTCGAAAAACATTAAAAAAAGAAGAAATTAAAATAAAATGATTTTCTTTCTTTATAGATTACCCCATCTATAAAGAAAGAAAAACATTTTATTTACGGGAAATGACGCTAATATATGATAAACATATCATACATTTCTTCTATTTTCTAATTACAACACACAAATAACAATTAATTAAAACTTAATGCTTTAAAAACATCATCATAACCATGACGAACGATTGAAACATGGACTCAGTAAAACAAACAAAGACTCGATTGATTTATAACCCATAATTCCGGTTTATTTCATTTTCTGAACCTCCACTTAAATTTAACTGAGTTAATTATCACACGTCCCACTTACCTATTATATCTAAAGTTTTTTTTTTATTGCTATAGCTCCATACACTTCCGACCATAAAAAGTTCATAAGCTGTTTATTTTTATATCTCATACGACATTAAATTTTTCATAACAATAAAATGTGATGTGTTTTATAATTTTAATGGTTATAAAAGTAACTCTAATTTAACATTCATAGAAGTATATTTTTACTACAATTTAACTGCCCTTAAATGGAGATTTTACTATGTGTCATATTGTAAATTTGGCTCATAGACACGCCCCTTAAAAATACAGTGATTTGTGTCTGTATTTATATTTTGTAGGTATAATCAGTTAATAAAAAAAAATATTATAATGCGTTCATTGTCTAGTGAATATATTTGTTTGTACTCCCACAATATCATGTAGCAATTGTTAAAAAAAAAAACTTTTTTGCAAGCTGTCACTTATAGTTCCTTGTTTCACAAGGCTGTACTTATTTGAAAGCAAAAGATCCTTTGATAACATTTCCTAACAAGTGGGAAGCAGTCCATATGTAGTAATTATCTTTCTTAAGAATTTCCCTACATTACAATAAAGTTTATATCGAGACATCTGTCACGCAGACATTATTCAAACACAAAGAAATTCTTTTTCCATATACCCACAGATAACAATCCATTACTACAAAGTAAACTGTATTTAAAAGAAACAATCTCCGTACTACAAACGTAAACTGATACGCTTTGCATGGCCCCAAGTGTACTTAAGGTTAACGACCCCCACAAAAAGTTATTCAATTGTCTTCAACTATACAGATTAATATCTAAACAGTTCCCATTTAGTAACTTATTATGGCTTTTAAATAATTTTGTTACGATTTTTATGATAATCGTAAAAGTTTGTGTGCGTGGCTCCGTTTTTTACTAACCCAAAAGTACAAGCTTCATATAATATTTAATTACAGCGGTAATTGTCTTAAATGTTGAAGCTCATGACGTAATATAACACTTTCGAAGTTCAAATAAAACATTAGTTAATTAATATTTAATTCAAAGTAACGATCCGGCAAGGTGGAAAGATTGTGTGTACATAAAGGTTTTTATTTACGTAGGCTTTGTTACACGAGTAAGCTTTATTTTAAGTGGGTGGTCGAATTTAGTGGCCATAAGTGTAACTCTAATATTCACATTGATGTGATTTTTTCAGGGTAGGGAAGGTATATAGGATATTTACAGATATAAGGACTATTTTATTTTAAATAATTACATGCTTTGACTTATTTTTTTTATTCGTGATAGGTTCGCGCTTGACCACTATCTCACCTGATGGAAAACGACGATGCAGTCGACGATGGAGCGCGCTTACCTAGAAGTAACCTATCCACTCTCGACTTAAAGATTCCCGGGTTGTAGCCATCAGGAAACACAGATTCCGGCAAGGAATTTTACGCCAAGCTCACATTATATGGGTTTTTAGATTAAATGAGATTTTATCATCAATAAAATCAACACCATACAATTAGAACAATTTGATCGTTGTTGTCGCTGTCAGAATTTCACTTTGTTCAGACTCTCTGGTTGTACATGTCATAGACCTCAAATGATGATTGGAAGAACAAACATCCAGGTGGGGGAAATAAAGGATATTGCAATCATTATCACGGCCTCTAGATTGATTTTCTTTCTGTACTCCTGTCCCCCCGATCATAGAAACCTATCTACTCTGACTATCATATCATTTGAAAATAGTTAGGTAGGGTATAACTTAGCCTATCTACCTATAGGCTGAGATACACTTTTAAACGTCAAGATTTACAAATAATATGTAGTTCCCTAAAACGCTTGCCCATCACCACCTTAGGCACCTCGCCCACGGCGACTTTTTGTAGCGATGCTGTAGCGCGTTCGCATCGATACAGTAGCGATGCTGTAGCGCGTTAGTAGCGCGTTGGCATCTTTTCTATAGCGCTTGCAAATGCGACTAAAGCGCGTTAGTAGCGATGCTGTCGCGCGCTTACGAAACGCGCGACAGCATCGCTACAAAAAGTCGCCGTGGGCGAGGGGCCTTAGTGTTTTAGCTAGAAAGAAGTGGCGCAAAGAACTCCCCGGCGCCAGCAGTCGCGGTGGGATTGTTCGAATGGTTTATCACGAAACGTTGAACGCAAAGAACAATTAAAGGAGCACGGGTGGGTATTAGTAACAAAAATTCTGACAATCTCGCTCCACCCAGAGCGGAAGAAGTTATTTGATGGTTTCCTACCCAAAAAAAGTCAACAGCAGTCCCAAGTTCTTTTGAAACAATGCTCTACTTATTTTTAGATATATGCACCAGATCCTTTCAATAACCTAGATATAACCTTCTGTATCTTTTTGGAATGCGTCCAAGATATACGTCAATGTTTTCTATGTTCAAAAATGATATATGAAACCCGATTTAAAACTTCTAGATTTGAAAGAAAACGATAAAAAATCTGCCAGTTTTGGATCGAGATTCATGACTAGGCAACTTTGCAGAATAGAAAATACTTCACTACGTTTATGCTTTGAATTACAAGCTTTAGAAATTATTTGAATAACCAGCCTTAGAAAAAATTAAATTCTATCTATAGTGATCAAGAATGTGGAAAAGTGAAAAATGTATGGAATTGAATGCTTGCGTTACCTACCGAAATGTTAGGTTTTTAAAATGTATGTCATACGATCGTTCAAGTTAGTCATCATCATCATCATCATTTCATCCGAAAGACGTCCACTGTTGGACATAGGCCTCCCCCAAGCGTCTCCACAACGACCGATCCTGTGCGTCTCGCATCCACCGCACTCCCGCGACCCTCACCAGGTCGTCGGTCCACCTAGTGGGAGGCCTTCCAACGCTGCGTTTTCCGGTGCGCGGTCACCACTCTAAAATCTTTCGGCCCCATCGACCATCCGTTCTACGAGCAATGTGCCCTGCCCACTGCCACTTTAGTTTGGCGATTTCGATCAAGTTAGTATCGCTAATAAAATGGTGCAGTCTGTAGACCCTTTTTTCGCCTCACCCTCCGCGAGGACACCGTGTCCTCCAGGCGATCCTCACAGTGGTGACACCCGGGCATTTCTTCCTGCCAAATCCGAAACACAGACCTCCTGAGCTGGCCATGTCCGGTCAAGTCCGGTGAACACCTCAAAAAGGGGGCATACCGCCACGATTGTCCAGCTGTCTGTAGACCCAAAGCTGACTTTTCAGGAATGTTCTAAAGACTAATTAAAAAAAAGACTAAAGCAGGGTGAAACTCTATGTTCGTACTGTATTTAAAATTTGCTAAGAGTTGCAATTTTTTCAAGGTCCACAATATTTTGACAGCATGGCTATTCAGGAGCTCGTTGCTAAGTAATAACAGACGGAACAGCCAATCTCCAAGGTTAAGCGACCCTTGCTGTGGCTCATCTATCGATGGGTGAATATCTTAACATATCGATGTTCCTTGGAAAAATTTACGTCGTTGGTCCTGGCTGTCATTTGTCAATATAACAGTTGTTACGGATAGTCAGAAAGGCGAGGATCAGAAAATGACACCAGTCTTGGTATTTTATATGAAGTCGCTCTATGTAGAATTCTGGGATCCAACAGCATCTGGTATGCTAGGCAGGCAGGTAACTGCGGTCTGTCAGAAGTGGATCCCTACAAGCTACTAATCAAATAATCACCCAGAAAATATCTCCTTACTAACCCAAATATATTTTCTTGCTTTGCCGCCGCCATCAAACAACAAACAAAAACAACACTGACCTATCCATACTTATAAGTTCCCGGCAACAAAACCAAAAATATTAAAAATAAATAACAAGCGATCTGCCGTAAGGGTTCGTTTACCTGAAGTCAGGTGACAGCAGTAGTACGAAAATAAACAGAAGTCAAGCTGACGAGCCCGCGAGCATTGAGATATAATACCTATGGAGACGGCATATTCTACTATAGAAAGAATAGTTATACAAATGTCTATAAAATCGACACACATATGTTAAAAACAGTGTTGTCTCTTTTTAATAAAGCTGTAGCTGCATAAGAAAAGAAAGACAAGTACAGTTTGTCAAGTGCTTATTTTGTCAACACTTTCATGTGACGTCATAAGCTTTTCTATGCGTGACCGATTCCTCCATGTTTTGCGCCGAGTTTTGTGGTACATCAACTGTCAAACAGTTGCGCGGCGGAGATTTTTTGTTGTTTTATTGAAAAATACGGCTAAAAACTAGGTATTGTGGTGCACTGGACTTTGCTATAAACAATTAATCATGCCTTCGTGTTGCATAAAACAGTGTGGTGCAAGGAAAAAGAAAAATCAGCCTGAATTGACCATTCACAGGTTAGTAACAAGTTTTCATTGCTTTTTTACGAATTTTGTTTATTGTTTTGTTACGAGATGATCTTTGGAAAGGTCACTGAGACCTGTGTCAGTTTTGTATAGCTTTTAGCGTTGTTATTTTCTTTATTTCATTGTATTGTTTACATACCTAATGAACTTAGTGATGCACGCATACAATCAGCGATGTCGAAGTATCGATAATATCTAATGTAATTATTGTGTAAAATATTACAATGGTTTTTTGTTCGACAGATTCCCGGTAAATGAAATTTTGAAGAAAAAGTAGCTATCTGTTATTGGCATTGAAAATATTAACCCCCGACATAAAATGTGGTATGTCTGCTCAATGCACTTCGACGAATCAAGCTTTAATTGTTGTTAAAGTTTCTAAAATGTTCTTTTTATGCATAATTAAAAAAATGTTCTTTTAACGTGAAAGGTCTTTTATTTCAATCAGTCCCAGAAACTATATGTAACGAAATTCAATTTTAACCTAATTCAAAAAAGAAGGTTATATTAGCAAACATGTTTTTTTAATTGAAAGATACTCCCGAATTGGTCCCATAGAAATATTGTTATGATCTGATGATGAACTTCGAAGATATGGAACGGGACTCCTCATAAAATCATAGCAAAACTGTCGTAACAAGTAAAATTGCTTTGTTTATGCATGTAGTTGATGAACTGACTAAAGGAAGATGGTGAGGGGGTAATTTTAACTGATCTGATGATGAAGCCGGAAGGTAAGCACCGGAACTCTGTAATAAATTAATGTATCCTAGCCGTGGGCTTATTGGAATTGACATAATATGTACCTACATAGCATGACAGTTCCAATAAGCCATTATAAAATGATTATATTCTATATAAAAGATGTTGATTTAGTTTGTGGTAATACATAGTTGGAAAGCCCTATGTCTAGCGGTAGAAATATTATGTCAATCTGAAGCAGAGTTAATAAAAATAACAGAAAATAGTTTTTTTACTAAGCGTAGTAAGTACACAAGTATGTTCATTTAGATTAACGGTTGTATTGCAACCGTCAAATATTATAAACGAAGAATTAATACGGTGGGCTGACTTAATTTCTATATATATAGAAGCCATAAAGCTGTCAGTCATATTTATTCCTCAGAAAAGTTAACTGACGATTGAAAAATCAGCCATGTACCTTTAAAAATACCTACCTAAATAAAACACTTTCGAATAATTGAAATAACAAATTGATATTGGCTCAAAATATCGATATCAACTGCGCATGTTGCACTAAATTACAACCCTATAAAAAAGGCAGCCATATTATGCGCCAGATTTTTGTAGGTATCCACGCTAATTCTGTAGGTATGCCCAGTCCATAGGTTTCTAAGTCAATGCCCGCGAGACTACTTGTGGTTGGCTACCATCTGTCATGCATCGACATATGGTGCTTTTACGGACCTACGATTTGTTTATATCTCATCTCTTTCTTTCATCAAGATGGTTATATGTCTGTCCCCCTCGCACCCAGTTTTCCTTCAAGGTGAGGGGGTAATTGAAATCGAACACTGCATGCGGGTTAAGTGAAAGGACTTGTCTTGGCATAGATTAGAGAAGTCAGAAGAGGTATTTTTTTTTTGTATTTTCTACCTATTTCTTCGAATTTTGACTAACTTATGACTAAAGACAGGGTTTTTTGGGGGGAGGGCGATCATCAAATAACTTCTTCAATGCTGGCTAGAGCGAGAGAGAGTGTTAGACTATTAAAACCCTCCGTGTTCCTTCAGTTGCCCTTTATGATCCAGATCCACAGTACTCAAGATCTTAACTCTCTAAATTAGAGACAAGATAGAACGCGAAGTTTTTATTAAAATGCCATTTTGGCTTGTCGTTATTTACGACAGTTGATAATAAGTTTGATTGTGAATAATTCTACGAGTATTTTAATAATAATAATAAAAACGCCATCTGGTCCCAAACTAAGCAGAGCTTGTGGATGAGTACTGGACAACTGATAAACATACTTATATATTTCTAAACACATACATATTATATATAAATTACACCCAGACACAGAACAAATGATCGTGCTCATCACACAAACTGTTGTCCTGGGTGGGAATTGAAGCCACGACCTCCAGCATAGCAGTCAGGGCCACTGACCACTAGACCAACCGACCTATATTTTAACTCGAGAACTTGTCAAATGGTGCATTTAAGCAATTTTACAAGTTTTCTTGCAACACTATTTTTAGTCATCGAGGGTCAGTCAGCTACGTTCTTCACAAGTAACTGTTTTACCTACTTAACGAATCAGACCTGGGGTTACCATGACGTTCGTAAGATTGTTTCATTCTTATTTCAGTGTGGGTACGAGACAGAGCTATACAGGATGTCTAGCGCCATCTCTTACCCACACTGGAAATAAGAATGAAACAATCTTACTTTAAACGTCATGGTACAGGTCTTAGATCAGTAATGATACATGCACTCAGAGGGCAATAAAGTTAATTATTCCCATTTAATTGATACTTATTTACGTTAATGAAGTAATATATCTTTGTTCTTTGAGTATTAAAGATAGTACCTACATAAATTGTAGCGTACTTTGATTTAAAACTAACGCTGTGTGATTCTAATGGGCAACTGTAATTATGAACAATTGAAATAATAGTAATTAAAACGTTGTTCAGGCATTGTTAATTACAATTCGTAATGTTTTACAATGAATGTTCGAAAGTTTCGGCCCTGGAACGCAAAGGGCAATTGAGGGAACACGGGTGGGTCAGTAAAAGTCTGAGACCCTGTCTCGCTTCACCGAGGTCAGGAAGAGTTATTTGATGTTTTTCCACCCAAAAAATGGGTAAAAAGATTGGTATGTTTTTAGCGGACGGTGCCCTCTAGGGCTGGATGGGTCCCACTAGGGCCGATACCTACTAGGGCTGTGGGATTATTTGAAAGATTTACCACAACCCTAGAAAACAAAGGACAAAGGTTACACAATTGTACACTTCATCATTGACAGAGTGAAGCTACAATTTTGACCCCTGATTATACCTATTGTTTCTCAGAGAAGCTACAAGACCTTAGGCACAATCAAACTATTCGACAATACTTTTACTCTCTGTACATTTTTCTGCAAACCATGGGAACAATGACCTATCATACCAGAGTCCACCTTTGTCATGTCAGCAACGTAAACCTGCTGTTAAACGCAGGTTAAAATTAAACGGGAGATTTATAGGCGATTTCATCAATTTAACTGCAGTTAAATTAATCGATTCATAATTATTTTGTCTCTCCTTTTATGGAAAAAACCAGGGATTCCAGTTACGCTACGACACGAGATCGAAGCTAAAGTAACTTGATATTTTTGTGAAGTTGTTATTGATTAACGGTCAATTAAACAGCTGTTTCTTTTATTTTATTTTTTTTGACTGGCCTGTTGGTCTAGTTGTTAGTGACCCTGACTGCTATGCCGGAGGTCGTGGGTTCGATTCCCTCCCCGGACAAATGTCTGTGTGATGAGCACGATCATTTGTTCTGTGTCTGGGTGTAATTTATCTATAATATATGTATGTATTTAAAAATATATAAGTATGTTTATAAGTTGTCTAGTACTCATAACACAAGCTCTGCTTAGCTTGGGACTAGACGGCGTTGTGTGATAGTTGTGGAATATTATATTATGTATTACATACATTTTATTTCAAAGGAGACGTTTAATCTGTACATATTGAGACTTATTATATGGAACAGGTGGTATAATTAAAATCGAACCGGTTCTTAAAGAGAACTATGGGGTTTTTGGTATTTCAATGAGTGTAGTTCAGTGGCCGTTTGTTTTAATTATTCGCAAATTGATTCTTATTGGATATTGTGATGTAAATTTGGTGTAGTTTGGTGTTTCAAGTGTCTGGTAAAATGGTGCTGAGAAGGTTTTGTGTTCAATAAAGAATTAAAGGTAAAGGTAAATATTAACCTGTCGACACGGTGGTTTCAAAGTGGCAGCAGGACTGACTGCCCAGTAACCACCCGACATATATCTTGCATCACTAGCAGTGCAAGCTATTTTTAATGTTACCGATAGAAATAGTACCAGCGTCTACGATTATATATCTATATATATAAAAGAAAGTCGTGTTAGTTACTTCACTTATAACTCAAGAACGGCTGAACCGATTTAGCTGAAAATTGGCAGGGAGGTAGCTTAGAACCAGGAGACGGACATAGGATACTTTACTTTACTTTTTTTTTTTCTTTTTTTTTTTAGAGTAGGGTAGAGTAGGGTAGAGTAGGGTAGAGTAGGGTAGAGTAGGGTAGAGTAGGGTAGAGTAGGGTAGAGTAGGGTAGAGTAGGGTAGAGTAGGGTAGAGTAGGGTAGAGTAGGGTAGAGTAGGGTAGAGTAGGGTAGAGTAGGGTAGAGTAGGGTAGAGTAGGGTAGAGTAGGGTAGAGTAGGGTAGAGTAGGGTAGAGTAGGGTAGAGTAGGGTAGAGTAGGGTAGAGTAGGGTAGAGTAGGGTAGAGTAGGGTAGAGTAGGGTAGAGTAGGGTAGAGTAGGGTAGAGTAGGGTAGAGTAGGGTAGAGTAGGGTAGAGTAGGGTAGAGTAGGGTAGAGTAGGGTAGAGTAGGGTAGTGTAGGGTAGAGTTGGGTAGAGTTGGATATAGTAGTCAGTTGACGGGAGCGAAGCCGCGGGCAAAAGCTAGTTCAATAATAATTGGCACAATAAACATGTAGGTGTATGATAATGAGCAGCACAGGATGACGTGATAGGTCAGCAGCACCAGTTCACAATCGCGCCTTAGCATCGTCGTGGAGCTCCTTAGTAATGATAATGACCAACAAGTATGTTACTCAATTTTTTTTTTTTGTGTGCAAAGCAACGGTTTTGCATGTTCTTGAAATTGTTTGGAAATATGGTTCTTATCTATTCTCACATACACAAGACACCCTGACTCAGAACACCTGTAGGCCATACAAATATTTGTTAAGTGCGGTAAATAACGGTAATCGAACTTGCAACCCGCAGCGCAGCAGCCAAACGCTCGACCACTGCGTCAATTGTGCCGTCTAATTAATTGTGAAACCTAACATTTGTTTTGATACCAAAACAACAAGATTCAGACAAAATTGTGTAACCAAAATTTTGATCGATTGATTATTTTGCCAATGTCATATTATCTTATCCATGGAGTTTTTTTGCACATTCTTCTCCATAGAGATCTACGCTTTGGAATGTTATATTAGCATCATTTACTGACTTCGTCACAATTCAAAAGTGCCTGTAACTGGTTTATTTGAAATAATTGCTTTTGATTTGATTGTTCTATCAAACAAAACATGCCAAGATCTAATTTTCGTACAAACATACCAACAATGTTTTGTTTTCCTAAAAAACTCATGTCAAAAACGAGTTCTTGATCCCAAGCATCTGATAGGCCACGGTAGTGAATAGTGAATTACTGATGTTGTCGGCAACAATTAAATCGATGCCGTGACGAGTACGTCTCTACGACAATTAATCGATTATTTCCGATATTCCATATGTTATATCATAATTCTTTAGATAAGTTGATATTTGGTATGTTTGGTTGTGTTTTGATACGAATAAGGTTTTGTTAATATGAAAATTTGATATTTCGAGTTACTCATTGTGTGCAGAACAAATGGTCGATGGGGATAAAAGGTCCAGGAGTGACGACCGCGTACCGGAAGACCCAGCGTTAGTAGGCCTCTCACAAGGTGGACCGGCGACCTGATGAGGATCACGGGAATCCGATGGATGCGATAAACAGAGGACCGGTCTTTGTAGCTATATTTGGGGGAGGCCTATGTCCACCAGTGGATGTCTTTCGGCTGAAATGATGATGGTGTTAATGAACATTTCATGTAATGAATTTGTAAGTTACCTGTAAAAATGGATTCTTTTTATAATTACAATTTGGTGTTCTCTCCCGGAAGTTGTCCTTTTTTTTCCAGGAACCATTTTGCCACGAAAATTAGCAATTTCCTTCCGTTTTTCTTTGCTGTTTTTTTATAAAGCATTGGTTTATATAAATTTAAAAAATGATGAGTTTGCACATACCTATTGGAGTTCTTTTACTTAAAATGAACTTCAAAGAAGTGTACCAAATACTCATTTCAAGAGGTATATATGTATCTGTCTCTTTGTTTCAATCATTTAGGTATAAAATCATCGCTCAACAATTAAGTAATTCTTATAACGTAGGTCTTTGATTTATTGGATTTTCTTTAAAACGTTTTCTTATTTTGATTATTTACATGGGAAATCATCAAATTACTTCTTCCGCTCTGAGTGGAGGAAGAGGGAGTGTCAGACTTTTACTGACTAAAACCCACCTGTGTTCCTTCTGTTGCCCTTTTTGCGAGAGCTGCAGTAACTCCTTCAAACAGGCGGGCGTTGGCCCTACCAGCAGGCCTAGCCAAGTTACGACCGTTTCGTTTCGAATATCTTTCTACAGTCGGTAATCCTCCTCCAATTCTTTTGTTCTGACCACGTGACTTAACGTTGAGATGATGTCATTCCCATACATTTGAATTTTTCTACTAGCGTTAATGATTGTAGATTATCAACTTGGCTAAGCCCTCTGGCCCTGTCAATTTTACTGACATCTCATTGAAGCGCGCGAGGAACATAATGCGTCGTCGACCCGATTATATCTGTGTACTAGCTTCTGCCAGCGGCTTCGCCCGCGTCAAAGTAGGCATACAAACTTTGAATCCCCGTTTCATCCCCTTGGGGGGTGAATTTTGGGAAATCCTCTCTTAGTGCTCACTTACGTTATGAAAGGAAGCTTTGTGCAAAATTTCACGCTCCTAGTCCCTGTAGTTTAGGCTGTGCGTTGATGTGTCAGTCAGCCAGTTTCTCCTTTTATATATATAGATAAACCTGGAGGGGAACGGATCCACTCTGCGTTTGCCTTGTCCTCTTCTCTTTTGACCTTACAATGACCTGCCAAGCATGTCTTCTTCGTCGTCATCACCGTGTACAACCCTTTCCTGCCCACCTTGAAGAGCTTTAACGGAGTCACTAACCAGCTGCTTCCAGGCTGCTCTGTCTTCAGCTCATATCAAGACAATGGTCACAGTGAGTCCACTCCTGAGGCCCTACCATGAGCTCTTAACACGATCCATTTTACGACCTAAACTGAACTGTTAAAGGGATGGAGCTATATAGGGTGTATAGCTCCATCCCTTTTCCTTACTCGTACGGCTGACATTTTAACACGTCATGATAAGACCCCTGATGTCGTTGAGGCCAAGCAAGGAAGAACGACGTCGTTGAGGCCACCAAGGTGGTGTGACGATCTGAGGCCCTACCTCAAGCTCTTAACGCGGTCTATTTGACGACCTTAACTGTACTGGTGAAGGGATGGATCTATATAGGGTGTATAGCTTCATTCCTTCTTTTTCGCTCGCACGTCATGGTAAGACCACTTCAGGGTTACCATGACGTTCAAAGTAAGATTGTTTCATTTTATTTCAGTGTGGGTAAGAGACAGAGCTATACAGGTTGTCTAGCGCCATCTCTTACCCACACTGAAAATAAGAATAAAACAATCTTACTTTAAGCGTCATGGTACAGGTCCTGATCTAGCGAGTGAGGCCTTTCTTATGATTTTGTTGTCTTTTATAATAAAAAAAAACTTTTTACAAAAAAAAAAATACAACCAACTTCAATGTAAAAAAAAACACTGAAAAGTGCAAAATAACTTTAATTTCGGAAGTCGGTGTTTCTATGGGACCAACTCGGAAGCATAAATTTTCAATTAAAAAAAAAATTTCGATATCGGTCCACAATTGACCGAGAAATCGCTGAAGAAAAAAAAATACATTCAGCCGAATATAGAACCTCCTCCTTTTTGAAGTCGGTTAAAAATAAGCAATGCCCGGAACCAAAACTAGTGTCGGCAATAAACCTTTACGTCCGATACATCGATTTCACGTGCGTCAGATCATGGCATCGGTAATAATCGCACGGTATGTTAATACTCTATTGTCTATGGTCACTTAGGCGTTATGTATTGTCTCACTGGTTCGTTGTTAGACTGTGGCGTTTGTTTTGACGAATTTTTAGAGAAGAGGATTTTTCTAGGATTTTTTTATTAATTGCATAACAAAGTAAATTAGATACATTTACAATTATAAAACGAAAATGAAATTTTCAAAATTGTTATCTGTCTGACCGTCTGTCTGTTTGTTTGTTCCGGCTAATTTCAGAAACGGATGGACCGATTTTGAAGGGACTTTCACTGACATAGCTGATGTTATATGGAGTAACTTAGACTTACTTTTATTTTGGAAAAATAATTAAGGTTCCGCGCAAAAAAAAATCTTCTTCAAATGGCGATGTGCTGTTTTACGAGTCTAACGCGAACAAAGTCGCAGGTAACAGCTAGTTGTCTTTTACTAGATTGGTTTTGTAGATTTTTCTGTAATTATTTATTTATTACATTATAACTTCTTTACAGACCAAGGCGATGTTATAACTAATACTATGTACATAGTTATTATATTCTTAAATTAATTAGGATTAAAAATTATGTAATGTCCAGACCTTTCTCAATAATTATTAATTAGATCCATAGTCCAGAACCTTGTCTATAGCTATCCCCATTTCCGTCCATGCCTTATTTGACTAACTTAATTACATATTTGCATAACCCTATGATAGATGTTTACATCAGAACCATAAACTGTGACCCCAGTGTAGAGGTAGGTCGAGGTTCTTTATTCAAACTCATAGCCAGTTTATGATTAGCAAGAAAAACGAATTATTTTAATTTAAGAACCCATAATTAACAAAGCTTCGTAATTCAAAAAATATTTTGCAAATTTCTTTTTTAGGGTTTCTTACCCAAAGGGTAAAACGGGACCCTATTACTAAGACTCCGCTGTCCGTCCGTCAGTCTGTCGGTCTGTCTGTCCGTCCGTCCGTCTGTCACCAGGCAGTATCTCATGAACCGTGATTGTTAGACAGTTGACATGTTCACAGATGATGTATTCCTATTGCTGCATGACAAAAAACACTAAAAACAGAAGAAACAGAATAAAATAAATGTTTAATTGGGGCTGTTTTTGGCTACGGACGGTACGGAACACTGCGTTCGTGAGTCCAACTGGCACTTGACCGGTTTTCTTGGATGCCAAGGCAGGCAAACCAATTACAGGCTAATTTAATTAAATGAAGTAAATAAATAACAAAGTAACATGGCTACGGTATCTGTTGGTAACAACAAACATTTTTAATGTAGGCAAAAAATACGTGAACGCTTACTTATCGAAGTTCAATTAAGCTGCAGTTTTGTTTCTATTTAATCCTAAAACATTACTTATGTCAAAATTAAGTGCATTTTTATGCAAAACGGACGATAAGGACGAATTTAAATTCGCTGTGGGGAATTCATTCATGCAAAGAACATGGTGAGCTAACTGGAATATAAATAACGCTAAGCTTAATGTTCAAAGGCCCGACGACGGTTATACATATTATTAACTCATACTTTGTCAATTGAGTTACTAATTTAAATTACAACGTCATTAAAATACATATTATGTTTAGCTATAAAGATCCTCACTCACGAGTGCAATTATAATAATAATATAATCAATAAAATCATTTTAAACTAATATTTACGTTATTAATTTGCAGTACACCGCAGCCTTCCCCCCTTTTTCTATTTGTCTGTTAGATATCGCTGTCAGCGATAAGACCGCCTTTGGATTTAAGTGTGTGTAAAAGTTTTGTTACTATTTTGGTGTACAATAAAGATTATTCTATTCTATTCTATTCAGTTTGGTTTGAGTGTGGTTTCCGCACTTAGTCCTATACGGACCATTGTACGTGGGCCATAGCGGCAAAAACCTTTTCTGGTCTTATTCCAACCAGCCCACCTCTCACCAAAAACTGATTAGATCTTTCAGGTTTTTCAAGTCGTCTGTGAGGGAGTCTGGGGATCCTAAAGTTCGTGTGCGTGTATCAGAGACACCTGTGCAGCCACGGAGCACATGCGCAATTGTCTCCTCCTCCTCCAAGCATGCTCTGCACAGGGGGACTATATACCGTGATGCCTAATGTGTAGAGGTGCTTATATAGTTTGCAGTGACCAGTGATGGTCCCTGCCACCAAGCGCAATTCGTTGTTGTCAGATAGAAGCTTTTATAGACAATAAAAAAGGTCTTTCTAATATTTTAGCATAATTATATTATTAAGAATATTGATATAATTATATGAGATGAATAGGCATTTTAGTAATATTTTTGAACAGTAGACACACAAATAGGGACAAGGTGAGGGAATGACTTTCACTGTAAAAAGTATCTATATCTTTTTTTTCTTTAGAGGTAATACGTTTTCTTTTTAAACAATAGTGGTATAGACAGCGTACATTGAAATACAAAAGACTTATGTAATTCACGCATATGACTCGGGACTAATGACTCGGGAATCAAATTTTGAAATTTGATGAGAAATACCCATCTGTCACAGAGCCTCTCCAGGGTTTTCAGTAAGAAGAATGGTTATGGGCCTGTATGCCTTGGGTTGTGTATAGTCAGTTTTTTCGGGTTTCGGGATGATCCTCACCTTGTTAAATCGTCGATGAATAATGAACTTAATTTTTTTTTTCAATGTGAGAAAATTGGCATGTCCTAAAACTAATAATTCGAAGATATAATAATGACATCAACCAACCCGCACTGGGCCCTCATAATAGATTAATTTGCTTTTTTTATTGCTTTTTAGGGTTCCGTAGCCAAATGGCAAAAAACGGAACCCTTATAGATTCGTCATGTCTGTCTGTCTGTCTGTCTGTCTGTCTGTCTGTCTGTCCGTCTGTCCGTCCGTATGTCACAGCCACTTTTTTCCGAAACTATAAGAGCTATACTGTTGAAACTTTGTAAGTAGATGTATTCTGTGAACCGCATTAAGATTTTCATACAAAAATAGAAAAAAAGCAATAAATTTTGGGGGTCCCCATACTTAGAACTGAAACTCAAAATTTTTTTTTTCATCAAACCCATGCGTGTGGGGTATCTATGGATAGGTCTTCAAAAATGATACTGAGGTTTCTAATATCATTTTTTTCTAAACTGAATAGTTTGCGCGAGAGACACTTCCAAAGTGGTAAAATGTGTGTCCCCCCCCCTCTAACTTCTAAAATAAGAGAATGATAAAACTAAAAAAAATATATGATGTACATTACTATAAAAACTGCCAACGAAAATTGGTTTGAACGAGATCTGGTCAGTAGTTTTTTTTTAATATGTCATAAATCGTAAACCGCAATTTACCTTTCAAGTTTGTACGGAACCCTCAGAGCGCGAGTCCGACTCGCACTTGCCCAATTTTTTGGTGTACAATAAAGTTTATTCTATTCTATTACGGTCTGTTCCCTTTCATAGAGAGGATGCGCAAATCCTAGCAATGAGAACATTATAAGGCTTACAAAGCATTAACTTCGGCATCTTATAATTAGGTATAGATCATTTTCTTTCACAATAATTAATTCTGCTACTATCCAAATTCAGTTCTTTCCCATGTTTTTCTTTCTAGTCCTTTCACTTTTTTGTATTTTCTTTTTATTTTTTCTCTATTTCTCTCTTTGAAATTGTGTAACATGTAATATGTTTGTATATATATATATATATATTATAATACTCATGAGTTTGTTTTTTTGTCTTTTATATATAATAGCTATACAATATAATTTTATATCTATGTATAGTCTTATATATATTTTTAATTTAATTAAATTTAATTTGCAGTACACCGCAGTCTACTCCCTTTTTTATGTTAAGTTCTTACAGTCCATCCTAAAGCTTGTCTGGTAGAAATCGCTGTTAGCGATAAGACCGCCATTGTACCCATAGATTAAGTTAGTTTATAAGTTTTTGTTACTATTTTGGTGTTAAATAAAGTTTTATTCTATTCTATTCTATTCTATTCTATTCTATAGAAAACCTTGCTAAACTATTACTAACCATTACTTGATGTACAATAAAGTATATATAAATAAATAAATACTAAAACAAAATCTTCTGTGAGCTAAACCTGTCAAGAATTTATTGACAAGAAAATAGGAACATCTAGGAGGATTTCGTTGCCTAAGCTTATTTTAGGCAGTAGACCCACTGGTTGACAGGCGGTTATAGAACAAGATGGCTGCCACCTGCTACATTGTCACATGTTGCGCCGGCATGTGCTTGCTTCCGCCAATTGACGCGGCTCCACTGTTCCAGACGATACGACAATTTAGATACAGCTGACTGCCTCGCACGACGCGTTAACTTATTTTGCACACGCACGATAAATATTTTTATTATTTGTCCCATTGTTGCCTGGTTGATCACTCTTGTCTGTGGAACCATTATACTTGAAGTCACGTGTCAGTTCGAAACGCAAATACCTCATCATAATATTGATACAGCTCAGGAAATCAATTAGATTGGTATTGCAAAGTTTAATGCTTTTGTAAAATTAAGGTTATATAATCAGTAACCAATCACAGGAAAGGTCAAACACAAATGTGAAACAATAGAAAGCCTACTATTGTTCGAGTTCGGTGCAACTCGTTTTCTTCTCCTGTCAACTGTCACAAGTAGGTATTAAATTAAGTATTTACTCCCTTTTCTTTCTAACTGTTCCTTACAAAATCTATGCATACTTTCAATTCAATTTAATATATTTTGTTTTACATAGGCCTACATGAGCACTTATAAAACGTCAGAAGGTTTACGGATTCAATTAGTAGTTTCCTATGGAACCGGCAAGAAACTCCATGGTTACGTTTTTTTTACTAACTCTCCATTCGTCCACATTTATAATCAATACTCTTTTAGTCACCTGCATTTCCATCGATAAACAGCAGAAACAAAAACGACCTCTGAAATTCCAACGTATCGAATGGTACAATGGAAACGTGCACACAAAGACAAATCTTTTAATATAATACTTACGGCCACACGGACAGCGCTAATGTCGATTAATTAACGCTTATTACAATGAACACTCTGAATGGGTCGGACTATGTCTTAACTATTTATTAGTATCAGATTCGTATTTCTGAAACTGCCAAAGTTAGAATGAAGAAATTCAATTTCGGTTGGCAACAGTAGTGTCAATGAGTTGGTAGAGCTTACCCCGCTGAGTTCATTAATAACTGAGATTAGTACATTATTATTAGTGGTCTAAATTTGGACTATTAATAGTACAGTATTGTAGCAGATGTCTCGAGGAATCTAGACTTCAACGATGAAAATGAACGAGCTCAGTCTTTTAGATTACGTATTGTGCGCGGAAAGTCTTCATGTTATATTGTCTGAAAACTTTTGTTATTGTTAAACTTGAGAGCAGTGGTGGGCTAGTGGTAGCGGCCACGATTTACTAGTTGTAGGTCGCGGGTTCAAACCTAGCCAGGCACATTACTTTGTGTAATTTGTTTCATCGCCACTGCTCTCAAAACGGTGAAGGAAAACATCGTGAGGAAACCAGAAACACATCCTAGAACCAAAAAATTCGAAGACATGACATCCACCAAACCGCACTGGGCCCGTGTGGATTACGGCCCATTGAGGAAATGGAGATACGTTTAAAATGATCTGGCCAGTTTTACTTGGCCATTTCAAGAAGTGATCAATTTCTGAGATCTGGCCACGACATATATATTTATTTTATTATATTTAAGTAGATACCTAATCTTAATGATACTTAATTAATATTCAAATATCATTTAATTATTGTTACACACCTACCACAGGTTACCGACATAGCACGAAGAATCGCCAAACTAAAGTGGCAATGGGCAGGGCACATTGCTCGCAGAACAGATGGCCGTTGGGGCCGAAAGGTTCTGGAATGGCGACCACGTACCGGAAGACGTAGCGTTGGAAGGCCTCCTACAAGGTGGACCGATGACTTGGTAACGGTTGCGGGAGTCCGATGGATGCGAGACGCACAGGACCGTTCATTATGGCGACACTTGGGGGAGGCCTATGTCCAGCAGTGGACGTCTTTCGGCTGAAATGATGATGATGATGAAGATGACCTACCACAGCATAGTCTTTCTGAACCTAAACTAGTGCGCCTCACCATCAACGATTGCATCACTGCTTACCATCAGGTGGGATCGCTGTCAAGCCTAGTTTATATCAATTCATCATCATCTTCCTGCTCTTGTCCCGTCTTAGTATATATCAATTTAAAAAAAACTGGGCAATTGCGAGTCGGACTCGCGCACTGAGGGTTCCGTACAAACTTGAAAGGTAAATTGCGGTTTACGATTTATGATGTATTAAAAAAAAACTACTTACTAGATCTCGTTCAAACTAATTTTCAGTGGAAGTTTGCATGGTAATGTACATCATATATTTTTTTAGTTTTATTGTTCTCTTATTTTAGAAGTTACAGGGCCCCACACATTTTATCACTTTGGAAGTGTCTCTCGTGTAAACTATACAGTTTAGAAAAAAAAAATATTGAAAACCTCCACGAGAGGGTTTGTTGAAAAAAAAAATTTGAATTTCAATTCTAAGTATGGGGAACCCCCAAAATTTATTGTTATTTTTTCTATTTTTGTGAGAAAATCTTAATGCGGTTCACAAAATACATCTACTTACCAAGTTTCAACAGTATAGTTCTTATAGTTTCGGAAAAAACTGGCTGTGACATACGGACGGACAGACAGACAGACATGACGAATCCATAAGGATTCCGTTTTTTGCCATTTGGCTACGGAACTACTTAGAACTGAAACTACTTAGAAATTTGTTTTTCATCAAACCCTTACGTGTGGGGTATCCATGGATAGGTCTTCAAAAATGATATTGAGGTTTCTAATTTCATTTTTTTCTAAACTGAATAGTTTGCACTAGAAACACTTCCAAAGTGGTAAAATGTGTCCCCCCCCCCGTAACTTCTAAAATAAGAGAATGATAAAACTTAAAAAAATATATGATGTACATTACCATGCAAACTTCCACCGAAAATTGGTTTGAACGAGATCTAGTAAGTAGTCTTTTTTGTCATAAATCGTAAACCGCAATTTACCTTTCAAGTTTGTACGGAACCCTCAGTGCGCAAGTCCGACTCACACTTGCCCAGTTTTTTTTTTATAGTAAGAAGTGAAGTTGTGACCTTTCAAATTGACCTAAGAAGCCAATCATTCCGCCCCAACCTACTGTTAGTTTACAAGTAATATTCTAGATCAAACTACCAATTCACTCGCCAACCACACACCACAAAAAGAACAGTTATCGTTTCATTATTATTCCATTATAAACCTCCTTACAATTTCATCACACAAAAAAGATTTTTTACTCATCAAAAATTTAACATGTCATGACCAATTAAAAAATCATTCGCTTAGCCTCACGTCTAAACATTTGATCAATATACAGTTGTTATACACGGTTAAAGTTCTAGATCTAACGATAAAAAATCTAGACAAAAAAATAGGTGTATGGCCGAAAGGCTTAGCCAGTTAGAATTTAAAATGTCTTGTTGGATGATCAGATCTCTGAATTTTAATTATGCGTCGAATGAAACATGGACGTGGATTTGTTACTAATATTGTTACGTCGTGGATACGATCTCCATATATAGTTTTTATGGTTGTCTGGTCAGGAATGTGAGAAATCCAGAACCTATGGGAATTAAATTATGATTTTTTTATTTTTTATTTTTATTTTTTTATTATTGTAATTCACAAAACTGATGTACAATCACGCATCCATAAAATAAATCACAACATAATATATCTGATTGACACCTACTAGATGTGAATCTAACATGCACACGTAAAATAATCCAACCTAGGTACTCGTACTATTAATAAAATCCTACAAATTGATCATTTGAGGGCAAAAAATATTTAAAATTATAAACAAAACTAAAAATATTATAACATTAAGTTTTTGAGTTTAATTCTTATTGAGGCTACAGAACCAGCAAAGACATCTACATCACCACGAATAGAATTGGCAAAAGAAAGCATGCGGCTTATGGGAGAAGAGTTGCCTATATTAGTTCGACTGTGAGGCAGAACGAATGTTCTTCGGTTAATTAAGCGGCTACCACTACGAGGGATGCTAATTTTCACTTTTTCTAATATTTCGGCAGAATCTACTAGACCATTGAGTAATTTAAACAAAAACATAAAATCCAAAATTTTCCTACGTGTGTTTAAAGATGTAATAAAATGTAAAAGTTTAAAGATGTAATGAATGACTAGCTTCTGCCAGCGGCTTCGCCCGCGCGAATGTAAGTGGCTCCATACAAACTTTGGACCCCCGTTTCATCCCCTAAGGGCTCCTGACACGATGCCGTCGCCGCGCCGACACCGCGCCGTCACCGCACTTCCATGCTGTGTATACGTTCGCGACTGCACCGCTCCCGCGCCGTCGCCGCACCTCCACCGCTCCCGCGCCGTCGCCGCACCTCCACCGCGTCCGCGCCGCTTGATTTTACCATACCACTATATAGTTATTAGTAATATATTAAAGTAATGAACGTTAAGTAATCAAAATAATCCATGATAGGTTACTAAAAATTAAGTGCATACATGCGCATTACGTTGGCGGCCGGTAATGGAATATGCAAAGTCAAACACTGGCGGATGGCGGTGCGGCGACGGCGCGGTGACGGTGCGGTGCCGAACGTATACACAGCATAGAGGCGCGGTGTCGGCGCGGCGGCGGCATCGTGTACAGGAGCCCTTAGGGGTGAATTTTGGAAAATCCTCTCTTAGTGCTCGCTTACGTCATAAAAGGAAACCTTGTGCAAGATTTCGCGTTGCTAGTCCCACTAGTTTCGACTGTGTGTTGATACGTCAGTCAGTTTCTCCTTTTATACACCACTAATTTTTAATTAGCACAAAAACTTAAAGGGCCTATTAGAAAAGGTCTAGTTATTATTTAATTGAAGTCTCAATAAATAATATTCATAAACAGCAAAGTTATTAGCGTTTGTTTATATCCCAAAATGTCACTCAATTTATGGAAATATTTTACAGGGATTATGAATGAATAAATGACGATCAAAATGGAAAAACACTGCGCGTAGTATTTTCTAGTAGCAATGATTGATTCAATTGTGAATTTACCAATTATGACAAATTTTTGTGGATAATTTTGGGATTTCGTCTTTTTTTTACTTTTGACTACAAAAATATGATCAGTATCTAACGGGTACATAGAGCTCCATTTTTTTGTACTAATTAAAAAATAGGGGTGTATGTATAGATTTATAGTTAGATACTAACGATTAACCATTATGTGCCAGGTGCTGGAAAAAACAGAAATATTCTCCTGTTAGACGGGCACGGGGATTTTAGTCAACCAAAATTTGACACTCCCTCTCGTACCACCCAGAGAGGGGAAGTTATTTGATGATTTCCAAGCCCAAGAAAAAAAAAGATAGAGTTCAGTTTTTTGTTACAAGAACTCATAATTAAGGGCCTATTACACTACGCGATATTCAGCACACGATATTCAGACTGTCTTATTTTTTGTTCCGAGTAAGACCGGTCTAACCCTTATTACACTACGCGACATCGACTGAGACTGTCTGAATATCGAGTAGTGTAATAGGCCCTTTAACTCCCAAGAATATTACTCATTATCAGAAATTAACTTCTTGAGTAGCGTAATTAGAGACACAATAGTAAGACAATAGCGCACGACCGCCGGCGTTCGTGCGGGGATCAACAGCTTAAGTCGCTCCATGTAGAATATTGGTACATTTGGTACTTATTCGTCTGCATTCGGATGGATTAGAAGGTGACCCCAACATGGATGAAACAGATGATGTGATACTGCTCCTTTTTATTAGGCGTGGGAGATATCTTCAAATAACTTTTCCCGCACTGGGTAGAACGAGAGAGAGTATCTGACCTTTACTGACTAAAACCCATATGTGTTCCTTCAGTTGCCTGTTACGTTCCAGGACCGCGGTCACTCTTCCGGAAAATCCCGCAGATTTCAGGCATATAAAAATGATTCTTGACAGATCCATGATGTGGCAAGAACTAATAAAATAATACATTTTGGTACAAATGCAGACAGTTTGTCATTGCGACCGAGGCGGAATTCGTCCGAACCCCAGGCCAGGGTTTTATGGAGCCGAGTTCTACAATGAAAATTTTCCACTTGTATCAAACGATGTTTTTCAATACACTTAGATACGAACAAATAAAATAAACGGGGGTTGACACGCGACACGTGGGGATCGCTTAGCGCCCAGCCTGATACGATAAATACAATCAATTGTAGCGGGGACGAGCTTTAGTACTTTTCCACACAAGTGCGGAAAACAATAAATTGAGTGCCTAAAAGCGGTAGAGATAAGAGTGAGTTGTCGAGTAAGTGTACCGTAATAAAAGATTAAGCACTGCTACAAGTACAAGATCACATCCTCCAAGATCCTTTCACTACAGCTCATATCTAACTGTATTTAATTTATCATTAATTGAATCGATCTCAACACGATCCACTCATCTACGGCCTATTTGATAGTTAATGATGACGTGTCCCCGATATTATAGACTTTAGAAAGGTAGACAGCTGAGCTGGTCTAGAAAAAAACTAGGCGGAGACGTAGATAAAATCTAAGTGGAAAAAATACATACAGTAGTTTTTTTTTTAATAACTTCTCGCGCTCTTGGTGGAGCGAGAGGACGGATGGCAAAGCCGCTGGCAGCAGCTAGGTCTTTATAAACGTAAAACTTTAATCACTTAAATACATACAGCATAGTGTTGTGCTATAGAGTAACTAGTGTTGCGACCACGCAACCAGACTAAATTATTGAAAATATAATTAGTATATGGCAACACCTTTAATATTTACTCAATTCAATAGATACTTACGTCTTAAATGCAAAACATGGGTAAGCCAACCCAACCAAAAAATACTATACTTAATAATAAATAGTACAAAAATAAATAAAAATAATAATATATAATAATAATAATAATATTCCACAGTTTTCACACAACGTCATCTAGTCCCAAACTAAGCAGAGCTTGTGCTATGAGTACTAGACATCTGATAAACATACTTATATATTTCTAAATACATACATCATATAGATAAATTACACCCAGACACAGAACCAATGATCATGCTCAGCACACAAACATTTGTCCTTGGTGGGAATCGAACCCACAACCTCCGGCATAGCAGTCAGTTCCACTAACTACTAGACCAACAGGCCAGTCAAATATTATATCAAAATATTTTAATTCCGATCCATATGACGACTTCTTAGAGCAAAAAATAATAATTCTAATACATGTCTAATACACACGTGATACAAGACAACGAGTAACATTTCTATCATCACGACACAACCGTCAGGTGCTTGACAGAACGATAGCTCATCAATTATCTCCCGGCCTGACACTCCGTGTGTGTCAAAGTGACAATTCTTAACAAAAAAATAACACAGGAAACTCAACCTTATGCTATCGTTATAAGGATACGTTAACTATTAATAAGATGATTTTTTTTTACCTAACTGGGTAGGCTAGGTGCCGTTGACCGCGGTTTTTGTCTATTTCCAAGAATCTTTGGGTATTGTTTATATTAATTATGTTAGGCTAATTTAGAAAAAAACTCGAACAAAGTCCAGGGTAATTACGATAGTCATTACTATGGTAATAACCGTCACATTGGTCTACCAACTGTGGTTTGATGTCAACTGATGGATTTAGAAAAGGCAGGGCCGCGGGGTAGTTCGACAGAGTCATCGCAACCCTAGAACGCACAGGCGTACGGTAGCCAGCCTTTCGATATTTTATACAGGATTGTAAGACTTGATTCCGCCATCTTCTTTCTACCATCGAGTTTCGCTCGTCGTTTATACCGCGTACATCGAAAGACTGGAACAATTTGCTTGCTGCGGTCTTCCCGTCCGATTATAATTTAGGTATCTTCAAGGCTAGAGTGAATCGGCTCTTAATAAACTAGTGCGCCTCACCATTGACGATTGCGTCACTGCTTACCATCAGGTGGGATCGCAGTCAAGCACTTGTTAATAACGATTTAAAATAAAATCACTCGCATGCCCACAATCCGCTTCCTGAGCCGTTGTTGTTCGTAGATATAGGTGACTTGTGTTAATGCCCTGCACACGACTAGCGAATCCAAAATGTCCAACAATTGAACAACCCCCTAAGCTGGAAAAACTTTATATCAAAAGTGTTAAAACAAAAAAAAGTACAACGTATAAAGTAGAAATTACAAATTCGTCTCCCGGATTTTGTAGTTCTCGAGAAATCTGACGTGACACATGCAGTTCGCGAGTGAATGTGCATTCCACGTTCTTGGAATAATGTCGATGTCGCTGTCCATTCAATGGAAGACCTTTCACTTTATACTTGTGTTTAATTAAACATTAACATTCGCCACCGCATACCGAACAGCTTTGCGATTCGGTGTATCGCCAAATTACCTAACGGTTACGGCATGTGTGTCGATATGGCACAGAATTTATTGGACAACACAGACTTTGGAAACGCTCATATCAGGAGAGCCGTCAGGAACTGAGGATCAAAGGAATTTATTTTTATTATTTACTCGCTGCCGCCCTGAGAGTATATTAGGGGAAGTTTGAAAGTGGCGCCAGTGACTGAAAAGTTGAACGGGAATCGTTTATCTTGGTATGGTCATGTGAAGAGGAGGGATGAAGCGCATGTTGCTAAAAGAGTTATGAATTTACATGTGGATGGATGGAGAGGGAGATGGAGGCCAAAGAAAAGATGGATGGATTGTGTGAGAAGTGATATGAAAGAAAAAGGAGTTAATGATAGCGTGACGAGTGACAGGACAGAATGGAAGAAAAAAACGTGTTATGCCGACTTCAAATAAAACGGGACAACGGCAGGAAGATGATGACTCGCTGCCGCCCTCGGATCCGACCCTATGAAATTACTTTTTCTTATTATTTATAGGCTTGCGTTTAACTATCTCACCTGATAGTAAGCGATGATGTAGTCGACGATGGAGCACGTTTGCCTAGAATTAACCTATTCACTGTTGACTTAAAGAACCCTAGGTTTCACTTCCCACCTTTCAGTCAATTTTTAAATTTTTCTACAGTTTTTCCCCCCTTTGTTTCTATTCGCAACAAAATAAAAATTATAAAATCAGTCAAGACATTTTTGAGTTTTAGTGAGACTAACGAACAGCAATTGATTTATACAATAAGAAGAAGACTATATTTTGCCAGCGACTTCACCCGCGCCAATGTCTCGTGAATCATCCCAAGGGAACACACTCTTAGAATAAAAATAGCTTATATGCTATTTCAGGACATGGTCTATCCGAATACTTACCAGATTTTATCCATGTTCGTTCTGCCATTTGAGCGTGGGGAAATAACAAGCATACACACACACATTCAGATAAACTTTCGCCTTTATAATATTAATGTGATTATTAGGCTATAATGTCCCACAGCTGGTCAAAGGCCTGCCTCCATTTCTACCAACGGTTTTTTCGCTTGTTTTTCCCAACTTTTAAAGAACACATCCAGGTCGTTCCGCCATCATCTTAGTGGTCGGTCATGGTCTCGCGTTTGGTATGTCAGGGCACCAATTTATGAAAAGAATAGATTCATCATCGTCATCATCATCTTCCGGCCCTGGTCTCGTATTATTTGGGGTAGACGCAACACATTTTTTATCTTCCATTCTATCCATCCCATGTCACCCAGGGGCGTGGCTACCACCGTATCTGCCGTATCAATGATATGGGGCCCCCGCGCTACAGGGGCCCCGACGCGACGTGCACAAATATATTAAACATGTTATCCATAATCTTCTTGTATTGATATGAGACTACTAGTGAATAAATAATGAAAATATGATATAATGATCTAATAGTGTATAGCTAGCTCTGCTCGTTCTAGCATTTTCTACATAAGATCACAATTAAAACTTAACCTATCCTAGTCCAAAATGCTCCAATAAACGAGCTCAAAAAAAAAACAAATGTTTGATACAGGCCCCCTAAGGGCCTAGCTACGTCACAGCTGTCACCCTTCAACTTGAAAGGCATCCGTGGGTTACAAGTTGTTCCAGTGACCTGTCGCCATTTCATCCATCCTGAGTTAATCCGATATGTTACGTCTCGGTCTACCTCACCATTCTCTTGGACATGAGACCAATACCGATAGCCGGAGCAGAATGGCATGGATAGCACTGGAGAGACCACCGACTACAATCAATAATATAGATATTATTTTTTATAAACAATCATAAGGATCTTCTCTGTACCATTCACAAATATTTAAAAGAAAGCACATTTTATTTTACGACCCGGCTTTGTCATCATGTTCAGATGCTCGTAAATGACAAAACCAGGCATGGGATTGTTTACGAATCTATAGTTGGATAGTCATCATTGCATCATTCGAGTACTTGGTAAATTAAGCAATTAACTGGTTGTCACGCTCGAGTCTATGGACTTTTATTACTACAATTTTCAGTATAATTCTAGAAGTAATCCTCAAAAGAAATATCAAGTCTAGCCGACAATCAACTTGTCGCAAACCTGCTAAAAGAAAATGTATCAATATTTGTTCTTTTCGCTTTTCAGTGTACATATTCAATTAATAAACAAGAATTTCCTGACAGGCTCACGCTTGACCGCTATCTCACGTTTTGGAAAGCGACGATATGGTTGACGATTGAATTTACTTTATTTAAAAGCAGATGAAAATAAGATAAAAAAAAATCCTACCTGATTCTGTGTAAAAGAAAATCGCTCCTATTCGAAAGGAAAATTCTGTCATGTCTTTACAAAGAAACGTCATATACATTAAAAAAAACTGGGCAAGTGCGAGTCGGACTCGCGCCCTGATGGTTCCGTACAAACTTACATAAGTTCAATTCCCGAATGGAGTCTTGAAGATTTCCGAATCGCAAAAATTTTTTTTTTTGTTGTGATGTAACATCTAATTTACAGTTTTCAGATTTATTCCCATATCTGTGCTATAAGACCTTGCTTTATGCCAAATTTCAGGATTCTGGGTCAACGGGAAGTACCCTATGAATTTTTATTCCCTCGAGATTGTCGAAATATGTAACGTTTTTTGCGACATAAACGACCGTATCTTTTTTTTTTCAGTTTACGTAGAAATCTGTTTTTTTTTTACAGCTTCAAGAGACCGCAGACTTGAGTATATGGTTTTAATTTCAACTCAATAACTCCACAGGAGAGCAGTGGTGACCGAGTGGTAACGGCCCCGACTTACGAGTTGTAGGTTCCGGGTTCAAACCCAGCCAGGCGCATTACTTTGTGTAATTTATTTCATCACCACTGCTCTCAAAACGGTGAAGGAAAACATTGTGAGGAAACCGGCATGTCCTAGAACCAAAAAATCGAAGACGTGTGACATCCACCAACCCGCACTGGGCCCGCGTAGTGGATTACGATAACTTTAGAAGTTAATAGTAAATGATAATTTCTTATATGGATCTGATAGTCGTAAGATTCGCTCAAAGCTATAACTCAGAAGCTTTGGTCTTTATTGTAGGGATAATAATCACTGCTCTACGCGTTTAACCTCCATACATTGCACTTATAAACTTGCTTTGTCACTATAAGCGTAATATTTTATTACTAACACTTTTTTGTCATCACAAACTATAATTACAGCTACTACTCTACCTTCATAACACTTTAGGTTCTAAAGCAAGCTCTATTTGCAACCATAATGTTTGTTTGGATTCCCTCTCCTAGAGAGGAGGCCTGAGTCCCAACAGTGGGAACATTATAAGGCCGACTATGCTATGCTATGCAATACCTCCACGCGTTCTCGAGATAAAGAGTCTTGACAGACAGACAGACAGACAGATGGACGGACAACAAAGTGATCCTATAAGGGTTCCGTTTTTTCCTTTTGAGGTACGGAACCCTAAAAAGGCATTAAATGCAATGGAATCGTCGGAATGTCGCACTGAAGAGCCGAAAACAAATAAAACATTAAAGCCTGCGCTTACGCATTCCTGTGCGTGCGCTGCTATGGGAGCCGACGAATGACGACTCTAACATACATTAGTATAACTATTATATATGAATGCGTTAGTTTGACGGAGATTTATATAGCTATGTTACTGATTTACGCCTTTGCTAAGATTATATCAATTAATGATGATGGAAAGAACAGAAAATAAGAAATGATTAAAAGAACAACGAAGACGAAGTTTTTTAGGGTTCCGTATCTCAGTCGGCAAAAACGGAAACCTTATAGGATCACTTTGTTGTCCGCCTGTCAAAAACCTTTTTCTCAGGAACGCGTGGAGGTATTAAGCCGACTTTAATATCAAACACTCAGGCCTACTATACCTTTGATCTGTGAAATAATCAAACTTTAAAGTCAACGCAATTTAAAGATAATGTCGTTAATGGCGCATATTTTTCCACTCGCAAGGAAATCAAAATCTATAGGGTACTTAACATTGACCGAATCCTAAAAAATTGTAGGAAAAAAGGTCACACAGCACAAATATAGAAGTAATTTTGGAAACCGTTTTGTAGTTACATCAAAAAAATACTTTTTACGATTCGGAATAATCTTCGAGAATCGATTCGGGAATCAAACTATTTACATAGATGAATTTGTACGGACCCACGGTGCGCAAGTCCGACTCGCATTTGATCGGTTTTTTATATGCATACACTTAATGTTATAGACGTTACAGTACCAATCCCCATCTCCAAAATACTTATTTTAATTTATAGGTACAGCGTTTTGAAATTATCAGTAATTACAAGAAAGCCCAAAGGTCTGACAATAAGTCTTGTCTAGATGTATCGTGTTATACTGCAACAAGCTTGTAGAGTCGTTAGGAACCAAGTGCCATTGGGCAGAGCAATTTTCTCGTAGAACAGATGGTCGGTGGGGCCGAAAAGTTCTGGAGTGGCGACCGCGTACCAGAAGACGCGTCGTTGAAAAGCCTCCTACAAGAAGGACCGATGACCTGGTGATGATCGCGGGGATCCGATTGATGCGAGATGCACTGGACCTGTCTATGTGGCGATGCTTGAGGGATGCGAAAGACGGTGGACATCTTTAGGCTGAAATGATGATGATGATGATATGGGTTGTAGGGCAGTCGTGAACTCGTGATGGCAGTCGCTATATGCACAATTCTGATATGCTCAGCTACATACATCCGGTTAGATTGGAAGTCTTTTGGCTTGACTTTAGTATCTTGTGGCAGGAGTTGGGGACTAAAAAGGACAGTTAATAGAAAGCGACGATGAAGCACGCTTGCCTAGAAGTAACCTATTCACTCTTGACTTAATTAAAGATCCCCAAGTTGTAGCTATCAGGAAACACAGACTCCGTCAGGGAATTGTGGAATTCCTTTGGGAACACATTCATTGTATGTACAGCTAAGTAGTGGTACTTAGCTGTACACACAATGAATGTGTTCCCAAAATGTTTGATGCATATGGACGCGATGTCCATGAATGGGCTTGGCGGAATTAGGTTATGCAATCCCGACGCACACTACTCAAAATGCAACCGGTAGAAAACCGAGTCGACCTCAATAATATGATGTCGATGCCGTTGCGAGTTTAAATTAAAACGAGTTCAAAGCGGTTACTTTTACATTCACAGTAAGGTGCATTCCAAGCAATAAGAACATCTGAATTGAAACTGCAGAACACTTTTGTATCCCCTTTTTATGGAAAATAGAGAGATTTATATCTCCTACCCCATTGAAGTAGGGTGTCGTTAAATCTCTTCAAACACCGCACAATACATCATTCTCTAGTTTGACACTTTGAACTTTTAAGTCCAGAACGATATTGTGTTATGCTATAATTTTCAAATCAATGGATTTAACTTTTTAATCGTTTTTTTTATAATGGGTTGTTTTAAATTTTGGGCTTAGAAGAATGGTTTGGTGTCTTTATAATGTTCAGGATGAATTATAGAGATTTGGATCAGTTTAGAGAAGTATCGATTCTATGGTTAGGTTAGGTTATGCTAGACCTTGTAGAAAGGGGAATGAAACTTTTACCATTCCATAGCCATAGCTGGCATATTTTTTTTTCTTTTCGCCAATAGTGAAACCTTGGCCATATCCTAAAGGTATGAGAAATCAATAGTAATAAGAATTATGTCTAGCGACCGTAACCGAACGAAGTCAGAGACTTTTTTTTATTTTTTTAACAAGAATATATATGAAAACAAAGGCATCTTGTCAATGATTGTGATGAAACTGTTTCGTCATCTTTTCTACCTCAAAAAAACATTATTATTGAGGAAAAAAACGACAAGGAATATATTCCATAAAAACCCTGACGTCACCAAGAGGGCTTGCATCGAACTAACGAAGAACTTCCTGTTTTAATCAATGGACTGAAATGCGTTCTGCGATAATGCAAGAAATTGTGGAGGACACAATTAATTAAGTACTAACTAATTAATGTGGGATTGGTGACAATGAACTGCTTCTGATAATAATATTATGTCAGAATAATTTGTGACGTAATTGCAGACGAATGGTGAACTGACTCATTAAATACAGAATTGGTTATAGAGGCTACAGACCTAAACATTGCGTACCCTTATTGCAAAAACCAACTATCTGCAATTTTTGCCCAAATTGAAGTTAAATCCATTCATCCATTCGTCTCATCAAGATGAATCTACAGGTAAAACCGGTTATTAGCTACGACACCTATTTACAAAGATAGCTTCGGCAAAAAGTAAATAACCTACAAATTTGATTGAATATAACAATAACATAATAATTAATAATACAAAAATGTTGGTGCATTTAGTTGGTTTTTGCAATAAGGGTACGATTGGATTAAAAAGCAAAATAACAAAAGTCACAGGTTTTTAATAAAAAATATGGATAAACCACAGCCTCTACACACACTAAACTATACAAAATTGAGAACAAGATATAGGACAACGGAGGAAAGCCCACTAGTGAAGTAACTCCTGCCCGCACATTTACGGTGGGCCAGATAATTCAACTAAAGAGTTACACCAACGACCATAATAAATTGGAGTTTGGAACCGTTGTTAAAATATTAGAACGGTTACATTATATATTATTGCGAAAAGATGAATGGACTGTAAAAATTGTATAGGAAAAACAGAAAGTAAAGAGAAAACTGAAATGATACTATAGAGCTGCCCCGCTAGCCAAGTTACAACCGTTTCATTTCGATTTTCTTTTCGTCGATCGCCTCGAGTCTGCCACGTCTCCGATTTCTTTATTCTGACGTCCTCACAACGCGCAGTCACGTGGTCAGAACAAAGGAATAGGAGGCGTGGCCCACTCGAGGCGATCAACGAAAAGAGAAGTTTGTCATTGTCACCAACAAGTAAAAGTCTAGCCAAAGATTTCAACTAAAATATAAAATATTTTTTTACTTGAAGTCACATAATGTACAGATAGGGTCGCCAACCGTACTCTAATATAGAGTATCGTACTCTATTTTGCGGCGGAGTACCTACTTTATAATCTATGACGGCAATAGAGTACGCTAAAATACTCTACTCATTTTGAATTAAACTGAATGAAATCCTGCCATTTCAGTGTTTTACTTAAAGAATTTTAGTCTTCTTGATCATAAATTGCAAAGTGGCGGTAAAACAAAGCCATAGCTTCATAGAAATGGTTCGGCAGTCGTACAATTATTTTAAAAGCCAAAATTTGTTTTCATTTTTTCCTATGAATATTCTTTTAATTTTCGCCTTTCTAAAATAAGATCATCATCATCATCATCATTTCAGCCGATAGACGTCCACTGCTGGACATAGGCCTCCCCCAAATGTTGCCACAATGAACGGTCCTGTGCGTCTCGCATCCATCGGATTCCCGCAACCTTCACCAGGTCATCGGTCCACCTTGTAGGGGGCCTTCCAACACTGCGTCTTCTGGTACGCGGAAAATAAGATATACTTACTCTATTTCTTCTAAAAAAAAGTGTCAACCCTATATACAGGTGATACAACATTCGATATTGTGGAGTCAAAACGCATCCACGTTTACAATTTATTTCTCACGAAGTTTTAGTTTGTTTATTCAAAATTGGTGATAAATAACAACACCTTGGCGTATAATGCGAAGATCGAACCGATAGGATCAAGACAAGACGGATACAAATTGCCAAATAGTTCTGTGGAATACATACATACAAGCAGTTATGCTTGAAATGTGGATACTCCTTTTCTTTTTACCTTACTCTGGAACAATGTGATATAATGCCCTGTTGCATTAAGTCCACCTATATACCACAACTGAGGGCTTACCATGACATGTTAATATGTCAGGCGTGAGAGCGAGTAAGAGTGGTGGAGCTATACACTAGTGATGCAACGGAAGTGTTTTAACGGAAGTGGAAACGGAAACAGATGTCAAAAATAAATCTTTGTGGATGTGGATGCGGAAGCGGAGGTGTTAATACTATGAAAAAAAAAGCTCAGTTTTATTTTTTTAAAACAACAGAAGGTTTACGTCGTAAACACGTCACGAGGCGCGGTGATGCGCAGAATGAACCAAAAATATATAATAATAAAGAAACGCGACACGTTTGTGTGTACCGCCCCCGCCCCCCGCGCCTCTTCCTATGTGTCCAGTCATCCACGCGCCTCCCACCCCCGTGCGCCTCGCTGTATTCTTCCGTTTAGAGTTCTGTTATAAATTTTGCGGAAGCAGAAGCGGAAACGGAAGTGAAAAACTCGCGGAACTTCTGCGGAAGCGGAAGCAGAGTTCTGTTGCAACACTACTATACACCCTATATATTATAGCTCCATCCCTTTAAGAGTTAAGTTTAGGTTGTCAAAAGGATCGTGCTAAGAGCTCGTGATGGGCCTCAGATCTCTCTCCACAGTAACAACAGTCAGGAAAACACGACATACATAATTTAGCCACCTCTTATATAGTATTGCTTAGTAAAATGATATTCACATAAATAATTCTACCAAAATATATGTCCGTTTGCCAAAAAACTTCTTCGTGAAACTTGTACAATAAACTTGGAGGTTCTGCCATTACATATTTCTTATATTTGACCTTTAGTTGTACGTTCTAGTTCTAGCTGTTATTTCTCGGGTGGTGGTAAAATAATAATAATAATATTCCACAACTTTCACTCAACGCCGTCTAGTCCCAAGCTAAGCAGAGCTTCCGTTATGAGTACTAGACAACTGATAAACATACTTATATATTTCTAAATACAGATATATTATAAATAAATTACAGAACAAATGATCGTGGTCATCACACAAACATTTGTCCTGGATGGGAATCGAACCTACGACCTCCGGCATAGCAGTCAGGGCCACTAACCACCAGACCAACAGGACAATACGGATTTTCTGTGGATTTTGAGAATTATCTTTAATAATAGGATCATGTAAATTATTGACTATACTTATAGTTCTCTAAATTCCGTGACACACACATTGTTGTTCTTTTTTATTCTATATAACTTGTTTTAACACTTCATTCAAACGAGCAATATGAAAATCTGATGAGGTCAGTTTGCACATCAGATAAAGTCAAGTCCAATGACTCCTAAACTAGAAAATTAATCACAGCTTCCGTCACGCAACTTTAGTGCCTAACGCCATTTGTTTAAAGAAATTATAACCAATTATACCATGAGAAAAGCCTTGAAGTAGGTCTTTTAGACCCAGACAGGTTAATGATAATGATGATGACATACTCCGAGCAAAGTAATAAACAAACATAAAATCTAATTTAAGTAGTGCAGACAATTTTTTCATCGTATTACTCCGACTAAAAACTCAATGAGCGCCCAAAAAACTGTTAGTCCAAACTCAACGACCGAATCTTACTTAGCACAATTTTTGCCGGCATTTTTTCCCGCCATGATGTAAGCGAGGTCGATGACACAACACCTGTTGCTTATGTTTTTTTTTTAATCATGTCTGCGATGGGCACTGGTCTATTAAGTATTAAGCACTTAGTTTTTATTATAACCTCTTAGGTGATTATTGATTTGTGGTCAGGGTAACGTGTTGTGTTGTAGTTTCCCTAGTTAGTGGTCGCAGATGGTAGAAAGATGGTAGACAAAAAATCAAAACTGAATGATTTGTAAATAAAAAAAACTGACCAAGTGCGAGTCGGATTCGCATACGAAGGGTTCCGTACTAAATTATTAATACCGACCAAAAAAACTTAAAACTTGTTTCGTGTATGGGCATGGACAGCCTATATAATTTTTAACTTTATTATCTGTTGTTGTAGCGGCAATTAAAATACACATTCTGTGAAAATTTCAACTTTCAACTCCTACGGTTTATAAGATTACAGCCTGCTGACTGACGGACTGATGGACGGGTGGACGGACAGCGGAGGCTTAGCAATAAAGTTCCGTTGGCACCTTTCGCGTACCTACGGAACCCAAAAAACTGAGAAATGTAAACGATTAAAATTTGCATCAGACTTTCTAGAATATTGTATAAATGTTTACCAACAAAAACAAGAAAAAGATTCTAGTTTGTTTTTTAAAAGATAAACTAAAATTTTGAGGGTCTCAAACGCTGGATTTGAAAGAAAAGTTCGAGGCTTTAGAGAGATAAAACTGGGGTTTGTAACTGGGAATCGATCCCTATCCCCATGGATAGGGATTTGGAAGTTTCTCGAAGCATAGATTCACCTTTAGAGCTGTCACCCGAACTTTGAAGTGTGCCGTCAATATAAAACAAATTTTGATCGGAATTTTGATTTCCATTGTTTTATTTGCGAGAGGAAAAATAAAAAAAAAACTATTGAATTCTAACAATTACCACCAAATCGTCCAGATCTTATTTAAATATTTAAGGATATTTTCTTAGCATTTATTTATTTAAAGTCACTTTGTTGTCCGTCTGTCGGTCTGTCAAGACCCTTTATCTCGGAAATGTGTTAAGATATCGAGTTAAGATTAAAACCATATATTCAGGTCTGCGGTCCCTTGAAGCTGTGAAAAAATGAAACTTCTAAGTTTACGAAAAAAAAAGATACGACCGTTTATGTCGCAAAAACGTATGTTTTGACACTCTCAAGGGAATCAAAATTCATAGGGTACTTCCTGTTGACCTAGAATCCTGAAATTTGGCATGAAGCAAGGTCTCATAACACATGTATAGGAATAAAACTGAAAACTGTAAATTTGTAGTTACGTCACAAAAAACAACTTTTTCTGCTATTCGGAAAAAGCTTCGTAACTGAATTCGGGAATTGAACTGTTTTCATAGGTAAGTTTGTACGGAAACCTCAGTGCGCGAGTCCGACTCGCACTTGCCCAGTTTTTTTTTAGTTGGGTATATTTTTCTTATTTACCATCTACATCTGTAACAGTCACTATTTCAAAATATTTACCTGAAAATTGGTCTTCTTTCTCAAAAATTACAATATAAGAAACTGTACTTTCATAAACGTCATTTAATATCCAATTTATTTTCATTTTCAAGAAACAATCATCCATAATATTAACTAATTTAGCCCCAATTACCTATATCGCAACTTCAAAAAGAAAGTTGTCATAACTTTTTTGTTGTTTAATCTTGTGAGCTGCTGTGTCCATGGTCAGGTTGTTGGCGCATATCACCTTTCATAACATCCTGTGAATGCATCCTTGACTTCAGTCTTTTATTTTTATACGTTACCATATTATACACCACTAGTTTTTAATTAGCACAAATACTTAAAGAGCTTATTAGAAAAGGTCTTGTTATTATTTAAGTAAAGTCTCAATAAATAATATTCATAAACAGCACAGTTATTAGGTAGCGTTTGTTTATATCCCAAAATGTCACTCAATTTATGAAAATATTGTACAGGCTATTGATTATGAATGAAAAACAATGGAAAAACACTGCGTGTAGAATTTTCTAGTAGCAATTGTTATGAATATTTGATTCAATTATGAATTTACCAATTATGACAAAGTTTCGTGGACAATTTTGGGATTTTGTTTTTTTTTACTTTTGACTACATAAATATGATTAGTAACCGGGTACAGATGGAGCCCAATTTTTTTTTTTTGTACTTATTTAAAACTAGGGGTGTATATTTCTCAAAACGGTGAAGGAAAACATCGTGAGGAAACCGGCATGTCCTAAAACCAAAAATTCGAAGACATGTGACATTCACCAATCCGCACTGGGCCCGCGTGGTGGATTACGGCCCATTCCCTCATCTAAAGAGAGGAGGCCTTAGTCCCAGCAGTGGAAACATTAAAAGGCTGATTATGCTTATGCTATGTTATGGGTATATATTTTAAAACATTGCCCCACACTAGGAATTAATCTTTCACAAACATTTAAACTCACATATACAAGACACCCAGAGCCGCAATACCTATCTATCTATATGTATAAAAGGTGAAACTAACTGACTGACATATCAACACGCAGCCGAAACTGACTGACTGACATATCAACACGCAGCCGAAACTGACTAACTGACATATCAACACGCAGCCGAAACTGACTGACTGACATATCAACACGCAGCCGAAACTGACTGACTGAGATATCAACACGCAGCCGAAACTGACTAACTGACATATCAACACGCGGCCGAAACTAACTAACTGACATATCAACACGCGGCCGAAACTGACTGACTGACATATCAACACGCAGCCGAAACTGACTGACTGACATATCAACACGCAGCCGAAACTGACTAACTGACATATCAACACGCGGCCGAAACTGACTGACTGACATATCAACACGCAGCCGAAACTGACTGACTGACATATCAACACGCAGCCGAAACTAACTAACTGACATATCAACACGCGGCCGAAACTGACTGACTGACATATCAACACGCAGCCGAAACTGACTGACTGACATATCAACACGCAGCCGAAACTGACTAACTGACATATCAACACGCGGCCGAAACTGACTAACTGACATATCAACACGCGGCCGAAACTGACTCACTGACATATCAACACGCAGCCGAAACTGACTGACTGACATATCAACACGCAGCCGAAACTGACTGGCTTCGTTTTATGACGTAAGCGAGCACTAAGAAGGATTTTTTGGAAGTTCAACTTTTAAGGGAGTGAAACGGGGGTCCAAAGTTTGTATGGAGAAACCTACTTTCACGCAAACAAAGCCGTTAGTAGAAGCTAGTTATCCATACATATATTTGTTCCATCCGGGTGTCGAAATCGCAACACGCATCAGGGCAATGTCAGCAAATCGTAGGGGCCCAGCAGGGTCGAAGCCTACTGGGGCCAAGGGTAGTGTGAAAGCGAAACCCGGGGCCCTGGGACGAAGGCAACGAAGGAACAGGAGTGGGTTTTTAGTCAGTAAAAGTCTGACACTATCTCGCGCTCCGCCCAAGAGCGGGATTTGTCATTAGATGATTTTCCCACCTAAAAAAAAACACGCAGCGCAGTAGCAAATCGCTCAAGCACTGCGCTTACCTGCCACGGTTGAGTCTTACTCCATTTTAGTTGTCAGTGTCACAAAAATAGATTTTAGTGTTGCTAATATAAAAAATAACGATAGTATATGTAACAAATTATAAAAATCGCTAAAACTTACAGAACCAAATCAATATTGTTCACATACTTAAACTTTAAGTGGTATTCATAGAAATTTCGAGCAATTTTTCTATATTCTGATTTTTAATTAGCTGGACTAAACTGACAGCAGTGGACAATGCCCAGCTGTCAATGAACAATGCCCCGCTGTCATTAAACCATTGTTATAGCTGTCACTTCATCAAAACAATATGCTTATACATTATTTCTATACTAGCTTCTGCCATTCGTAGAATTCGTAAAAGAATACATCTATTTGGGCCAACTGGTTTCCTTTGAAAACCAAAATAAAAAAGAGATAAATAGAAGAATCGCTATTGCATGGAAAAAATACTGGAGCTTAAAAGAAATAATGAAAAATAAATCTGTCAGTATAAACGTCAAGAGAAAGCTCTTCGAAATAGCAATATTACCATGTTTGACTTATGGTTGTCAGAGCTGGTCGTTGAGAAAATGTGAAGAAGACAAATTAGCCATATGTCAACGTAAGATGGAAAGGAGTATGTTGGGGATAAGGCTATCGCATAAAATAAGTAACCAGGCGATCAGGAAAAGGACTAAGACCACAGATATTGTGGAAAGAGTGAGGGCTCTGAAATGGAACTGGGCGGGTCACATATGTCGGATGCAGAACGACAGATGGACCAAGAAAATCATGGAATGGATACCAAGAGACAGAGTAAGGTCACGAGGACGTCAAAGGAAAAGATGGGCAGACCTATTCATGCAAAGGCTAGGACCGGACTGGATGTCCAAAGCTAGAGATAGGAAATATTGGAAAGAGTTGGGGGAGGCCTACGCCAAAGAGGCGACTACTACGTTGAGTAATGAGTTTAGATAAATGAGATTAACACTTCATTTCTATTTTAAATAAAATAAAATTGCTAAACCAAAAATAATTAAATAATTATAAATGAAATTTTTTACTTAAATAATTTTATAGATTTTGGACATTTATCATGAATTTTATTGTATTGTATTTTTAATTTTTGACTATGCGATTTTTATTTTATTGTATTTTATTTTATTTCATTTTTATTTGACATTTATTATTATTGTGAATTTTATTGTATTATTATCTTAATTTGTAATATATTTTGTGTAAAATTTGTTAAATTTTTATGGTATAAATGAATTGAATTAGTAATGCTTAATATGAATTTAATGGAATAATGATGTATATTTTGAGATTGATTATGTAGTAGAATAAATGGCTTTTTTATTTTATTTTATTTATTTTAGCTTCTGCCATTGGCATCGCCCGCGTGAAAGTAGCAAAAAGTGTATCAAGGGAGCATGCTTCCAGGATAAAAAGTATCCTATCTGCTATTCCAGGACATAATCTATCTGTGTACCAAATTTCATCGAAATGCGTTCAGTCCTTCGAGCGTGAAGAAATAACAAAACGCACACAAGCTTTCACCTTTATTAGTGTGTCAGTATCAGCGTCGTCACAAAACTAGACCATTCTCCCCCTCCAGGAAAAAAAGTAAAAACTCATCTACCACTTCTCCCGCTGTTCTCTTTAAGCCAAATAAAGCTGGTTTATCACGCGCCACAAAACATTGCGATAAGCTGCACCACGCCATAAAGGCCCTCCTTCACGAGTTAGTTTTTTAACCACGTCCAATCTAAGAGTATGATCTCCTTACATCGACGCTTTCGGGGGCTCGTCTGAGTTCACTTTTATGAGTTTTTAAGTGGCCATTATAGCGATAGAAGGCCGAACTTAATGTCTCTATGTTGAGACCGCGGTGCACGGATTCGTGCACGGAAGTTTTCTGGTGCTGCGTTTGGACTATGTGCCTCTTGGTCTAATAATGTGAGTTTTTTTTTTTTTTTTTAATTGATATAAACTAGTGCTTGACTGCGATTCCACCTGATGGTAAGTGGTAATGCAATCGTTGATGGTGAGGCGCACTAATTTATTGAGAGCCTATTCACTCTAGCCTTGAAGAGACCCAAATTATAATCGGACGGGAAAATCGCAGCAGGCAAATTATTCCAGTCCCTCGATGTACGCGGTATAAACGACGAGGCAAAACGCTTGGTCCGGACCGTAGAGGTTTCAACAACGTAAGGGTGGATACTCGCCGTTCGTCGGCTTGTCCGATGGTAGAAATGAGATGGTGGAATCAAGTCATGCAATTCCTGCGCACACTCTCCAAAATGAATTCTGTAAAACACCGAAAGGCTGGCTACCCTACGCCTGTGCTTAAGACTTTGTAGATTGGAATTAACCAGATCTGGATCACCAATTAGCCTCTTTGCACGCCTTTCCACCGAGTCCAAAGCTGCCAGGTGGCATTTTGCAGCACCAGCCCATATGTGGCTGCAGTACTCTACACACGAACGGACCTGTGCTTTGTATAACATTAAAAGCTGCCCTGGTGTGAAGTACCGCCGGACCTTTGCAAGTACGCCAAGTTTCCTAGCAGCTACCTTGGCTTTAGACTCAATGAACCGCCCAAAGTTAAGGTCTGAAGAAATTTCAACTCCCAAGAGCTGAAGGCGGTCGGTGTACTCCAGGGATACATTCTGAAAAACAGGAGCCAAGGTGAACGGGCTCCTTTTAGCGGTGAATAGACACGCTTGTGTTTTGGCGGCGTTGAATCCCACCAGATTGGCTTCACCCCACTTGGAGACTGCCTGAAGTGAGACATTCGCACGCTCTACCATAGCCTCTCTTTCGGACCGGATTAGCTCCTTACTAGCTCGAGCACCTGGCAGGTATCTCTCTACAACTGTGCTATCATCTGCATACCCATAGATACCGGGCATCAGCAGATCGTTGATATGCAGCAGGAAGAGAGTTGCAGAGAGAACAGACCCCTGAGGAACTCCGGCATTAGTCGTCATGGGCTCTGATGAGCATCCATCGATAACAACTCGGAGAGAACGTTCACTCAGGAAGTCTTTTACCCAGTTAATCAGACCAGGGGAAACGCCGTACGCTGAAAGCTTACTCAATAGACTAGCGTGCCATACCCTGTCGAAGGCCTTCGAGTTTTCTTAGATTTCATACAAAAATGGTTATAAGTACTGCGATATTACAGAAAATACAAAACACAAAGGAACCAATCAATACCTAATTTCGAAAAAAGAATAACGCACCTTTAATATAAAATTTGTTTGACCTTATGATTCCAAGTCAATCGAAAGATATAACACTTCAAAGCAACCCGATTTAAAAAACGGCAATTTCACAGGTAAAGAGTAAAGGATTATAGACAAAAAATTCATAATAAAAATCGGTCAAGTTGTTTCGGAGGAGTTCTAAAACAAACACTGTAATTCGAGATTTTTTTATAAATATTAGATATACTTTTTTCCTTTTATTTAGACTTTTTATACTTTATGATAAAATTAAAGATATAAAGAAAGAAATGAAAGAGAAAACTATGTGATAACGTTAAAGAAATAACCCTTTACGGCAGCACATAGTGCATCGATAATTTTTTTAAATTAACATCATGTACTATAACATTATACCTATGTGCAGCAAATAAATACACTTGAGTTAGACAAAGATTTCTCTCGTTCTTTTTTTACCAGCCATAAGGAAAATTCACTTTTAAATACTTAGTATTTCAAAATTATCTTATCCGAACTGCGCCCTTAGACAAATGAGTTTTTTATTAACGTTCCCGCCAAACGTTACGTGAAAAACGCATAGTAAGATTACCTGCGGAGAAGTCACGTGACAAGTGGCGTGACAGATAATGTCATATATTTTGTACTTAGCGTTTGGCGGGTACGCAAAACAGAAAACTCATTTGTCTTAGGCCGCAGTTCAGAAATCGCTGGTAATATTTACCGATTAATTAAGTGAAGCTTGCTTACTCTTAACTGTCATAGTTATACTAGGACATCAATAACAAAATAGCTTTAAGTATATTGCGTCGAAAACGCATCAAGTTCCCCTATTTCACGGATACGTCACAAAACTATTACATCAATAACGTGCACGCATTTCTCGTCATTCATCACTAAGAAAAACTACCTGTCCGTTAGGGCCCCTGCTTCTGTCTTTATTGAATCCAATTAGTTCCCGATGACTAATAGTTGCTCTGTTTACTGGCGCGAGTCACTCGACTGATACAAATGCGCCCTAAACAAGTTTAAAGTATGAAATGTCTTGCAGGATGCGGTGACACTGTAATTTTTTTTTTTACTCTCGCTGATGACTTGAAATTATTAGGTAACTTGATAGTTAATGTCATAAGATAACTGCTTACCGTATTGTAAGTTTCGTGAGAATATTTCTAAATGCGCGTTTGACACTTGGATACGACAATTTGCTCGTTAACCTGACTGATTGTTTGTAGCCATGATAGAGGATTGCTTGTTTTTCAATTGACCTCTTTTCCATGTAATAATAATTTTTGATTTCACAAGTTGCTTTAGCGTCATCATTTTTGCATTATCTTGTGTGGCTTTCTAAGTGTTTTTTAAAGTTTTGAAAGGGTTTACAGTATTGCTAAATGGTTCAATTTCGGAAATTACAATAGCTCCTTTAGACATTACAGTTCTCATGTCCTAATGACGGGCTAAGTTGAAGATCGTAAGTTTTCATAATTCCATGTTACTCGACCATTGGGTACAAAGAGTAAGTGAAAAATAAGATTTTTGATGCACAGTTAAAAATAGCCCTTTATTACATTAGTTCAGATGATGATAGTATCCATGGAGTTTCTTGCACATTCTTCTCAATAGAGATCTACGCGTTGGAATGTGCAATTAAAATATTTTTTTTTTTACTGACTGACTTCTTGACATTTCAAAAGTGCCTGTAAATGGTTTATCTATATATATAAAAGGAGAAACTGACTGACATATCAACGCATAGCCAAAACTACTGGGTCTAGAATCGTGAAATTTTGCACAAGGCTTCCTGTTGTGGCGTAGGCGAGCACTAAGAGAGGATTCTCCAAATGTCACCCGCTAAGTGGATGAAACGGGGTTCTAAAGTTTATATGGAGGAACCTGCTTTCACGTGGGTGAAGCCGCTCGCAGAAGCTAGTTTGAAATAAAATGCTTTAAATCTTAGAATCTTTAATCCACACCCGTTCAGCAGTTCAAGCGTTAAGTAACAAACATCACACTTTCGCCTTTATAATATTAGTATGATGAAGTGTGATGACCAGCTGCTTTTAAAAGATATGAGCGTTACAAAGGTCAAGGGTACAAAACACAAAACCGAAGTTCAGCATGATAAATGAACAGTGTATTTAGTTCCTTGCATCGAATGGGGGTGCTCATGGGGGGCCTCCCCAATTTTCCACGCCTTCGCTCGAAAAGCTCTAATAACACTAATGTTTTTCTTCCCTTCCTTGGAAAAGAATTAAATTTATGTATCATTTAAAGAATTAAAATACTGGGACTATTATGTCCCTAACATGGCAGTGGGCAGGGCACATTGCTCGCAGAACAGATGGTCGATTGGGACGAAAGGCTCTGGAATGGAGACCACGTACCGGAAGACGCAGCGTTGGAAGGCCTCCCACAAGGTGGACCGATGACCTGAAGAGGGTCGCGGGAATCCGATGGATGCGAGACGCACAAGACCGGTCATTATGGCGACATTTGGGGGAGGCCTATGTCCAACAGTGGACGTCTTTCGGCTGAATGAAACGATGATGATGATGATTATGTCCCTTTGATATTTTTAAAATAAAACATTATTTCTGTTTAACGTTCTCGAAAACTTATAGCCATATCGTAGTCATACTCGTAAAACTTAAACGTACGCATATAATACAGTTTTTTTTTAAATCTTTTGAGCAGTGCAGAGCTTCTTATCTAGTTTAACCTGAAAAAGAAAGGGTTTCCATCCTAGCCCATTTATTTAAAAGTATTTATAGGGGTAGAGGAAGACCAACGAAACGATGAATAGCATAAGAATGAGCATAATCAGCCTTCCCACTGCTGAGAACATAGATCCCACTGCTGGGACTCAGGCCTCCTCTCTAGGAGAGGGAATGGGTCGTAATCCACCGATCCATTCCCATCGGACCCAGTGCGGATTGGGTGATATCACATGTCTTAGAAATTTTGGTACTAAGACACGCCGGCTTCCTCACGATGTTTTTCTTCACCGTTTTGAGAGCAGTGGTGATGAAATGAATTGCACAAAGTAAAGCGCCTGGCTGGGCTTCAACCCACGACGTAAAACTCATAAGTCGGGGCTGTTATTAGTGGGCCATATGAAAAGAAAGAAAAGATTATATGACTAGGAAGAATACCCGGGAATCTTTAAGTCAAGGGTGAATAGGTTACTTCTAGGTAAGCGTGCTCCATCGTCGACCGTATCATCGCTTTCCATCAGGTGAGCTGATATCGGTCAAGCGGAAACCTATCAACAATAAAAAAACTGGTGCGAGTCGGACTCGCGCACTGAGGGTTCCGTGCAAAACTTACCTATGAAAACAGTTTAATTCCCGAAACGAGTAACGTCATGGTCATAACAATTTGTCTGACTAATGAAATATAACTTTGTAATAGTTACCTTAATAACATATTTAAAAATCAGACATGTAAAATGAGTAAAGTTTATTAATTTTTTGTGGAGCTTTAGTTTTTTTTTTGTGACGTACTCGTAACTACAAATTTACAGTTTTCAGATTTTTTCTTATACTGGTGCTCTGAGACCTTACTTCATGCCAAATTTCAAGATACTAGGTCAACAGGAAGTACCCTATGAATTTCGATTTCAGAGTGTCGAAATATACAATTTTTGCGACATAAACGGCCGTATCTTTTTTTTTTAATTGTTCGTCAACTCAGAAGTTTGTTTTTTTTCAAAGCTTCAAGGGACGGCAGACTTGAGTATATAGTTTTAATTTCAACTCGATACCTCCACGCGTTCCTGAGATAAAGGGTCTTGACAGACAGACAGACAAACAGACAGACGAACGGACAACAAAGTAATCATATAAGGGTTCAGTTTTTTCCTTTTGGGGTACGGATACGGAACCCTAAAAAGGTGGTCATTTAGATGAAGGCGAGTATGTACAAGATGTATGAAAGACATGCTAAATCGACCGCTAAATTGAGATGAAGGCAGGAGGGTGATGATCATCAATCAGTTCATGTGTTGCTCTTGTCTCCAGGTCAATAGAAGTATACCTGAAGACAGGCCGTCGTCATAGCGAGATCTTGGCAGAACAGAAGCTTAGCGAGGGACAGCTTCGGAGACCAGGCGCCATCATCATATTCTGGCTGAAATGCGAAAAGGTAAAGTCATAACAATAAGTGCATTTTTCCAGAATTCAATTTTCTAATAGGATTCATCATCATCATCATTTCAGCAAAAACACGTCCACTGTTGGACATAGGCCTCCCCCAAGTGTCGCCATAACAACCGGTCCTGTACGTCTCGCATCCATCGGATTCCCGCGACCCTCACCAGGTCATCGGTAGCCTTGACCGCTACCGGAGTCAGCGGTAGACGGGCTGCCGGGCACTAGGGGCACATTTCTTTGTTTTGCTTATCATTTTGGGGGGGTTTGCTGTAATCGCCACGCTGGGCAGGCGGGTTGGCGATCGCAGAATGCTGCTGCCCATTCTCTGGTATGTCCCTTAGTCGCCTCTTACGACACCCACGGGAAGAGATGGGATGGTGCCATTCTTTACGTCCGAACACCATACTGACGCTGATCATCTTTGCGACCCAGTAAAATTGCCTCTATGAGTGTTTTACTTAGTAGATTGGGCTCTAGGAATGTTCGAAAGAGTTACTGTAGCCCCGGTACACATAGGACAACTGAAGGACCACAAGTGGGTTGTAGACGGTAGAAGTCTGACACGCCATCTCGCTCCATCCAGCGCGGGAAAAGTTATTTGATGATTTCCAAAAATGAAATAAAAAAATAAGACTGACCTATTAGGCTAAGCGTATTATCCAACAAAGCCTAGGCGAAGCTAGACAAAGAAACAATTTAACACTGATTACGATTAGCGATGTCTACATCAAATAAAATAAATAATCTTCCGGACCGTATCTAGAAAAATATCCCAAGGGACCATACTCTCGGGGTTAGCAGAAACCTATTATGATATTCCAGAAAATGGACTACCCGTGTGTGCCGAATTTTATACGAATCTGTTCGATTGTAAAGAAGAACAAACAAACAAACACACATTTACGAACTTTCACCTTTATAATATTAACGTGATTATGGAAGTATTGATAATATTTATAATGAAGGAATGTTCTAATTCCATGCAAGCGAAACCGCTAGAAAAGACTTGTATACTCGTATACCTAAAAGGCCTGCCCTCTCAATCCTCAAGGCTTATCCTTTTTAATCCTAGATTAAGGACAAAAAAACTCGCAGGATTTGTAATGTTACCACCTATTTATTTGATTGTCTTAACTTAAGTCTTAGATTAACTCAGTTTAAAAATATTTAAAACTAGCTTCTGTTAGCGACTTCGCCCGCTTGAAAGTAGAATTTTTTCTGAGGTCCTGTTCTATTTTATTAAAATAAATAAGTGGTTAAAACTAACCTACTTACTTAAGTGTTAGTAACAATAGTACTTATGGGGATCCAACTCGACATACATTTTCACTGTTTTTCATACAACCGCTCTTACGCGATTATGACGTTATTACACATTTTTCATTAGATATTTTGGAAACACAGTATTTTGTGGATACTATCTAGGCTTCTATTGAAATCAATTTATAAATTTGTGTAAAACTAATCCAGTAAAGACTTCTGAAAATCTCATGCTATTTTGCATGAACTTTGACTCTTCAAAATTAACTCATAAATTTAAAAAGTATAACAATAGCAGCCTTGCAAATTTAATCAAGATTTTGAACGACAAAATTTTTTTTCTAAATCTTTTATGGTTTAAAAAAAATACGTATTTCCTGGAACAAGTTCTGTAAAATATTCGAGTAAATCACGGAATTACCGAATGCTAACAGAGTGTTCAGGAATTATGTCTCTATTTCGCGTTGCCTTTTCGTCAAACATTGCGTTGGATTGCGTTAGATGAAGTAACAATCTTTTAAAACATTCTCGATGTTGACGATAGGCGAGTGAAAAAGGACACACTTAAGTAAGTACTCCTACAATTCTAATAAAACTGTGGACAAGGACATACTGTAATGTCTAAAATAAACTTATTAATTTAATATTATTCCGGGACGTGGACTACCCGTGTGCTTACCAAATCCGTTCAGCCTTTTGGGAACTCATTTATTTTGCGTACAGCTAAGGAGTGTACCTGCCAGAGTCTGTGTTTTCTGTTAGCTACAACCTAGGGGTCTTTAAGTCAAGAGTGAATAGGGTACTTCTAGGCAAGCGTGCCCACCATCGACCACATCTTCGCTTACCAATGTGAGATAGTGGTCAAACGCGACCCTATCAAAATAATAATAAAAAAGAACGTAAAGGAGTCATTTACATACACACATACATAAAAACCCTTTGCCTTTAAAATATGAGTGTGAAGTGTGACTAGCTGTTTCCCCCGGCTTCGCTTGTGTGGTCTATCCCACAGATGCAATTCAAGAGAGACTCTTTGGACCGTCGTCAACCAAGTTGAGGGTGGTCTTCCACGCGTGCGCTTCGTCCTAGGCAGTTCAAGGGCAAGTTTCACCATATGATTATCTGGGCGTCTTTGCACATGACCATACCAAAGTAAACGGCAGAGTGTTAACATGGTCGACAATTTGCGACACTAATTTGCGATATTAATTTGCAATCATTTTCGTTCATGAAACTGGGTATACTAAAATTAATTCGAAAATGGAACTTTACTGCATATTGAATAACTTTTTTTTTAAATACTGTTTAAAGGGCTGAGCTCAGTTTTTATTTAGAAATTAGCTGGTGCCCGCGACTTCGTCCACATCAGATTCGTAAAAAAGCACAATACCATATATGCATTTGGAAACAATTCGTTTTTTTTTTTTACTCGGAACCCTAATTCTTTTTCTGAAATAAGCCTAAGTTACTCCTTGTAACATCAGCTATCTACCAGTGAAAATCCCAACAAAATCGGTTTAGCTGATTCGGAGATTAACCGGAACAAACAGACCGACAAACACAAATTTGAAAAAAATAATTTTTGTTATAGGTATTGAACATACTTTTATATGCATTAAAAATATATTATTCAAAATAATATTCTTTTTATTACCTACAAACCGACACTCCAATTTTGTTTATATGTATTTATACCTAGATTGAAATGGCTACTATCATCGTAAAGTGTGATGCAGTTATAAACATCTAAGTGAATTCTAGTTGGTTTTTAAAAGCCGCTCGTTAGGGTTCCATACCCAAAGGGTAAAAACGGGACCTTATTACTAAAACTCCATTGTCCGTCTGTCTGCCACCAGGCTGTATCTCATGAACCGTGATAGCTAGACAGTTGCCGCTTTAACAACAAATAATAAAAACAGAATAAAATAAATATTTAAGTGGGGGTCCTGTACTACAAACGATTTTTTTGGCGTTAGCACGAAGACGCTTGAAATATTCACAGAATCTCGGAACCCTAATAATGGTACGGAACCCTTGGTGCACGAGTCCAACTCACACTTGGCCGGTTTTAATTTTATGAAGCAGGTGTACCTTCTAATTAAAATAGGCGGGGTCTGCATCACAGTTTCATAATTGACAATTAATGGACTATGTCCAGTTAAGATATCCTTTATCCACGCGACTATTATTGGACAATATTCAAAGTATCTATTAATTGTTTTTTTTTATTATTCTTGATAGGTTCGCGCTTGACCGCTATCTCACCTGATGGAAAGCGACGATGCGATCGACGATGGAGCGCGCTTACCTAGAAGTAACCTATTGACTTAAAGATTCCCGGGTTGTAGCCATCAGGAAACACAGATTCCGGCAAGGAATTCCACTCCTTAGCTGTACGCTCAATAAATGTGTTCCCAAAACGTTTTGAATGGGATATTTATAGTGGTACACCACCTGCTATCAGGGCGGGCGAGCCGTTTCACCACCTTAAATCAGAGATGTTACGATGGTTCGATTCTAATTCGGAAAGTTCGGAACTTCCGATTGATATTGCACCTTCGATACCGATAAATAATCGGAGCTTATATTGGCGGTAGAAACAACATACTTGTCGTGCGGGGAACCTCCCTCCCCCGTGCCTTCTTTCTCTCCTGATGGTAAGCGATGATGTGGCCTTCGATGGAGCACGCTTGCCTAGCAGAAACCTTTTCACTCTTGTCTTAAGGTTTTAGCTTAAAGTAAACACAGACTCCGGCAGGGAATTCCACTCCTTAGCTGTACCTACGTATAATATATATGTTCTCAAAACGCTTTTGCTTTGCTTTGTTTTTGTCTTGCAAAATGTTTTTGGGATGTCAACCATGTACCGATAGTGCAACGCCGTACGTCTAGTAGTCCGATGACCCTTCTATCGGTTACTCTTTCACTTGTTTTGTTTCGTATTTAGAATGTTGTGAATTCGCTCTTCGTTTATATTTATCCGAGTTTTTATTAGTTTTAGTCTTCGATCAACAATAGTTTTAGTCATTAGTAGTGTTTCATTTGACGCTTCTGCCTCCGCCTCCGGTTTGGGTTTGGATTCCGACAAAACAAAATCAGGTTCCCAATTCGGTTGCGATATAACCACTCCCGTTACATCTCTACCTCAAATCAACAAGTAATGGTACAATGTGTTAGCTGAGGAATTGTGGCCGTAGAACGCAAAGGGCAATTGAAGGAATATGTGGGTTTTAGTTAGTTAAAGTCTGACACACCCTCTCGCTGCACCCAGAGAGAGAGAAGTTGTTTGATTTATTCCTATCTCAAAAAAAGAGGGCAAGTTTAACGGGCATTACGGTAACTAAGACTGTCGGCAAGGTTAGCGCAGTTGTTGAGCGATCAGCTGCTGTGCTGCGTATCGTTGCGTTGGTTCGATTCCCGCTCGGAACAAATAGTTGTATCGTCTACAGACAGTTGTTTGTAATATGTATGGGAGTTTTCATGTTTGTGTGTGTTTCTTAGTATGTTGCAAGGTTTAAAAAACAGTTATAAATATGCCAGAAAATGCGAAGAATGTTTATTTTAAAGTTCCATTCAACCAGGACAGGTGACGTTGCATACTATAAAAATTATACGAAACACTGCACTTCCTGCGACATACAAAGTTTATTATGTTTGCATGAGTAGAAGCATTCTTGTGTAATAATTATGTCAATCATCCAGTGTTCATGTCCCATTTATTTGAACAAAATTACGATTTAATGATTTCTGACATTTACTTTCTGCTACTACGATTATCCATCAGAACTTGCACCTGTTTTGGAAAATATACCTTCCTTTCATTCGTCGTGAAATCTACTAAGGTATGATTTCAATGTAACAGATGGTGGAGTCGTTGTCAGTAACTATATAGCATGCTTCTTTCTTTTTTTTTTCTATGTGTCCCCGGAGCAGTGGTGGCCGAGTGGTAACGGCCCCGACTTACGAGTTGTAGGTCGCGGGTTCAAACCCAGCCAGGCGCATTACTTTGTGTAATTTATTTCATCACCACTGCTCTCAAAACGGTGAAGAAAAACATTGTGAGGAAACCAGCATGTCCTAGAATCAAAAATTCCAAGACATGTGACATCCACCACTGGGCCCGCACAGTGGATTACGGGCCATTCCCTCTCCTAGAGAGGAGGCCTAAGTCCCAACAGTGGGAAAATTATAAGGCCGACTATGCTATGCTATGAGTAGAACCGCCAAGGGTCAATTTAATATACTTGATTTACTTGTTCATTAGTAATATTCAACAAAAGGCAGATTTCACTTTTTTGGGTCAATAAAAATAATGTGTGTATGTGAGAGGTATTACGCAGCGAAAAGTGAACTTCACTGACGTCATTAAGTTTAAATCGACCCTAATCGATCTAAGACAAAACTCGCGCCACAACACTCCTTTTAAGGTGGGTCTACGCTAGAGGAACCGAGCACGAGCTGAGCAAAAGCCGAGCCGCTCTACTCGCAGTCTCAAGTGTAGACGTACAACGAGCCCCCAACGATCACTGTCCTCGAAGGGGATGCGAAACCCTTTGTGTTCGACAAAAAGCCGACAATAGGCGGAGCACAGTCGAACACGAACCAAACGCTCGAAGCGCGCTAGCTCGAGGCTTGTAAGTCGGTCCACACTACACGAATTTGTGATCGGCTCATGCTCCGGTCGTGCTCGGCTCGAGACCTGCTCGTGCTCAGCTCGAGCTCTGCTCGTGCTCAGCTCGAGCTCTGCTCGTGCTCGGCTCCTCTAGCATAGACACACCTTTAGGGACTATCTAAGCACAAGCACGCGACAAGCTGTACCCAAACCAGCTATTAACACGCGCGTCTAAAAGCCGCGCCATTTAACACCTGATATTAAAACACGACAACTAATGATTGTATCCCATAAGTGTGATTATCTAAATGCATTAATTACAATACCCACACCAGTCATGATCGGAATAAACAAGATATTTATAACCTAAGCACATCGATATTTTAATGCGGCATGTGCAAGGGTTGGTGCTTCCCCCCTCTTCGTCCTGTGACACTGTGCAAGAATGTTCAGAAGTCACGTTCATGACAGCCGTTTAATTATTTCTTCTTTCTAGTTTAAATATGAGCGATTTTCCCCATACCCTGTAAGCTTTCTGTAAAAATAAATAAATAAATAATCTTTGTATAAGTAATTCGTCTGTACGTGTGTTTATCACCTAACTCCTCCTAAACGGCTTGACCGATTTGGATGAAATTTTCTGTGTTAATTTGAATGGGTCCCTGGATGGTTTGAAAATAAAATTGTACCCGAGGTGACGCTGCAATAGGGTTCTCAATTTTTTTTCTGCCGAAAAGCCTGCTTTCGGGCAGGGCAACTTCTATCGGGACCGCTAGTAATATATAGTAACATATAAGGTCCCTCATGATTAGAATCTCATGAAAGTAGAGAAAGATAAGCCAACTAAGTATCTTGACTTGGCTGGCGAGATTGTCGACATGTGGGAAGTGGACACAGCAGTCAGTCAGTAGCCTTGACCAACCCCTGAGGAGGCTGTCGTTGCTTTCATATTCACACTCACATTCTTTGGATCTGAAAACTATCCAGCCATGTTAAAAGTAAAACCATAAACCCCAACTGGACAGTGACTCTATCAAACTGTTTGCCACCAGACACCGTCCCTCTTAATATGCCGTTACTTTAATGGTTGCAATGCACAATTATGAACTCTGAGTGCTATTCATCGTGTATAGCTCCGTCTCTCTCTCAAAATGGAATTATTACCCTTGTTTGTTTATTTTTAAACAGTTATCATCATCATCATCATCATTTCAGCTGATAGAAATCCACTGCTGGACATAGGCCTCCACAATGAACGGTCCTGTGCGTCTCGCATTCATCGGATTCCCACAACCTTCACCAGGTCATCGGTCCACCTTGTTGGGGGCCTTCCAACACTGCGTCTTCCGGTACGCGGTCGTCACTCCAGAACCTTTCGGCCCCAACGGCCATCTGTTCTGCGAGCAATGTGCTCTGGCCATTGCCACTTAAGTTTGGCGATTCTTCGTGCAATGTCGGCAACCTTGGTTGTCCTGCGGATATCTTGGATATTTGGATGACTTTGAGCCGTCTGATGAGGCCCATTGTGAGCGACCATGTTTCGGAGCCATATGTCATCACTGGCAACACGCACTGGTCTGGACTTTCGTCTTGAGACACTGTGGTATATTGGACGAAAAGATACCGCGCAGCTTCCCGAACACTGCACGCTGCCCAGCCGTAGGTATTTAAACAGTATTTTAACCAAACTACGAATAACACTAAAAAGTAATCTTTTTTTCTGAAAACAGCTTCAAAATTGGTCATTAAATAAAACAGCAATTGGCATTTTAAATATTGATATGAGGAAGAGTGGGGATGTGTCGGGAACATCTCGCTATCTCATTAACAACGCACGTAACCTAATGTCGATGACGTCAAACCCCTCAGTTAGCGCATGCTTTTTCTTTAACTTGACAGTTAGGTGACAGTTGATGGTTCTATAGCTAAATTTTCTATTATATTTGAAAGGTTTCTAAGTTACACTACAATTGCTATAGGATGATGTGAGTGACAGCTGTCCTAGTCTTTTTTCTCGTCTTAAAGATGCATGTTTTCGTCCTGCTGTCATCCTACCCATGCTATGTAAAAAGATGTAAAATTTGTGATTTTGGATTAAGTTAGGTACTTTTTTATTCAAATAATAATGATAAAAGTGAGTCAAATATCCTTTTCTGATGGTATTTTCACATCATCGCCTTGCAGGTGCACAATCGCAGTGGCACTTCTGCATCCACGTACTCAGTACCACGCAGATGCGGCCGCGTCGCACCTGCCAATCTCGGCGCGCAGGTGAAACTGTGTTTACGTTTTTTTCAACCCTGCCCCGCGACCTCCACGAACGAGCGAATGAACGATTAATAACATTACTTTGTTGCAGCCTTGTTTAGTTAATTGGGACTTTAGGGTTGAACAAGTTATTTGACGTTTCTCGTAAGTGATGTACGCTGACGTGGATTGTGACGTTTTGTTTGACAGATGCTTCGATAAAATGTCAAAAGTTGTAGAAGGTGCTAAAAGTGTTGATTTGACTGTTTTTCAATCCTTTAAAAGTTTTGTTTTATTTTATACTAAAGTGGGAAAAGGTCGCATTTCTTAAGGTGCCGCATAGCACGGCACGATAGCATCAACGAAATTATTCGTCGAGCTCTCGTCACCCCCGGCGTACCTGCCGTATTAGAACCTAGCGGCTTGGTACGTGACGATGGGAAGAGACCAGATGGTATGACGTTGGTGCCGTGAAAGGTGGGTAGGTCTCTGGTGTGGGACACAAACCCGTGTCCATCCCATATTCTTAGTTCGGCGGGCTGTGCCGGCACAGCCGCTGCGGCTGCTGAGACCCTCAAACAGCGGAAATACCGTTTGGGGTCGAAACGCTTGGGTCATGGGGTCCAAATGCGCGTCTCCTTTACAAGGAAATTTAACGCTGTCTGTCGACACTTTGTGTGACCTGGCTGGCTCGTTCTTCGCCCAAAGATTTAGCATTGCAATTCAACGTGGCAATGCAATGCTGCCAGCCTTCTGGGCACATTTCCGGATGATAGCGATGTGGAGGAGTACTTCGACGCCTGAGTGTATTTTGTGTATTTGTATTATATGTACATAGTTAGGTTTAGTGTAATAGTATTTATAGTTAATATTTAAGTCACCACTATGACTATACAAATAAATTTTCCCTTTCTCTATGCTTTTATTTATTTGCGTCAAATTAGTAATTTATCACCTCGGGCGGGTTATTTTTCAACGATTTAGTATGGCAGGTTGTTTACCGTAACAATTAAAAGCAACTTACTTTTGTATTCAGTTTTTTCACCCTTTACTATGATTCCTTTTGACTCCAAACATTAATCTAAAGTGTAAGTAACAACCTAGCAAGTAAAATATTACCTTGTTTTTTCTAATATATTGTACAGTTTGTTGCTAAAAACTTTAATTATTGGCCGAATGACATACTACCTTTGCACATGATACCAACATAGTCTAATTATCAATATTTTTCTTTTGTTAACTGAAACATGTTTTACGTGGAAATAGAAATATAACAAGGTAGCTCCACCTGGTGTAATTAAAGATGTTTTTTATTTGGAGTACCCTATCACGCGGGGCCCCGGCGCCATATCTTAACTCATTCGCATTCGGCTGTAAGTAACCTCTATAGTCTGTGGTACTGCACCTTTTGGCGCGCATTCAGAATTGCCGCCCTTGCTCCGTGTTGCCGCCATTTAAAATGCAAATGTCATCGAGCTTTTAACTTCGTTTTACAGTTTACCTGCTCCAATACTGGCTGGTGCAATCCCGATTTCGATCATAGCCTGTGGCAGCTGTATATTTTGCATAAGCACACATCTAGTACAAGATGGTTAGGTTTAATGTTATTGATCAATGATGATGACAAAAAATAATCTTTGTCGCAAACGGCACATAGGTATTAAACTAGTAATTTATGCAGTGAGGAGAGAAAGAATGCAAGTTTTTAATTATGTTTTTAAACACATACGTACATATTAAAGAATGCATGAAACATTATCACATTCTATGAGCCCATAGAACAACAAATTAATAATTTCTTCAACGGCTGCAACAAACACACTACCTAATGCCGTACGCATACCGCATGTGACATTATTCCCGATATAGCCAGAGACACAAGCATAGACACACGGCGACTTTTTACTTGTATTCTAAGCGGAGAGCAGATGGAGGGTTAAAATAATTTATGCTCGAATAGAGAACGGTACTACAGGTGTCTTTAAATATGAATCCTTATTTGTTTTAGTTTTTTTGAACATGTTTACGTTAACATGAGTTTTAACTTAACTATTTTGTTTCATTAGTTTGTTACTTTGTATCGAGAACTTGTACGAGTTAAATGTTTCTTGAAAAAGAATTGCCAATTACAAACGTTGTTATTCTGAAGGCGATAATAATGTCTATAAAAGGCAATTATAAATACGAGGATGAAAAAGAATATATTTTAATCGTTGTTTCTCAATTGTCTTCTTTGAAAGTTTCTTAGCAATGTCTTGTCAATCTCACTAATATTATACCTGAAGGCGACAGTTTATATGTATGTGTTGTTTGTTACTCCTTCACACTCTAACGACCAACTGATTTTAGTGAAAAGCACGCAGGTAGATTATGTATGTATGTGTGTATGTGTATTGTGTATGTATGTTATACGACATATATTATGTATATATGATACTAGCTTCTGCAAGCGGCTTCGCCCGCGTGAAAGTCGCTTTCTCCATACAAACTTTGGAAGTTTGAACGCCCGTTTCAACCCCTTAGGGTGCGAATTTTGGGAAATCCTTTCTTAGTGCTAGCAAACGTCATAAAAGGAAACCTTGTGCAAAATTTCACGCTTCTAGGCCCAGCCTTCCTAGCCAAGTTGCAAACGATAAACGTGAACGCTTAGTAATCTCCAATAGATTTTCAACTTTATACCTAAGAGCATAAAGTTGAAAATCTATAAGACTACTGAGCGTTAGCGACCGGAACGAACGAAAACACTTTGTAATCTTCAATAGATTTTCAACTTTATATCCAATAACATAAAGTTGAAAATCTATTGGAGATTACTAAGCGTTCACGTTTATCGTTTGCAACTTGGCTAGGGGGGCTGTAGTTTCGGCTGTGCGTTGATATGGCAGTCAGTCAGTTTCTCCTTTTATATATATATAGATATAGGACTTTTTAACCCGGGAATAGGTAAGTATATAGTCCCTTGGAATACTGTTTTACATATACGCGGGTGAAACCGCGCGACAGAAGCTAGTAAGTCCATGAAAGACTTACTAATGTTTGTAGACAATGGACAAGTAATATGGAAGTATGGAAACTTCGATCTTCATCTTAACCCGTCATTGTGACAAGAGATCTGTGACCTATAAAAGAGTTTATGTAATTTCTGAAATTGTATCTACCATTTAGGGCAGAATTCACCAATAAAACTAATCGCGTTTTAACGTTTGGCTCGCATAATCGCGTTTAGCCGCTGTCACTAGTGTGTAGTCTGTATTTTTCTTTTGTTGTATTTTTACAAGTGACACTAGTGACAGGGGCTAAACGCGATTATGCGAGCCAAACGTTAAAACGCGATTAGTTTTACTGGTGAATTCCGCCCTTAGCAATTCTGTCAACCCTTTAAAAATTTCAATTTGGACTTTGATTTAGATTAGAGATAGAATTTGACACACATACAGACCATTATCAATATGACAATATGTACAAAATACAAACGCGTTTAGGTTGTTGTTAGATCTGCCGTGGCGGTGCAGCGCCTCTGGGATGTTTGCTGAAGCGCGCATTGATGGTTTCCAGGCCATCACGCGCAAGCAGCTTCCCTGCTGGCCCATACACGGAGTAGCAACAACAGCATTCTGAACGCTATTGCGTTGCAGTACGTTTTAACTGTTCTTTTCAAAATCAGTGGGCCATGTCTTGTGTGGGTGTGGCCAGTCATGGCAAATAAAATGTAAAAAAAAATGTACGAGATTGAGATTTCTATGGGTCTATGCCACCCGAAATAAAGTTATTATTATTATTATACCATTTATTTATTTTTTATACATATCGTTTACATTTTTAAATATTTCTTTAAAAAAACATATAAAAAAACATTTAAAAATATATATGGTATAAATATATTAATATATATTATTATTATTTTTGTTTCTGTTTTTACTTCTCAGCTCTTAGGCTGGTATTTAATTACATTTACGGGCCAAGCCAAGTAAATGTAGCGTGTGGTATGTTATGTGGTGGATGCGTTCTGAAGTAGACCCATTTCGCGTTCGTCTATTTGTAAGAACTTTCTGACAATGCGACATGTATTTAAGATAGCTGCTTTTTGTAAGGGTATATAAAGGGTATCTTTAAGATTTAATAACTTTAGACTATGGAGGAGATGATGCGGGATGACACCTGTTGTGGAAAGGACGATAGGGATGACGTTTTATTATTATTATTATTATATTATTATTATTTTAATTTATATTGTGTATGCACATAAAAATATAAACATGTTTAAAAAATACAGTGATGTTCATAATTTTAATACTAGGAACAAACACAAATTTGTGGTTCCTACAACTAGGCTGAAAAAAATAGGGGGCTCATTTAGATGCCAATGTATACACTTCTATAATAGACTTCCTAGTCATATTCAACAACTAAGCCTTAATAAATTTAAATTATTTGTAAAGCGAAAACTTTGCCAAAAGGCTTTTTACACTATAAAGGACTATGTTGAGGACCAAAAGGCTTGGGATTGACCTGCTCCAGTAGGTACGCACTGCAACTGTTGTCTTATTATTATTATTTTTTCTTTTGTTTTTATTTCAATTGTGCTTTTTATTATTTATTACAATTCGATATTGTAGATTATTTTTACTTTGCAATTTAACTTTTTTTTTTTTTTTTTCTTCTATTAATTTTTGACAAAAATGTTTACTTTGCTAAAGTATTACATTTTGTAAACTACCTATATTTTTCCTTTTATTATTGTGAACGTGAGGACTATGTTGATTGTTTTTTTTTTTTTCCTTTTCAGTAATTTTTGATGTGTCTGACAATTTGAGTATTTTCTGCGGCCTAACCAAATGTCCTTTCCTTGGTATTGTTCGTCAAGTCGTTGAGCTCCTTAGTAGTCCTGAGTTGAGCTTTATGAATACTGACAAATGCTTGCACTGACTGGACAGGTCCACTCAAATCTGTATGGTTCTTTCTTCAAAAGACCATTTCAGACAAATCTGCATGGTTCTCATGTGATTTGACCATTACATATTTACTGTATGGACTTTAAAAGAGACTTTGACCCCTGAGTTTGTTTCGGTGTTTCTTCTCAGGGTAGTCAGCTAGGAAACACCGGCCTCATCTAGTTTAAAAATGACGAAAAAAAAAAATTGACGTGTAAAAGTGTTTTTTAAACCTATTTACAAAATAAATATCATTTATCATTTATCATTTATCATTTATTATTATATCTTGGACGAAAACATACTTATGCAGACCAACGAAAAAAGTTCGTCTAGGAAACAAGTGAACCCGTAGGCACCACTATCGGCATTATACTCATTGACCTAAAATTAGGGCAACTACCTAATTTTGGGTCAATTAGTAAGAGCTTATCACAGTATTGTTTTAACTATTTATAATTAATAAGTTTGCCCAATCGTGCTTATTAATTCCGTCATCAATGAACTATTGATAGGATCTCTGGTAATTAAACCTTCGGCCTTTTTGGTTATCATAATTTTAGTACTAGATGCGTAGCTACCTATTTTTTTTTTTTTTAGTCGGTATTCAATCAATCAAATCATTTATTTGCACGGTATTCATCCAATGATATCCTGCTCTCTGGAGGGTTTGAGTAGAGCAAAGCCAATCTGGCCAAAAAAACAGTGAAAATGTATGTCGAGTTAAATGCCCTTAAATTAGAGTTTAGAAGTACATAGCACTATTAGAATGTCAATGATACATAAGACAGCCCTTCAAACGCCCCCTCAGTTTTTAGTCTAAAATGATCGACATGCACTATCGAAATATCATGTGTGTGTTTATGTTACTCTTTTACACTCAATCGGCTGGACGGATTTGAATGAAATTCCGCACACGGATAGATCATGTCCTGAAATAGAACGTGAATAATTTTGATCCTTGACAATTTTCGACTATCAGAGGTTAGATACAAATAGCATAATTTTTCTGACTGACACTTCTTGACAATTCAAAAGTGCCTGGAAATGGTTTATCTTCAATCTATATATATAAAAGCGAAATACCACTCCCAGATTAATCACGAAATCTCTGGAACTATAAACACCTACAAACTTAAAATTTGGCAAGTAAGTTCCTTATCGTAGACATCCGCTAAGAACGGATTTTCCGAAATTCACCCCCTAAGACGATGAAACGGGGGTCCAAAGTTTGTATGGAGAAACCGACTTTCACGCGGGCGAAGCCACAGGCAGAAGCTAGTTTGAAATAAATGCTTTGTTATTTTAGCATAGCATAGCATATCATAGTCGGCCTTATAATGTTCCCACTGCTGGGACTCAGGCCTCCTCTCTAGGAGAGGGAATGGGCCGTAATCCACCACGCGGGCCTAGTGCGGGTTGGTGGATGTCACATGTCTTCGAATTTTGGTTCCAGGACATGCCGGTTTCCTCACGATGTTTTCCTTCACCGTTTTGAGAGCAGTGGTGATGAAATAAATTACACAAAGTAATGCGCCTGGCTGGGTTTGAACCCGCGACCTACAACTCCGTAAGTCGGGGCCATTATCACTCGGCCACCACTGCGCTTGTTATTTTAGTATCCCGTATATTTTGGACTTTTAAGTTACCAAAGAAGCCGATAGAACGTCTCTTGTTTTGAACGCAAGGTGCATATACACAATCATAAGACAAACAACCCGGCACCATAATATCTAAGCTATCCACACCTGTTCTAATTTCTTATTTAACATAATAAATACCAAATTCCTAATACAGGTAACACCTTGGGGCTATTTAATCTTGCCTACTAAATATTATGCTAAACACAACATGGGGCATAATAATTATAATTATCCATGTACTGTAATTATTTTTTAACGTTTGATGTAACTGGACTTTGTTATCTTTGTAATATAGGCGGTTTTTGAATGGCAAAGATGCATTGTGATATTTGTATAGTTTTGCATAGTAATGCAGTATAGTGGGCACGATTACATTGTAGTGTAAGAGTTTTATTATTAAAAACTTATGTCCATACATTGTTTTCTTTTTTTGGATGGGTAATTACAAGAGGTTGGAATTAGGTAGGGTTAAACATGTACTTTCACCGATTTCATACAGCGAAAGAATAAAGTGGATATGCCTCAAATCCCGAGATTAATTTTAAAGAGCAGAATTTTTTTATGACACTCAGAAATATAGCAGAAAATATTTCTTCCTGCATTAATGACGAGGAGGAGGAAGTGTATAAATTTGTTAACCTTACCTCAGTTGACGTAGAGAGATCTTTTTCAATGAAAAATACTAATAAAAATTGTATTTTAATTATCTTTGTTTTATTTGTCTTATCTATCTCTGAAGTTTTTATAATTATTTATTTGTAATATTGTTGGCCATACGAGATTTTTCATTAGAAATCCCGGGAAGATCCATATTAATATCAACATTTCGATGTAAGTACATACATGCATAACTCTACCTAATTCCGGCCCCTGGTAATTACCAAAAAACTTCTCCCGCTTTGGGTAGAGGGAGAGGAAGTGTCGGACTTTTACTCACTGAATCTTACCTACTCGTATTCCTTCAGTTGCCCTTTGAGTTCTGAGGCGGTTCATAATAGGATCACAGGAAAAATGGTGACGATGTTTTTTTTATTTATAAACGGTTCACATTTTGCAGATGTAAACACGCATCTCAGGAACTACCTACCGGTTCGAATTCGAAATTATTTTAGTGTTGGATTAGCCTTTTATTGAGGACGCTACGACCAATATACTCAGGTCTGCGGTTCCTTGAAGCTGTGAACTACTAAGTTAACGAAAAAAAAAGATAAAGCCGTTTATGTCGCAAAAAAACGTAGGTATATTTCGACAGTCTCAAAGGAATCAAAATTCACAGGGTACTTCCCGTTGACCCAGAATCCTGAAATTTGGCATAAAACAAGGTCTTATAGCACAGGTATAGGTATAAATCTGAAAACAGTAAATTTGTTGTTACGTCACAAAAAAAAGCGGTTTCGGTTTATTTTTTTTGCGAAACGAAAAAATCTTCGAACAGTTCAATTCCCGAATCTCCATTTTTCATAGGTATGTTTGTACGGAACCCTCTGTGCGCGAGTTCGACTCGCACTTGCCCAGTTTTTTATTAGACCTTAGATGCAGTTCGGAAACACAATAATTCTTCGAACCACAACCCATTCCTCCATTAAAATTTAAACCAATGTTACCATTCTAAAAGTTACGACATTTTTTTTTAGATAATTAGATACTTGCCCTTCTAATAAAAAACATGAACATTAGTTCATCAACTCCCTTAATTAACGTAATATAGATGATTTTACCTTTTTTCTCTAGCAAACTAGCAGGTGCTGCGCTTGCGCACGAGTCAGGTGCGTTCGGATATCTTCGGCACCATTCGGTTTTACGATCGGGTTCTAAATTGATTGCGTAAATCAATTTAATGATTAGTTTAGGGAGAATGCTACGGTCGGTTGCGTTGTTATTGTTTTTTTTTTTTCGGTGACAAGACAAAAAGCGACAACCTGTCTCATGGTGCGGGATTCTTTAAAAGGTATTGAACAATCAACGTCATAAATGTCAACTTCAACTCTTCATTAATGGCATTTGTGAAAGAGATGTCGTGGCCAGATCTTAGAAATTGATCACTTCATAATATGGCCAAGTAAAACTGGCCAGATTGTTTTAATCGTCAAAATTTGATGATATGTCAATCCTCGTTTGGCCTACTTTCTTTAGACCTTTTATTGCCATAGAAATCCTACATCAATGTTAAGGCCAAACGAGGATTGACATAATATATCATCAAATCTTCATTATTTTCAATATACGTACTCGAAAACTTTATCTTATCCCTACCGCTAGTAATTTACTGTTATTCGCACTAGTGCGGAAAAGTGTTCGAGTTCGCCCCCGCTACAATTTATTACATTTATCGTATCAGACTGGGCGCTAAGCGACAACCACGAGTCGCGCGTCAACACCCGTTTGTTTATATCTTCGAAAGTGTTGAAAAACGTCGGTTAGTCACTGCAGCACTCGCAAACTTTCTCCACTTGTATCAAAATGTACAGATATCTTCGACAAGGGTGACAGAAGGTTAGCGCAGATTACAATTTATAAGAGTGACTCGAATTGCTGTTTTGGTAATAAAATTAATCTATACTTTAAAAAAAAAACCTAGGTCACAGTTCAAGCATCAATTCTGACTCAATTTTTTAAAACGGCCGCCTCACAAAAAATCCGTTAACATGGAAAAAAAACCGGCAACATGAAAAGCCACCTTGTATTGATCGATTTTTGTATTTTTCTTCAAGAAAACTAGCCTATAAATAAATTAAACAAATGTTCTGCTGTCGAAGCAGAACAATTTTGTTTAATTTATTTATAGGCACCACTGCTATTCTGTTTTAAGCGCTATTAAACGAAGATGGAGCACGCTTGCTTAGAAGTTGCCTATTCAGTCTTGTCCCACTGCTGGGCAAAGGCCTTTCCTATATAATTCTATCTTTTACTAGGGGGCGCCAGTATTTCCGTTAGAAGCCTAGTTCGCCCTGCCATCTAAAAACAATAAAACAAATGCCTGAAGCACACAGGTTTACGATTACGATTTATCTGTCCCTGTTTGTCGTAAATCGACTATGTTCGGCTATTCTCGGCTATGTTCGGCTGTCCTCGAGTGTAGTCGGCGCGTGAGCGGCGTGTGGCGCAGTCAGCCACCTGTTGTCTCTGCGCACCCTCCACGTTTATACAGGTTGATTGTTAAAATAAAATGAACAAAAAGGTTTGATATTTTATTTTGTCCTTTTTCGTTCTAAAGTCAATTTGGCGATCCAATACAAGGGCAGGTTCCTACCAGACTACCTTTTATTTCATTCTGAGCAGTAGGACCGCATAGCGCACATGTAAGTTACTTATAATAAAAAAAATATACACATCAGAAGTCCTCAAGATCTCTCGTATGGATGGATATACGATATTTAATCGAGAAATTAATAATCCTCATCATAATTATCCTTATTCGGAAGGTGAACTTGTTTTTAATTGTGACTACTTACCTCCAATTACTTATCGCTATATTTAAACAGCTCATTACTTTTTTACCTTAGTTCAATGAATCAACGTTTAATAACAGTCCATTACGTTTTAAATAGTATCATATTAGTGGTAAGACTATTTTTCATGTACTTTATAATAGCTGAGCTTTTGTACTGAATTACTAATTGAAGCCAATCAATAAATTAAAGTCATAATTAAAATTGTCGGTTGAAATTGATGCTAGCGTCGCTTCGGAATAATTTACAACTTGCGTCGGCCAGCTGTTTTGCCTGCATTAAAGTCGAAAGTTATCCCAAAGGCCCCACGCCCACGATAACTTTTTGTAGCGATGCTGTAGCGCGTTGGCATCTTTTCTATCGCGCTTGCAAATGCGACTAACGCGCGTCAGTAGCGATGCTGTCGCGCGCTTACGAAATGCATCGCTACAAATAGTCGCCGTGGGCGAGGGGCCAAAGAAATATAATACTAGGATAAAAAGTATCCTGTCCACCCATTTACCAAGTTTTATCAACACTTATCAGCCGTTTGAGCGAGAAGTAACATACGTACCTACACACAGACACACACCTCGCCTTTATAAAAGTGCCTGTAAAGTTCCTTACCCTGCTTTTTGCTTTTAAGGACGGAAATCTTCTATATATATAAAAATGAATAGCTGTTCGTTAGTCTCGCTAAAAGTCGAGAACGGCTGGACAGATTTGGCTAATTTTGGTCTTGAAATATTCGAGATAGTCCAAGGAAGGTTTAAACGGTGAGAAATATGAAAAAAAATCAAGAAAAAAAAAAATATTCGAATACAACGCTATCTCTAATTAAAATGTCTGTTCTGGTATTGCCAGTAGATGGCGTAATCCTTCATTGACTATTTAGGCGGTACAAAGTTTGGCGGGTCAGCTAGTCATCAAATAACTTATCCCTCTCTTCTGACTTTTACTGACTAAAACCTGTGTTGCATTTCAGGACCACAATAACTCTTTCAAACATTCCCACAGCCCTAGGAGTGCGTTACTTTGCAGCAAGTCCGATTGATTACGACCTCATAGGTTGACCTGCTCGGAATCACTCATAAACAAAATCTTATTCTGCCATACCTCCCTGTTATCATTAGTATCAAGCAGTACAGATTTGCGCCAGTTCTCGGTATACTTCGTCGCCAGCTAAGAAATATTTCCTTTTTTTTTAGAGTTAGAAATCATTATATATCTACTCGCGCTCTAGGGTGGAGCGAAAGGGCGTGTCAGACTTTTACTAACTAAAACCCACCTACGTCCTTTACCATTCAGAGCCACAGTAACTCAAGGAAATATTCCATGAGACTGCGTTAGGATTTTGCATCAGCCTGTAGGTCAGGCGCGCGCACCTGCTGTTTTCCCGCCTTTTTCTTTTTTTGCTTTGTTTCCCCATCTTTAACCCGACTTGGCAAGTATAATAAGCCAGTACGTATTATGGTAGGTCATTTGACATGAGTATTTTAACCTTTTTAAATATGTTGTTGTTTTTTGCTCCGGAACTTGGACGCATTCTTGGGATATTATTTCATTCGAACCGTCGCTGTCAGGTTGGTAAAATTGCTTAATTTGTTTCTTTGTTTAACTCATGTTTGTAATAAGATGGTTTTATATGTATCTATAGTCATTAAAGATACGATTCCAGTGTACCTTTTCCTTTTTCGTAAGTACAGCGGGATTGGCGTGTCTGTATACTGTCAAAATATATTGACCACTCTCTGAAGTTAGGCATTCCGAACTATGCTTAGACTCGAAAAAATACGCAGTATGCATTCACCATTTAGTTATTAAAAAGGATGACTGCGCAGTCAATTGTTCGAAGTTCGGACCGGTCAAGATATTTCGGCCGTACTGACTTACTGAGGCCCTGCATCCACGAACTTTAACGCAATCCATTTTACGACATAAACGGAATTGTTAAAGGGATAGAGCTCTAAAGGGTGTATAGCTCCATCCCTGTTTCTTGCTCGCACGGCTGATATTTTAACGCATCATGGTAAGGCCTTTGTAAGCTTTCGCAGATGAAAAAAGAGAGGCCGTGTAAGGTTCACAGATAAAGTTTTAAAAGAGAGGCCGTGTAAGGTTCGCAGATAAAGTTTTAAAACAGAGGCCGTGTAAGGTTCGCAGATAAAGTTTTAAAAGAGAGGCCGTGTTGGTAAGATTCGCAGACAAAGTTTTAAAAGAGAGGCCGTGTTGGTAAGGTTCGCAGATAAAGTTTTAAAAGAGAGGCCGTGTTGGTAAGGTTCGCAGATAAAATTTTAAAAGAGAGGCCGTTTTGGTAAGGTTCGCAGATAAAGTTTTAAAAGAGAGGCCGTGTTGGTAAGATTCGCAGATAAAGTTTTAAAAGAGAGGCCGTGTAAGGTTCGCAGATAAAGTTTTAAAATAGAGGCCGTGTAAGGTTCGCAGATAAAGTTTTAAAAGAGAGGCCGTGTAGGTAAGGTTCGCAGATAAAGTTTTAAATACGATTCTCTTTGCAAATGGTGTTGTGTATTTGCTTCAGTTTAAGAACTCATTGAGTCATCACTTACAAATTGTAATAGGCATAACAAACATGTTAAAACTTGCATTAGAAATGCAAACTTATGGTAAATACTGAGGTCAACAAACCAGTAAAAACAATATAAGATGCTGTTTACATAAGAACCAGTAAGTTAAACTATGACGTGAGTTGTCAGCTTTTTATTCCAAACTAGCTCCGGCCTACGGCTTCGCTCGCTTGAAAGACGAAATTATTCACTAATATTAATTCGTTAATCTATAGAAGAAACTACAGGGACTAGGAGCGTGAAATTTTCCACAAAGCTTCCTTTCATAACGTAGGTGAGCACTAAGAGAGGATTTTCCAAAATTCACCCCCCAAGGGGATGAAGCGGGGGTTCAAAGTTTGTATGGAGAAAGTTACTTTGACGCGGGCGAAGCCGCTGGCAGAAGCGAGTAATATTATTAGTATGTAGGAAGAAGTAGTAGTTAACATTTTAAAGTAGGTACCTACTTCTACGTACACTATATTTTTAGTTTTGTTTTCTTCCGGTACAAGTACATATTGATTTTCTCCGAAACCAGATCTCGATAGAGCAACATAGCGTAAATCGATTCATAAGTGCTTAAATGTTTACCCTTTTCTTTAGGTGGGAAAATCATCTTATGACAAATCCCGCTCTTAGGCGGAGCGTGAGATTTTTACTGACTAAAAACCCACTCCTGTTCCTTCTTTGCCTTCGTCCCAGGGCCCCGGGTTTCACTTTCACACTACCCGTGGCCCCAGTAGGCTTCGACCCTGCTGGGCCCCTACGATTTGCTGACATCTCCCTGAAGCGCGCGTGGATCAGTACGCGCCGTCGATGACTTGGGCTCGGTCCGGACGGTTACCGGACGATCGGACGGCGAGCCAATGTGCTTTACTAACTGTTACTACTGGAAGTTGAATTCTTTTAAATTTAAAAGGTACTTAAATCCGTTTACTTGTGTCATAGGGATGCGAGGTATCAGCACCGTTTGCCCTACTGTTGGACCAGTCAAAACTGTGGCACAGATCATGTTATAGCGAAGGAATTTAACCTGGAGTCTGGATCTGTTACATAACCAAGTTTATGGTTTAAGGTTTCGCAGTAAAATAATTGGTGTACCGTTTTTTGATCTGAGCGAATGTAGGGCAAGGCCACTCGGAAATAGCGAATTCAGGAATTCTTGAATGCCGAAATCGAGTAGTTTCAGTATCATTCTATAAAAACAAAAACTAAAAAAAATAACCATTAAAAATATGTCTAGTGACACTTATTTACTACGTGTTTAAAAAATATATAAATGGTAAAAAAAAACATCCTATGTCTCCATATAGCAGTTTGGATTCACCGTGCGCCGGTATCAAAGTGCCGACAGATACCAGATACCGATATTGTAATGTGGGCTGATACTACAGAGCCGGAGTAGGGCGGGAATGGGTGCATTCAATGAAGGTAATTATATCGTTAATGTAATCAACTATGTTGGTGTTGACATGATTTTGCTGATATAAATTCCTGTAAATTGAAAGAAAGAAAGAAAGAAAGAAAAACTGTTTATTCGCGCGAAATGACGCAATCTTAAAACTTGTTAACAAACATTATCAGTTGAATAGGGAAGATATGCGTCACATCCGCGCAAAACGGCCGAACGCTCAGCATAAAGCTGCATAAAGCATAAGCATAATCAGCCTTTTAATGTTCCCACTGCTGGGACTCAGGCATCCTCTCTAGGAAAGGGGATGGGCCTAACTAGAGTACAGTAATACCTAAACTTGAGTTTATGTAGCAAAAGCAAGCAAGCTACATTACCTTTTAACTTCTGGCTACTGGTTCATTTAAGTACTGGTTCATATACGGCCAGCAATGGGTGGCTCACCGTCCGACCGTCCGGTAACCGTCTGGACCGAGCCCGAGTCGTCGACGGCGCGTGTTGTTCCACGCGCGCCTCAAGGAGATGTCAGCAACAGTAGGGGCCCAGCAGGGTCGAAGCCTGCCGGGGCCAAGGGTCTGATTCTGAAAGGAAGACTCGGCCCTGGTACGAAAGGCAACGAAGGAACAGGAGTGGGTTTTTAGTCAGTAAAAGTCTGACACTATCTCCCGCCTCAAGAGCGGGGGATGTCATAAGCTGAATTTCACACCGAAAAAAAAAAAAAAAAAGTCAAGCACTGGTTTATTTATACCTATTTAAAAAAAAAACAACAACAAACAGAAAACTCTTCAATGTATCTAATTCCAGTTGCACCCAATGATCCGATTGCAAGCAACTCTTTTCGCACCAACCAATGACTACCTGAGTTCAGCCCAGTGCTCTTCTATCAGTCTAGCAAGCTCCCACGAATCTACAAGTCCCGACAGGTTGAGAAACCGAGTTCATAGACCCCAAACGAAATGACAAAAAGCGAACGCTCAGTTGTAAGCTCGATAAAATAAAAAAAAATTATAAACCGTCTTAACAGATTTTGATTAAGTAATTTTTGCGATTTCAATGACTTGTGGTCATTTGCTCTGGGAAAAACGTAAAAGTTTCGTTCTAATTTGTGCTTTTTTGTGTAAAATCTTGGCGTGTGCTGGACTCTGAAGGCTACTACAATAATAAATATTTGTATAATTTTTGGCATCTCTTTTACTGTTGTGTCTAGTAAATTATTTTACGCTAGGCTTTATAAACGTAGCAAAAAATCTAATGATACGATAAAAATATTATAAAGATAGAAAGCTATTTTTAATAAGCCAATTAGTATGAATGACTCAAAAATTAGACGTGTGTCATGATTACTAAGTGCGTAACAATATTTATGTGAAATTCAATAATAATGTCATGTATGTGTGTGTGTATTTGACAGCGTTAAAACACCGCACCACACTATTTTTTTTTTTTGGAATTTGTAAAATGTTGAAATTAACATTTTTATTTTATTTTTTAATTTTCATTAATTACTTAAGTAGATTTTGTGAATAAAATCCAATATACAGTTATCAAGCGTAGGTATGCTTAACTTTAGTAGAAAAATAATTTGTGAAATAGTATGTAGGTACAGTCTATTACAGTATTATACTGTACCATACTATTTCACAAATTGTTAAACAGAGAGAGTTCTTCTAATTGATTTTAGTATCTACAAGTATGTTTCTGTGCCCTAACAGGGTCTACAATGACAGATTCTAAGCCTGTTGTTCCCATCTTAAGTAGGTACCACATTGTGGAAGCTAATAAATGAGTATCAATACATCAATAATGTGATCGTAAACTTGAGCCGATTCCAATAACTAAAATGTAGCAATTTGTATTACCTACGCAAGAAATAAGCAAAACATTTTCTTCAACGTCTGCCAGGAATAAACTTTGTCACGAAGTTATTTTTTCTACGGTAAGTATTAACTAGGTATCGAAAAAACACTACAACATTTAACGTCAACAAAATCAAAAGTAAATAAATAAAGACACTAAATATAGAAACCTAATAACATGGTTCTGAATTTCCAATACTCGTTTTAAATGGAGTGACATCGCATGACCTGAGTTTCCCCGAAGCGTAGGCTCCAATGCTTCCAAAGAGCAACAAAACTCATTGAATCGCAATGCCAACGCCCGCCAATTTTTGGCGCGAACCAAACGTCAAACATCAGTGTCTATGGTTGTCTATATGTTTTTCTAAACTTTTTTACAGGCAAAGGCACAAAAACTTGCCCGTACCTCGCATCAATGATAGCCATTTAATGGCATCACGACGCGATAAAAAGTTCGGGCTTCGATAAAAACTAAAATGTAGATCGTTTTGAAATGAGCATAGGTGAACTGTGTTTTTGTTCCGTCATATTGTTGTCGCTAAGGCGTTTTGTTTTGTTATTAACGTTGCAATTTAAAAACGTGTTTAAAATTGTGTTCAGAAAGAGTTTTGTTGCGGAATACTTAATAAAATGATTATATTCATGCTCTTTCCGGGGCAGTTGCGAATTTATTTAGAATTACGGACAGACCTCAGCAAGCATTACTTAACCGCCATTTTCTGGCGAAATCTGTCCAGTACCCCCTCTCACTGTTTTAGGGTACCAACTCTGACCCTTTCTACTGACATAAAATTCCCACGTCGTTTAATAGCATTGAGACATCCCTATTAACAACTTAATAGCATTTCCGATTATTCTAAACGAGTAATGAATGGATCGATTTAAATCTGTCGATCTCGATTGCTATTCGCTAAATCATCGGCGAATTAAGTTTTTTTTATCGATTACGCAAACCAAGACACGCGAGTGATCGATTTTAAATGCACAATTAGATTTGCGGAATCCATTACCATACCTAAAAATATGGCGTGACAGAATAATTTAATTCTGTTAAGGCCAGTGTACATCGATGTGTGATACCGGATGTGCTTTGTTGTTTGTTTTTTTTTTTTACACAAAATTTGGCATTTTTATTTTTTTACAAATAACGTGTTATCAACATTAATACTTCGTATTTCGGGTAATTCTTCATTGTCTAGAACGATTCTAGGACAATTCCCCGATAACATGACTACTGGCAACAACAGTTTTTCTTCGATAAAATATGACAGTGGAAAATCTATTGGTTTGCTTCGTAACACAGATAACTGATTTAACTAGCTAGTTAAAACCCCTATACACGGTGTCTATGACACCGATACATAACCGAATACCATGGATCCAGTACATAATTCTGGACCCCCCATGGTGGAATTTTTCGTCGGCTTTTTCTTAATTAAAAAAAAACTGAACTTTTTTAATTCAAACTGTGTAAAATCGTTATTCTTACCAACCCTAGTGTTTGTAAGAATAACGATTTGTAGTTTTAATTTTTAGTAAAAAAAAAAAATATTTAAAAAATAATTCATTAAATAGTCATCGGCATAGATAAAATCGTTATTCTAATCTATCCCGATGACATTTTTAATTTTAAAAGTAATTCATTCATTTTTTTCACTAAAAATGTTAGAATAACGATTTTATAGTTTAAATTAAAGAACGTAAAGATTTTTTTTTAATAGGAATAAACCGACGAAAAATTCCATCAGTGGGGGGTCCAGAATCATGTACTTGATTCATGGTATGCGTCGATGTCAAAGCACCGTGTATTTAATGTTTGCTTTAACCACTTTTTCTAACTTTTGCTAAGTATTTATCGACTGAAATATAAGGAAAACTCTTCTTACCAATTCCTAAATGCCTGTTTCCTGTGACTGACAGTCTTTCAATTCGCAATCTACCGTATCCGTACTTTTATTACTTACATTTTTTTTTTTTTATGTCACTTCTTGAGCGGCATCCATAATTATTATACTTATTATTTCTTGGAACTCACTTAACCTCATACGCAGTTTATATTATACATTTATACTACAGCAGTTTTTTTTTCTGTATAGGTAGAGTAAAAAAATACAGTAGTAACCTCGATTTCCTAGCAATAATAAATTTAAAATATTCTTATAAATCAACAAACCTTTTAAATTTTATAGTTATAATTTTTTCTCACCAAAGCTACAACAAAAGCAAATAATAAATATTCATTTCGCCCAACCCCAACCACAGCCTTCCATTTTTGTCGAAGTAAATGCGTTTCGCGGTAAAACTTGAGTACCATGTCAACACCGCCTAACATCTGTTATGCTTCTTTATTACGAATTTAAAACTGGCATTAATAGGCACAATGTGAAATAACACTTTTACTCTTACACGGAATTGAAAAAAAAATCGTGATTATGTAAAAAAAAAAGTAGAAACGTCCGGCTGTCGCTGTTGCAGGGTTGGCTGTTTTTTTTTTTTTGAAATTTAAGTTTCCGAAATAAATATATATGCATTTTATTTTGTTAAAATGCCAGATTTACTAAGGGGAATTATGGCCTAATCCTTTTATGTTTCCTGGCATATTATAATCGTCCAATGAATACCACGAAAATGAATTATGTACCACAATTCCGGTAATTTTACCGTTAGTATTTTTTTTTCCTAGTCATTGAAACAATTTCACTACTGGCCAAAGGCCTTCGCCAAGCCCTTCCAGACATTCTTCTCCCGCACCGTCACGAACCAGTCCTCGTGGTATGCGTCTAAATCATCTCGCCACCTCTTTTTGTACCGGCTCGACGCCGACGTTTCGGTTTTCCTCTGCAGGAGTCCACTGCATGGCGAGATTTGCCCAGCGGTCGCTGTGCATGCGGACGACGTGACCTACCTAATAACCCTATTTGAGCCTGGCAGCATTTTTGCCCGCATCTATTATGCATTTTGGAGCGCAGCGTGTTATACTGTATTCGGTCTGTTCTTTTACATCCAGAATGCTGCACTCAATTATGGCTCTCTAGGAAACACCAAGGCGAAACTTTTGCAATTCGGTGAATGAGTCTTTTGCGATTCGGTGAGGTCAGAGCATCATAGGTTAGGAAGGGCGGGATACACATGTCGATGAGTTTGCGCTTCAAGGAGACTGGTAGAACACACTTCATTATCGTCTTTATGGACCAGTAGCATCTATGTTCTGGATACGCCGATCGATCTCCTTTTTCTGGCTGTCAAACCCCAAGTAGATATCTCATCTACATAATGTATTTCCTACTCATATACCTCGACTCATATACATTTTCCGGTGGGAAAATCATCTTATGACATCCCCCGCTCTTGGGCGGGGCGGGAGATAGTGTCAGACTTTTACTGACTAAAAACCCACTCCTGTTCCTTCGTTACCTTTCGTACCAGGGCCGAGTCTTCCTTTCAGAATCAGACCCTTGGCCCCAGTAGGCTTCGACCCTGCTGGGCCCCTACAGTTGCTGACATCTTCTTGAGGCGCGCGTGGAACAGCACGCGATATGCATCGGGTATGTTCGGTTTAGCGCATGTGGATGATTTCCACGCTATAGTAAGGAAGAAGGCTGCCTCGTTGCTAAGCAGATCTAGGACCAGCTCCAATGGCATTCTTCGAACCTTAGCCGATAAACATGATGCGCCAGTGATCAAGCACTGGTTGCAATTGTTAGTGCGGCATTAGTTTTAAGTTTTTTACTAACCCTTTTAGTTGATAAGTTTTTTACTAACCATTGGACCCATGTAGTCTTTAAATAAATTATTATTATTATTATTTGAAATTCAAAAATAAATAGCCATAACTTTATGACAACCCTGAAACGTAAGGGCACTGGTTAAAAAGGCAAGTATCCATCAATACTCTAATCAAGATAACAGGTATTTTATTTCTGTATTTGCACCTTTTTTGTCAGCACGATTACCGCAATGGTTGAGCGATTGGCTGTTGTGGCTGTGTGTCGCGGGTTCGAGTCCTGCACGGAACAAATATTTTTATGGCCTGCAGATAGTTGTTCCGGGTCTGGGTGTCTTGTGTATATGAGATTAGGTACATGTATTGGAACACACCTACGAAACAGGAGTAATTCCTAGTTTGGGGTAATGTTTTTTTTTTTCTATCAAAATAAATAACAATAACCTTACAAATAGAAGTTTTTTTTCCTAGCCATTACCGTTCCACTGCTGAACAAAGGCTATCCGGTTATAATTCAGATGTGTTCAAGACTAGAGTGAATAGGCTCTCTTAATAACTGGTGCGATTCACCATCAACGATTGCATCACTGCTTACCATCAGGTCAGAACGCACTAGTTAAACGTTTAAAGCTACTATCAGTTAAAAAAAAATTATCGTCAATCCAGAAGTATAAGTTAGTTGAAACTGGAAACAAAACTTCAATTGTAGTTTTTCAATGAACTCTATTGCGATCATGTTTTCCATACACAACCGCGTCGCTTCGTTCAACCCTATCTCGCGACAATTAGTTCGTACCTACCGTCGCGTCGCGTCGCATCGTATACTAAGTCAAGGTCAGTCACCCAGCCAGCTGGTTTCCTACTGAATTTTAATACGCTGCTAATTCAGAAACTACGGCGTTATTCTAGTTTACGACCGCGCCCAGGGTCATACACTTGTATTCTTTGTTACTATGCAAGATTTTGCGTTGCACAATTTATTTAGTCACATACTCGCTCCTGCCAGCGGCTTTGCCCGAAATTACCTCAAAGGAACGTACTCTCATGACAAAAAGTATGCTTTATCCTGAATCCAGGACATGTTTCACCAGTTCATTCAACTCCGTTCAGAATTTAGGCGTAGAAACATAGCAAACATACATATAGACAGAGTTACTACGCATGTCAGTGTGTTAATATGGATTTCGTATGTGTAATCAAGTTTTTTTGTGAGGATATCGCAGGATGTGTCTGTAAATACAAGGTAGTGTAGACCTTCACAATTACAGTAGAGTCAGTAACCTGATGTGTGCATAGCGATAAGAAAATGGTTGCTATCTGGATTTTGGCGGAATTTTCAGTTCAGTTTGTGGCGGTATGTTTACTCTCTATATAAGACTTTTTTTTGATACGCTAAAGCAGGAAATCAGTGTTTTATTTGCCGTTTTATTTTTAGCGCTTCTGCAAAAAATGTAAGTAGCATATTCAAAACTGATTTTAGCTAAAATAAAAACAAAATTCAAAACATAACTGCGTTCGTTGATCGAATATTTTGACAACAATTTGACATTGGAACGTTCCCGCCAAAAGCTAGTCTTCAAAGTACGCTTGACGGCCATCAATGTCAACATCGATCTCGTTTTAGATTAGCACGCATGAGGCGTAGCCAAAGTTGTAACTTTCATGTATTTACGTAAATAAAATTCACTTTCGATATTTCCTTACACAGAAACTTGCCTTAGCAACTTGGGCAGGACTTGTAGAAATGTAGAAATCCTTGAGTCTTTACGCATGCCCAAAAGCAGATGCGTGTCATAGACACGCAATCTATTTTTGGAACTTCTCAAACATGCTAATATTTACATGGACTAGGTACGTAATACATTTTAATAGACAAGCGGAAATTTTCATTCATTGGCACGAGGGAGCGTATTCACAGTGAATTAAATGTTCAGAGCATAAATTAACTAATTCTAGCATAGTAGCAGACGTTGTAATGATATGCATTAACTTGGCTAGTTAATTCAAATTAATCCCCAAAAATTCTGGGCTCCGTGACGCTCCGACCAAGGCCAGACGGTACGTAGCTTGAACTTTAAAAGCGCCCATTCGGTTTGAATTTATTTCAATATTTAAGACGATTTATAAGGCGTGACTGAGGAAATTCATTTCAAAGAGTGCTGACAAAAAGTACTTCAAACGTATGGACTGTACCCAAATGAGTGCAACGTGTAGTAAACTTATGAATTTATTTTAACGTCGAACACGGGGGTCATTCTGCTTCTTCTTAGCGTGTCGATTGCAAAATTAGTTTTTTTTTTTTTCAAGTTGAATTCCTTGCCTGGCTGTGCCGTCCACTCGTCGTGTAATGCCGTCCACTGACGCTGTCATTAGATCCCTAAGTGAACAGGTAACAGGGCATGTGGTAGATGGAAGGTGGGACATGGTCTGCGGAGTGGCACAGCACAAACACTGAAGATCGGAACCGTCCGAGAACCTTTGGAGATTGTGATTGCTGCGCCCAACTTGGGTGCGTAGTCTGTTTACAATTTTCCAGGTTGGCTATAGCATTCGTGTCCAGGCTAGAGGCTCTCCGATATTTGTCGATTCACAAATCCTTTCACCACGATGGCAACCTTAAACTAGTAGTTTTGCTTTTTGACGGACAAAATCTGTCCCGGAGTGAAAAATACTGAAGTATCAATTTTCCTTTTTATTTTTTCTACTGTTATGAAAATGTATTTAATGGATAATAAGTCATTTATTGATGATGAACTTATAGTATGTCATTTTTCAGTTATTGCATATTGTCCCTTGCATAGTGGAATGGCCCTCATCAATTTTGGTAATGTTATGATTCTAATTTAGCACCAAAAACAACATTAATTGCCAGCTAGGTACCCAGTTATTAAGATAATTAGACATATTTTTGAAACCAAGAAATTATGTGTAGTATTAGTATTTAAATTCTAAAGATTAGTTTTGATATTATCTGCTATATAAACGCCTTCAATTACTCTTTTAACATAGCATTAAATGGTTTTTGTAAGTTTCATGTACCTACCTATATTTGCGACGATTTGGTGCGAATATGTAATACGTTGTTTCTTTTTGTTGTTTTTTTTTTTGAACTCGCGACGTCACAACTGCTATCTTCTTAAAAATAAAATACAGACAACCGAAATTCAAATACATCTTTGTAGTTAGTTTTTTTTCCCTTTTCAAACTCGATTTCGTTTTCATTATTTTTAATTTTAAACATTGACACTTATATTGGTATAAAGACACCCATTCGCGCGTCGACAAATATACGCGACGACGCTAATGGCCCGTTCGCAGATAATAACGATTTAATTTGTCGCGTTTGAAATATGGAATTGAGTTTAACTGGTCGTTATCCGTATTATTTTCTTAATTAATTATACTGTTATTTTCACGCATAGTTTAGAAGATGAACCAGTTTACCTACGCCTTATGTTTGACTGTTTACATAAGCTGAGACAGTAATGGGGCTGATAAAACGGAATACATAGCCTTATTTATATGGCCTTATTTATAATCGGGACTGAATATTTTCGTATTTAGCGTCTTTATTTTTGACTCGGCAACAATAAACAAATAATTTCGTTTTGTTTCGACTTTATCTTCTACTCAGTTCATTAACATCTTGTAGTAATCCAATCCACCTCCTCTTTTATTTAAAATCAAATAAATATAGGATTCAAATCACGGTATGAAAGACCCTAAAATCGCGCCATGAATGCGCGCCTCAGAACTTTGGCGCTCTAAAGTTTGGAAACGTCTCGACTAACCTTGAACGCAGGCGCGGTCGCGACTCGCGATAGTGCACGAGTTGAATGTTCTCGTTAAGCGTTTTTCTTACTACTTAATTATTCTATTAGTATGCACTAAACACAACATTTACAGGGCTGCCAACATTACAGCGTCTAAGCTCTAAGTTCAGCATACAAATTGCGGTGAATACTTTAAAAATCGATTCGTAAACAGAGATCGAAGTTCAAGCATTTCTAAATTAATCTTTTCAGACAATGGTTTGGGTGAAATTAGGATTCAATGAACACAAGACAGTTTTGTTAATCAAGCAATAAGGAAACTCAACAAACGATTCCATAATTTAGCCATTGCCAATGACACTAAACTCTTTAGGTAACCAGTTTTATCTCGAAAACCCTACAAAAATGAGTCCCGTAGCTCAGCCCTATCGCTGAATGCAGTTCAATGCGCTAGCTCCATGTTTCGGCACTACATTCCACCTCTGTTAGTCAGACGCCCACGAGTGTCGGCGAATTCGCACGAATTTCGCACTCGGATGCACGAACATGTTTTAATAAATAAATTGATATGACAGCTCCACTTGTTTCGCTGTACACTTTGGCGCGATGTATGTTTTAGTTTTTATAAACTTTGGAGATCAATAAACTGTGGGCCTGCATAACATTATAAAATATTTACTAGTGGCAGTAGTAATTACTTGAATATACAACTGGCCGTCTACATTTTTAAGTTGTGCGTGGTACATCTGTTATCTAGTTGCCCGTTTTTTTCTTTTCATTGTTTTTGCTGGAATCATTATAATTATCTTTACAAGAAACTTATGTTTGATCGCTTTAATTATGTTTTCTTTGATGCCACCCACTTACCACTTCTTTTGAGACGGGCTTTGTTTATCACGATGTCTTTCGGTCTGTTGCTAATCTGATTAGACAGCCTAACTACTCACAAACTGGGAATTAAATATGAACATCAGTTTCAATTTTTTAACAGCTGATCGCCTCTTCTATTTTTATTCTCTTTTTTTTTTAAAAAAATCTTAATCAAACTTAAATGTCCCTTATTAATACAATGTTCATATATCTGCAACCATACAAAAAGATTTTGCCTCATCCATCCATTCATAGTTCTCAGCAAACGGAACTCAAGACACCAGTAACGCCCAAATTTGGTCATGGGTCGTGCGAAATGCAGTCCACTGCTATTATAATATTACACGTATAAAGCACTTCAATAAAGTGCTTGGACAAAAAGCCAGAGCTTTATAGCCGTGGCCAATCAAGGAAATATCACTCTGAGCCTCACCTTTGATATTGGTATTAGATTATGGGGTTGGTATCTGAAATCTGATACAGATAATGGCGACCTGATTGGAATGTCCATGAGAACGAAGTTAATTATAATGGACTAAATTATTTGGCCTTGGTATTAGATCATGGTTGGTTAGTAAAGAACAAAGAATTTTAGTATTCATAAAATAACAATCCATTGATTTTCTTAATGTGCTTTCCAAAAATAGATTTGCTTCTATGGCAAAAAAGCTGGGGTAATATTAAACACTTTTGTTAATTAATTAAACCCCAAGCGTCTCTCATTGTCTTTCTATTGCGTCTCTAATTACGGTATTCGAAAGGTTAAAACATGGTCTGTAAAATAATAAAAGAGCATTATAAAACAGAGTTAATCCAACAAGAACCAAAAACTCATTCAGCCATGTCGATCGTCCTCAATAAAAACATTTAACAACACACAGAGCCCCATATTTTACCCATTTAACATCGTTTCCCAACAACATTTGCGATTTCATCACCTAATTCACATTCAGGTTTTCATGAATGAAGTTTTAAAGTTCAAAACGATAAGGTATTTAAAAAAACCGGTTTACTGAATAAATATTAGTGAGACCGTGAAAATGAAACGAGTTGTTGATAAATTTTATGCGTAAGCTTGTAGGCGTACGGCAGACAGGCGCAGTGAAAGGAGGCTAGTCAAGAACTCATGAATGAACTACGGTTTCCATGTTTGTGGTTAGTACTACTACGGGTGTCGGAACGGGTAGGCTCGCAGTTTGTAGTTAAAGAAATTTGTGTAAGGATTTTACCGGTATTTAATAAATAATAATAAATTGGAATCAAGTTTTGTGATTATTTGTAAGAGAATATCAAAATCATAGCTTATACATTTAAGTGTAACACTGACAATATTTTTTCTTTAAATCTCAGTAGGTATCCGAATTAACCCAAGCCACAGCTCGAATAGCATCTTTCACTTTCGAAATACTACTGCAAATTCATCTACCAATCGCTCTCAAATCAATCAACAAGCGAAAATAAAAGATAAATAATCGCATTGTGAACAGGAGACTACGCCTCCCGAAATCAACTGTCACAATAAACCATAACCAACACGTTGAATACGTACAATTCAAATTTCGAATGTCAGATTTCCCGCCCACTGGAAGCCCACAGATGACATAACGGTTGAGATTTGAGTCATGTTGCATGAGTAGGCTGCATAGAGCGATGCGCCCATTGTGAAATTGCCGGGTTATAATGAGAGTAGTTCGCACATATTTGTGTCAGTGAGATTACGTAAAAATAGAGTTTTGGAGTATAGTATAATTTAACTTGGCCCTTATAGTCAACCTTATAATGTTCCCACTGCAGGGACTCAGGCCTCCTCTCCAGGAGAACCACCACGCGGATGCTGGTTGGTGGATGTCACGTCTTCGAATTTTTGGTTCTAGGACATGCCGGTTTCCTCACGATGTTTTCCTACACCGTTTTGAGAGCAGTGGTGATGAAATAAATAACACAAAGTAATGCGCCGGTTTGAACCTGCGACCTACAACTCGTAAGTCGGGACCGTTACCAGTGGGCTACGACTGCTCTCCAACTAGATCCTTGTAGGTCTTTAATTCTACACTTATTTATCTTAATAATATGGCGAACAGTTTTAAAAACACAAAGGTTCAATAAAGTCTCCAAAACTGCTTTCCTAGCTAAATATAACTTAAAGCCTGGATTGCAATCAGAACTGCCATCTTTAGATTCTGTGTAGACTTTTTATTTATTTATTTAAACTTCATGTACAGTAGTGGTACATAGGCGGACTTAATGCAACAAGGCATTCTCTATCAGTCAACCTTTGGGTTAAAAAAAAAAGATAACACTGTGGTAGGCGTGCACAATAAATAAATAACAGATATTTCAAATAGTATGTAGTATCGTTAAATTAAGTTGCATAATAATAAAATACGTATATAATTATGCTAATATTATAAACTTATATTAAATACTATGATAAATAATAAATCGTTATAATTAAGATAACGAAGAGCGAACTAAAGTTGAGAGGACTTCAAGAAGTAGTTCCGAAATTTACGCTTGAAGGAAAATTTACTTTCAGCTTTTTTAATGTCAAGGGTTTTTTTTTTTGCTGAGTGGGAGGGCAGACTTTTACTGACTAAAACCCACCCCTGTTTCTTCTTTGCCTTCGTTCCAGGTCTCCGGGGTTCACTTTCGCACAACCCATGGCCCCACGCACAAACCATGGCCCCACGCACAACCCATGGCCCCACGCACAACCCATGGCCCCAAAGGGGTATGAGGGGGTTTAAAGAGGTGGTAAATCATCAAATAACTTTTTTCATTTTAGGTATTGCGAGCCCCCTGTGTTCTTTCAGTTACCCTTTACGTTCCAGGGCCATAGTAACTTTCGAACATTCCCGCAGCCCTTTCTAGTGTAGGTACACTTGCATTGTATAGGTTTTCCTTTATTTAGCGGGATCATGAATTTCGAAATGTATTCTTGTTGAGTCCTATCGATTTGTTTGACACATCTCTGCCCCCCTAGCCAAGTTACAACCGTAACATTTCGATTCTCTTTTCATCGATCGCCTCGAGTAGGCCACGCCTCCGATTCCTTTATTCTGACGTCATCTCAACGCTCAGTCACGTGGTCAGAATAAAGGAATAGGAGGCGTGGCCGACTCGAGGCGATCAACGAAAAGATAATCGAAACGAAACGGTTGTAACTTGGCTAGGGGGGCTAGTCTCATATACTCGTACGTAGGTACTTCTACCTAACAAACTCATGAAACCTCGCGACATTCGCCATTCCGTACCTGAACCTTATACTCTTACAAAACCCTACTACCGACACATCTTGTATCCCACAGACTTATTAGACTTCTGACACAGGACTTCCTAAGTCCATACAAAAGGACTATACCATACATAAGGTAATTCCGTAATGGTCAGCCAACAGTCATGTTTCCATGTAATTAGGAGTACAGGTCATGCTGCAGCAGTCACGAGTCATCAGGCGCCTGGCGCATATCATTATAGCGCAGGTTATTAATAATACATGCGGCACGATCCTGATTATTGTGGGATAAGGCTTGGTTCGACTGGCAGCGGGGATGGGTTAAATTTAGTCGATACTAACCTGTGTGAACACTGTCAATCAATCATCGTCATAATCATCGTCATTTTCTTAGTCTTATTACAATTTATCAGTGTTACACTTAACACTGATAAATTGTTCACTAACTCTTATGAAATGGCCACCTACTTTCCTGTTTGGATCAGAATGTTGGGCTGTGAAAAAGACTGATGAAAAAAGATTGCATGTAGCGGAGATGAGAATGTTGAGATGGATGTGTGGTGTGATGAGAATATATAAAGTGAGAAATGAGTATATTAGAGGAAGTTTGAAAGTGGCGCCAGTTACTGAAAAGTTAAAGGGGAATCGTTTGTCTTGGTATGGTCATTTAAAGAGGAGGGATGAAACGCATGTTACTAAAAGAGTTAAGAGCATACATGTGGATGGATGGAGAGGGAGAGGGAGGCCAAAGAAACGATGGATGGATTGTGTGAACAGTGATATGAAAGAAAAGGAAGTTAGCGATAGCATGACGGTTGACAGGATAGAATGGAAGAAAAAAACATGTTGTGCCGACCCCAAATAAGATGGGACAAGGGCAGGAAGATGATGAGATGATGATGTTGTTATTTCTTGTCGTATAAGTAATACAAGAGACAAATTGTGCGTCCTACCTCAACGGTAGCCGATTGAACAAGAAAGCTGTCACTTGCCAGTATGCTAGTCCATGTAGCATACTGGCAAGTGACAGACAGACAGACTGACAGATGATCACAAATACGCTTCAGTATTGCCAGCTCAATTAGTCGATTGCAATGAATAATCGAATACAAAACAAATTAAATAATATTCTTGGTTACAAAAAACGATCAAAGTACTGATTACGTGTCAAAACCTAACAATCATAAAGTGATTATCCGCTTACAGTATGACCACAGACTCAAGGTCGTTACAATAGCAGTATTTATGTACTTATTACTGGTATTTTGTCGGATAGTTTCGCGTATTACGTGAAGGACATGCCTTTACCAGTAATCAAAGACTGGTTTTACTATTTGGACTTTCCCGTTTACCGATAACGGAAACAGCTCTTTAATTCCAATTAACGTATGTATGTAAACGTTCACAACAACCTCCTCCCAATCGTACCTACAAGATTGTCTGTCGATATTGCCCAGTCATGTCTTAAAAGACCTGTTGCAGAATAGGTAAGAACCCGATAGATATCTTCGTGGATGGACACCCTAGAACTGACGAGCTAGGTCTAAACTAATATTACCTACTTATAAAATATTCATCATTATGATTCAATTTCAGCCGAAACACGACCACTGTTGGACATTTTTTTTTTTCGATGGGAAAATCGTCCAATGAATCCCCCGTTCTTGGGTGGAGCGAGAGGGTGTGTCAGACTTTTACTGACTAAAAACCCACTCCTATTCCTTCGTTGCCTTTCATACCAGGGCCGAGTCTTCCTTTCAGAAGCAGACCCTTTCGACCCTGCTGGGCCCCTACGACCACTGCTGGACATAGGCCTCCCCCAAGTGTCGTCACAACGACCGGTCCTGTGCGTCTCACATCCATTGGATTCCCGTGACCCTCACCAGGTCGTTGGTCTACTTTGTGGGAGACCTTCTGACGCTGCGTCTTCCGGTACTAACAATCAAACAAACATTATTAATTGTTTTTTAAACGACAGTACGGTTGGCGCAGTGGTTGAGCGAATGGTTGCTGCTCTGCGTATCGCGAGTTCGATTCCCGCACAGAAAAATGGCCGGAATTTTGTATGGCCTACAGATAGTTATTTTGGGTATGTGAGTCCTCGTGAACACACCCACGATACAGGAGTTAGTGTGGGGTACGTTTATAAAATAAAAATATTGAGGAGACCTTTAGAAGTAGTAGTGTATTCTAAATTTTTCACTAATATAAACCTTCATCCAAATCCTATTTGGAAAAAATCAACGTTTCACACTACATTTTTACTTAGTAAATATCAGTGAAGTGAAAGTAAACAAACGTCATCCAAAGTCCGCACATGAGTGTTTACATCTATCATTTTCCTTATCTGACGCATTCTCCAAAACGTGAACAACAACATCAACATATAATCAGCTGTGGTAGACAGATATACTCAACTTAGTCAGACAATATCAGCTGTGTAGGTACTCAACATAGTCAGACAACTACCAGGTAGGTAGGCACTCGACTTAGGGTTAGCTCACACCGAGACGCGACGCTGCTTTAACGACATCTATACGTCCATGGGCGAATTACAAAACGACCTAACGTTCTTCGATTCAAACATAATGTAATATACAACAGAATCGACATAAACCATCGGGCAACTGTCCACTAGACTATCTGTTCGTAGCTCTTCTCTTTTCCATTGAGAGGACTTATTGCGAGACTTACGCTCTGTTTCGCAAACCTCTGAAACACTCACTAAAGATGAGTATAGGTACAATAAAAATCTTTGTTTACTATACAAAGAAAATTCTAATTCCCCTCAATTCGTCGAGAAGCCTTGAGGCGAGGCAATACTTCCTTGGTATACACGGCTTTCGCGAAACCGCGCTACGCACGCAACGCAAAAGTACATAGCATAGGGTACAGAGCATGCCTAGAGACGGAGGAAACAATCGTGCATATGCTCCTTGAGTACACAGGTGTTACCGAAATTCGCATGCGAGCTCTAGAATCGTCTAATTCCTCATAGACGCCCTGAACAAGCTGGGAGGCCTATCTGCTTCTAGAGAGAGGTGGGCTGGATGGAATGAAGCCCGCCGAATGTTACCTACCACGGCCCTCGTACAATAGTCTATGTCCAAGGACTGAGAGCGGAAACCAAACTGGAATAGATAGGTAGAAGTACTAACCTCTTCAAGCATCGTCGCGTCGCGTTTCGTCTCGGTGTGAGCCGATCCTTAGTCAGCTGACCAGCATTGTTTATGACTTGCCGGCGCCCGCCGGTACTGTGTCCCTGTATTGCACAATGAGTGTAATCGTCACATAACGACATCGAGTTATCAATAGTGATAGTATGACAGTGGACACAGCATGTGCACTGGAGCCGGTGCCATTACTTTGCACTGCATTGCACAATAGATTGACATAAACAATTGACAATTTGAAGTGCGATGACTGATTAGGGGAATTTTTAATAGAAGTGACAACAAATATGTACCCAAGATTTATGTAACTCTTAATATGATTTAAAAGAGTGTCCATGGAGTTTCTTTCACGTTCTTCTCCATAGAGATCTACGCTTTGGAACGTGCAATTTAGCTTCACTTTTTTTTGACTGACCGACATTTTGAAAATTCGAAAGTGCCTGTAAATGGTGGATTTGAAATAAACGTTTCTGATTTTTTTTTACATGTTGCTCCGACCTCAAACAAATTACATTGTTTGTATGTATGTTTGTCACTCCTTCACGCTAAAACAGCTGAACAGATTTGGTTGACATGAAGGAAACTTTTCATACCGGGATATGTTTCCTTGGGGTAATTTTTTACTTTTACGCAGAGCTGCTGGCAGAAGTTAGTAATATAATACATTTTTCAATACACTTACTCGAAAACCCGCTCTTATCCCACCGCTTTTAGGCACGCAATAGACTGTTTCCCGCACTAGTGCAGAAATAGCGCGTGCTCTGCCCCGCCACAATTTTATTACATTTATCGCATCAGGCTGGGCGCGCGTCGACCCGCACGATTCGCCGGTCAACCCCCGTTTATTCATTTCTTCGTAAGTGTATTAAAAAAAGTCGTTTGACACACGTGCAAAGTCACTGCAGCCCTCGGCTCCATAACACACTCGCCTACGGCTCGTGCGAATTCCACCTCGGTCGCAATGACAAACTTTCTGCACTTGTATCAAAATGTACTATTTTTTTATTATTATATATAGGCTCGCGTTTGACCATCTCACCTAATGGAAAGCGATGATGTGGCAGACGATGGAGCACGCTTGCCTAGAAGTAACCTATTCACTCTTGAGTTAAAGACCCCTAAGTTGTAGCTATCAGGAAACACAGACTCCAGCAGGGAATTCCATACCTTAGCTGTGCGCACAATAAATGGTGTTATTGGTGTTTTATCAGCCGAAAGACGTCCACTGTTGGTCAAAGGACTCCCCCAAATGTCCCTACAATGAACAATCCTATGCGTGTAGTGTTTTATCATCAATCGGTACAGAATGAGACAATAATATTTTAATCTCGGCGTGAGAAATGTGAGAACCTAAAGACTACAATATTTTGTATATAAAAACAGCCAATTTAATGCTATTAAAACCGTCTGAGATTTAATTAAAATCGAATAAAATATAAATACTTCACGAATTGAGTTATAAAACGATTAGTCGCTTTCCAAAAATGGTTGTTAAGCTAATTGAACCCACTTTACGAAATAACAGATTTATCGAAAAATCCGATATTATGCTAATACTGGCCGAAATAAAACCGCCGAAATGAAATGGTTAAATATTCGGCCTTTGTACTGCAGTGGACTAATTATAGTCTGTTTGCTGAAGTACTAGGTAAACATGAGATTAGGTTTAACCACAGAGTATTGAGACGCCTGAACTTCTTGAATACTTCATTTTGTTCTAGATGGGAAATCGTCAAATAGGTAACATCTCCCGCTCTACGTGGAGCGAGAGGGAGTTGCAGACTTTTACTGACTAAAACCCACTCGTGTTCCTCCAGTTGCAATTTGCGTTTCAGGACCACGGAATCCCTTTTAGAAATTCCCCGTGGCCTTAACGGTCATCGGCCCTACTGGACCCCTACGGTTTTGCTCTTCTTTGAAGCGCGCGTGGAACACTACGAGCCGTCGACGACTCGGGCTCGGCCCTTACCGGACATCCGGACGGCGAACTTCCTATTGCTCGCCGTCCGCAAGCCCGCCAACACATTTTTTTTTAATTGATATAAACCAGGGCTTGACTGCGATCCCACCTGATGGTAAGCAGTGATGCAATCGTTGATGGTGAGGCGGACTAGGCTCTTAATAGCCTATTCACATGAGTGCGAATTTGTGAAAGGCATCTCCCTCCAGTTCTTGCCGGCTTTGTGACTCCAAGCTCTGTAGTTTTAACTAAAGCTAGTATTTTATGGGTAATTAAAGCTAGTCGTTCAAAAGAAACGTCAGTGCGGTAGAAGTTAAATGCCAAAACCACAATTTGAACCTAAGCAATGAGATACATTCAAACACTATCTAAACAAGGATTAAATGAGCAATATCTATGTTATGGTATATTTGGTAAGCATTGTATCAGCAGGCCTAGCCAAGTTACGACCGTTTCGTTTGGATTCTGTTGCGTCGAACGCCTCGAGTCGGCCACGCCTCCGATTCATTTGTTCTGACGTCATCTCAACGCTCAGTCACGTGGTCAGAACAAAGGAATCGGAGGCGTGGCCGACTCGAGGCGTTCAACGCAGGAGAATCGAAACGAAACGGTCGTAACTTGGCTCGCATCCATCTGACTCCCGCAACCTTCCCCAAGTTATCGGTCCACCTTGAAAGAGGCCTACCAACACTGCGGCGGCGTCTTCCAGTACGCAGTCACCACTCCAGAACCTTTCGGCCACGACGACTATCTTCAAAAGAACTTACTGTTTTATATTTGGCGCAAATACTACAGAACCCCGTCTCTTTTGCTACGACTTCAAAAACAGTAAATACAATCTATGTATATTATAAAGCTGAAGTGTTTGTTTGTTTGAACGCGCTGATCTCAGGAATAGTGACCCTAGAGCGCAAAGGGTAAAAATGAAGGAACATAGGTAGGTTTTAGGGCCGTCCCTCACCTGGACACCATAGCGACGTAGCTAGGGCATGATGCCAAAAAAATGTATGAATTAGCTGCGTGCACAACAGTGGCCAGGTGAGATACACACCATAAAGCTGCATGCATTTTCTTGGTTGCGCGAACTGGCAGCGCCGCCATGGCATCCTGGTGAGGCATGGGCTTTAGTCAGTAAAGTTTGGCCACGTCCTTTCGCTCCACCCTAAAGCCTGAGAAGTTATTTGATGATATCCTACCTCAAAAAAAATCACTTGTTTGAATAAAAAACTATATTTCGGTGTTGGATAAACCATTTATTGAGGAATTAAGGTTATAGGGTAGGTATATAATATGACGATGAATGGGAGCGGAACAGAAACTAAAGACGCAGATAAAACCGCGGGGGACAGCTAGTAATCAATATAATATAATAAATCAGCTCTGATTGAAATATCACTCACGGGAAAGGAGTGGTCTATTCATTTATTTATATATTCCCAACAGTAAACCACATGTCAATATCATGTGTGCCGATATATAACAGTTTGGTTTATGTATCTTAACTTGTAATAAACAGTGAGAGAAATTATGACAAGGGCGTATTATTACTATAAGTCAAACAGAAACTCGGAGTCAAAGTCAATTTTATCTAGTATTGAAATTATCTTGTATATTGGGGACGAGGACACAAATGTGTTACGTGATTCATGTGCACTGTGGTGCAGTGTAGGAAAGATGCCAGTAGTATAATTGTAAGATCAGTAGATGCGATTTGTAATAAGAAGCAATGCAATGCTATGCTTTAGGTTCAATTTTATGGTCCGAATACCATAAAATTGAACCTAAAGCTAAAGGAAATGGGAAATTCTAACGGCCCTTTTTAGATCCGCCCTGCTTGTGACTGCTTAGAGTATAAATGTCTTTAAAATCCAAAGTATAGTTGAACAGCCCCCCTAGCCAAGTTACAACCGTTTCGTGTCGAATTCCGTTCTCCAATCGGTAACGTCTCGTTGTCAGCAATTGTAGAAAACGATAAGTTGGTAGCCATGTTGACGCGCCAAAGGATGTAGCGTTGAACATTGTAGAAACGATAACAATTCATTCTATCATTTTGAACGATGTTAACTTGGCTACGAATTTTCTTCAATACTCAATACTCAATACTCAATACTTTATTGCATTCCATATTATGTACATAGGTGGTATGAAATATTGTCAAGATAAATATGGACCCTGTCGGGCACAGCAAAGTTAGAAGAGAGGATGGCGGCAAAGTAACAATTAATGGAATTAATTATTGTAGGTAGATCAAATAGATGTATATTATTATGTATGTGTTTAAGTATTGGTAGATCGTGTCAGATTATTTAATTTTTGTTTTTGTCATCTTTATTATTAAATTATGTATGTATATATTTAAATTAGATTGTGTATGCATATTATTATTATTATGTCTATTGTATAAGTAATTGTAAATTATGTCAAATATTTTATTTATTTTTATCGTCATTATTAGTAAATTGTTAGGTAAATTTTGTCAGGTATTTTTATTTATTTTTATTCTCGTCATTATTAAATTATATATTCATTTAAGTCAATTATGTATATTTATTATTATTATGTCCGTGTGTAAGAATTGATAAATTATGTCAGGTACTTTTATTTATTTTTCATCGTCATTATTATTAAATTATTTTATTATTTAAGTATCTGGGAATTTATATTTAATTAAATTTTCTATTTTTCATACTATATTATATTAACTATATTTAATAAATGTCATTACAGAAACTTTGGTGAATAATAATATTGAAAAAAATTAAAAATAAATTATTTTCCGATCGACTTATCATCTAAAAATTCCTTTACTGAGTAGTATGACTTAGCTTCTAGAAATTCTTTCAATTTATTGATAAATATATTTGTTTTTCTTACTTCTCTAATTTCATTTGGCAGTTTGTTATAAATTTTAGCGGACATTACTAAAGGACTGGTTGAGTGCATTTTTAATCGGGATCGAGGTATGTTTACTTTGTTTCTATTGTGTCGAGAAGTGTATCTTCTTTGTGTTTCTTCACAATTTGTGTAAAAATCTGGGTGTTTTCTGACAAATTTACATAACTCTAAGATATATAAACAGGGAAGTGTGAGTATTTTGTGTTTTAGGAAGTGTGGTTGGCAACTTTCTGTTTGTTCTATATTGGTTATTATTCGAATTAACTTTTTTTGCAAAATAAATATGGTCTGCGAATCAGTACTGTTACCCCACATCATGACCCCATAGCTAAGCCATGCTTGGGCATATGCATAGTAAGTAGTAAGTGCAGTTTGCAGGTTGGTAGTTTTTTTTATTTCGCGAAGGGCGTATGAAAATTTTGATAATTTTGCTCTTATTTTCTGTATATGGGATTTCCAGTTTACATGGGTATCTATAGACAAACCAAGAAGAGTAAACTCGTTTACTTGTTCTAATTTTGTATTATTATATATAAAATTTAATTTTAATGGTGCTTTTTGATGGGGATGAAAAGTAATTAATTTTGTTTTTGTGAAGTTGATTTCTAGGTTATGGTTATTCATCCAGTTTACAGTTGTAGAGAGAAGGGAATTTAATTTGGCGTTTATATTGTCATCTTTTTGGCATGATGTGAGTAGAGATATATCGTCCGCGAACAAAACACATGGGCTTTTTATAATTTTAGGTAGGTCATTAATATAAATAAGGAATAATAAACAGCCTATAACACTCCCTTGGGGGATTGATGCATTAACTGCTTTTCTGTCAGACCTTATTTTTATTATTTCGTTTGTGGTTTTGTCGAAATATTCTATTTCTACCAACTGTATCCTATCCTTTAGGTATGATGCAAACCATTCATGAGCTTTTCCTCGTATTCCTATCCCATATAGCTTATCTAATAATATTTTAAATTGTACTTTATCATAGGCTTTAGACATATCAAGTAGCATACCTACGGCATATTTTTTGTTATTAATAACAGATAGAGCCTCTTGTACGTATTTGTAGATTGCTAACGTTGTAGATCTATTTTTACGGAAGCCGTTCTGGCAGTCGTCAAATATTTTATTTTTTTCACAGAAAGAGTATACGCGGTTGCACATAGCCTTTTCAAAGATTTTAGACGCAGTTGGTAACAACGCGATTGGGCGATAGTTACTAGGGTCAGTTTTAGAATTTTTCTTGTGTATGGGTTTTATGAGTGCGTTTTTAATTCTATTCGTTTGTTCTGACCACGAGACTTAACGTTGAGATAATATAATTCCCATACATTTGATTTGTTTTCGACTAGCGTTTACGATTGCAGATGCTGGCTACACCCTGCTGCCTTTCTTCTTGATGTTACTACTGTATTTTATTTTTATTTAGTCATTACTCTTACATAACATCTGCCAAACTGCTATCGACAACACATTGGTATCGAATATACTTTTATAAGCATTTAGTTTAAACAAATGCTATTTTTATATTACAAACAGAGAATTCAACTTTATTTATATGTATAGATAGATCTATAAATAGCGAAATATACGACTGGGGAAGGAGCTATAAGACCGTAGTTTGTCTCGTCACAAGTCCACATTGTGAGTAAACTTGTCATGTCACAGTACTTACTTCATTTATAATCTCTAGATCTACTGTTTCACCTGCTCTATGCCCGTGCAAAGTATCTACACGTGCACACGAGTGCATGTGTTAGGCTGAGCGCATGATGCACTTACCGGCGTACCCGACCGCGTAAGTCCGAACATAACCCTTTATGAGGGGTAATCGATGTGCGAAAGATCCTTTTTCTAAGTCCATTGGCACTCTGATTGTGTTAAAGGGGAATGGGGAAATTATAATGTTTTCACTGCTGGGACTCAGGCCTACTCTCTAGGAGAGGGAATGGGCCGTAATCCACCACGCGGGCCCAGTGCGGGTTGGTGGATGTCACATGTCTTCGAATTTTTGGTTCTAAGACATGCTGGTTTCCTCACGATGTTTTCCTTCACCGTTTTGAGAGCAGTGGTGATGAAATAAATTACACAAAGTAATGCGCCTGGCTGGGTTTGAACCCGCGACCTCCTAAGTCGAGGCCGTTACCACTCGGCCACCACTGCTCCATTATGCTGATTATATATGGCTGATTATGGGGAAATTAGACTATGTCAATTTTAGTAACAATATAAGTAGTGAGTCTTTGGTTGGTGGTTGATGGATAACATAGTACGTCCTGTTTACGTTGTTTGTTGATAAATTGATTGCCAAATACTGGTAAACTGACTGACATCAAAAGGGGAAATTTGTGAAAAATAGAATAGAATAGACTTTATTTTAGCAAAGATTTGATGGTTTCTTGTTTTAGTCTTTTCAGATTTATCACATTGGTTTCATTATCATATTTCTGCCCTTGTGCCGTGTTTCATAAGGTCGGCGCATCACGTTTTTTTCTTCCATTCTGTCCTGTCACATCTCACGCTATCACTAATTCCCTTTTCTTTCATGTCACTCCTCACACAATCCACTCATCTTTTCTTTAGCCTCCCTCTCTCTCTCCATCCATCCACATGTATACTCATAAGTCGTTTAGTAACAGCTTGGTATCAAAAGACCAAAATAATAAATGTTTTAGATGGCGTTAGCTTTGTAGTTTTTCTAGTCAGAGGTTGATAGGGGTTTGACCTACATCCTTATACAAAATTGAATCTCTAGATATTGGTTTACAGGTCATAGCGAAATTTTGATCAAACTTTTCATTGGTTATCTGCTCCAATCTCAACTACAAACGGGTGTCAGTTGAACCCTATCTCTCAATAAATGGTCACTCGCTTATGAAATAAAATGAAGCTACTATGACCTATTAAAAAAAAAAAGTAGCCCCACTCTAGGAATAACTCCTGTATCGCGGGTGCGTTCACTTACAAGTGAACTACAAAGTATCCCTACAGCTGCACTTTGGAGGACCTAAAAACGTAACGCTGCTATAAACGTGGCTAACCATTGACTCGAGAAGAGAAGAAGAAGTCCAAAAGTGTGCATTGTCCTTTGAAACCCAAATTGAATAAAAAGTATTACATATAATAATGATAATAATAATTCTTTATTCTTCCAAAAAGTACACAAAACACAATGACAAGATAACATCACATTACACTGGTTAGTTCCAAAAGTGAGTCAACGACTTCCAAACTGAGCACTGCCCGTATCTTGGGTAGTCGGCGGTCCATCGTTTTATTAGTGCAGTCTGTTTTAAAATGTATTATCGTATTCTGTTGGTGCATAATATGTAGGTATTTCTAATTAGGTATGTCTTCTAGGTTAGTGCTTTTTTTTAATAATTAGGCCGAAAAAATAAAGAAGAAGATAACAATAAATAACAATTAAGATAAAAATTAAGCTTTACATCACTTGACGATTTCGATGAGTTTTTCCGACTCATCGTAGTTTTAATGACTTTAACCAACTAGATAATTTATTTTTAAAGTTATGCTTATTTAGTTTGTATAGTGAGATCTTTTTGTTGATTTCATTGTAAAGCCTGGAACTCAATGCCTTGTACTGTCGCTATACGAAAGCTGTCCTACATCGCACAGAGGGGCAAACAAAAGTGCACATTACGTTTTCTTAAAACCTCTTTATTTAGGGGAAGTAGTAAATGCCGCCGGAGCATCGTGCATAGAATAAACAGCTGTCGCACTGTTAATACATTGCACTCCTTGTATATGCAATTATGTTGCCCACACAATAAAAGTGCTTATAATATTAAACTGTTCCCATCTTATATAAAACTCTAGGTAGACACTAGAAGCTCGCTCTCTTCCCCCTTATCTCCACACACTACCCTTCCCACCAATCATTTTCTCGTCTCGCAGTTTGTTTTCGCAGTAAGTACTTGGCTATACCCTGGAGGATAACCTGCTTTTATTACAGACACGTGTAGAAAGCACACGTGTATGGCAAGGTGGTACGAAGGACTATGTGAAACTTAAACCGTTTTCTTCATGAAGTATAATATATTAGTAAACGGATACACTTAACATGACAGAGAGCGGAAAAAACTGTTTTATTTGGTTTTCACGCATAATTAATGTGAAACAATGTACGTATGTATTTTTTAAGGTGGGATATCATTCAACCCGCTCTAGGGTGGAGCAGGATGGCGTGTCAGACTTTTACTGACTAAAGAAACATATACAAAGCGTTTTGGGAACACATTCATTATACGTACAGCTAAGGAGTGGAATTCCCTGCCGGAGTCTGTGTTCCCTGATAGCTACAACCTAGGGGTCTTTAAGTCAAGAGTGAATAGGTTATTTCTAGGCAAGCGTGCTCCATCGTCGGCCACATCATCGCTTACCATCAGGTGAGATAGTGGTCAAACGCGAGCCTATCAATAATAAAAAAAAGACTAAAACCGCACCTACTATGTTCCTTTTTGCCCTTGCGTTCCAAGACCGGGTTTCCCTTTCAACCCATGGCCTCAGTAGGCTTCAACTCTGCTGGGTCCCTACGTATTTGCTGACATTTCTTTGAGGCGCACGGGGAACACTACGGGCCGTCGACGACTTGGGCTTGGTCCGGAAGGTTACCGGAAGACCGGACGGCGAGCTACCCATTGTATTGTCCGGAAGCCCACGCCTACGGTAACCAGAAATCAGAATCGAGAACCGGCTGGGGCGTGAGGGCCTTTCCCTCCCGCGTGCGGCCGCCTGCTTTGCTAGCATTACTGCTTCGCAGAAGGAGGCGACCGCCTGCCACTCCTCCTCGCTCCGGACCCTGCAAGCCCCTTCAGGATTGTTGAAAAAGCGTTGGATTGTTGTGTGTTGTGTGTTAGTGTTGTGTGTAATGATTCTCACTTTTAAGGACCTCTTAGGATTGCCAATACGATTGTCAAGCTTGAAATGGCAGTACATACATATCTTCTGTATACCGTCTATGGCAGGCCATTTGACCAAAGACCACAGTCAACGCGACATTTATCGTGGAGACAATTGTCTCGGGTGACCTCTCGCGTCCGGCCCTTGTCCAGGCCATGGTTTTAGCTAGAAGGAATGGGACGCAGTCACTTCCTTCTATGAAGCAGTAATGAAGGCACAGTAAGTGGCAGAAAACGTGAGAAGGAGACAATCCTCACACCCCGGCCCCCGCAGGAGATGCCCTGGGCGTGGGCTGAGGGACAGCGAGCAATGAGTAGCTCGCCGTCCGTAGGTAAGCGGCGTGCGGTTCACGTGCGCCTCAGAGATGTCATCAGGATTGACGGGGCCAGAGCCGATACTTACCAGGGCTCTGTGGATTGTCCGAAAGGGCAACTGAAGGAACACTGTGGGCTTTAGTCAGTAAAAGTCTGACACTCCCACCCGCTCCACCCTGAAAGCGGGACAACTTATTTATTTGATAATTTCCCACCAAAAAAAAGGCGTGACATCTGTGAACTGTAACAAGTTGATACGTGAGCTGTTGAATCCATTGTATACCAAATCTTAAACCAGACTGTAGGCAAATCTATCGTGTCATACAATTTCAGTTTAAATATTTCTACTGTAGCCTAGAACAGTGCTATTTGGCCATTCCAAATGCGGTTTTTACCGCACAAATAGCATCCAATTACAAAATTATTCATACACTAAAGGACACAATTACATTGTAGCCATCCAAAGTGAGTTTAGCTAGTAGTGCAGTGTACTAAGCACAATTGTGTACTAACAATGTACACTCAAACAAATTGACAGATTAACAGGCCGATAACTTGCAAAGTTGCAACTGCATACTTTTAAACAATCTTTCGGGTGCGAGTTGTCAATTTTATTTTTCATCCTTTACTTTAGTGTTTCTAAGCCTTAAATCCTCTGACAGACAAACGACAACTTCAACTGGGTCTAGGAAGCTTGAAATCTTGGATAAAGAGGTCCTATTAAAAATAAAAGTCAACACTGAGAAAGGCTCTTCGAAAATGGCTAAAGGGGTTAAATGAGTTGGAGGCTTTGCTGATATATTTACATTTAAAAATACTAACTATAATTACAATAAAATAAAATAAATAATAATAAAAACCCTAATCTAATTACAACTAACTAAAACAAAGCTCGAAATCGCGAAAAAAATATCAGCTGTTCAGTACATTAGGCAAACATAAATGTACTGAACAGCTGATTTTTTTTCGCGATTTCAGGTTTGTTCCCATAGTAAAAGTTGTTGGTTATCATGAGCACAATCACGTGTTTAAGTATCGTACACTAATTACCAGTCACCCTATATATCTAATAAGAAGAAGATAACAGAAAAGTAGATACGAAGGTGATGTTTATTTCTACAGAAAACTCTTCCAGCATACTATGCTTTTGTGTGTGCAAACGAAACCTTTTGTTCGACTGTACCATGCACCTGTAATCGTGCATGAGAAAGGTCAGAGGAGGACTGACACACGCTCGACCCAAATGACATAACCGTGACCAACACGGACGTAGGACGGCTAGTGTTAGTACTCACATGAGTACTCTGTACTACTAGTATTGTACTTGTTTGAGTACGTTTACTTTTATTGAGTATCAGTGGTAAATACAAACTGTTTAAGTGCTGTCTGGTGACATTAACGAAAATCATTAGATATCATTTGGCGAATTCAAGTACTTTGATTGTTATTAATTTGAAGATTATTTTTGAACCGTTAGTTTTAAACCGTACCGTCAAATTCAGCAATTTAACTTAAACTCAGCATAAAATAATAGGCAGGTGGTTTTTTTTATCATCCAATTTTTTTGTACAATCGAAGAAGTTAAAGGCACCATATATATTCCCATGCTAATAGTCATGAATATGATAATTACAGTAATTAGAGGACATACCCGATTAGCCGAAACACGGCAATTGATAGTCGTTAACACGTTATAACGATTGCGTACGATTTAGAACAATGGATTAACTGTGTGTGGGTCACGACTTGACATAATTGGGCAGTCTACTGTGGACAACCTGTTTGTCTGTACTTTTTTCCTGTTCCTATGAATTCTCCCAATCTTGAGTGGTGCGAGAGGGCGAGTCAGACTTTTAATGACTATTTAGAGGTAAGCGTAACAAAGCGTAAAGCCTCGCAAACCTCCATTGGAAAGGGAGGATCCTCCGACCAGACGGGTGCTGTCTGGTGTGGGCAACTACCAGATATATGATTTCGGACTGTAATACCTATACCTATGTTCAAATTGCGCGGAGAACTCTAATTGCTCGATGTAGGATTTCGTAGTTTAGTTATTATGGTGTACCACCACCACCACCACCTAGGACCATGGGTTTTCTTTTCAGAAATTACCCGTGGCCCTAGCGGGCATCAGCCCTGCTGGGCCCCTACGGTTTTGCTGACATCTCTTTGAGGAGCGCGTGGAATAATACGCGCCGTCGGCGTCTTGGGCTCGATCCGGACGGTTACTGGACGGCCGGACGACGAGCTATCTATTGCTTTGTCTATACATTTGAGAAGATGATTTTATAATGAGGTCATCAATAACTATGTTTTAGAGTAGGTTCTATCAGGGCTACAAAATTGTTTGAATGAGTCTCCTCGGTCCTGGAACGCAAACAGTACCGGAACACGGATAAGTTTTATTCAGTTCTTCTGTTAACGACTTCGGTCTTAGCGGCGAGTGGCGCGGCGAGCGGGGCGGCATCGGTATGCGGGCGCGCGGCGCTATGAGCGGCGTCTCGTGGCGTGCTTCAAACATTTTCATACTTTTGATCTTACCGCTCAACGCCCCGCGCTTAGCTGGCAGGGTCGTAATATAGCTGTATTACTGGGTGTGGGTGGTGTAACATAAAAGAAAAAAGTTGTCGAATCAATTATATTTTGCTGCAGTGTTAGCTCATTTCTGAAAACTCATTTCTTCATGAAAAACCAGTTTCAGGTGTTACCATAATCTAGGCATAACAACAGCCTTGAATCATGAAATAGCAATTTTATAAACACAATTTTTACTGGAAAATATCTAATCACAAAGAGGATCAGCCATGCGCATTTTATTCGACCACGGAGAATGGACCTCTTATAATCTATAAACCGATTTCCCGGCTTCAATACAGTCTAGATTGCCAAACAGCTTAGGGTAAGGAAATTACGTCTTTCCAAGTCTTCCTCGGCTTCATAAAGGTTTTCATGGAGGATGTTGTCTCACTGTGTTTACTTGTTTGTGGATGAAACTTTCGCGCGTCTATGCGCGCCTAGTACTCTGTGTTTGACGTGAAAATCTTATGGAGACTTTAGAGGAGGCTCAGGTTTCAGTTAAAATAAGATATTTACAGTAAAATATAAAAAAAATAATAATACGAAAAATTGACCCAAATTCCAAAGTTTTTTTTAATCTTTTTTTTTTTATTTCTTTGCTGCTTGTAGTGCTCGTAAGCGTATACTCCAGCTCCACTCACCAAAGTTAGTTTATATTTGTATAATTTGCATAAGTAGTACCTATAATATCTTAAAAATACTTCCCAAAGTAACTGTTTCAGATAGACGAAGTCGCGGCGAAAGCTAGTGTTATAGTTGGCCTATTTCTAGCTGTGGACATCTTTCGGATGAAATGATGATGATGTTTATGATAACTCAGTTATGGTAGATTCTTCTATACCTGCTACATCTACTTAGATTACTACGAAGTGGGAAAATAAAAAACCTATAAAAAAGTCCTTACCGGACGGGCGGAGGGTGAGCTACCCATTGCTTGTCGTCCACAAACTCGCACCTACAATGGCTGGAGATCACAGAATCTAAAATGTCTAAGATTTAATTGTAGAATGAGCTATTACTAGAAAGATTTTCGCGCCACATCGTCTCAGCCAAAACATTAGTAGGAAGTCCAGACGTTTTCGAGAACCAAAATAAATATGAAATTCAAAAATTCAAAAAGTTCTGTTGACGTCTAGGTCATCTCGCCGCCGCTTCGCAGGTCGACCTCAGCGTCGTCGCCCATCCACAGGCACCCTCTTTGTGGAGATTCTTGCCCAGTGGTCAGTAGTATGCATGCGATAGATGTGACCCGCCCTGTCCCATTTTAGCCTAAAGAAGTTGGGGGAGGCCTTTGCCCAGCAGTGTAAAAAAAACAAGTGAATGTCCTTTTTAGGTGGGAAATCATCAAATGACTTTTCCCGCCCTGGGGCGGAACAGGAAGGTGTTTCAGACTTTTTCTGACTAAAACTCACCCCTATATTCCTTCTTTGCCTTGCGTTCCAGGACCCCAGGGTTCCTTTTCGGACTAACCATTGGGATCGATTTGAACTGTAATCGTATACAATCACAGTTCAAATCGATCCCAATGGTTAGTCTTGAATGGTTAGTTGAAAACAACCCGGGAATCTTTAAGCCAAGAGTAAATAGGTTACTTCTAGGTAAGCGCGCTCCATTGTCGACCGCATCGTCGCTTTCCATCAGGTGAGATAGCGGTCAAGCGCGAACCTATCAAGAATTAAAAAAAAAACTGTTTATTCATTTTATCTTAACACAATTTTTCAAAAACATTCCATACGCACCTTTACATTCTCAGTGACGTAAATATCGATTACACTACCTACAATGCATTCATTCATCGCCATATCTTATCTGCTCTTGCGAATTCCGATTAATTCGTTTCACACAGGGATCCTCCTGTTTCCCTAGGTAACGTCGCTACCTATGTGGAAAACTGGGGTCTTCGTCCTGGTATGCAAACAGAAATCGGTACACCTGCCACTTGTACAATTTGTGAACTTAGAAAAAAAAACTGGGCCAGTGCGAGCCGGACTCGCGCCCTGGTTCCGTACAAACTTACCGGTCTATATAAATAGTTCAATTTCCGAGATTTTTCCGAATTTGACATTTGATTTGTCACGTAACAACAAATTTACTGTTTTCAGATTTATTCCTATACCTGTGCTATAAGACCTTGCTTTGTACCAAATTTCAGGATTCTGGGTCAACGGGAAGTACCCTATGAATTTTGATTCCCTTGAGAGTGTCGAAATGTAGGTTTTTTGCGACTTAAACGGCCGTATCTTTTTTTTTGTTAACTTAGAAGTTTGTTTTTTTTCACAGCTTCGAGGGACTGCAAATCTGAGTATATGGTTTTAATTTCAATTTGATACCTCCACGCGTTCCCGAGATAAGGGTCTTGACAGACAGGCATACAGACGGACAAGAAAATGATCCTATAGGGCCTCTTGTACACACACGGTTTTTCGCCGTGAAAACCTACGGTTAATTCGCCGTGTCTAGGCACGGTCGTCAGTGTTGTATGGATCACTATGGAAGCTTGTACACGTGCACATCCGCCGTGTGCGCCGTGTCTGCCCCTCGGCGCGCCGCGTCTACGCACGGCGTGATTTTGAACAGTGTTGTATGGCAGTCTATAGGAGTGTGTAGATGACGCCGGACCTACGCACGGTTTCGTGACGGTTTACGTACGTTGATTTCCGATTTTGTTACAAAATTAGCATACCTAAATCAAGAATTATTAATTACACTGATTCAGGAAAGGCCTATAATATGGGATAAGACTATCGATGATTATAAAAATAAACGGTTTAAATATGATTCCTGGAAAGAAATATTTATTCATTTACATTTTTAGTTTCTGGTATAATTTTATAAGCAAGTTGTCGAATGTAGTTTTCTGCATTCTAAAATAATTGTAAAACTTGTCTTCATCTTCCCTCAGTTGATTCTTGACAAGTGTATGAAATGCGCCATATTCCTCCCTTTTTTCTAAAATCGGATGTATCCAAAACCGTCTTTCCCTTTTTTTTACTTTTTTCAATTTCCTATATTATTATATGTAACTAGCTTTTGCCCGCGGCTTCGCTCCCGTCAACTGACTACTATATCCTACTCTACCCAACTCTATCCTACTCTAACCTACTCTAACCTACTCTACCCTACTCTACCCTACTCTACTCTACTCTACCCTACTCTACCCTACTCTACCCTACTCTACCCTACTCAACCCTACCCTACCCTACTCTACCCTACTCTACCTTGCTCTACCCTACTCTACCCTACTCTACCCTACTAAAAAAAAAAAGTATCCTATGTCCGTCTCCTGGTTCTAAGCTACCTCCACACCAACTTTCAGCCAAATCGGTTCAGCCGTTCTTGAATTATAAATAGTGTAACTAACACGACTTTCTTTTATATATATAGATAAGCAACGATAATCTTTTTTTTTCGTATGAAAATTCATGACGCACGTCCTGCACAGCTCCAGATAAAACGCTACTGAGCCGTACTTGGCCGATGTCTCGCCCGGTGGTTTTGCCGTGTCATGTACAAGCTCTCACGGTTTTTCAACCGTACGGCGTGTTAGCCGTACGGTTGAAAAACCGTGACGTGGACAAGAGGCCTAGGGGTTCCGTTTTTTCCTTTTGAGGCACGGAACCCTAAAAATAACTGGATTTTTGTTGATTTTGAAGACTGTTTGGTTTCCTTATGATTATATTGATATTCTGATAGATGCTTTTTTTCTTTTGACTCCTGTCGTTTTTTATGGAACGTTTTATAAAATTGTCTTCGGACCGTCGCCCACAGACAATTTTACTAAACGTTTCTCACACTACCAACTTCAATAAAGTCTTTGGATGTCTTATTTATTTATTTTAACAATTAATGTACACACAGATACCTATGTATAAAATATAGACAAGAAAAAGGAAACAGAAAATGTGTGCCAAATAAAATATCTTCTAGCTTTCTTTCTATCTTTCTTTATTTTTCACTCTTTCTTTCTTTATAAAAATAGGTGTAAGAGTGATGCTTATATGTATATTTTATTTATTTCTGCGCTGTAAGACGATTTACATCCATCTCCTCCTGACCAATCCTCGCTTCCAGCATATCCAAGTGACGGGAACTCCATACAAAAGCGTTATATATTAAAAACAGTACTGGATCACTTCCAATTCTAGCACAATAATTCACCCTTTTCCTATACGGATCTAGCAGTTTAAAAATCCAATGAAACTATTATTTTTCTTACAGACAATCCACGATCAACGTCTGAACGCTCGAGTAGACTCAATGATAGAGGAGGGGCTGATACAAGAGCTGCTGGAATTCCACGATAAACACAACAAGCAAAGGATTCAGGATGGGAAGTGAGTAAAAGCTTATTAAATACTAACTTCTGCCATTGGCTTCGCCCGAGATGATTGAAAATGATGATGATGATGGTAAGCTATGATGTGACCGACGATGGAGAGTAGGGTATTATTGGGCATTCTATGCCACTGTCGGCAAGTAGCTCGGCTAGTGCGCCTCGCTACGCGACAGTGTCATAGAATGCCCAATAATAAACGATTGACTCGACGGTAGAGCAAATTACTGTACTCTCTTCGAGATCTTGCAAGTTATACCACTGGCCGCCAGTAGCTAGGGCGAGTTCTCATTGCTACAAAACTCGCGTAGAATACCGAATATTGTACGATCGCTTCCAAACCACTTAATCAATGATCTTGCGAGTTTGTCATTGTTCAAACGATCGCACTATCGCGGAAAAGATAGAGTACTATTTCAGTTTATAAATATTAATGTATCAGATACATTTACTCATTAGCAATCAGTTGGTTTCCAAGTGTAATCATGAAGTTTGTAAAGCAACCACAATCACTACATGTTACAACAATCTGCGAGGATGTTTGTAAGACTAGTTTTCGTCACGGAGAATTGTTACCTGACTCAGTTCGATGTATCATTTGCGGACCATCCAATTGTGGAAAAACCAATTTATTGATTGGTCTTCTCATACACGAAAATGGATTAAGATTTAAAAATGTTTATGTTTATTCGAAAACTCTGTACCAACCCAAATACATTTTTTTAGAAAAAGTTTTACAACGAGTACCAGGTATTTCACTTCAGAAATATCATGGAAATGAGGAAGTGCTAAGAGTTCAAGACGCGAAACCTAACTCTGTGATAATATTTGATGATGTTGCTTGCGAAAATCAAGATAGCATGCGTGATTATTTCGCAATGGGAAGACATAAGTTCATCGATTGTTTTTATCTAAATCAAACTTATAGTAAAATCCCTAAGCAGTTAGTAAGAGACAACGCGAACTTAATCATAATTTTTAAACAAGATGACATTAATTTACGTCATATTTATGAAGAACATGTCAACACTGATATGACGTGGATTGAATTTCGTGAAATGTGTTCAAAAATATGGAATGAGCCCTTCAATTATGTAGTAATTAATAAAGATTGTTCAAAAAATAAGGGATGTTACAGAAACAAATTTGATACCTTTGTAGTCTTTGATTAAGAATATAGTTATTTAAGTCCGTTACCTTCGTGATATTATTATTCTTCAATCATCGCTTAATCAATCACTATCGGCTTGTTTTTCTGCAATGGAAAAATCGTTAAAAAGACAAATAGTAGTTGCAGCCGAAGCTGTTAAGAAAAAAGTACGTAAAATGAGAGATGTTGACATTAACAATCAGCAAACACTGGAATCAGTTTTCAAGCCTGTAACAGGACCACTCAACCAGATTGCTAAAGCCAGTAAGCAGACTTCTTCACTGTGTCCTACAAAAAATGAAGAACTTCCGTTTATTGATAAAACTTTGCAGAATCAAGAAGCCAATGATAAAAAAGACAATTCAGATGAATATGAATCTGATATCGAAAGTGACTCTTCATATAAATCATTAGTTGAAAACAACCCAGGTCGTGACACGTCATCCTGGTCTGTATCCTCAGAAGCACTGTCAGATATCCCATTCGGTGTCAGAGTAGAGAACGGGAAATTGATGTTAGGTTCTGCTCGTATAACGATCGGCGATGAATATATCACTGTAGCTGGACGCAAATACCGAAATACGTCTGGTTTGAAACAGTTGTTATTGAAGAAGACCGTAGATTTAAACATGGTTACAGAGAGTGACATGCAGCATTATAAGTCAATGCTACTTGATACAAATGCACATCGACGAGACTATGAGCCGGATAAACCAATAAAAAGTAATAAAGGTCAAAAGTATATGCAAGTTATTAAGCCTATTTTCAAACTACAAAGTACTATTCAGACCCCTCAATCGAAGGGAAAAGGACTACCCTTAACAAAAATGTGGAAGAAAAAGGTTGATTTTGTATATTGGAACGATCCAAATGAACTGGTGGATAGATTAAAATTATTAATTGCATCTCGAGATGCTGGTAACACAGGATTAGATAATGAAATTATATCTATCATTGAAGAATTACGTGAAAGTAAAATTATAAATAAATAAAATACCTACATATTTTAAAACGTGTGTTCATTTTATCATAAACCTCACAACACAATACACCTTAAACATGAACGTAGATAAATTCGGACATCATATTCATAAAAGAATGCGATTATCAGAGTTATTTGAGATTAATGAAAATACCTTATTAAAATCAGAAAACGGAGATTTTGATTTAAAAACATCGAGACTGAGAGGAATAAAAAATCCAGTAGAAGCTGGTGATGCAGTGAACAAGGATTATGTAGATCGAATGAGTGCTAATATGATAAAAGAATTTAATACACTTATTGGTACATTGCGTTCACAAAGTATTATAGATGCACGGGAAACAGTTCAAGTTACTTTAAAAGCCAAGATACCTGCAATTATAAGTCATTTGCAAGATAAGTTTTATACTAAAGAAGAGGTCGACAAATTACTTCAAAAAACTCAGTAATGACAAAACAGCAAATTGTTAATGAAATACACAAAGCAGCACGAAGAAATTTCCTTAGACGTCCTGTCATTCTAAAGGGAGTCGATGACTTGTGGCAAGCTGATCTGATGGACATGCAAAACCTAAAGAAATATAATAAAGGTTATAATTACATTTTAGTGGTGATTGACTGCTTCTCAAAGTATGCTTGGACAGAGCCATTAAAAACAAAAAATAAACTCGATGTTACTCGAGCATTCAAAAAAATATTGATAAACAGCAAACGCAAACCTGATAATTTACAAACGGATATGGGAACAGAGTTTTATAACAACTCATTTCAGATGCTTATGAAGTCATACAATATTAACCATTACTCATCATATTCTACCAAAAAAGCTTCGATTGTAGAGCGACTCATTAAAACTATTAAAAATAAATTATATAAATGTTTTAGTCTGAATGGAAACTATAAATGGTTAGATTTACCGTTACAAGATATATTAAAGACATATAACAACACAAAACATCGAACAATTAGAGTTAAACCAATCGAAGTGAATAAAGCTAATGTATCAGTTATAGAAGAAAATATAAAAAAATCATTTAAACATGTTCCTATTTGTAGAAAACCTAAGTTCAAAGTGGGTGATTTCGTTCGGATCAGTAAATACAAACACCAGTTTGAGAAAGGTTATACACCTAATTGGTCAACTGAAATATTTACCATAAAAAAGATTAATTTTACCATACCTGTTACATATCATTTAGAAGATCAGCGAAAGCAAGCTATATTGGGAACTTTTTACGAGCAAGAACTTCAAAAATCTAACTATCCTGATGTTTATTTGATAGAAAGAGTTTTAAAAAGAAAAGGATCAAAAATGTTCGTAAAATGGCTGGGTCTAAACAATTCAGAAAACAGTTGGATAGACAAAAATGCAATTGTGGGTTAAAATAATATTAATATAAACATTATTTTTGCCTATTTTCATCATTGCAATTCGGACAATGCAAGGAGGTGAACTAGTTAATTCATTAATTAATAATCTGCCGTTCGAACTTCATTTGCCTGGTTACAATTATTGCGGGCCAGGAACCAAACTCCAGAAACGATTACAACGAGGTGATCGCGGTGTGAATAAGCTAGACGAAGCTTGTATGCATCACGACATTGCCTATGCAAACCATACAGACTTACCCAATCGCCACAAAGCCGATTTACAACTATTAAATATGGCTAAACAAAGACTTAAGTCGAAAGATGCCAGAAAAGGTGAAAAACTGAGTTCATGGATAGTGAGCAAAGTTATGAAAGCTAAATTAAAATCTGGTGCCGGCGTCAAAACGTTTAAGAGTTTCGTGTCAAAAATAAGTTCAACGATCAAGAAACTGAACCCAAAGGATAACAAAACATTAATCAACGTTGCTTACGCAGCGGCAAAAAAAATATTTCCAAAAATTTCAAAAATTCGAGTACCGCGTGTGATACCATTGCCAAAAACTGGAGGAATTCTACCTTTAATCCCAATTTTTGCGGGTTTATCGGCTTTAGGTACTTTAGCTGGTGGTGCGGCGGGTATTGCAAAAACTGTAAACGATTACAAAACTAGTCAGCAAAATTTGCAAGAAACAGTAAGACACAATAAGGCCATGGAGTCTTTAAAGTTAGGCAAGGGCTTATACATTAAGTCACATAAAAATGGTAAAGGTTTATTTATAAAATCTTCAAAAAACTAAGAAATAAGCTACCTAATCGTCCTCTAACTAATGTAGATATTCAAAAGTATGCACGTAACATCCCCTACTTTCGAGGAGTCTACATGAAAGATCAATTACCAAGGATGCCAAAACGGATTGAATGTGGTGTCGTTAACTTGGATAATTATAAGAATGTTGGAACACATTGGGTAGCTTATGTTAAAGTTAACAACTATTGTGAATATTTTGATAGCTTTGGAGATTTGAAACCTCCATTGGAATTAATGCGATATTTTAAGAAATGTAATATTTTTTATAATTATACTAGATATCAGAAATTTAACACAGAAAACTGTGGTCACTTATGTTTAGAATATCTAAGGACTTTTTGGAATAAAAACGTATAAAAATTATAATTTTCTTTTATTTCTATCATTTGCAAGATGTCATTCACATTGTCAATAACTGGAAACTCGTCAACTTTATCTACGTACTATCCTAACACATTGCAACTAAATGAACAGTATGAGTGTGCCTTATTGCATTTTTCAACATTTAATTCTATTCCAAACATCGACAAAACAAATAACAAATTCTATTATGGCTCTAACGAAGTTATTGAAATACCTGAAGGCACCTACGAATTGCAAGATATTAATGACTACTTAAAATCTAACATTAAAGATGCGTCAATCAAACTGCAGTGCAATAACAATACAATAAAAACTACTGTATTCTGTACAAAAAACATAAATTTTAGTAAAGAGGATACTATCAGAAATTTATTAGGTTTTGATAAGCAGATCTTGGAACCAAATAAATGGCATGTGTCACAGTTTCCAGTCAACATTTTACCTACGACAGTGATCAGGATCGAATGTGATATCGTAAGCGGCTCGTACACAAACGGAAAACCGAGTCACATAATTCACGAATTCGCGCTTAACGTACCTCCTGGCTATAGAATTATAGAAATTCCAAAAAACGCAATATACTTTCCAGTCAACCAAAACAACATAAGCTGCATACATATCCGATTGATAGATATAAATAACCGCTTAATAAATTTACGCGGTGAAGAAGTGCAGCTGTATTTGCATCTTAGAATCAAAAAATGATTGACTACAATAAATATGTGCATCAACAAATTCAAAATATCAGTCCCGCTCAAGCATCCACCCCATTAAGAGCTCGCTGTAAGAAGAAAATAAAATTAACTAAAGACAACAAGACATTTCTCAAAGTGATTGGTTTACTAAAATGAATATCTTAGACGTTTTATCCGCTCCAACTTATGATAATACGGTTGAAGGAATTGAATTTCATTCTTACAAGCCCTATGTAACTAGTTTTAATAGAAACGACGAAATTCGCATACCTATTAATCAACAGGACTTGTACATTCTCCCATCAGCGAGTACCTTGTATTTGGAAGGATCCGTTATCGTTAGCAAAAAGGATATGAAAGATAAAGCCACTAGTGTTCATTTCACGAATAATGCTTTACTCTACTTGTTTCAAGACATAAGGTACGAGTTAAATGGAGTAGAAATTGATAGAATAAAAAATGCTGGCGTAACTACCACCATGAAATCATTAATATCAATGAATGAGAACGAATCAAAGACATCGAATTCATGGGGCTGGAATATAGATGGTACAAAAAACATTAACGGAGGTAATTTTTCTGCTTCTATACCACTCTGTAATATTATCGGTTTCGCAGAGGATTTCAAGAAAGTCGTGATAAATTGTAGGCACGAACTGATATTGCTACGAAGTAACACTAACCTGAATGCTGTAAAACTTAACACTGGTGAAATTGTAGAAGACGTACAGATAAATAAAATCATTTGGCGCGTGCCGCACGTTAAAGTGTCTGACAAGGAAAAAATAAGTTTGCTGAAACTATTAGAAAAAGATCGACCACTCCAAATGATATTCAGAAATTGGGATCTGTACGAATATCCTGCTTTACCTAAAACTACAAAACATACCTGGTCAATCAAAACATCCTCGCAAATAGAGAAACCAAGATACATTATTATGGGACTACAGACAAATAGAAAAAACAATAGCAGTTCTGATATGTCTCAGTTCGATCATTGTCATGTTCGTGATGTAAAAGTGTACCTCAACTCTACTTACTTTCCGTATGAAAACCTAAATGTGAGTTTCGCGAATAACAGAATCGCTTTATTATACGAGCAATACGTCAGATTTCAACAGTCTTATTACGGGCGTCGACCGGAGCCCTTATTAAGTGAAAAACAATTTAAAGATTTGGCGCCACTATTTGTCATCGATTGCTCTAGACAAGCTGATAATGTAAAGACAGGCCCTGTTGTAGACGTAAGAGTGGAAATCGAGAGTGATTCAGAAATACCCGATCAAACTTCTGCGTATTGTCTTATATTGAATGACTGTATTATTGAATATAAACCTTTAAGTAATACAGTCAGGAAAATATCATGAATCCGAATACTGTCATATTAGATGTTCAAGGGTTTAAAGATCTGTACAATAATTTTATAATAAAAGAGTTAGCTTTTGCTACCCGTGATTATACGCAAACATTTTTAATAAAACCACCATACTTGTTTAAATACTTAACAAGTGACGAAAAGAGGCAAGTTAAATGGCTCGAAAGAAACAGAGGCATTTATTGGAACGAAGGGTATATCGACTATAAAGAATTTCATCGTGTAATCGTTCCCTATCTAGAAAATAAGGAAATCGTTGTTAATGGTTTGGAGAAAGTAAAGTGGATAAAGGAACTTTGTGAGAACTGTAATGTATCAGACCTTGGTACCGAAGGATGTCCTAATTTCTATATTTTACATAAAAAATACTGTGAAGGAAGAATTAATTTAAATTGTATAAAACATTTAAAGCATTGTGCTCTTAAAAATGTGTTATGTATAAGAAAGTATTTAGAGTTATAAATGTGTACCTACTTATATGGTTATTGGTTTTATAAATAAAAAAAACATTTGTATAGTAAAACTGCTTTTATTTTGTTAAACACCCAACACTTCTTCAAATAAAACACTCTACTTTAAAATTAAATAAAACAACATAATAAGTACTAAATATTTGCCTAATCAACTTCTTACGCAAACAGATATATATTAAAAATCACTATCTATTAAAGATTTAGATATTTTTTTAACTAAAGATTCAGTTTCGTCCATAACATTGTCGATAGCGTCTTTAACAATGTATTGAGCACTTATAATAACGTTCTCACTGTCACTGTCTGTGTCACTGGTTTGCGAATTGTTATTGGTTAGATCTACGACTGATATTTTTATTAATTTCATGCCTCGTCGCTGTAATCGGCTCATCACAAAAGATTTAGTTGGATTGTGCTTCTTCGACTTTTCCCTGCATCGCTGTTTTGACTTTTTTTCTTTCGTCACATGTTTGCTGTGCTCGGGTTCGTTGTGAAGCGTTTCGGAGAATCCTTCATAAGGATTTTGAGCGTACTGGCTAAACATAATCTCTGATTCTGTATTCTGGAACAAAAATAGACGCTCATTAAGTTTAAACTAAACCGTAGACGTTGATATAGTGCTGCATAAACGAATTGTCAACGGGTTACAACATTCATAGCAGATTCACTAATAGCTTTGAGCAAAATTGCTGAAAACTCTATCGCTAGTTACTAAACAAAATAAAAATAAATTGAGAAACTTACCAATGACATGCTCGCGATACGCAATACGTTGTGTGCTTCGTACAAGTACTCAAGGTGAGTTTTATTTCGTAAATGACAAAAAAAAAAATACCATCGCAACGATTCCCAATTTAGATTAAAATGTTAACTAAGCTTTTCTGAGGGTAATGCACTGTTACGTGTTTGTAATAGGTATTTTGTATGATCAGCGTTATGCAATTGACGCAAACATGGCTCTTCAAAATTTGTATAATCAGTCTTATTGTAATAAGTACAAAATACATTTTGCCTCTGAAAAACGAACGATTCAAGTTTCAACGTGCAGTTCATGTTGCAACTTGAATCTTGGTCGGGTTTCATTTTATTTAACCAACTACAAAAAAGGAGGATGATGTCTTAAATCATAAATTAAACAAGTAGTCATAGTCATTCACATTTTATTTATATTTTTACAATAACTTAGGTTTTTAAAACTATGAATTATATTTATCATACATTAAAAAGTTATTTAGGTATATTTTAAAAGCTATATTAAGATTACGTACGTTACATAAATCATATTCGAACTCTATTACTAATTAGCTTAATCTTAAAATACATTTTCGCTCTTTAAAATAAGTGAGTGACCCCAGGCACGCGTTGATATTCCATCTACAGATATTGAGCGTTTATCGTCATTTCGAGATAAAGCAATTTTGTTGACACACTTAGTAAATATTTCGTGCTTTATAGATTTAAACATAATATTTTTTCTACGAATAATTCCACCATTTAATAAAACATTTTCATAATCTGTTATATTTAAGTCTCTTACTACACTTGATTTTACTCCTTTTGCTTTTTTAATGACTTTATCAACGGTTTTTATTGAGTAAAGCTTGGATCTCAAACCAACAAAATCTGAGATATATTTTCCTCCCATTTCGTCTTTGAACAAACCTGGCACTTTTTTGTTCATAATCGGTATGTTAAAATCATTTTTATCATCATAGTTACTGGTGTCGAAATATTGCAAAAAATTACACTTCAAGTCATGGTAAAAATCAAACGTGAATATTTTATAAACAAACGAATCGGTATCTGTATAACACAGCTGCACTCGATCTTCATAAAAAGGTTTAACAATATTATAATGAAAGTCATACATGTGTGTCTTAGAAAGTTCTAATACAGTGAATCCAATATAAATAGGTTTATCTAAAATAATTTGGTCAGGTTTCATTTGTATTGCAACTAAGTTTTCAGTTAGAATAGAAGCGCTATGAAAATAGGGGTTGGCTACAAGTCTCTCGGAGGATATAAATTTCTTAGTTCGATTAGATTGATCACACCATTGATTAACTAAATGAACGGTTACTCTATTTTCAGTATTTTCTAATGTCTTGCCAAAAACACTGTTGTTTAACAACTTAAAAAAGTCTTGTTCGAAAGAACTTTTTGCCTTTTGTCTTAATCGAGTGTTTAATTCTATGTACTGTTTTAAATAGGGACTTTGTCTAAAAGTAATAGCTTTATGAACTTTACGTAATATTAAACCATGTTCTAAACATTTTTTTAAATGAACGTAATGTATTACGTAGTTGTACTTATTATGCAAATTTGCAACTAGTTTCTTCGTTTTACCTCCTGGAGGTATACATTTCTCAGGACAAAATGGTAAATCATTGTGGTGTTTGTGTAAATGTTCAGGATAAAAAAGATCGACTTCTAATATAAAGCCCCACTCAGAGTTATTCTCGATATTTTCTACACGAAAATTAGTTAATTCAATTTCATCAAGAAATCTAAAACTAGAATATGGTAAATACTGACACATGCTGAAGCCGTATAGGTTATTACAGTCTAGATATACTATAAAACTCTGAGGCTGTGATGCATCATGTTCTGGCATGTATTTGTGATTTGCTTTTGCATACCGATGGGAACACATGCACAAGCCACCTCGTATACCGCTTTGAATCATTCTGATGATAGCTAGATCCGAAATCAGTTCTAACTGAACACCTGTTTTTAGCAACATTGCATCGAACGATAAACTGGGTGCAGTTATGTAAAAGGCAGGATCGAGTTTGTAATATTGTTTACATGTTTTCCGAAAATTTTGAAATATGTCTGTCAACAAAAGCACGTCAGTTTTTAAGTATAGATCTGTATACTCGCCTAGGTCAGTAATATTGAATTCAGCCCATACATTCTGAGCATGATTATAATCTTCATCGCTTATACCTTCGTTCGTCAAAGAATTATGGAAATAATATTTCGATGGTAATGACTTTTGTTCGTAACATTTCCAATCTTTCATATAGTCATAGGGGTACACACCTTTACGAATTAGCAAACTAAATTGTGTTTCATCAGAAAAATTTGATTTAAGATTAACAAAATCGTCTACTTGCAAAGTTTTAGCAAGTTTGTCTAAACTAGTTCCTAGAAAGTTGAAAGAATCTAAAAACCTTATTTGTATAAACTCATTATCAGCAATAGGAATAAACTTTGTAAACGATATATATTTTTCCTTAGTCTTGGGTATTATTTTAATTTGTCCTGGAATTTCGCCTAACTTTTTAATAAATAAATGACAATCGTATCCGGATAAGTTATGAAAAAATATTGGGATGAATTTTGGTACTTTGTGTTGTAGGTTGCAGTGTCGATGTGCTGCACCTCGGTACCGGCCTGTAATATGACAGTGAACCCTTACTCGATCTGTCAACAGTAAATTTTCACAAAGGTAGCACTTAATAGCGCGTTTGAAATCAAGAGCATCTATTTCTGTGAATATCATAGGCTCGCTTTTAGTTAGAATTCTGTGTATTGCTTTAGCATCTTCAATCAGTAAATGTATAAATTTTGAAACACAATCTTTTCCGCGATAACTTCTATAGCCGCCAACCATATCGTTAAATGATGACACTACATTATAGGCGAACGCGGCCGGTACGTGACGATGTGAGTATGACGTGTTAGTGGTGTTGAAATTATCGCCGGAAATCGGTTCGAGTATCGTTTCGAAATCAGCATATATGACGTAAGGAATGTTTTGTTTTCTATCATAATTTTTGAATTTTAAAAATGTTCCTTCTTCTGGTAATACCGTGGCAATCCCTCCACACATGTGTGATTCAATTTGATTGCGCGTCGGAAAAAACAATAAGCACGTTTCGCAGAAGTACAGTTTACCATGATGTTTAGTTATCTGATTTCTGACTAGACGAGGTAAATCATTGATAAGACAATAATGGGTATTAGTATTATTTTCTAAGAACAATAGATGGATACTCTTAGATTTTTGATTCGATGTTGAATACAAAGGTCCAACGATAGTCTTATTATTTTTTAAACCATACACGTAAATATTCAAAAACGGATTATTTTTCTCAAATATAGCTATACCCGAAAATGTTATCGGAAATGTCAAACCATCAACATTCAAAACATCCTGGAAGTAGGGATAAGATGAAACTCTGTCGGGGTGTTGTTTAGCAGGGTACAGAGCCGCCACTACGCACCATAAAAAACAATACTCATCATTGTTACGAATATTCAAACAAGCTTTTTTATTTTTTATACATTTTGGTAAAGTTATAAATTTAGATCCACCGAGAGGCTGATATTTATTAATATTTATTTCTACATGGGAATTGCTCAAAAATGTCCAACCACTATCTCTCTCCTGAAACTCTTCAATTTTCTTTAACAGTAAATCAACCGTTGCTTTATAAATTGAATCAAAATCGTAATTAAAATTAATAATAATGTTTTTTGTGGCGAACGATTTCATTTCCTTTTGATCATTTTTAAACATAAGAAAAAAAGAAAAAAGTTCAAAATTTATTTTCAGAGCTGTATGTTTCAATAATGATCGGTTTATTAGAGTTTCAACTTGTTTACTAATATTATTAAGGAACATTTCAGGAAAATTATTTATTTGTTCGCCAGTTGCTATGATTTTGTAACTTATGATTCGTTCTTTAAAAGAAGAATTAATAATTGCAACATTATCATAAATAGAGGTAGAGCTATTGTTTTTATGTACATTGCTACGTAAATGACCAGACCATCGACGATTTACTACAAATACTTTGCAATCAGAACAGTAAGGCATTATGTTATTTTAAAAATTAAAGAACACTTAAAATAATTGCTTATTTAAATAAAATAGATTAGGTAATACTTACAACAGTTACAATTAATAATCACGATCTTAGGTATACCAGTTACAAAATATTTAAATTATTAGTACAACTTGATCAGGACTATTTTACATTCGTTCCAAGATTCCTTGTATAATTCTTCACATGCAAGTCGGTAACTATGTTTAGGTAGAATTTATCTGAAAAAAAAATGGTTACATTAGGTACATAATTTAATTAGGTAGATAATTGTATGTTCTGGGAAGAAAATGTATTAATAATTAGTAATGAGTAATAATTACCAGCAAAATATGAAATGTTTTAAATATAGGAATGTGCATCTGCTTGGTCCAAATATGTTGTTATATTTCGGGTCATTACATAGTTCTTCACTGGTACGTTTAAGCAATGTATCTGAAATAAAAAAAGGGTTTTATTTGAGGTATCGATAAATAATTAGGTATACATGTAATTATATATTCTGGGTATAGAAAAATAGTCATTATGTTCTGATATTTGATAATTACCTGCTCAGTATGAAATGATTTATACACGTGTTCCAATTATGTAGATATATTTCGGGTCCCAAAATATAGCGATTACAGCTGCTCCAGGAGATGAAATCGTTCGTGTGATCAATACAATATTTATTTATAATAATTATTAATATTAATTATTGAATAATAAGTCTATGCTATCCCACTGCTAGACAAAAAATGGAGGGAGCTCCATTTCTTCAACTGTCACAGAACAATTAAGTAAGTCATTATTTATAATTTACTTAATTGTTCTGTGATAGTTTAGAAAGGTGCTCACTCCATCGTACCTTTGAAACAATAAGTATCTAATATTTTAGAGTTTACAACATAGCAACATATTATTGATGCCTTACGAAATTTTATTTTTTTGTCTACAAGCAGAAAAATATTTCATCATAAAAGTTGTTTTTGCACAAATGTGACACGCGTGTCAAACTTAATTGTTTAATTCACATTCACAATAATCAGCTATTTTAGTTAGGGTTGGTAATAACTTGGTACGCATTTTATTTATAAGCAATATACAAATTTTATACAATGCACTATTACGATTATAATATATCATAGTATATCGTTAGATATTGATGAGCGTGGTTTCACTCATGGCTGTTAGTGTGGTTATGGGAATTATATTATTGATTTATTTTAGGAAGTCTAGCAAAGTACAACGAGACCAAAACGTAGATGGTCAAATGAGTACCTTAGAAACGTTAACTTATTTCCTGTACCCACTTCACTCGAGCATAAAAGTATTAGAAGTAAAACTTGGATGTATAACATAATAAATACTAATCTAATGATTGTCTCTAGATTGCCAAATATTTAAATTACTTGCAAGAATATTCCCTATTAGCGTTGTTGATAACTTATCTACTGGTTAACGTTTTGTCAACCCTAAGTCGCTTCACTGTCTCGTCATTCGATGCTACCTGAGACAACCTTATTGTGCACTTTTTGAACAAGTATAATACGTCTAAGGATAAAAGTTGTTTTACACAATATTTTATGAACGGTTGCCGTCATTTTTAATATGGTGAATTATCGTTCGTTTTCCGATTTATAAGCTACATGTTTTCGATGTACTCGGTACAAACTAACTGAAGTCTACAAGTGTGGAAGTAATCTTCAAGAAGTGCTCTGCGATCCTGCTGCGTTATTCTGTCAATATCAGTGTTGATAGCTAACCGCTGCCTGCTGCTGTCAGTCACTACGACTGCTTTCATCAGCCTGCCATATCGATTGGAGATAATTGGAAAATGTAAGTATAAAACATTCCCGCTCGGTTCATAGCTCAGAGATCTGACCCGATGCAGGTGATAGTAATAATTATGTTTGACTATTATTTTGTTGTATCTTTATTTCAGGTCTGATTCTGAGTGCGAGTACTTTCAACTAGCTCCGATCCCCGACCAGAAAACGAAACCCAGCCGCAAGCCGTCTGCAGACAACAATAAGAAACGCAAGTTGAACCCACCATCAACGAGTTTAATTCGTACGAGGTAAACAAACTATTCAATAATTTAGTTCGCCATACCAGTTAATAATCATCAGTTATTCGTGTAATGTTACAAGTCTGCTGACAGATATGACTTTATAAGTGCCTGATATATTTTTATTTGTACGTCTCTCATGTTCTACAGGCATATTGACTAAGTGTGTATTTTTTTTCCTGTGCGTATCTAAACGGTAAATGTACCCTGTAAGTGTATGATGAACTAATAGAAGTTTTCGTTGTTGTTTCAGTAAAAAAACCAGTACTGATAATGATGTATTCGGTATCAGTAGCAACTACGGGTCTGATACCTTGCCAAAAGACGATTCATCGAGTACATGTCTATCATCATTCTTCGTTAACCGAGTCGCCAACGGCTGCGAGCGGCGAGCAGCGAGCATCAACGGAGAGTACTACGTCGACTGCAAGGTGTACAAGGCTGACGACGCGCGCCACACCGACTCCCAGGAGCTGTGGAAGAAGGCGCTTGTGCGACTCAAGTTCCAGACCGACTCGGATTCGTCTCAGTGGCGAAAACTACAAGAGCTCGTGCGTTCGGTAGATACATTATTTCCAGAAAAACCAATGTTTTACGACAAATAAACCAAATATAAAATGTATCTTGTTTATTATGCAGATCCCTTCAAAGCAGTGAGTGAACAAGTCATTTCTAATACTGAAATGCATGACCAAATCACTAAGTCGTTTCCCTGCTGAAACGCATTACAAAACCCAACAAGTCGTTTCTAATACTGAAACGCATTTCAAAAACACCAAGTCGTTTCAACCCACGAAGCGCATTACAAAAATCATCAAGTCGTTTCTAATACTGAAATGCATGACCAAATCACTAAGTCGTTTCCATGCTGAAGCGCATTACAAAACCCAACAAGTCGTTTCTAATACTGAAATGCATGACCAAATCACTAAGTCGTTTCCATCATTGAAGCGCATTACAAAAACCAACAAGTCGTTTCTAACCACGAAACGCATGTCAAAATGACTAAGTTAAATCTTAATCATTGATCATGTCGATGGTTATCATTACTGTCCGATGCCAAGCAAACTTGCCTAGCTACTGGCAGCCAGTCGTATAACTCGCATGATCTTTGTATGAGTCCAGTAACACCAGTCGTTTCTAATACTAAAATACGTGCCAAATTCATCAAGCCGTTTCCAAGCTGAAGCGCATTACAAAACTCAACAAGTCGTTTCCATGCTGAAGCGCATTACAAAACCCAACAAGTCGTTTCCACCATATATGAAGCGCATATCAAAATCATCAAGTCGTTTCTAACAACGAAACGCATGTCATACCATCGTCCGCAGCACGGTGAACTCGCCCGGCTACTGGCGGCCAGTGGTATAACTCACATGATCTCCAGGTGAGTACAGTAATATACTACACAGTCGAGTCGATCGTTCATTATTGGGCATTCTATGCCACTGTCGGATAGCGAGGCGCACTAGCCGAGCTACTTGCCGACAGTGGCATAGAATGCCCAATAATACCCTACTATGGAGCACATCATCATCATCATCATTTCAGCCGAAAGACGTCCACTGCTGGACATAGGCCTCCCCCAAGCGTCGCCACAGCAAACGGTCCTGTGCGTCTCGCATCCATCGGACTCCCGCAACCGTTACCAAGTCATCGGTCCACCTTGTAGGAGGCCTTCCAACGCTACGTCTTCCGGTACGTGGTCGCCATTCCAGAACCTTTCGGCCCCAACGGCCATCTGTTCTGCGAGCAATCTGCCCTGCCCATTGCCACTTTAGTTTGGTTACGATGGAGCACGCTTGCGTAGAAGTAATCTATTCACTTTTGACTTAAAGACCCCTTTTTTTTTGTTTTCGGGGGGAAACCTTCAAAAGGCGCCTGGACTTTTGGGGAAAAGACCAGCCTAGGGAGTGTGGGGTTTTTACCTCACTAAAACCACCCCGGTGATCACCATCAGCACATGGAAGAGGGTCCCGTGACCTCTTAAAAGACCACCCCGGAACCCCGTCTGTACAACGCCTGTTAGGGCACATCCCTAAGGAGACTGTGAGAGGTCTCCCCTTAGCCTCGTTGTGCACGGTAGCACGTGATCACTGTGCCACCGTCTTTCCTGAAGTCAATTGGCGGGTGGTCAGAGTCCCCACTCTGAGACTTAAAGACCCCTACGTTATAGCAGCAGTATATTGTCCTATTCAAGGACAAGCTCTGTGCAAAATTTCAACAAAATCCATATAGGGGTTTGGGCATGAAGAACTAACAAAATGCACACACTCACACACACAGATACATACAAACTTTCGCCTATATATTAGTTTGATTTCATATACCTACTTATAAATCTACATTTGAAGGCTCTATTTTAAGGTGCCACCACTGCCCTCAACAGTCACGAGACGCGACAATGGGAAAACGATGTTATAACCGTTTTTTATGAAAACGCGTTGTAAATAATTGGCAATAAGGTACCTCATAGCATAGGTTTAGAGTTTTAGATCACCTTGGCAAACTGCAGTACTTTCTGGTAGCAAAGGATGAGGCCAAACGGCGAGACAATGGACCTCGCGCCCCCAAAGGCGGCGCAAGGCGTGGGCGACGTGGGCCACCGCCTACGGCCTCGCGGTCCGGGGGGCCTCGCACCTGACTTGAAACGATATTACTGAAAAGCCTTGTCATTCATTCTCTATTACAGCCTGAGCATTCTTGGTTCTTAATCATTTTTGCGTGAGACAACAAAGGTACTGTTATTAGGTACTTAGTGTAGGAATCGTAAATAAAAGAAGTTAACCTATCCATGCTGCGTCTTCCGGTACGCGGTCGTCACTCCAGGTCTTTTCGGCCCCAACGGCCATCTGTACTGCGAGCAATGTGCCCTGCTATTGTGATATATTTGAAAAAATCTGTCTTCTTACGCCACCAGAAGGCCTCGCAAAATGTACCTTGCCCACATCAGATTTAGATCTTACCCTGCCACTGCGCGCCCCAGCCACCGGGATTCCGATCCCGATTTCCGGCCACCGTAGGCACGGGCTCGCGGATGGCAAAGCAATGGATAGCTCGCCGTCCAACCGTCCGGTAACCGTCCGGACCGAGCCCAAGTCGTCGACGACACGTAGTGTTCCACGCGCGCCTCAAGGAGATGTCAGCAACCGTAGGGGCCCAGCAGGGTCGAAGCCTACTGGGGCCAACGGTCTGATTATGAAAGGAAGACTTGACTCTGGTATGAAAGGCAACGAAGGAACAGGAGTGGGTTTTTAGTCAGTAAAAGTCTGACACACCCTCTCGCTCTGCCCAAGAACGGGGAATGTCATTGGATGATTTTCGCACCAAAAAAAAAAAGTACTTTTTGGTACAGCAGCTGAAAAGGATTTACCAATGTTCACAAATTAACTAGAACTAAACAAAAATACAGACTTATAATCGATAAAGAAAAATGTCGTAAGAAAACCTAGACTTCATTGGAAATACCCAAACAAATCAACAAGTCTCAATTGTAGAAAAATACCAACAATTTAGAAAACCTTATCATCACACTTAATATTATAAAAGCGAAAGTTTGTGCGTGTGTTTGTATGTCTGTTACTTCTTCACTTTCGAACGGCTGAACGGATTTGGATGGAAACTGGCACACTGATAGACCATGTCCTTAAATAGCACATAGGATACTTTTTATCCCGGAAGTATGTTCCCTTGGGTAATTTTTAGGGTTCCGTACCCAAAGGGTTATATACTATTACTAAGCTACCCTATACTAAGACTCCGCTGTCCGTCCGTCTGTCTGTCCGTCTGTCACCAGGCTGTATCTCATGAACCGTGATAGCTAGACAGTTGAAATTTTCACAGATGATGTATTTCAGTTGCTGCTACAACAAATACTAAAAACAGAATTAAATAAATATTTAAGTCGGGCTTCCATACAACAGACATGATTTTTTTTCCGTTTTTGTAGATAACGGAAGCCTTCGGGCGCGAGTCCGACTCGCACTTGACCGGTTTTTTATTTTCATGCGGGCAAAGCCACAGGCAGCTGCTAGGTTTAAATAAAAACCAACAGACAGTGAAGTCTACAGATCGATACTTAATTTACGAAAAACAAAGGGCATTCGATTCACACAAATTAGCCGTGAAATTAAATGGCGCTTAGCGAAACATTTTGTTAGTACGTAAGAATCGCGAAATTGACAGGAAACTTCTTTACAATGTGACCAACATAACCTGACACTCGGCGAGATACGGAACTAGATACTATACTAAACTCATGAAACGTTTGACGGAACAAGTGGCGCCACTGTGAAATATCAAGTTATAATGGACAATGTAATATTAGCGTAATTATGTGTTTGATAAGTTTTATAGCCTTATTGACTGGTTGAATGGTTTTCAAAGCTTTTATATTCTATAATGGCATGAATGAATTTGACTCCTGCCGAAAATCGAGTCCTGAATTGGGTGCTGAAAAGTATAGAGTGAGGGAAAGCTACAACAAACAAATCAGGTCAAAGGCATATTGAATGAACTTTGTTTTATTTAAAATCCTTTGCCATACTATTATATTCTGACTTTGGCTTTAGGTCTCTTATCATCGATGTATTTATTTATATTATTTTAGTGGCCACGTGAAGGTGAACGTAGAGAATTATATGGGAACATTACATACACATTATTTACATTTCGGGGAGTGAGCGTTTGAATTGCACAATTTAATTCCGCCAACTCCGTTCCATCATCGGACCACTAGACGTAAGGCGTTGCGCCATCGGTACATGGTGGACATCCCACCCATACGTACAACTACAAAGCGTTTTGGGAACACATTCATTATGCGTACAGCTAAGGAGTTAAATTCCCTGCCGGAGTCTGTGTTTCCTGATGGCTACAACCTAGGGGTCTTTAAGTCAAGAGTGAATAGGTTACTTCTAGGCAAGCGTGCTCCATCGTCGGCCACGTCATCGCTTACCATCAGGTGAGATAGTGGTCAAACGCGAGCCTATCAATAATAAAAAAAAGAAAAAAAACCATACTCCCGGGATAAAAATATCCTATGTGCCATTCCAGGGCATGGTCTACATACATGGTCCTCCCTTGTCCGAAATTTCATCAAAATCCGTTCAGACGTTAAAAGAATAACAAACACATACCTACATTCATAGGAACTGACACTTTGCTCTAAAACGGAGTGAGAGGGCGTGTCAGACTTTTAGCGACTTAAACCATACCTGTCTGTGTCCTTCATTTACCCTTTGCGTTCTAAGACCAAGGGTTTCCTTTTCAAAATATACCCGCGACCCTAGCGGGCATTCGCCTTGCTGACGATTACCGGACGGCCGGACGGCGAGCTACCCTTCGCTCGTCGTCCGCAAGCCCGCGCCTACCGTGGCTGGTAGTCAGGATCATTGTCGCGACGGTTGGGGCGTGATTAAGTATGACCTTTCAATCACGCGTGCGGCCGTCTCCTTCGCTAGCATTACTGCTTCGCAGAAGGAGGCGACCGCCTGCCACTCCTCCTCGCTCCGGACCATGGCGTGAACCAGGGCCGCCGCGGGACAGCTAGTTTAAAGCTTAAGATGAAGGCTCTATAACTTGAGAGTAATTTGCCTTATTTGTGTCCTCTGCCAGTAGCTCCTAGATTATTTACAGATTTTTTTAAAATGAAACTAGTGAATTTTAAAAATTCTCAGTAGTTCCATCATGGAACTGTTAATGGTACTAGTGACAACGAACCCCACGATCATACAGTGGCAGTGATAAACGTGTTATCATTTACTCATTCTAATTCTGACCGTCACACCGCTGTCTAACCTGATTATGGTTAGGTTAATCAAATGTTTTAATTAAACAACCGTGTTGAACCCGTCATGATTGTTTGATTAAGACAGTTGCGTATTATCTCTGAGGGTAAGACGAGACCACCCATAACGCTAACCTAGCGTACACTTTTCATAAAAAACGTGCAATAGAGCTACCACGAACTTTTAACGCAATCTATTTGACGCGTTCAAACCCCGAGGGTCGAACTGGAGAGGGTAACGATTAACGAAATCAAAACACTAGCTAGACTGTTATTAATCACGGATAATGAAATTTGTAGTGAAACCGAATCACAATGTTAAGTATGTACTGGCTCTCAAAAAACAGCGTTCAGCGTTCGGGTAATCGCTACGTCCCTCTAGAGGGGCGCGGCAGGCGAGTTCGGGGCTTCGCCCCCTGCTCGCGATTTAAGTTGGCACCCGCAACGACGGGTGCTTCACTGGATTGTCTATAATAGGCGTAGAGTCTCTGGTTATTATGTACAGTGGGTGCGTCGCGACGCTATTGGAATAATAGCGTCGTTTCTTCGCGACACCCCGGCGTCAGTTCCAGCCAGGTGGGACCTCTCTCAAAAAACAAAATTCTTAGACCTACCTTATACTACGCGCGGTAACGAAACCATAGCGACTTCTAATTCGATGCCAACGCCATCTATCGATTTTGTTGGGACTACTTGCCCAGGATTGAATTAATATTAGTCGCTATGATTTCGTTCCCTTTTATTTGATCTGAACATGACTACCTAAACTGAACTGTTAAAGGGATGGAGAGTTACACAGAGTTACACAGAGTTATTTTTAGTATATGCGAAACCTGAGTATAGTTTGTTCAGAATCAGTAACTGAATCGTTTCCATTATTTTTTACACCATGTTATATTTTTTTCCCAAAATATATTTTAAAAATGTCACAAGTTGGACACCACCGACACTTAGTATAACACAGGTCACAGTAGGTCATAGCGGGCATTAGGTGTCACTGTGTCAGCGCACAGGTGGACGCGGGAGCAAAACCACCCCTCAGTCGCCCGGATGGCCCGGTGATCATGTATTTGTGCGGAACATGGGCAAGCTTATAACTTTTATAATGATACAGTTATGAAATTTTGTACATAGATTTTTTACATAAATATACTAGACACGTGTTTCGGGTTTCGCATAAACTAAAACCAATGTTGTATAGGGTGTATTGCTCCATCCCTCTCTCTCGCTCTCGCGCTTGCCATTTTAACACGTCATGGTAAGCCCCCAGGACTATGAGTAGCTCACACTTAATATTATAAAGGCGGGAGTTTGTGTGTGTGTGTTGTTTGTTACTTCTTGACGCTCGAAAGGCTGAACGAATTTCGATGAAACTTGATACATGGGTAGACCAGGTCCTGATTAACTCACAAGATACTTTTTATCCTCGAAGGATGTTCCCATGGGACATGTTTTTACTTTCACTCAAGCCGCTGGCAGCAAAGTAACTGTCTATTTTTTTTAATTACTCACAGCCTAAACTTCTGGCTTAGCTAAAATGCTAAAAGCTTGAAAATATCCATCATATTTAGGTACATATTATGTGTATTATCGTTGAACGAAACTAAGCACTAAGGTGGCATTTAATGAAAGGGAACTCCGTAATTATTGTCGATGGACAATTCTATCGGACAAAAGGCTTGTCATTGATTATTATCTCAGAAAAACATTCTAGCAAATTTCCAAGAATATTTTTTACACTCCAATGTATATTATGGAGTGTAGTATTAGGAGCGTGAAATTTTGCTTAAGGTTTCCTTTTATGATGTGATGAAAGAATTTTCCAAAATTCACCCCCTAAAGGGATGAAACGAGGGTACAAAGTTTGTGTACAGAACCCTACTTTCACGCGGGCGAGACAATTTGACAACTTCGTAATTTCGGACCCAAAAAAAAAACGAAGAATAAAATTGCCAACCAGACAGTTACAAAGTACTAACGCACCTCCACCTCCGCGGTACGCAAGTCTATGGTATTAAAAGAAAGTTGCACAAAAACAAATATGGCGTTGGCGGGCAATGTCCTGAGTGTCATTTGCGCGGTGCTGCGGTCGCGTACTACAGCCAGGGTTATGTTACATGGCGAGCCCATCTTACTATGATACCATTGTTTGATGCTTTGCATTAATTAAGGGAAAATGAAAGCTCAAAAAATCTTTATGGCAATTCATTAACTGCTATGTTGGGATTAGCTTAAAACCGGGAACCGCTGGATACTTAGCAAAAAAAAACTAAATTGGAAATCACAACAATTTTTTTTTAATGATAAAAACTAGTGCTTGACTGCGAACCCACCATGGTAAGCAGTGATGCAATCGTTGATGGTCAAGCGCACTAGTTTATTAAGAGCCTATTCAATCTAGCCTTTAAGACACCTAAATTTATAATGGGACGGGAAGACCGCAGCAGGCAAATTATTCCAGTCTTATGATGTACGCAGTATAAACGACGAGGCGATACGCTTAGTCCGGACCGTAGAGATGTTAACAATGTAAGGGTGGATATTCGCCATACGTTGGATTGTCCAATAGTAAAAGGTGATAGTTCTCCCTTTCCTATCTAAAATCCTGGAAGCAGTTTGTGTTTAAGAATAAACTGTTATCCCCATCCCAATCAGGTTTTCGAGCTGGCCACAGTTCAGCCTTGCTTAAAGTTACAGAAGACGTCAGGAATGGCCTGGAGAACTCGAGGTTAACGTTGTTAGTTTTAATAGATTTCTCCAACGCTTTTAACACCGTTGATCACGACATCCTTTTGGCTATTTTGTCTCAAATTGGGGTTTCTTCGTTGGCACGGGATTGGTTCTCATCATATCTTTGTGGTCGTCAGCAAGCTGTACGTGCTGATTAGAAGATTTCTGAATGGTGCGACCTGCTAACCGGCGTTCCACAAGGCGGTATACTCTCTCCACTCTTATTTTCTTTGTTTATTAATTCCATCACTGCTATCCTCAAATGCTCTTTCCATCTGTATGCTGATGACCTACAGCTCTACGCGCAAACTGACCTTGACAATCTCGATAACTGCATCTCACTAATAAATGCTGATCTTCTAGCGATTAGTGATTGGTCAAGATCAGATTTGGGGTTACTGTCAACGTCAGTAAATGCCAGGCTATTCTTATTGGCAGCTCATACTTTTTACGTAGCTTGGACACTAGCCGACTACTGCCGCTTCTTTTCGGCTTATCTTACCTATAATTGACTATGCTGATGTTTGTTACACTGATCTATCCCAGGAACTTCTAAAAAAATGGGACCGACTTCTCAATAACTGTATTCCTTTTATATTTGGCCTTCGTAAATATGATCATATTTCTCCCTTCCGTTCTCAGCTTAAATGGCTGCCTATCCGCCACAGAAGATCCCTCAGATCCCTCAGCACGCTCTTCACTATTATGAACGATCCGTGTGCTCCTGATTACTTGAAACAATATTTTAAAGTATTGGGCAGCTCTCATAATCTCAACCTTCGAGCATCCAAAAACATACTTCTTCATATTCCTTCTCACTGTACTGGGTTTATGGCTAATTATTACACTGTCTCTATCATAAAACTCTGGAATGTGCTTTCCCTTGACATCAAAAAATCTGAAAGTAAATTTTCCTTCAAGTGTTACATTCTGAACTACTACTTGAAGTCCTCTCAACCTTAGTTCGGTCTTCGTCATAATTGTTTTTTAAGTTCTCTTAATTATAATGATTTGATATTTATCATAGTATTTATTAGTTTATTATATTAGCATATATACCTACGTATTTTATTATTATAAGCCACTTAATTTAACGATACTAAATTCTATTTCAAATATCTGTTATTTATTTATTGTGCACACCTACCACAGTGTTGTCTTTTTTAAACCCAATGGTTGACTGGTAGAGAATGCCTTGTGGCATTAAGTCCGCCTATGTACCACCACTGTACATGAAGTTTAAATAAATAAATAAATTGCGGAATCAAGTCATGTACTTCCCGCTCACACTCCAAAATGCACTCTGTAAATTACTGAAAGGTTGCCTACCTTACGCCTGTGGTCCAAGCTTTTTAGATTGGCCATAGCTAAATCTATCAAGAATAAAATAAAAAAAATCTGGATCACCAAATAACCTCGTACATAAAAATGTGACGCTAGATCGCTACAAAAAGTTGCAAGCCCTGCCGTCTTTGTTGACTACAATAAGAATCAGAAAATTTACAGTTCTACAATTACTTTTAATTGATTCTTTCGTTACGGTGCTGAAAGAGTCATTTGACAGATGAACAGGCAGTTTTGACATTCGTTGTTTTATGGCCGTATTATTTCAAGCCATAAAAGCACAGAGATCTGAAGATTTACTGCGTTTTTAGTGCATAACTGTAGTGCGTTCAATAATCTAGAAACAGTTTAGCTAACAGCATCTATCATCCACCTACTTTTATGATTGATTAGCTTTTTTTTTTAATTAAAAAGCCACGGAACAAAAATCTTAGTGTTTTTGATTGATTATTTTTTAACGCAGTGTGTAATTGATATCCAATCTTCCGGGACCAACGAACGGAACTTTCGTTTTTCTGACTGTCAAAAAGTGAAAGTTGTCGGTTACGCTTTGCCTATTTTTAGGGGCTTTTTTTGAAATCTTTTTTCGTAGGCTTGTTTTAAAAGGGACATCTGTCTGTATTTTGCTTACCGAAAGGTATTTTTATACCAAGATTATGATATAACTTACGACGTTATTCTACTGGGTGTCTCAGAAAAATATACTTTTGATAAACTAACGAATAACGATGCATAAAAAAATAACAAATATATTTCCAACATTCGTACTCAACATCTGAGGCGCGTTTTCATGAATGTTAGAGATCGCTTTGAAGAATGACAGAGCTGCGAAGGACGATATTTGAATTCTGTTATTTTCAAAAAAAATATTTTCCCACATGTTTAGTGTCTGATTTTGTAATTACAACAATTAAACCTACAACAGTTAGATTTTTTTAAGTCACCTACTCATATTTACTAGTAAATGAGAAACTATAAGCCACACATTTCTTTATTGGCCACATTATCAAACTTCTCATTTTATAACTAAGCAACGGGAAAATCAGATAGCCTCTAATAAACTTATTCTACTTTTTTACAATGTCAGCTAAATATTCTTAGTCCAAGAGCGAGCGAAGCGAGCTCAGGATTGTAGAGCATTATACGAAAGGGCACTCCATTTTTAAATACTCCCAGTAAGTGGCTTACATAAAAGATAGATATAGTGGCTAAGATAGTATCATTCAGACGTTCGTTAGTTGTGGTTGACTTAGGAGTTTAGAAGGAAATGTAGATTTATAGAGGCAAATAATGCTATTAAAAAGAAAGTCTGTTTAATTAGCACCCCTAATAAACTGTTTTTAATTATTCTAATGGTCTTATACTGAACCAAACCTGTAGATTCGATCAACTCAAATTATCTCAGTCCGCTGCTAGACTATGACCTCAACACGGTTCTCTACATTCCACATCCAGCCTAATCCAACCTTAGTCAGTTCATTAGTTCAACCAGCTAATTAATTATTTTAATAACAAGTATCAAGACTGATCAATTGCGGAAGCACTGCGTAAGCGCGGGGCAGTAGCAAACAGTGAACACCAGCCAACTGAGCAATGGCATGTGAGACGACTAGCTACCCCTTCAGAAGATCTTAGCCCCGGTATGAGGTACAGTTTAGATAGGGTATATGTAACAATACTAGCTGTGGGAAGTAGGACTCGGAGAAAACGATCAATTGCACACTTTTTGTCAAAGATACTAGATCTGCTATTGCCCAACTAGCAAAAAGATCGTATAAGCAATTACTCATACGACTGTAGATCGAAAAAGACTCGTATAAAAGATTCTATTATTCCAAAAAGTTGTATAAAAGCAGTTTTCTAGAGTTTTTAGCATCCAACGATTTTTGGCTCTATAACACGTCTAGTAAACGTGGGCTCGACGAATTCATATCGGTTTTATTCGATAATCATATAAAGATAGGTCCACGGATCTATTGAATACTGTTGGTTTTTGTGCATTGAACTATATATAGGTTTTATTTCTATAAGAATACTATTATCTATTCATTACAAAAAATTACTCGCGTCTATCGGCTTGACAGCTGTCCTAATCTGATCCGACAATCATATTTTTCTAAAACCTGAGTTAGGCCTACAGGTTCACGGACGCGTAGCTTCATAGACGCGTATTCTTCATTATACGCTTGGTATACGCCTGCGTGAAGCTTACATACAAAACTATGAAACCATGTCGACGAAGCGGCAATGAGACGATGGACGGCACGACGCTGTCGCTTCATCGACAGAGTTTACTATACAATTTTTTGCAGGTGAGAATTCATGAAATGACTTCTCACGCTCTAGGGTGGAGCAAGAGAGGGTGTTTCTTCATTTGCCCTTTGCTTTCCTGAGCCACGGTAACTGTTTCAAACGTTCCCAGCCCTAGTAGGCTGACATCTCTTTGAGGCACATGAACAAAATAATTTCAAAGAGCATAAATTCAAAGAGTTACTCTCTGAATTTCAACAGTCAAGCTTTACTTCCATACGGATGGAAAATGAACCAAGTAAACACGTCCATGGAAAATGAACCTGCACGTATATGAAAATGTCTATATCTGCTCAGAGTATATTAAAATTCATCGACGGCGAACCCTTCCCTACAAGCAAGTAATACGGGGTAATAGATCAAAATTGTGCATAAACCAGGTACCTGCACCTTAATCCCAAAACCACACCCGCTTGACCCCTTTGTGAAGTATGGGAAGACACGAAACCAACTTACCTGCCGATCTTTCATCAAATCGAAGAACACGGAAATAACATTAAACACCGAGTGCAAGACATTCAAATCAAAATATTTGTAATTAGCTTCTGTCTGCCTTGACCGCGTGATTTAGAAAATATTTAGCCTATGTCACTCCAGGGAGTTGTCAGCAAATCGTAGGGGCCCAGCAGGGTCGAAGCCTGAAAGCGAAACCCGGGGCCCTGGGACGAAGTCAACGAAGGAACAGGAGTGGGTTTTTAGTCAGTAAAAGTCTGTCACTATCTTCCGCTCCGCCCAAGAGCGGGATTTGTCATTAGATGATTTTCCCACCTAAAAAAAAAAGCCTATGTCACTCAGTGATAAAGTAGCATTCTATTAAAATCGGTCCAGGGGTTTTTGAGTTTATTCATTACAAGCAAACATACAAAAGATACAAATCTTTTTTCTTTATAATATTAATATAGATAGTATAAATAGATTGTAGAAAGAGAATACGTAGTCTATACATATTATAAAACAAAGTGCCTTTCTGCGTCTGTCTGTTTATCCGCTAAATCCTCCCTAATCGTGCGCGCGTTTTCATTTATAGGAAGAACAATAAACGAGGAAGGTTTATGTGTATATTTTACACGCGATCGAAGCCAGGGCGAGTCACTAGTATCTTATTATGTGTGTTCTAAATTTCTCATCTTGTAAAACTGACCATAGAGTCAATAAAAAAAGAAAAAACAGTCTATGAAAACATCTAATTTGATAAAGCTAATAGTATCCTATGTGTATTCCAGGATAAAATATACCCATGTGCTAAATTTCACCCAAATACGTTCAGCGGTTTGAGCGTGAAGCAGTACAAACATACTCTCACACAAATACATAGGGGGAAGTCCCGTAACGCCGGACGGCACCTACCGCCGGACAGTCGTACTATCTTAGCAAGTATAAACCTGTTCGATTCGAACTACTAGTGAAAGGGGCGCGGGGCGTGCATAGCTATAGGATCACGCGCCGCAGCTCGCCAGTGACGCGCAAGGCCGCAGCGGGAGAGGGTGTGTGTTGTTTTTGGCGGGAACACGCGGCGTCACGTAAGATCTACGTAAGTAGTTCTGGCATATTTTTGCATTTATATTTTAATGGTAAACGATAATTGAAGTAGCATTTGATTATTATCAGTAAACCGATAGAATTTTATTTGATTTTTGAAACTATTTCGCTATGTACTACCTAATGTACCATATTGTCTGTCCCTTAGTACCGGACACTAAGTCGTCCCCTAGTACCGGACAGTGATTTCTTTTTTATTTCTTGTAACAGTTAACGTAATTTAATTAATTTATTTATTTTTCTTTTAAGGCATAGACAAAAGAAGTGAAACGAAATGGAAAACAAGAAAAAGAAAGGATCGTGGGAGCCACAGAGCTTGCAAACAGCTATTGATAAGGTTTTGTCCCAGGAAATGAGTGTAAGACAAGCTGCAATGGTTTATCAAGTTCCTAAAAGCACTTTACAAGACAAGCTTAAAGCATTAAAACGTGGAGACGAAGTGTCGATGAAGCCAAAGTTGGGTAGGTTCACTAACACCTTCTCAGAACAGTATGAACAAGTCTTGGTAGAACACGTCAAAGATTTATCTAACAGATGTATGCCGCTCATGAAAAAAGAGTTTTTGAAGTTAGCCTACGACTTAGCTGAAGAAATGAAGATCCCTCATCGATTTAATAAGGAGAAAGGAAGTGCTGGTAAACATTTTTACTACGACTTCATGCGAAGGCATTCTGACATTTCGCTGAGAACACCAGAATCGACAAGCATGATGCGCGCTGTTGGATTTAATAAACCACAAGTCGATTTATTTTACGATAATCTTGAAAGACTGATGACACAATACAAATTCCCACCCTCAAGAATTTACAACTGTGACGAAACTGGTGTCAGTTGCGTACACAAGCACCAAAAAGTCCTCGCCCCAAAATCTATCCGTCAGGTTGGAAAGCTCACGTCTGCAGAAAGGGGCAAAAACATCACAGTTTTGTTCTGTATGAGTGCTAACGGTCACTACATACCGCCATTTTTTGTCTTCCCGAGGCAAAGGATGAACGAAAGGCTTATGATTAATGCTCCTGCTGAGAGCGAAGGCGTAGCTCAGCCAAAAGGGTGGATGAACAGTAACTTTTTTCTGCAATATCTAAGAATATTTGTCAAACACACGCAACCGACCAAAGAAAACCCCGTACTGCTTCTGCTGGATGGCCATTGCAGCCACAAGACACTGGCGGTGATCAACTTTTGCAGAGATCATCACATTCACTTGTTGAGTTCACCACCACACACTACCCACAAGCTCCAGCCTCTGGACAGGACTTTCATGAAGCCATTTAAAGATGCTTACAACCAGCGATGTGATGTGTGGATGAGAACAAATGCTGGATCTCGTATAACGGACTACGATATTGCTGGTTTGGTTAAAGAAGCATTTACAAAAGTAGCTCGACTGGACATTGCAGTGTCTGGATTCAAATGCACGGGAATCTATCCATTCGACCGACATATATTTTCTGATCTGGATTATCTGGCTGCCGATATGACCAATATACCACAAGAACAAATAGAAACTCCATCAAACGCACAAAACACTGGAGAAGCTGTTGTGTTGTCAAACTCAGTCATAGAACAGCCAGGAACCTCATTAAGCACACTGATCATTGAAGGAGATTCAGCTGCTGTCGGTGGATCAGCTTTGATCTGTCATGCTAACATACCTAGTAATATAGTTGAAGACGAATTTTTGGAAGAACCTACACAATCCGTTAGCAATCCTATAGCCACAAGCCCCATACCTTCAACAAGTTCTGCTCCAGATCTTGTTCAGTTAATCCATAAATTATCACCATTGCCTGACGCTGCAAAAAAACGAACTGCAGCTCGAAAAAGGAAATGTGAACGAAGTGAAATTCTAACGTCATCACCATACAAAAAAGTAGTAGAAGAAAAAGAAAACGAAAAAGAAAATATCGTGAAAAACAAAAAGAAGGAAATAGGATCTAAGTTTAAAGTAGCGATTGAAGGCAATGTAAAACAAACCAAAGGAAAGAGCATAGAGAAAGGAAAACAAGCTAAAGGCGTGAAGTCTAAAGGAAAAAATGGAGATAAAGCTAAGAAAGTAGAACTACAAGAGCAAACATCTAATGCAGACACAACAATTTGTGTAGTTTGCTTAGAAGACTATATAGAAGACTGGATCCAATGCTCATCGTGTCTTGGGTGGGCACATGAAGCATGTGCAGACGTTCCAGAGTGTGGAGACGGCTACATATGCGATCGATGCAGACTCTTCTGAAATGTCCGGTGCTAGGGGTATGGCACAAACACCCGTCCGGTACTAGGTGCCACATTTTAAAATTATATTTTTTGTCACCAAAGTTTGATTAATGGCATTAATTATGTTTTGAGCAGAGGTTGCTTTTTTTAAATTTTATTTGATTTCTATCTTTGTTACCTACTGTAAGTCATAAATAAATATACATGTCTGAATTTTTTTTATATTTTATTCTTAAAAAACCTTAGGTGTCCGGTACTAGGGGACTTCCCCCTACAAACTTTCGCCTTTAAAATGAGTGATTTACCATTTTCACAAAACTGCAGTGGACACAGCTTTCGATTTCGACACAGCAGGCTAAAAAAATAAAAATTAAAAAAAAACATATTTTTTTAGGCAAAGGCAAATCCGTCAACTTAGCTGTCAGTTGTTATTGTTAGTTGTTGTTGTTTTTATTATTTTCCGTATAAAATTATTATTATGATTGTAAAGTAATCTCAAGTTTGAGTCATTTCGGTTAAATAAATTGGTTTTATTTCTTTCTAGTTGCCAGTTCCAGTAACTCTAACTCCTAGTATACTTATAGGTCTTCATCTAGCCGGTGGGTTCATTACGCGCGGTAATACGTCACCCTCTGCACAACTACCCTTTAACCTACTTCAGCGGTCCTACCCTCCGAATGAGGGCACTGGAGCTCTTAGTGACCCTCCTCCAAATGTTCTGTTGCTACGAGACAAGGCTTATAGTTCTGAAGGTGATTGAGAAAATTGGGAGGACGGAAAGATACTGTTTCAAGGAGAATGAGTTACAAAGTTACTTTTATCTGCAAAGCTATTTATGTAAGAGCTAAGTTCAAACCCAGCCAAGCGCATTATTTCGTTTAATTTATTTCATCACCACTACTCTTCAAACAATGAAAAAGTCGTGAGAAACTGGCATGTCTCAAAACCAAAAAATCGAAGACATGTAACATCCATCGACCCACACTGCCCTGCGTTCAAAAATAACCAGAGTAGAGTAGAACCGTTCAAAAATGTTTGGAGTTGCAACCCTGGATCGTTCTTTTATAACTCGAGTAGCTACCCTAGAATTAACCCAACTAACTCTAACTCCGAGCAGGGTAGGTTGGTGTAGGCGGCAATAAATGACACTTGCTTGGCATTGACAGTTGAACTCTACGTTCTCGTTCAAAAATGCGAGCGTAGAGTATCTACCTTGATGACGTCATTAGAGTTAACTCTAACCTCATTTTTGAACGTAGGGCTAGGCCAGCGTGGTGGATAACAGCCCATTCCCTCTTCTAGAGAGGGGCCTGAGTCCCAGAAGTGGGAATATTATAAGGCTGATTATGCTTATGCTATGAGTTAAGTGCAGCTAACTGTGGGCACGTAAAACACAGGCTTGGTTGGTTGGATACGGAAACACGGGACCGCGGCAGTTTCTTAAGAACTGGTAAGAAGAGACGAAAAGTCGCGATCCTTGGTAGAAGTGGAGGCCATTGCTCAGCATTGGGACCATACGGGTTAGTCAAATAAAAAGTTGGAAGGCGACCCCAACACAGTTGGAAAAAGGCTAAGCGTACCTATAATCCTAATTTGGACAGCTTTATCGTGAGACTTATACAGCGATTATTGTGAGACTTATCTTATACCGGCCTCATCTAGTTTAAAATGACGAAAAAAAAATGACGTGTAAAAGTGTTTTTTTTAAACCTATTTGCAAAATAAATATCATTTATACAGCGATTATCGTGAGACTTGTCTTAGACCGCCAAACTAAAGTGGCAATGGGCAGGGCACATTGCTCGCAGAACAGATGGCCGTTGGGGCCGAAAGGTTCTGGAATGGCGACCACGTACCGGAAGACGTAGCGTTGGAAGGCCTCCTACAAGGTGGACCGATGACTTGGTAACGGTTGCGGGGGTCCGATGGATGCGAGACGCACAGGACCGTTCGCTGTGGCGACGCTTGGGGGAGGCCTATGTCCAGCAGTGGACGTCTTTCGGCTGAAATGATGATGATGATGATGTCTTAGACAGCGATTATCGTGAGACTTGTCTTATACAGCGATTATCGTGAGACTTGTCTTATACAGCGATTATCGTGAGACTTGTCTTATACAGCGATTATCGTGAGACTTGTCTTATAGAGCGATTATCGTGAGACTTGTCTTATAGAGCGATTATCGTGAGACTTGTCTTATACAGCGATTATCGTGAGACTTGTCTTATACAGCGATTATCGTGAGACTTGTCTTATAGAGCGATTATCGTGAGACTTGTCTTATAGAGCGATTATCGTGAGACTTGTCTTATACAGCGATTATCATCATCGCCTTAGCCTTTTCTCAACTGGCTTGAGGTCGGCTTCCAGTCTAACCGGATGTGGCTGTGTGTGTGACCGTGTATCAACATCGAGCGACTGTCTATTAAATCTCCATAACCGATTTACTGAGCGATACTTCTTGGACAGACTGATGGTTAGACTTTCTGGCGTCTAACTAATTATGGAAACTACATATTTACAATATTGCCTCACTAAACTATATGACGGTACCTACCTACAACAACAGAATGATACTGATGTCGAATAGCTCGTTAGACCACAAATATTTGTGTCTACAATATAATTGATTAAGTACTGGTTTGTTTAATTACTCGAATCACGATTATTGCACATAAAGGTATTGTTTACTGTAAACTAGTTATTCTTATTAGCAGGGGCGCCGACTCCGTGGGTGCTCGGGGGCTCGAGCACCCATGAGAAATAAACAGGGGGTGCTGAGCACCCCTGAAAATAGACATCAAGAAACCGGTCAGTAATCGCCTTTTAGGGATGGGCGTTTTTTCATTACCCGACGACCCGTTTAGCGCAGTGGTTTAGAGCGCCGGTTGAGACGCAAGGGTCGCGGGTTCGATTCCCGCTTCAACACATTTGTTTGTTGATAAAACAGATATTTGTGTTGGGTCTGGGTGTTTGTGGTACCTTCGTTGTTCCTGGTTTCCATAGTAAAAGGGAAAACCTTAGTTTGGGACTAGGACAATGTATGTGATGTTGTCTCAATTTATTATTATCCATTTTTATCAAACATAATTTGTAATTAAGTAGTAGTGTCGGTCGATCAGTGTGCATTTGTCTTCTCACACTTCGCCACTTTTTCGAGTCGTCAAATGAACATGAGCACCCATGAGGTTTTTAAAAACCGGCGCCCCTGCTTATTAGCTAAGAATAGAATACGATTTATAAACGGATTTTGATCTTATCAGCCACTAGTACCGGAGTGACTATCACAAATGATCTCCGGTTCGAAGGACCATGTGCAGTTATAGACAACGTACCAGGAAGGGAAGTTTATATAAGTAGACATTTTCGAAGAAGCAAACACTGGCTGGAGGCATGTTTTTATTTATAGCATTTCGTTTCGATATTCAAAAAGTTGGTTGACAGTTGACACTTGACAGTAGTGCTAGTGTTGTCACACAAAAATTATATTTTTAAATGTTGGAGATTCAACAGTAGGTTCGTTCAAATAAAAGAATCTTCAAGCTTTCAGTACAGGTTAAGGAGAATTCATCTTTTTCTGCGAAGCAGTAAAGCGGGCGAAGGAGGTGGCAGAAAGCTTGAGGAGGCAGGAATCGCAGGCAAGCACGGGCTTGCAGACAGCGAGTAATGGGTAGCTCGCCGTCCGAGGAGGAACATGCCTGGACCGATGGTTCATTGTGTTCAGCTCAAAGAGATGTCAGCAAGACTGACGGGAGCCCTTAGGACGGATGGCTGCCAGGGCTGCGGGATAGTTCGAAAGAGCTACCTGAGCTACCGCGGCCCTGGACCACAAAGGGCAACTGAAGTAACACAGATGGGATTCGGCCGTCGCTCCACCTAGAGCAGGAGAAGCCATTTGATGATTTCTCAACCAAAAAAGGTTTAAAAAGAAACAGATGTACGAGTACGTACATGGAATTACCTAACACAAGTAATATTCTGTCTTTATCAATATAGTATATAATATATGTATTATTTAAAATATTTACACATACATAATAATATGTCTATAGCTACAACATAAGGATCTTTAAGTCAAGAATGAATAGGTTATTTCTAGGCAAGCGTGCTCCACCGTCGGCCACATCATTGCTTACCATCAGGTGAGATACCTAGTGGTTAAGCGCAAACCTATAAAAAAAATCTTGACCCTTTCAAGGTTAACTGCGCTAATTAACACGTACTAATCATTAAATGGGGAGGTATTCGGTTCCCACGTAAAGGCTGAACGAACTTCTTTTTTTATTTTAAGTATTCGAAGAATTAATTTATGTGTCACGATCCTGCAGAAGCAGGTTTTAGTAAGGAGTCAAATATTCTTAAATATTTAAAACTTTCGACAGGTGGATAAACAAGGATAACGATGTGAAAATATTATTATTATTGCTTCTTGATTTTGACTCGAAACTCCCAAATAGTTAAAGCTAGTTATATACTTTTAAAACCTTTGCCTTTTTATTTATTAATTAACTTATTAGAATTACTTCCTACGGCTAGCGTTGCCAGGCGTCCGGATAAAGCCGGACAGGGTCAGGCTTTTTAGTTGTGTGTCCGGCCAAATTAGGCGGAGTCCGGCCTGTCTGGCTTTTGTTAGGCTTTTTAAATTAACATATTTTTTTTAGATTTGTCATGTCTTCTACCTTATCTTGAATCGCTAGTGTTAGCGGAGCGGACTAGCAATTATAGCAGCCAATTTTATTGTTGTTTCATTAGAATTAAATAATATTGTATAATATATTATGGTCAATAACAAAAGTCGAGATTGATTTTTAAAAAAATTGTCGGCCATTTTACTCAAATGTCCGGCTAAATTTGCTGGTCTGTCCGGCTTTTCGGTTTAAAGACCTGGTAACCCTACCTACGGCGAATATCTCAATATGCATAGATCCAAGCCGGTCCAAGCCGTTTGAACAAGTTTAAAAATATACCCAAATTACCTACCTACATCTGAAAAACAAAACAATCTCGCACTATACCTAACTATGCATAAAAAAAAATTGAGAACATTACATTATAAATTCTAATTATCCTCTTATTCGTACATTGGCATACGAAAACGTGCCTAAAACACACGTGTGCGATAAAAATACAGAAATATAGGAAATAAATCGAATAACTTTTGAAGGTCAAACGTCAGGCGTGAAGCGAACAGACCCGAGGTGAACGAACGATACCTAACAACGTTGCGTAATCGATGATCGTTCGCAAATAATTATACCATCGACAAAAAACTTCGCCACGAAATGGCGCGCAAATATTCATATTCCTTTTTTAAATGTTCGGGTTTCTACGTTGTCTTTGAATAATGTATTGACGTTTTATGCAAAATACGTTAGTCGTGCATCATATATAATGCAAGAAATCAATAACAATTAATTATAAATACCTACCTACGTGTTACTTATTTACTTATTTCTTGTTACATATTTATCTTTTAATCATTTTTCTTCTACGATCTTTTTAGACAGCTTTGAATGTAGGTCGATTAATTTCGACAAAATTGCAAAATACGAGCAATAAATTCGAATAATATGTACCTAAGTACCTACCCGCATTAATTATCCCTATGTAATGTCATAAGCAAAGAATGACATTAAAGAAGATTTGCCTAAAGCTAATGTTGCCAAAAAAGGAAAGATACAGGCTATCCTAAAATTAGCATACAAGTTCATGGGACTACCTACATAGAAACCGACTTTAACAACTGATTTGACGAGCATCCGACACCTACAGTCGCTTTCCATTGCCAATAACAATAGAACTAAAAGTTTCCGAATTTAAATTGTTCCTACTAACCCGTGGTAATATATTTACTACTACGCAATAAAAGAAACGTCGAACACGCCCACAAGTAAACAATTCGCGCAAGTTCCACTTCCCTGAAAGATAAACGGTATCGAAAAGATAAACAAAACATTTTTGCATCACTTTATGTTGGCATATACCTACTTATCTGAAGCTAATCCGGCACCGGTCTGACCCTGAACGATTTATCTTTCAAACATTCAAGGGCGGATCCAGGGGGGGGGTCATGGGGGTCATGACCCCCCCCCTGGGCTGGGTCCAGGACCTAGGTGGACCACTGACTAAAATTGTTACACATAATGCTTTTATGTAATTTTTTGTCACAATATAGATTTTATGTATGCACTTTCAATATTTAATTAATTTAAGAGCGGCCAACCCGATGTACATTTTCTTTCTCCAGATATTTTGGATACACAGATATCTTGTGGATATTATCTAGGCTTCTATAAAAATCAAAACATAAACTTGTGTAAAACTAATCTACTAAAGACCTCTGAAAATCTGCTATTTTACGTGAATTTAGGTCCTTCATAATATACGCTTTTTAATATATAAAAATATAAAAAGTACATCTATGGAAGCCATTTTCGTACGATGATTATCTATGATTTTAATTGTGGCCTAAAACCTGATGAGTCATTTGATCGACTTCAAATTGCTTTTATGGATGAAAGACCTTCAAAAGCAAGCATCTACCGCTGCTGTAGCGAGTTCAAGCGCGGTCACCTTACTTTGGGGGATGAACAAAGAAGTGGTCGTCCTACGACCGCTGTCACGGAAGAAAGTGTGCTGGCGGTAAAAAAATTAATTCAAGAAAACAGACGCATACACTGCAGGGTTGGTTCGGGAAGCGTTCACAAGATTCTACACGAGCACCTTCGTGTGAGGAGGATAGTTTGCCTCTGGGTGCCGCATAACCTCACCGAAGCTCAGAAGCAAGCCCGTGTGGAGTGGTGCCGTGATATGATTAAAAAATTTGAAACGGCTCGTCTCGGCGCGTTTACGACATTGTGACAGGTGACGAATCTTATTTATCAATACGATCCAGAAACAAAGCGTCAGTTGACAGTTTGGCTGTTTCAGAATGAAACAGAAACAGCGCAGGGAAAATTTTGATCACTAGTTTCTTCACTTTGACGGGTTATCTGATTTCAATTCCATTACGAGATCAAAGCAGCATCAACGCCGAATGGTATACCACAAAATGCCTGCCAGAAGTTTTGTCTGCAATGAGCAACAAGCGACCGAATACCGGGCTCCGCAGGGTACTGCTTCACCATGACAACGCGCCCGCGCACTTAGCGCTCAAAACGAGGGACTTCCTGGACACCGCACCGGTCAGAGTCTTGGGGCACCCTCCTTACAGTCCTGATCTGGCACCGTGTGACTTCTTTTTATTCCCTAAAATAAAAAATCTGCCGAAAGGGATACAGTTTTCATCGCCGGAAGATGCGCTAACAGCGTTCAAGAAGGCCGTGTAAGAGGTGTCTGCAGCGAACTGGAAAAAATGTTTCGAAAATTGTTTCGGACGCATGAAACTTTGTATAAAGGCTAGTGGAGAGTTCTTTGAAAAGATTTAATAAAAATATTTTATCAATAGAAGTTTTCTGACCTTATTTTAAATTGTGATTTTGAGATGTATCCAAAAAAATCATACCATATAATAATCATATTATGGCTACACTACATGTTAGTGTAGCGACAGCGGGAAGATCTCTCTCGTTATGAAATATCAAATTATGACTAGAAGCTTCAATGGTCGAATGTCTAACCGGACTGGCACTTCTTCATGTCCATAAAACGTAGAGTGTCGTACGTTCTTAGCGTGTCGATGGTAAAACTAATAAAATTCCTTGCCTGGCCCAGTATTCGGCAACGGCAATGTCGTCCACTGATACTGTCATAAGATCCCTTACATGAACAGGTAACAGGGCACGTCATGCAAGATGGAAGGTGGGACATGGTCTGTGGAGAGACACTGCACAAATACTGAAGGTCGGAACCTTTCAGGAACCCCCATCTGTGGAGACTGTCTTTGCTGCGCTCAACCTGCATGCGGAGTCTGTTTAGAGTTTTCCAGATTGGCCATGGCAACTCGTGTCCAGGAGAGAGCATCACTCCCATCTCAAAGTAAAGCCATATGGTTTTACTTTGAGATGGGCTCACGCTTACAAGAAAAATTTTACGACTTTTAAGTCTCAGGGGCACGGAGCTGTAATAGTGCATAGAATGGCGAGGGTCGTTTTATTGTTTCGTTCTTTCTATGCGGCTAGCCACGGTCCTGCGAATTTCTAGGGGTGCAATGCCGATTAATGGATACAGCATTCGTGCCGGAGTCGGCATAAGGCAATTTAGCACGTCTCATTAAGTGCTGTATCCACTATGTTAGAGTGGGCGGAGTGGCTCCATACTGGACAGGCATATTCACCAGCGAAAAAGCGGAGCGCCATTCCAGCTGTTCGCAGAACTTGGGGAGACTCCCCCCATCTACTGGATGTTAGGCGACGTAGCAGGTTGTTTCTCGTATGTACTTTCCGCTTAACGTTCTCACAATTCTTTCTGTAGTTGAGAGACCTATCCAGAGTAATGAAGAGATATCTTGGATGGGGGTTATGAATGATTGGTACCTCCTGCCATGAGATATTGAGCATTCAACCCGCTTGTCTGTTACAAAGTTAAAAAACGCACATTTTTGAGGGATTTGCTTTAAATGCATTAGCAGTATAATACTGGCTAAGATCTGAGAGACTCTGTGGTAACATATAACATAACATATTCAGCCTTTTAATGTTCCCACTGCTGGGACTCAGGCCTCCTCTCTAGAAGAGGGAGTGGGCCGTAATCCACCACGCGGGCCCAATGCGGGTTGGTGAATGTCACATGTCTTTGAATTTTTGGTTCTAGGACATGCCGGTTTCCTCACGATGTTTTCCTTCACCGTTTTGAGAGCAGTGGTGATGAAATAAATTACACAAAGTAATGCGCCTGGCTGGGTTTGAACCCGCGACCTACAACTCGTAAGTCGGGGCCGTTACCACTCGGCCACCACTGCTCAGCTGCTTCTGTGGTAAGGTCGGCCTCAATCTCCTCAAAATCAGTGACTTGGCAAGTTAATGCTTGTTCGTCTGCATACAGAAAGCGGGTTGTGTTAGGGCTCACCGGTTGGTCATTGGTGTAAACGTAAAACAGCAAGGGGGCTAGAATACCTTGTGGCAATCCATTGTTTTGAGTTCGCCACTTGCTTTTCTCGTTACCATTGAAGTAGATGGAGTGATAACGCGTTTCAGGAGACGTAAAAGAAAAATTGATTTTGTTATTTAAACATAGGTATTTTAAAGTACAGTACATACATCGATAAAATAGTAGGTATTTTATTGATGTACTAGCTGTGCCCCGCGGTTTCACCCGCGTTTTTCTCGTTTCCGTGGAAATACCGAGATAAATATAGCCTCCCTCAATAAATGGACTATTGAATATTTAAACAGTTTTCATATCAAACAACCAAACTTTTCAGCTTTATAATATTAAGAAAAATATAGATTAAGTTAAATTGTATAAGTCGCAGGCAATAGCTGTCTATCTGTTCGACATTCAGCCAGACACATAAGAATTACGACTATAGGTGGGAGTGTCCGTCCACTTTAAACCGGGTTAAAATATTATTTTAAAGTACTTCTGAGTAATATATATTTTTCGTTTTATTTTCTTGTGGCAGAAGAATATATTGATTGTTTCCGCAACCTGATCTTGACAACGCGACATATAGTTGGCCGTGCGAAGAACAGTCTTGCCGTAAATCTAATCCTACATATTTAAATGTTTGCCCCTGTGATTTATTTATCGTTACGGCAAAAGATAATTTAATTGGGAATTGGACTCTTTTAAAATGAAAAGGCAAATCATTTGGAATCATTGGGATCCGAGGTATAAGTACTGTTTGACCAACCGCTGGACCAGTCAAAACTGTTGCAACGATCACGTTATTGCGAAGAAATTTAACCTGAAGTCGAGTCCCGTTACATAAATTTGGTGGCTTAAGATTTCTAAGTAAAATAATTGGGGCACCAATTTTTAACTTGAGAGAATGTGGGGGGAGGCCACTCGGGTTTAAAGAATTAAGAAATTCCTGTGGATAATGGACTGCATCTTCTTGATCTCATCAACAAATATATTTCGAAAAAGATTATTACAGGATTTTATGTTGATAAAAAACTCTATGGCCCATAACTCATTAATAGGTACCAACTCTTAACATCTTACACACGTGATAACTTTTAAACGAAATATCCGATTGAAATGAAACGAAAAGTATTTTTACTTCTACATAAATACTCTTGATAACATAATGCTTAATTTCGATAAAGATTAATATTACGATACATATTTAAAGGAGGTTTTTTTTTATCAGACGATTTAATAATTATTTTGAACACAAAATCGGTTATTGTGATTAAACCATAATAGCTAGATATATGTTCTCGCGGACTTTTTTGTAGGTCTCAATGGGATCTACAAACCTGTAGTACATCATTTTGTTCTATTGTCAATAGTTTTTGCAGCGCACGCAAAAATAGGTTTTCGATTTTACACCTTGTGTTACAAAATAGCAATTTTATTACGGATCCCTAATTTTGAAAAAAAAACATAGCCTATAGCCTTCCTCGATAAATGGACTACCCAACACTGAAAGAATCATTCAAATCGGACCAGTAGTTCCAGAGATTAGTGCGTTCAAACAAACAAACAAACAAACTCTGCAGCTTTATAATATTATATATAGTATAGATGTATTTTTACCCGTATCTATTATCATCAAAATTAAATCATAACTTCTTATGACTTGACCATGACGTGACGTGACCCCCCCCTGGCGCCAAAGCTGGATCCGCCCTTGCAAACATTACAGTTTTTAAACAAATCCTGAAATATCTACCTCGACAGGTTGTTCAATACATGTTTAGATAATTCGTTATTACTTGAAATCATAATCTTTGCTTCTGGCTTCCCTAATCGGCTTACGAACTGACTTACCGTGTTACTGAGCTTACTCAAAATCAATTTGTGTAAGGAGTTCAAGTTAGGTAGGTACCCACTCGTTGTGTTTCATAATCATCACCGGTAACGGCGGTAACATAACCAAGTCAACGTCAACAAACATTCGTATTATTTCGTATATTGTTTAATTATTCATTTCTGTTTTCCATAAACGTATGTTCAAGCTTTTATCCTCGACGGGTAAAAGACCCTCGGGCCGTATCCATGGCCCGTGTACTTAACATTAATAATTTATTTAATAAATTATCCTATTTATTATCGTTTTCCAGGCCACCCGACTACACCAAAGGCGTCTTCCAAACTCTCGGCTTTAAAGAATTTCATGACTATTTAATGTTATCTGAAGAGGAACGAAACAGCGATTCAGGAAAAAAATTACTCGAACAAAGTATTGAAAACATGAAAATGGGCACCAGAAGGTATGCCCGCCGGCAAAACAAGATGATTAGAGGAAGATTTTTAGAACATCATACAAGAGAAGTAAGCAATTACCTAACTACCTAGGTATTATGGCAGACTTTTGTAATAGGTACTATTTTTAATAGAAAATAGGGATATAAAAAGTACCACTATTTTCCGTGTCGTATCTATACCTAATGATAGATCAAATAAGCGATATCTTAGTAGGTATTGCGTGCTATTAGTTTATTGCGCATGGATTTTATGTATCGTTTGTAGTAAACGTTCACATGACATTACACATTTATTACATGTATGTAAGTAGGTAGGCAATTATTTTAACTTGACAGAATTATGTACCACGTAATGTTTATAAGTAAGATAGGTACTGCAGTAACTCACTCTAGATCCATTATAGTATTTCATTAATAATTCATTTTCATAATTTATCAAACAAAATTTCATAATTTATCAAAGTTGCTTGCGATTATAAAATAATAACATTATTAATAGAGCCATCTCGTGTCAAGTAGCAAAAGGACTTTGGATAAAATTAAATAGACATCTAGTGCCGAATAGCTGAACTACTAGAAACGAAATGTTACTGGTAACTTTACTGTTTTACATCTGTAGACAATAGATGGCGCTAAAATCGTTTTATGTTTCAGGTACCACCTATTTATGAACTTGATACTACAGATATTTCAAAATGGGACGATGAAGTTAAAAACAAAGCCATACACATTATAGAAAGCCATATCAACGAATCTGCTTGTAACTATAAACCATTAACATCCGAAATAGATGAAATTAAAAAAGGAATTGATGGAAATTCACACAACTACTGTGATGTGTGCAATAGAATATTCATAGGAGACAATGTCTATGCCATTCATCTGAAGTCCATAAGACATAATAAAGTACTGAAGAAAAAGAAACGGATTGAAGAGCTGAAGAAAAAGATGGAGCTGATGGAGGAGAAGAAAACTTCTGATGTTTGAGTTTGATTGAAATGTTTTGTAATAATGAATAAACTGTTTTTCTCAGAAATTATTTATTAAAACAACTAATATATACATCTAATCCATCTAGGTATAACTTATAGTTCTTCCTCTACCACTGTTGCTTCTGGTGGTACTTTTTTAGCTCTATAATCATAGTGCTCAAATTCAGGATATTGTTTGATAATTTCACTATATGCATTAACTATTCTAGCAAATTCCATATTAGCAATCTGGTACGGTCTGGTAACAGGGTCTATGTCAGCCATCTTATACATTCTCAACGCCATTTCCTCTCTAACATCTTCAGGGAACAATGTTTGGGCACCTCTGATTGAATACTTTTGTCTCATAGAAAATATTTGCCGGACAACTTTCTCAACCAATTTGAAAGGTTGCTGTATTATGGGATGCTTCAAAGGTGTTAAGGTTACTACTCCAACATCAACATCAGGTTTTGGAAGAAATGCTCCTCCAGAAATGTCAAATTTATATTTCACTGTGCACCAGTTCTGGCACATGACAGATAGCCGACATCTCTGACTGCTCAGAATTCTTGCTGCCATTCTCTCAGCAACTTCTTTCTGAAATGTTAATGTCATTCTTGTCCTACCAAAAGCCCATGGACCTTCTTGCTTGGATATCATTTCTAACCATCGTATTATCAGTATGGTTGACACACTGAATGGCAGGTTGCCGATCAAGTTAACTGGTGGAGGTGAATCAAGCCAATCTGTCTTTACATCCTTAGGAATGAAATTACCGATATCTGTCTTTAAAATATCACCAGTTATGATATCCACATCAACCTTATCTCTACATGCATCAGCTAAAAGTTCTAGTGATGGTACAAAACGTGGATCTTTTTCGATGAGGATTACTTTTCTGGGAGCTCTTTGGATTATAGACCTTGTAATACCACCGGGGCCAGGACCGACTTCACAGACAACATGCTTTTCTATGTTACCAGCAGCGTTCACTATCTTGTCTAACAGACGCGGTTCCATCAGGAAGTTCTGAGACAGCTCCCTGAGGGCCCGTAGTTTGTACAGTCGAATAATATCTTTAATACTTGGTAGAGGAGGTAATCTTATCTGTAAAGCTTTCTTGGCCGCCGCCATATTACTGCTGCTGCACTTTGATGGGCTCGTTAAAGTCGTCGAGGAAGGTCTCTTGCTTCACAGCGAATATCGAGTACAAGTAAACACTCAGCACTCCTGTTCCAATAGCAAGTCCGGTGATCCTATTTTTTCTGCCAATCTGCTGCAATCTGTTTACCCGTTCACGGTTTTTCTGTTCTATCAACTTCATGTAAGTTATTTCAGCCTGTTTAAGTACTGGATCGTTAGCAGCACTACTGATTTTTGGCTTGAAACTAGCATCGGAGTCTCCCATTACGAAAACAGAAATACTCGACAAATATAACCTCAAAACGCAGTTAGCTAACTGAAGAACGAATGGTTATTTCATCATGCTAACCACAGATAATACAGATATCCAAATCATTATATTAAAATGAATGAACAATTGAACTAAAACATTCCAGGGTAGTGCAAAGTTTAGTTTTTTATCACATTATTTTATTATATATTCTTAAAGAAAAATAAAGGGTCTATTTTAATTTAACCAACATTTTATACAGATATATTTAAAACTACTAATCTTTATTATATTAAAGTCACATCTGGCCTAAAAAATTATGTCTTCAGATATAACGTGCAAAACAAGAACAGCTGTTTATGACGTCTTTCTGAACTATAAAATCAACAAAACAAAAGCCATGCGCACATCCGTCCTTTTCTAAACAACACTTCCCTGTCGCACTTATGCATTTGCATCGGCTCGAACTCGCAACTGCTCGCAACCTCGCACTTCTCGAGTTCTCATGTCAAAATCGTCAAATCCCGTCTCGCGTTGCAGACGTTTGCTTGTGCGACTCGTTGGCTGCACACTAGAATCGCGTTAAACTTTGTTGTGTTTTGTGTTATAAAATGCCTTTTATTTCAAAAGACTGGCGGTCACCAGGTGAAGAATGGGTGAAAACTCAGGAAGGATGGGAAAAAAAGAAAGTGTTGGAGTGTACCGCACAAAGGTGAGTTGCGTTGCAAAATAAACATAGTCCTTTGTTCGCATTTAGTTGAACGCAACGAAATAATACGGGCCGTTTAATTAATTAATTTTGCCTAACATTAGTAGTGTACTAAAATGATAATTATGCTTGATTTTTGTAGTGTTATTGTGATTGTTGAAAATTGCTATTTTGTATTGCAGATATCCCGCTATAACTAACTTTAATAACCCTGATGATAGTCAGCAGAAGTCGTGGTGAGTGATGTTAGAACTTATCCTTAGGTTTGTAATATTTTGATCAGCTGTTGTCTGTTGTGGTGCGCTGTTATTGATTTTCCTGCGCGCGTGTGTGTGTGAGTCCTTCGCCTGGTTTGTGTGTACCACTGTGCAAACGAAGAAAGCGTATATAGGTACCTATCTACTTGTGTAGGTAGGAATGTACTTGCTTAGACATGTGTTAGGTAGGTAGGTACCTATTGAAAGCTATTTAAGAAACAAAGAACTTCATTTCGAAGTTTTAACGTTCCTTTCAGGTTTCTGAATAATTAAAACGGGGTGAGCAGGCATCAGACGTAAGTTTAGGTAGATGAGTAGACCGAAGCTAGATGCCTACTTACCTAGACTATAACGTATTGGAGAAATTATGTTTGTTTACCTTGGTTCTGTACAACGTTTCCTTTAAGAAAAACCAGTTAGGTCACACAACAATAAACCACCCACTATCACATTTTATGACCTTTTAACACTAGAAAGACGGAAGCAGTCATTTGACTGCAATTTGAATTTAAATTTGGAATAACTCAAAATCTATTTGACTTAATGTACTGAGACTTTGTGACTTTTATTAATATTACTAGTTAAATGAAAATAGGTATGAAAATAACTCTCGTCTCTTTTGTTTATTGTTTAAAATCTTGATATACCGACAAAGACGGCGGCAGTCATTTGACGGTTGATATCGGATAAGTATTTATTTGTAATATGAGAAGGTAGAATACGAAATAATGTGCGCTTTGTCCATTGTTTGGAGTATGCAAGTCAAATGAGTCAGTATAGTTACGACTGCCTATCAATTTTGTCAGAATTATTGTAAGTGATTCGTGAAAAATGTCTCGAAGCCTTCAAAATGAAGAAATACTTTCAATGTTGCAAAATATTTGTGAAGATGAATCGGATTGTGGCTCTGAAAGTGAAGAGCACGGTAGTGAGGATGAAAATGTACCATTTATCAGTTCGAGTTCCTCTACGGATGAAAGTGACCTGGAAGATCAGATGACTTTGTTTGAAACAAAAATTCTGAAATCTGATAGATGTACTCTTACAATTTATCAAGGAAAACGAAACAAGAACGTTTTATTGCTCAGCACGTTACATGACAATGTTGAAATAGATTCTAATCATCCTAAGAAAAAGCCAGAAACTGTGACTTTTTACAATGCTACCAAGTACGGCGTGGATGTAGCTGACCAGATGGCAAAAAAATATAGTGTCAAAGCGGCATCTCGAAGGTGGCCTGTACAGGTATTTTTCAATATTTTGGACCTAGCAGGGATAAATTCCTTCATTTTGTATAAGAAAATGTCAGGCACCAACATAAAACGAAGGAATTTCATACTAAGTTTAGCAAGTGAACTTAGCGGCAAAGTAGAAATTGAACCGAGACCCTCTGAAACCGAACTGTCGCCCGAAGAACCCACGCCTTCTACTTCTCGATCTTCTCTTCAAAATCCGGAAATTCGGAAAAGGCGAGAATGCTATATACAGAAGTGCAAAAATAAAACTAATAAAGTATGCGACTCTTGCAAAAAGCCACTTTGCGGCTCTTGTAACGTAAATAAAATGTTAAAATGTAAAAATTGTATGTAAATTAAATAAATAATTATATATTATACCCTGTTTTATTACTATAGTTACCAATTTTAGCACATAAATAAAAAAATATATTAAATAAATTGGGGCAGTCATTTGACCGGTCGCCGTCTTTGTAGGTAGATAGATTTTCCCGTCTTTCTAGTGTTAAATGCCTAGGTGGCTTCGATTAAACGTTTATTATTGCTAGTAAAATTATTTGCCACTAATTGGTAGGTATAAACATACCAATACCTACCTACCAGTACTTATAGGTATTTTCAATAAACCAGCAGTGCTTCACGGGCTCTTCACGATCCATTTTACGACCTAAAAGGGATAAAGCTATAGAGGGTGTATAGCTCCATCTCTTGCTCGCACGATTGACATTTTAACAAGTCATGGTAAGTCTCCAGGTAGACTTATAGTGTTTATAGTATACCTAGTAGACTGAAAATTTCAATATAAACAGTAAATCTTTAAAGTAGGATCATAGATTTAAAAACAAAAATTGTCAAGTGCGAGTGGGACACGCGCACGAAGGGTTCCGTACCGTCCGTAGCAAAAAACGAGCAAAAAAAAAAAAAAACGTTTGTTATATGGGAGCCCCTTTAAATATTTATTTTATTCTGTTTTACTATATGTAGTTATAGCGGCAAAAGGAATAACTAGGTACATCATCTGTGAAAATTTCAACTGCCTAACTATCACGGTTAATGAGATACAGCCTGGTAACAGACGGACGGACAGCGGAGTCTTAGTAATAGGGTCCCGTTTTACCCTTTGCGTACAGAACCCTAAAAACTTAATGGAGACTTTCCCTGATACTGTCGTCGTTGTCATAAAACCTGACGAAGGTCGGTATGTATAGCTCTAACTGTCCGCCTAGCTTCGTATAAATTAAACGAAGAGCCAGACGCTGAGACCTTTAAAACAGTCTAAAAAAAGACCAATATTTATGTAGGTACTTACCTAAAATACGTCTATCCCAGTCTAGTACCTAAACCTACCATTTTTAGAGTGAAGGTTAAAAATTTGTTACTTTTGGAGCACATCCAGAACGAGAACTAAACTAGTTTCATCTATCCCCAAATGAGCTCTAAATTATAAATATGTACTTGTAAAATATTTTTCGGAGCTGTCTTACTCGGAATAGTTGCTCAGAATCAAAGTCGAAAGTACGTAACTGAAAACAGTCAGCCGGTAGTGTGAAGACCGTAAAATCGAAGAGCCTAAAATCCTAAATCCTTACCTATCTTTCTTTACTCTTCAATCTTCTTTTTTATTTTTCTTCTCCGTTCTTCTTTTCTTTCGTTTCCTTACCCAGCCTTACCCTTTCCTTCCTTCTCGTTTTATTTTTGTCCTTCCTTCCTTGTGCTACTAATTTGATGTACCTACTTACAATAAAGTTTATTCTATTCTGTCCTTCGTTTTCAAAATACTAACCAACGGCATACCTACCTTTCCTCACATTGTTGGGGTCAACTTCCAGTCTAACCAAATTCTGCTGAACACCGGAATTTCACATAAAACGACTGCTTTTATTACCAAAATGCTAAAGGGCCTATTACACCATTCGATATATTCAGACAGTTTTAGTCTATGATTCGACATATCGCGTAGTGTAATAAGAGTTAGACCGGTCTTACTCGGAACAAAAAATAAGACAGTCTGAATATCGTGTGCTGAATATCGCGTAATGTAATAGGCCCTTAACCAATAAGAATAGATTAGAATAGATCTTTATTTGCACAGAAAGTAGGTACAGGTTACAGGTCTTGTTTATAAGTTTGGTTACTTACTGCCTCCGCGGTTTTACCCGCGTCTTTGGTTACCGCGCCGCTCCTATTGTTCGCAGCGTGATGTTATACATATAGCCTATAACCTATGGGCTATCCAACACGAAAATATTTTTTTAAATTGAACCAATAGTTTCTCAGATTATTGCGTTCAACCAAACAAACTCTTCAGCTTTATCTATATTACTATATATAAAAGGAGAAACTGACTGACTGACATATCAACGCACAGCCGAAACTACTAGGACTAGGAACATGAAATTTTGTACAAAGCTTCCTTATATAACGTAAGCGAGCACTAAGAGAGGATTTCCAAAAATTCACCCTCCAAGGGGATGAAAAGGGGGTTCAAGAAACCTACTTTCACGCGGGCGAAGCCGCTGGCAGAAGCTAGTAATAATATAAAAGTATTGATATAAATCAACGCCGAGATTCCATTTCCCCACTGACAAGAGCTCAAGTACCCAATCTTATCGATCGCTGTTCTAAAAAACAATATTATGAATATTGTAACAAACTATCTAAAAGATACAGTATCGATGCGTAATAGAGAAAATAGGTCGATTGATAATGTAAATAAACAAACACAGGCCACAGAATAAATTATGTAAATAAATTGGTAGGTTGGTAGGTATTAGAAACATGAATCATCATTTTGTTTGACTAGTATCTCTCATTGATTTATTGGCTGTGGCTTGTACATTGAATATTGTAATAGGTACCTAAAATATGGTCAACATTGTCCACAGCCCGACTTTGCCCATTGCTGGGCATAGCTTCTCTTTTCTTGTTTCCTGCAATGGCAACAATATTGTATTGATGTAGGTAGATTGTAGAATGTTACTATGACTTAAAAAGTCTACTATTGGGAATAATGACTACCTACTTAGATATTCATTTAAATTTTTTGCTAATGATCTTTAGGTCATGATCATGGTATAACAAGCTGATATCCGCAACTCCACGTCCAAGCGCGTAATTCCAGTGTCATCCTACTTCTTACTTTCTTATCTATCCTGATAGCATAGATTCCGAAGATTTAAGAATGACCGCAATATTATAAACACTTGACAAAACAAGGACAAATCAAAGACTCCCCATCTTTTATTTTTACTTAATTATAAAGTAATTAGTTCAACAGGCCATTGAGAAAACAAAACATTCGAAACCATTGCCGAAAAAAAAAGCCATACTGTATCGTGTAAAATGATCACGATTTTTTAGTTACTGTCTAACTTTAATCTAGATTCAAAGGTGAAGAATGTTTTATTATTCTAATAGTTAATGAAACGAATTTAGTTTCTTTAATTATTTTGTTAATCACCTAATCCATTGTAATTTCGTCGTTCAAATTCGCGGATTTCATTTATGAAATCAAAGATAAGGAATGAAATCTATTTATTTATTTACTGAGTACTGCCACATTACAATACATTTAAAATTAAAAAACAAAAAGAATCGATTTCATCGTGGTAGTCTGATGTATGTAACAATAACGGCGTACATAACATTTGCAATTGTTTGTGATAAAAATTAACAAAATATGTACATAAATTTAGAATTACAATTTAACAGCCAATACAATTTAGAATACAAAACAAACAATACAGGAAACAATTAAACCTTATAAGTACAATTATTATTAAAAAAAATATATATATAAAAAAAAATATATAAAATTTAAAAAAAAAAAATTATTAAGAAATGAGAATTTAATTTACATAATTTAATTAATAATTAAGGTAAATGTTTAAATAGAAAATCAAGAGTGTATACTTTTGATTTTGTACTTAAACACACGCAGGTTATCGTGAAACACGTCAAGATCGGGCATTATCGCATTAAGCGAGTGGTATTCATCAACGATTCTACGGAGAGGAGTTTGTCGACCCAAATAAGACTTTACAGGTAGAGTGTTAAAAAGATTTTTGAGTTTTCCTCGATGATAGGTGCGGGGAACCTTCAAAAACAAATTGTGAAGAAAATAGGAACATTGATCTTGACCGTTCAAGATTTTGTGAAAGAAACACATATCCAACAACCGTCTCCATTCTCGAAGAGTACACATATTGAATTTTCCTAAGCGCTTTCTGTAGGGATTCCTGTGTGAAAAGCCACTGGAGTTAAAGGCCAGATGCCTAGTGAATGCCTTTTGAATACTCTCAATGCGCTGCGAGTTTACTGCATAATACGGACTCCATACAACACTGGCAAATTCCAGATGACTGCGCACCAAAGTTTGGTAAAGCAAGATTTTGGTGCGCTGATTTTTAAAACCGCTTGCATTTCGTTTAAAAAATCCGAGCATTTGAGCTGCTTTAGTGACAGACTTGTTGACATGCGAGGTAAATTTAAGTTTACTGTCAATTATTACACCAAGATCTCGTATTTCATTGACTTCTGCCAGTCGTGTACCATTAAGTTTGTACTCCGTAGCAAGTGGCTTCTTTTTCCTAGTGAACTTAATATGATAGCATTTACTTGGGTTGAGAATCATATTGTTGTAGTGACACCAATTTAGAATCTCGTCTAGGTCACACTGCAATTCAGAAGAATCAACATCTGAATTTATTGCCGGCAAATGGTGTCTTCAAGGCTAGAGTGAATAGGCTCTTAATAAACTAGTGCGCCTCACCATCAATGATTGCATCACTGCTTACCATCAGGTGGGATCGCAGTCAAGCACTGATTTAAATCAATTAAAAAAAAAAAAATAGCGACACCTTACAGTGTTTTATTTTGTCCACCACGTCATTGATAAAGATCAGGAAAAGAAGGGGTCCCAAATGTGATCCCTGTGGAACACCGGTGTTTGCAAAATAGGTGGTCGAGATAAATCCGTTAACTACCACTGACTGGGGTCTTTGTTTTAAATAGGACTCGAACCATTTTAAAAGCACGCCACCCACACCTAACTTATACAGTTTTCCAAGAAAAATTAAATGGTTAACTCGATCAAAAGCACTGCTAAAGTCGGAATAGATGGCGTCGATTTGCCTGCCCGAGTCAACCTTATTAGATATATCAGAAATGTAAGGAACCAAGTTAGTGAGGATTGAGCGACCACGTCTAAAACCGTGTTGAAAGTCGGAAATATTACTGTCTACAAGCAGCGAAATCACAGGATAAACAATGGATTCAAATAGTTTGGAAAAGCAAGATAGAATGGAAATCGGTCTATAATTTTGAACGTCAGAATGGTCTCCTTTCTTGAAAACTGGATACAATGCGTGCTTTTTTTCACTCTGACGGAAAAGTGCCTTCTTTTAATGATCGGTTAAATATTAGAGCCAGTGGCAGAGAAATAGCAGGTCCACATCTTCTTATAAATATTGGAGGGATTGCATCTGGGCCAGCACCTTTAGCCGAGTCGATTTTATTAATCGCTTTAAGCACTTCAGACTCTTTGATATTTAAAGAACACAACATTTGTAGTGGAGTCACGTGACACTGGGTATTAAGAGTGGAAGTTTCCGGAGGTGTTGTGTTAGGCAAATAGATTGAAGAAAAATGTTCAGCAAAAAGATCAACTATTTCAGGGCCTGTCCCTACAACCCGATCCCTCAAGTTCATACTTGCAGGCATCGACGAGTCTCCACCTCGCTTATGCTTTTTATAGCCCCAGAAAACTTTAGGGTTTTTTTGGGATATTTACTTCTATTTTATTTTTATACTCAGAGAAACATTTATCGCACATGGTATGACATCTTGAGCGTAGAAGATGGTACTCTATTTCGTCCCTGGGGTTCCTAAATTGTCTAATTTTTTAAGTGAACCACTGAACCAAGGAGGAAACTTTGATTTTTTGTTAGTCTGTTTAGGCACAAATGCGTTAACGAGACCAGAAAGTATTCCATAAAACTTCAGCAGCATTGTGTCAACGTTTTCACAGCTCAATAACGGTTCCTGCCAATCAACACCCTTCAGACCTTTAACTATAGATGGGTAATCAGCACTATAGAAGTTATACTTAGGCCTACATTTTGGCCTCAAATAAATAACCCTGCTTTAAGGTAAACTCAGCAACAGATTAGGATGAGGCTTGTAACATTTACTTAGCGCGCTCACAGGGTTTATAACATGTGCATCATGGCAGCTAGTAATAGCCAAGTCCAAATATCTATTGTCGCTGTTAGCAATTCCATTGACTTGAAAGAGATTGTTAATAGAAATAAAATCAATAAGTGAATGCCCTAGGGGAGAAAGATGATTTGAGGGTACCATAAATATTGGCAGTCCTTTTTAGGGTTCCAATTAGTAAAACCCAAATTAAAATCACCCAGAATCACGAGATCATCACCTTGGTTGATAATTTTGTCAGTGCTGTCTAAGAAAGACTTAAGAGTTTCGGTTTTAACAGGCGGAGGTAGTTAAACAACATATATAGCAAGTTTTCTAGTACTTGAGCCAATATTAATTTGTAAAGTGACCCACAAGTCCTCCACATTTGTTTCCCAACCCTTGACACGAACAGACGAAAATATCATTTGATACGGCCAAAAGCACCCCGTTATACCATCCTTTTTAGAATTATTGCTAGTTTCTCGGTCCCTGCGATAAACCACGTATCTATCATCTATAAATTCATGATTGGAAATATTGGATTAAATCAATAGACTACGAGCCGAGCACGAACGAATATTTGATAGAAACGGCAAATGACCAAAGACAAAAAGTTTTTACCGTATCTAGGTCAAGCTGAAATGCACAGCATAGGTCAAACCACTCGCCTGAAAAATTCCGACGCAACATGAAGAACCAATTTGTTTGGCAGACAGATATTTTGTTTAGAAAAGTATTTAGAACAACTGGCTAGTATATACAAAACTTTAGATTTAGACTAACCTATATTGTGAATTTTTGTGACGCTGTGTTTAACTCTTTTTTTACCCGACTGCGCGACGCAAAGGAGGGTAATGTGTTTATCAGTCTATGTATGTATGTATGTATGTTTGTTTCTATGTGGCGTTCTAGAGACCAAATGAGTAGGCCGATTTTGATAATTCTTACGTCAATCGATTTGTCTTAACCTTGCGAGTGTCACTAAAGACATGACAGTAATCAAAATTCACCACAGCTACAACCAGACGCCATATTGTCAAAATGAAAAAAAAAAGTCGATGAACTATGTCAAGTGGGGTGTCGTTGAATAGGTATTTTAAAATCATCTTTAGGTTCCTTTTATCATTTTTCATTTTAAATAATAGTTTAGGATGTATAACGATTTAAAGTTGTTTAACAAAGCAATCATTCTCGCTAATTTTCTTTTTTATTTATTTAAGTTTTCGTTTTAAGTATAAACGATACACAAATAAAAAAAAAACAGTGAAAAAGCATGAAGAACAAATATTTTTGGTAAAAAAAAGTTTACCACCAAACTCGATAGATGGCTTTGTTCATTTGATGCACGTTTGTAAATCAAATCATTCGAGTTTTCCCATCTACTAGACAGGTCGATGAACATAAGCAAAAGATGACAACTATATTGGCAAAAACTACTAGGTTGTATAAATTACATGCAGTTGATATATCAGTAGAATCGAAAACATATGGTCAGAAACCGAAAGATGTAGGTATATGTATCTGATTATCCTAACAAAACTGGAGGAATCGTTAAATATTTAACAATCGGTTTAGGATCACGAGTTATGTTACGAAGAAATTTGAATGTTACCCATGGTCTTGTTAACGGAGCAATGGGTGTTATAAGGACAATTGAGTGGCCAGCTCTTCGGAGGGACCAATTGGAACCCGGAGAATTGCCACAAGCTGTTTATATAGAATTTGACGACAAAGCAATTAAAAAAAACAATGTTCCTGGAGTAGGAGTCAGAATCGAACCATCGACGACAGAATTCGATGCACTTCGCGGACAGGGTAAAATAGAGCGAAAAATGTTGCCATTGATATTGTGCTGGGGTGTAACTGTACACAAGCTCCAAGGAACTACTTTGGACTTTTGGACCGAGCTGTGGTTGACTTAAGTTCACGCATTTTTGCTAAAGGTCAAGCATATGTAGCTTTGAGCCGAGTCAGGTCTCTAGAGGGACTAATCATCAGTAGTTTAGACCACCGCAAGTTACTTAATAATCCCCACGATATTAACTCCCTCAATGAAATGACTAGATTGCGAATTTTACCATCTTATAACGAAGTCAATGAATCGTAACTAAAAAGTATAAAATAAAATAAAAATATTTAAAGAAAAACAAAAAACCCGACTGCGTCGAAACTAATTTTAAAAAAATACGTAAAAAAATTAACTTAAATAAAAACTAAAAAGAAACAAACAAGCCCAGTAGTTTAGAATTCTGTTATGTAATACTAAATAACTACACAATTTAAATAGTTTTATAATCGATACACACATAAAACAAATCATACATTCTAATGCAGAACAGAACGACTCACAGTCGGGGCCCCTTGGAAAGATTTGATTGGTAAAATTTGAATGGGCCCCGACTGTGAGTCGGTCTGTTCTGCATTAGAATGTATGATTTGTTTTATGTGTGTATCGATTATAAAACTATTTAAATTGTGTAGTTATTTAGTATTACATAACAGAATTCTAAACTACTGGGCTTGTTTGTTTCTTTTTAGTTTTTATTTAAGTTAATTTTTTTACGTATTTTTTAAAATTAGTTTCGACGCAGTCGGGTTTTTTGTTTTTCTTTAAATATTTTTATTTTATTTAATTTAAAATCTCTTAGTCGAACAGGCTAAATACTCGAGATCATTTTATTCTGCACAAACAATTAATGAACCGGCTCCAGACCCGTTCACGGGGATTTATGAGACTCATACAAATTTTTTTCAATTTCATAATCTCGTAACGATTAATTATAACTCAATTTACCACTCAAGCCAGAACAGGTCATTAACGTAACGACATTATCGTTCAAAATGAGGCAAAATAAAACAATCTTATCCCAAAAAGGTCCACCCACGGTTGACGGAAGGATCCGGATGAGTCAACAAGTCTCACAACATGTCCCGACAGGAAAGTGGACGATTATTTTAAAAGAGAAGATTTTGTTGGTAAAGAATCTTCGGAAGACTTTTGATAAATAGCTATAGCATGCTATTGACAAGATTTAGACAAAGGTTTGCACTAAAAAGTAGATAAAAAAAATTCTAAGTGCTAGATAGCAACAGTTGCTATGGTTGAATCGTCAACAACATTCAGTGTTGGTTAATTTTTATGCAAATTAATAGATTCCTAATTGCTTAGCTGTCATTGGTTACTGCTTAACCCATTACGGAATATTTCAATATTACTCAATACCATTTCGAAGTATCAGTAAAAATAAATGAATAGCTTTGTCGCTAAACAAAAGTTGCAATACGATTTGCGACACTGAATTTATTGTCTGTCCGTGTAGTTTCTTTAAAACACTCTACCAAATTAATAGTACTACTCATACTAGTGAAATAAACAATATAAATATCACTATAAATAAGTTAACAAATCCTTTGAATAACTGTAACTGTCAAAACAGTTCCATAACAGCCACTCCGGAACTGCAGCGAGCTAGTTTCCTATATTTAGCCGTTCTAATATTAGCAATAACGGCTGGTAAACTGGCCGTACAATGATTATACTTCCATGAATCACGCTCTCCTCTTTGACATGCAAAAACCGGTAGAACCAGAAAGGGCGAAGTGGTCAGATGAAAGGGGTGATCGCAGACGTGAGCAGACCATGAGATTTTTGGGGTAAGGTAGACACAGCAATGTCAGATGTAGACTTGAATAACGATGAATAATGTCAATTCAATCTGATTTTGTGCTCACGACGTCCGTCTCTTAATTACTAAGGTATCAAAGGACAACTGAAAGAGCACACGCAGGTTTTAGTCTGTATAAGTTTGGCACTCTTCCTCGCTTCACCCAGTGCGGGGGGAGATATCCATCCCCCAAAACGAAAGGGTCACACAATGAATAGTGTCTGGAACTCAAGACAAGAGTGTCAACAGACTCCTGGCCGAGGTTAAATGTGGAGAATTAAGGAGTGATTAAAGTACAACGCTTTTGCGATACCTTAAATATCTAACATTTAATATCTAGTCAACTGTAATAGACCATTTATCTTAAAATGTTTTCATTATAAAAGCTGGGTGTTGTATCATGTAAATAAGTATGTGTTCTCTATCTTACGTCGGAATTTCAGATATTTGCTCCGCAAGTCAGTATATATTAAAGACTACAAATGTAGTCGTCATAGCATATTACTCAGTTTATAGATCCCATTAGAAGCATGACTAGGAATATCAAGCATTTATCGTCTCTAGACTAGACTAGCTTGTTTCCTCCTAATGAGTATCGCAATTTGTGCAAAATGAAGCTACATATATGCTCTCATTTGCATTTTTTATTTTAATATATGTGTCTCCTAATGCTTGCTGCTCTTAAAGGAGAAAAAATACGTAACTGCTAGACATTTTTAATATTAGTACGAAGACTTGCTATAGTCTTCTACTTTACTACACCCATCTTCAAAGAGTTTCTAACTGTGCTCACGTTCGACCGTTCGACAATTTGATCTACAAATGCCAGTTGCGCTATTGCAACGAAACAGTTAGCTAGAGTTATTGTCTTCGTTTGTTCTAGTTTAGAAACTTTAGCTTCTGACTCTACCATTATTCAGTCATTTAACATCAGAGAAGTAAGTAAGTAAAAGAAGTAATAAGTCCTTAATGTAGACAGGTTTCTTGTTTGATACACTGTAGAAAAGAGATATGGAAGTTCGATTCCGATACCTACCGAAAGGTCGCAACTTTCGGTTGTTTTTTCGGTCACGAAAAATTTTAATCGGAAGTTATATCGGTAACCTCCCCCCTCCCGTTGCCTTCTGTCGATTACTCTTTCACTTGTTATTATTGTCCCATGTTCCAAGTACGGCGGGATGTGCTGGCGCTGCCGCTGCGGCTGCTGAAACCCTTAAACGGCGCAAATACTGTAACCTTATTGGTAATTACAGTTTTGAGCCGTTTGGGGTCGAAACGCTTGGGTCATGGGGTCCGAGTACGCGTCTCCTTTTTAAGGAAATTTCACGCCAACTGATCGACACTGCGTGACCAGAGGGCTGGCTCGTTCTTCGCCCAAAGAATTTGCATTGCCATTCAATGTGGCAATGCTGCCAATCTTCTGGGTACATTTCCTGATGCCAGCGATGTGGAGGAGTATTTCGACGCCTGAGTGTACTTTGTGTTTTTGTATTATATTTATGTACATAGTTAGATTTTAGTATGGTTTAGTTAATATTTAGGTATGTATTTTATGTAAGAGAGTGTTTATTTAGCTGATAACCTTGTTATTTTGTTTCGTATTTGGCATGTTGTGAGTTCTAGTTTTATTATTTATTTATTTTATTTCATTTGACGCTGTTGCCTCTGCCTCCGATTCCGATAAATCAAATTTAAAAGGTCCGCTTCTGAATTCGGTTCCGATAAAACCACTTCCAAGATGAGAACTTTCTCAATATTGTGTTTAATAATTAAATGCCGTTATTTAATATCTGAAGCATCATACACCAGTTATCACAGGCGACAGTTCAGCTCCATTTAAATACTGGGTTGCATTGCAGGTCGGGAATTAGAAAGTAGACACGATAATCGTACTGTGTTTATAGGCAGTTATGCTTACAGATCATTCAGATGGCTGCTATTACACTTGGTTTCTATTCTACCATCATTTCTATTTATGTGACTTGTGGACTCACGGTTCTGTGAGTGCATTAATGGCTTTTTGAAAATTTTATTACAGGGCATTACGTTTTTAGAAGTGACGTTGGACGTGGCATTTCACAATTTGCTATACTTCTTGTAGTATGTTTATGCTCTATGAGTCCTGTCGATTACTACAGACATGTTTTGTTATTTCACTAGCACAACACTGAATTGGTAAACCACTGAATATTTCAGTTCAAAGTCTACATACTTTGCATATATGTAAGCCAGTAAATTCCTAACTGTCGCATAGCATCCGAAAATAGGTCCTTTAAAGTTTAAACGATCCTCAAACAAATGTTTAAGTATGTCAAGTTCTATATATACTTCTAGGAGTGCATAAAGTATACTAAAAAAGTTTGACAATCATAAAATTCCTCTTGACCGTATCTACCAATTAGCTCTCTGTCTACGCAATAATCTCGAGTGCAGTAACTACGCATGAGCAATGATTATGCAAAAGATGAATAAATCATACGTCAGAAACAGACGTCCATAGACGTTCTGTAATGGATGATATTAGAATATCGATGCCAGTAGAATACTCACTAGGGTTTACTACGAAACCTGGAGAGAAGCCAACAATTTCTTGCAGTTTTATTTGAGAAGTCTTTTGGCTGGCTGTATGTGATGCTAAGAGAGCTCTGATAAGAGAAAAAAAATGGCTTGAAATATGGGTACTAACTTGGGAAAGACTATGGAACTATGAAGTACTGAGGCGGTTGAAAAAATTAAAACCATACTGGCCATGTTTTGTCGATTGGTAGAAAATGCTGAAGGCGTTAAATCCGCTGTACATGTTTGTATATAAAACAATTTTTTTCCGAGTAAACCAAATAATTTACCAAGTGATGTGAAAATTAAAATGAAATTCGCTGAATATCATTCGGGGCGCGTGAAACGGTGCAGAAAATAAGGTAAACATTTAGCTGAACATTTCAGCCAGCCACAGTTCATTTACCCCTGACTAACTGTGTTACTGTTTTATTTTATTTTAATATGCACTAAGTAAACAGAGTTACTTTTGGAATGGACTGGAATACGTGAAGCTATTCAATTTCAATTTTGTTAATTGGATTTCAAAGCTGACAAAGAAATGTTAGCCGAATTTGCAGTTCTTCATTTCAGCCGAAAGACGCCCATTGTTGGTCATTAGTGTGGGGTCTCGCATCCATCGGATTCCCGCAACCCTCACTAGGCCATCGGTCCACCTTATGGGAGGCCTTCAAACGCTACGTCTTCCGGTACCTACGTGGTCACCACTCAGAACCGAATTTGCGGTTAAGTGCAGTTAATACTTGGAACTGGAACCGTAGATAGGTCTAAAATTGACTGTTACATGCGAAACAGGAGCAAGGTGATTTCGATGAACACAACAATTTCGTGGATCTTCCAAAATCAGTAGTTATTTTTTTTATTTCTGTGATCTAACAAGTAACAAGCTATTAGTTCAAAGAAAATCATGCATGAAACAGCAGTCAATGATAACATCAAGTTTGACAAGGGAGAATGGAGAAAGAAAACTCTATTGCACCGACTCCAAGTAGCATAGGACAAAGGAATGAAGGAAGATTTTTCGAATAATCCCACAACCCTAGTAGGCATCGGCCCTAGTGGGACCCATCCAGCCCTAGTGGGCCCCGTCCACTAAAAACATACCAATCTTATTACTTACCCTTTTTTCTGGGTGAGGAATCATCAAATAACTTCTCCCGCTGTCCGAGCGAATAAGTAAAAGTTTGATACTTCCTATCAGACTTTTACTGACCAAAAAACCCATCCGGTTTCCTTCAGTTGCCCTTTGCGTTCCAGGGCCGTGATGACTCTTTCGAACAATATCAGATACCTCGAGACAGAACACTTTTAACTTGTATTGAATCATTTGAGTCACAAGGCACGAGGCAGTCGTCAAATCTGTAAACAATAAAATCCCAACCCATCCGTTTGACTTCGCCATAGTCAGGTAAAAACAATCTTACCATAGACAATGATGATAAATGGGAATAAAATAACAAACAACGTTATTATACCAACATTAAGAAACCAAAACATTATGATACGAAGTATACACGAGATTACGATGATTCACAAGATAACCCGGCAGACAGCGAGCCGCCTACGAAATACTTGGCAATAAAATACAGCGTTTGTTGAACTTTGAATTGCATTGTGACGCTAATCCGAGGAGCCGGTTTTATTTAGTAATTGAGATTTCTTTTATCGAGTTAAACATTTAGGTATTCAACCTGATTACTCTGTAACAATCTTACCGTGAAAACTCCTGTGAAGAGAGCCGTCATTCCATCAGCCTATTCTGTAAATATCTCACCGTAATAATTTAGTGTCAGACTGAACTTTCGATATCGGCAAAAAAAAAAAATATCAAGATTCGGTTTCGGCTGCCATCCAGCCGACATTACGGCCGAATCAAATTCAAATTCAAAATTTATTTATTTCACATAGGCCTTTATGATCACTTATAAAACGTCAGAAGCTAATGCACGGTTCCTATTGATCGTTTACTATGTAGAAGAACCGGCAAGAAACTCCATGGTTACTCTTTGTTTTTTTTCCATATTACAATATTATTATGTATGTAATTCCAAACTTAATTCAAGATGTTTCGTGTACTGCGATCGGCCATGTAAGTTCCACCTTATTCATTAGGTAAAAGTTTTTTTTTTATACGTAAAATATCAGAGTAAATAATTAATAAAATACAATAATCAATATCATATAGGTATGTTGACTACTACTACACTAATGAATATTTGATCAGTCTGTGGGTGGCGTCTCTGAGTGCGGCTATTTTGCGACTACATTTGTTATCTTGGGTATGCCTGTTAAAACAATTGTATGTGTTATTAAATAAATAAATAAATAAATAAGTGAATTTAAAATAAACAGAGAATGAATTTTAAATCGACTATTTTTCGCCCACGAAAACATGACTTTTTCTGATGTGAATTTTCGGTTGTGATTTCGACTGAAGCAGTTTGGTTACGATTTCGGACCGTGAATATTAGTTTCGGTCGGACATTAAGTCATTCCTCCTAAAGTTAAGGGTTGGCAGTTCACTTCAAGCCACTTCACCTTAGTTTACAAGGTAAAATGTTTACGGGATAGCATTACTGGCACTACCGTAAAAATGGTTTTTATCTCTACGCGAATTAAATACTGCGGAGCATAGCTGTGGTTGATGAAGAACCTAACCGAAATGTTAAAAATATTTTCAGGTCAGGCTCGTATAATTTCAACCGACCGACGACATGTTTTCAAAGTTAGTTTTAGATTTAATTTGGCTCGTGCAAAGCGCTTGCAGTTCGCAGAAATTGTTTTAAAAAGTTTCGCCTGTAGCCTGCTGTATACCACCCGTATTTAATTTGACAAATTCGGCATCATTAAAATATTTTTCTGCGAATCTGTTTATTCAGAATTCACGCACAGCCATAGATGTCAGTATTTCTGAAAGATTTTCAAGTGTAGAAAGACGATGACAAAAACTCCCGGGTTCGGACTGAAGTTATGAAAGTTGGGTACTTGTCAAACTTTACTTTAGCATGCAAATCTGCCAAACATTGACATTTAAGTAAAGCTGCGTTCTTAACTCAAAATTCTCAAATTAAGTTAAGGTGTGCAATAAAGTAATAAATAAATAATTCTCAACTTATAAACCTGGATGTTTCATAGATCTTATCCTGGATACTTAAATCGAGATTCATACTTGATTTAGCCTTTTTTTTAGATGGACCATCAGCTAATAACTCAGCCCAGTCTGGGTGGAACGAGAGGTTGTGTCAGACTTTTACTGACAAAAACCCACCTGTATTCCTTCAGTTACCAATTGCGTTGCAGGGTCAGTAACTCTTTCGAACAATCCTTCAAACTCATGATTTGGCCTAAAATTCAATATTGCTTTTTTGATCGATTTCTTAAAGATCTAATGAGATTTAGATCTTCAGACAAAGGCCTTCGTAAAACATGGATATTAAGTTTGAATAACAATTCTGCGTCTCAATGAACTCTGAGTGGAGTCTCCGATGTTCATTGAAGTCCGAAACGTTATGAAGCACCTAAAGAGACTGCATGATCATTGAACTGATGTCTATATGAGTCACGACACAATTGGAGGCCGTTTAATGGTTAGTGATAGTATCTAAAGGCAGTAAGCGTGATTGTACTTAGTGAGATGAAACACGATCGTTGTTAGAGAAATGCAATATTTCACACTCAATCAAACAACATTTTTCTGAGTTTACTGATGGGAAAAGTGGGAGGATCGAGTGTTTTGATGGAAATGTAGAAATGCTTTCATACAATAGAATATTGTAACAAATGCTTAAAGATCAAATCAAATCAGCAATAAGAGAAAACACGTTGTTTTACAACTGACAAAGTGTCTCAATGCATTTGATATGTTTCATGATGTCTTGTTTTCTCGATAATCACAATCACTGATTGCAAAAAGGACAGGTTTAATAGAAATAATACTAGTACCTTTTCCTCATACTATCTGTAGAATATATTTTATTATTTATATTCATATAAATACTTAATTTATATGAATATAAATAATAAAATATTGAATAGACTGAATTATCCTATAGTTTTATCCTTACTTGTTATAAAACAAACTTCCCCACCAGGTTTGTCTGTTCACGATAAACTTTAAAACAGTATATTATACATCTATACTAATATTATAAAGAGGTAAAATTTGTGTTTTTGTTTATAGGAGGTAATCAGTGGATGTACTGGTCCAATTGCTAAAATTTTTTTCACCGATAGAAAGCTGCTTAATTCCTGAGTGACATAGGCTATATTTTATGTACGTGGGCGAAGCCGCTGGTTGTAATACCTGAGCAAAATTGGGGCTGGTTTCCACTAAATATGATGAAATTTTAAATCAATCTTGATACAATCAGAATTGAAAGACAAAGATAAATTGACGAAATAACTCCAGACGAAAACAGGCCGCACCTAAATCTTTTAGTGGAATCTACCACACCCACTGAAAAGGTTAAAGTTAGCCATTTAGGGGATTGCACTGATATCTAATGCATCAGATTATCTTTCAAGAAGGCTTTAGGATTCAGAACTGTAATTTCCAGCAATAAGAACGAAGATGCTATGTCAAAAAACTTAGTCTCATTTTCGATATTCAGTGTTTCGGAGTTCCCTTTTGGTCGTATCTTGATTCGTAAAGCTTTTAGTACGTTTTCTGTTAACGATGTGTTTGATGAGGATTGATTGGTTAAAGGAATGATTACTTAGGACCTGATTAAATTTAACGCAATCGAGATTATACCATCGGATTTATAGGGTACAGTTTATATGAAAGTAGTTACATTTTTTTTCAAGCCGGAGTTAAATTTAAGTGGATTATGTACAGACACATGAGCATTAAAGTATAACAAATCTTTCGGAGTTTGGTATCGCACAAGTAAAGTTTCTTAAACATTCTGCAGATTTTAATAACATTTTAATGGTGTCTCTTCAGATAATTTATAAACAATGGATATTTTCCGTCTATATACATCCGTTTCCATATCAAACACTGTTTTTGTGACCTCGTCAATGTGGAATATCTGGGTCTAACTAACTAGTTGCAATGTGGTATTGGGTATTGTGGTGTACTTGATACAGAGGGAGTTGGAGCAAGTTTAATTTGGCAGCCTGTTCATCTGTTGCTTTGTCGACAAAGTTGGGCTCTCTGTAAACTTTATAATAGGTTGTGGAAGGTATTGTACCAAGATTATCTTGTTAAGCGTTGTATGTTCTGTATGTCTCGGTCTCCTATCTGAAAGGGTCTATCGGAAAGGAGTTATGAACGTGACAAATTTTACTGTTTCTTTTTAATCCTTAAAGTATAATTATGTTATCATCTTCCTGCCCTGCCTTGTCCCATTTTATTTGGGTTCGGTGTAGCACTTCTCGCACATTCCAGCCATCTTTTCTTTGGCCTTTTCCTTCTCCCTCTCCATCCACACACATGTATACTCATAACTCGTTTAGTAACAGTTAGCTAGCTTTAGTTTCTTTTAGTTAGTAGCTTAAAGTATACTGATTTTAGAATAAAGTAACTGAAATATCGAAGTCACGCATCTAACAAACAATTAGCTTTCTAGGTTTTTAGTTGTTCGCCCAACTGTTCTTATCTATTTGTCCAACGTGACAAACTAATCACAACTTTGTGACAATCCTGTGAGTTTTACTACCAAAACCTCCTACCTCGACTGGCCTGTTGCTGTTAGGCGATTAATTAGAAAAAGTCTTTCTTAAGAAGAAGAAGATATTATGTAGTCTTCTGTTTAGTAAAATTCATTGGCCCAGTATTCGGCCACGGCAATGCCGACCGCTAACGCTGTCATTAGGTCCCTATGTGAACAGGTAATAGGGCACGTGACGCAGGATGGAAGGTGGAACATGGTCTGCGGAGAGAGGCTGCACAAAAACTGTAGATCGGAACCGTCCGAGAACCCAATCTGTGGAGATTGTAGTTTTGTAGTACCTATAGTAGAGTTTCATAAACAAAAACCGTCTCTAGATTATAATGAAGGAACCGAATTTCATTGAGAACTTTGAAAGTTCCTAACATGGTGTTACTGTACTTGTGCTATAGTTTTTAAATTCTGTTGTTATGTTAATTTGCTGTACCTTAACAGGATCATTAAAGCTAGAACTACATTAGACCGCCGCACACGTGTATCTAACGCCTGATTTGTACGTAGAACGATGTCGCGTGGCGTGGATTAAGTGTAGCTCTACAAGTCTAGTTTCCATATAAAATGTATGGAGACCGACGCGCCCGGCACACGTGTGCGCAGTGTAGTCCTACCTTAAGACTGGTCTGTAACTTCATATACGTGTACATGCATTGCAATAAATTAAATACTAACCGTCGATTTCTGATTTAAGCATTTGAAGTTGAGTACTTAATACTCATATTAGTCTACTATAGCCGTGTAGAAAGTGTCCAAATACTCAATTCAGACACACGTCCTTAACCGCAGGGGCCCAGCAGGGTCTAAGCCTACTGGGGCCATGGGTGATGCGAAAGAGAACCCCGGGGCCTTGGAACGAAGGCAAAGAAGGCACATAGAGTATTTGTCAAGGGATCTACCAGAGTAAAAGTTACTTACTAATTAATTCAAATTCATTCATACACCCTCTCTCACCTCACTTCTCCCACAAGTACTCTCTCACATCTCATGAACAAAATAAAATAGTGGCACATGCTTTGCATATAGGTCCATATTCTGTGTAAGATTAAACTTCGCATCTATCCTCGAAGTCTGAAGTAGGTCACGGCCGAAGTTCGTCAGGAAATGATTGAGCAATCTTATGCGGACGCAATACTTCAACACTTCATCGTTACTGTGTTTCTCATAATTATATAGGCTGAATAGGATATCTGTTCAGAATTGGAGCTGATGCTTCTTCTAATTAAGAATAGGCAATCGAAGTTAGCTTGTTTGCATCTATTATTTGTGAAGCCTAATATTATTCGGAGTCTATCTAATAGTCTATCTATTGGTACATCTATACATATAAATATTTAAGTATCTGTTGATAATATCAAAATAACATTTTTTTACTTATTAAAGTATATTCGATACCCACAACAAAACCACATTTTTTTTAATTTATATCTCTTTGTCTGATTGTTCAGGCTAATATCCGAAAATGCTGGACCGATTTTGATGGGACTTTCACTGGTAGTTAGCTGATGTTACAAGGAGTAACTGGGTTTTATGAGTCTGACGCGGGCGAAGTCGCGGGCACCAGCTAGTTTCAAATATTACTAGAAAATGTATTCCTTGGTATGCCTCAAATAATCAGACTACACAGGCAAGTAAGCATCATCACCATTTCATAGGCGTCTCGCATCCATCAGATTCCCACGACCCTCACCAGGTCATCAGTCCACCTTGTGGGAGGGTTTCCAACGCTGCGGCTTCCAGTACGCAGTCGCCACTCCAGAACCTACCGGCCCCATCGACCAAGTAAGCATCATGAATCTTCTTAAAAAAAAAAACGATTTTCCGTGTGGGAAGATAACGAAATCATTTTCCAATTTTCTTTTCTAAAGCAATTTTAACTTTGAGTTCCTTATAAATCGTTACTTCAAACACCTTCCGATCCTTTTACTCGTATAATCTTGTATTCTAAACATCTTTTATAGCACCTTTCTTGTATTTTATCCCTAAAAGTGTCCCGTGATATTATGTTCACAAATGTAGGTCGTGAAGCTTTGGCAGCGAACTCAGATAAGGTGACACGTTGTTTGACATCGACCTCTTCATTTTAATATCATATGACATCACGTCGATCTTCTTTATCTAACCATTTCATTTTATTCCACTGTTAGAGGTGTCTTGTTTCCATTTGCCACCAAGGTATGTTTTTCTGGTGGCCCTAAACTACAAGCCCATATTGCCTAACTTAAGCACCAGTCTCCCACAGTAAACTAGAATATTATCAAAAATATATTGTATATAATAATAATAAAATTTATTCAAAATATAAAGTAACACATTTTTTCTTAATTCTATGTCAAGTTCACAAGTGTTATATGCCTGAACTAGGTCATCCTGTGTTTCAGGCGAGAAAAGGTAAAACATTATAACTAAATAATCACAGTAATTAAATAACAAAAAGGTAAAATAGTCATCTAATAGAAAATCATTCATGTAAAAGAGGTGTAAATAGTATAAAAATCTTACTTGCTAAAATCTTAGTATATTAACTAAGATAACTATGCATGTATCCAATGTCCAATGTTTATTGTGGGGACAAATAAAAATTTACTATTATTTTCTCCCTGATGCAATGGAAGAAAACTTCGAGATCAAAAAATCTTGGAGCAGCTCAATCTACCATAAATCAGTAAAAATATGGAAGCTGCTTTGGTAACAAATACAAATAAAATCTACCATTATAACGTCGGTAATACCATGCTCTCTCTATTTACTAAGCCCTGTGTACTTTCATCACTTTCATAGTTCCCATCATATGCTACAACTTCTTAAACTTTATGATCCAAGTTTATTTTTACAGCGTACGATAAAATCTTCAATTTGTATCCAGCTCCCGACATATATGTATATTATACCACCTAAAATAGAAATTTTACAGCCACAAACACTCATACTTTGGGAGTTGCAGTGCCACTATATTGAAAATGGTATTGCTTGAACCCGCGACTTCGTCCGCGTCAGACTCGTCATCATTATTTCAGCCGAAAGTATCGCCATAAAGACCGGTCCTGTGCGTCCCGCATCTATCGGATTCCCGCCACCCTCACCAGATCATCGGTCCACCTTACAGGAGGCCTTCCAACACTGGGTCTTTTATTCTGAGGACAATGTGCGCTTCGGGCTATGTCGGTAACCTTGATTCTCCTGCATATATGTTCAATCCTGATGCGATCGCGCATAGCTAAAGGGTTTCCTTGACATCAGATGGCAATGGAAATTTATTAAATAAAAATGTTTTCATATTAGAAGCAAACACTTCAATTTTATTCATATTTATGTAGATTAGATTTGGATCTTTATAAAGGTTAGCATTTTTCGAAAGTTCCAAAACGCTGTGTTAGCATTTCCACTATACTATTTTTCCATTTTCCAAGTAAAGTTTCGTTGCCAAAACATACAAATCAAAAGATTAGACCCTCTTGAAGTAGAACTCACTCTGTATGCCGCGTCTCGATTTATCCTTCATCCAGAATCCGAATAAATTGACCCGACTAGTCTGAAATAAATTGATGCAGAAACGTTGCCTTGACTTTTAGTATTCTGTCCAACAGCTAGAGAGTTTTCGATGATGTATTCCAATACATGATAAACAATACAGAATACAGTAAATGGCTAAGTCTCCAACGTTGCGAATTGTCGACTTTTGACTACATTTATGATTCGGACTGTATTCATAAGTTTGTTTTATGTATTTTTTTGCAAAAGTACATAAATAAATTATTATTATTAGACTGGGATCAGAGGTCCTACCATAAGCTCTAAACACGATCCATTTTACAACCTAAACTGAACTGTTAAAGGGATGGAGCTATTTAGGGTGTATATCCATCCCTCTTTCTCACTCGATGATAAGGATCCTGGATTAGTATTCACACGGCCCTGCGTTCAAAAATAACCAGAGTAGAGTCGCTATTCCAACCGTTCAAAAATGCTTCGAGTTGCAACCCAGAGTCGTTCTTTTATAACTCGAGTAGCTACCCTAGAGTAACTCTAACTCCGAGCAGGGTAGGTTGATGTAAGCGGCCATAAATGACACTTGCTTCGCATTGACAGTTGAACTCTACGTTCGCGTTCAAAAATGCGAGCGTAGAGAATCTACCCTGATGACGTCATTAGAGTTAACTCTAACTTCATTTTTGAACGCAGGGCTGTATTAGCTGTATGTTCTTGCCTCCTCCACCTCGCTTCGTATTCCTCATTACTGAGGGTCGTTAAGTTCATGTTCGATTAGCTTCTGGTGGATGGTGTTTTACTGTTGGTGAAGGTTGTTGGAATCCGATGGATGCGAGACGTACAAGACCTATGCCCAACAGTGGACGTCTTTCAGCTGAAATGATGATCATAATTGTGATGGTGTCTCGCCACCAGTAAGAAAGTGAAAATTGTCATTTTATCATCATCATCATCATTTCAGCCGATAGACGTCCACTGCTGGACATAGACCTCCCCCAAACGTCGCCACAGCGAACGATCCTGTGCGTCTCGCATCCATCGGACTCCCGCAACCTTCACCAGGTCATCGGTCCACCTTGTAGGGGGCCTTCCGACACTGCGTCTTCCGGTACGCGGTCGCCACTCCAGAACCTTTCGGCCCCAACGGCCATCCGTTCTGCGAGCAATGTGCCCTGCCCATTGCCACTTTAGTTTGGCGATTCTTCGCGCTATGTCGGCAACCTTGGTTCTCCTGCGGATATCTTCATTTCTGATTCGATCACGCAAGGAAACTCCGAGCATAGCCCTTTCCATTGCCCTTTGGGTGACTTTGAGCCTTCTGATGAGGCCCATTGTGAGCGTCCACGTTTCGGAACCATATGTCATCACTGGCAACACGCACTGGTCATAGACTTTCGTCTTGAGACACTGTGGTATATTGGATGAGAAGATACCGCGCAGCTTCCCGAACGCTGCCCAGCCGAGTTGGATTCGACGGTTGACCTCTTTCTCGAAATTAGATCTACCCAACTGGACTGTCTGTCCAAGGTAGACGTAATCGTCTACAACTTCGAGTGCAGAGTCTCCGATCTTGATCGGAGTGGGTGCTACATGGTTATTTACCATGACTTTGGTTTTGTCCATGTTCATTTTAAGACCCACTCTTTCGGAAGCTCTACTGAGGTCATTGAGCATTGTGCTGAGCTCTTCCGTAGTTTCAGCCATGACTACTATGTCGTCGGCAAACCGAAGATGAGTGATGTACTCGCCATTGACATTAATGCCCAATCCACTCCAGTCCAGAACCTTGAAGACATCCTCCATTGCGGCCGTGAACAGTTTCGGAGAAATGACGTCTCCCTGCCTCACACCCCGCTGCAGGAGGATAGGTTTCGAGGTCTGGTCCTGCAGTCTGACTGACATAGTGGCGTTTTCGTACAAACACTTCAGCACCTCGATGTACCGATAGTCAATCTGGCACCGTTGGAGAGACTGCAGCACAGCCCAAGTCTCGATCGAATCAAAGGCTTTCTCGTAATCCACAAACGCTAAGCAGAGAGGCAGATTATACTCCTCGGTCTTCTGTATAACCTGCCGTAGCGTGTGTATGTGGTCTATGGTGCTAAAGCCTTTTCGGAATCCGGCTTGTTCGGGAGGCTGGAAGTCGTCGAACCTGCGCGCGAGACGGTTCGTGATGACTCTGGAAAACAGCTTGTAGACATGGCTCAGAAGTGAGATGGGCCTATAATTCTTGAGCAGGGCCTTGTCGCCCTTCTTAAAGAAGAGTACCACCACACTTCCGCTCCATGCCTGTGGTGTTTTTCCCTCGAATATGACGGAATCAAACAGCTTCTGAAGGGCCTTAAGGATCGGTTTACCACCCGCCTTCAGGAGTTCGGCTGTAATTCCGTCATCACCCGGTGCCTTGTTGTTATTAAGCTGCTTCAGAGCCATCCTAATCTCGTACAGGCTGACGTCCGGGATATCTTCGGTATAGTGTCGGGTCAACCTAGCTCTTGGGTCGTTTGCTAGATTCGTAGTGGGTTTTGTGATTGACGTGTATAACTGTCCATAAAAAGCCTCGATCTCTCCTAGAAGCTCCGATTTGGCGGATATGACTCTGCCATCTTCGGTCTTCAGTTTCGTGAGCTGGCTCTGCCCAATAGACAGATCTCTTGCAAACACCTTGGAGCCCTTATTTCGCTCAATCGCGTCTTTAATTTTTCCAGTATTAAAGTGACGGACATCGCGTTTCAAGGACTTAGAGATCCGTTTATTGAGCAGCCGATATGTGCACGCATCGTCTGAAGACTGCAGAATCATCTCACGCCTTTCCTTCATAAGCTGGAGAGTTCGATCTGTGAGCCTCTTGCTCTTATTTGTACGAGTCTTATAGAATTTAGACCCGACCGTATGGACAGTTTCCACGAACCCATCGTTGTATTCGTCCACAGAGCTTCCTAGGCATTCGAAACGATTTTGCAGTTCGAGCTGAAAGCTCTCGGAGTTTTGGATCCGGATCTGTGCAGGACGGAGCGTAGACTTCATCAGTCGAGATCTTTCAAGCTTGACATTGATATTCAATGTGCCTCTTACCATGCGGTGATCACTTCCGGTTTTCACCGCATTGATCACTGAGACATCATTGAATATTTGCTTCTTCGTCGACATGATGAAGTCAATCTCATTTTTTGTTACACCATCAGGGCTTTGCCAGGTCCACTTCCTATGCTCACGCTTTCTGAAGAAGGAGTTCATCATGTAGAGGCCCTCCCTCTCCATAAAGCTGGCCAGTAGGTGTCCCCGGTGGTTCCTACGTCCAAATCCAAATTGCCCCACTCGCAGCTCGTCACCGTCTCGTTTGCCCAGTTTCGCATTAAAGTCCCCCATGACCACGGTGAAGTGAGTCTTATAACCATGTATGGCTCTGGATACATCCTCATACATGGTCTCTACTTCGTCATCGGGGTGTGTCGAGGTCGGAGCGTAAACCTGTATGACCTTCAGCGAATATCTTGATGATATTCTGAGTATAAGGTACGCCACCCTGGTCGACACGCTTTCGATCTTCACCACATTGTTCACAAGGGACCTGTGGACGATAAACCCGACACCACCTTGGGACTGCTGGTCCCCCTCCCGAAAATAGAGCAGGTTACCAGATCTTAGGATTATCGTGTCCTCCCCCTGTCTTCGGACTTCGGATAATCCCACAATACTCCATCGTAACCCGCTCAACTCCTCCTCAAGCTCGGCAATCTTCTCATCGGACCGGAGTGTACGCGTGTTGTACGTCGCCAGGTCCAGTCGTCGACGGTTGATCGATCCCGCCCGGAGATTCTTAGCACCCCAGACCCCAGGGCTGCGCCCACGCCCGTCCACGCTAGCACAACCGCTGGAGTCACCGGGCACGTGGGGCCTGTTTCTCGTTGCATTATGCATTTGAGGGGGTTTGGACCATAACCCGCCACGCTGGTCCAGTGCGTGTTGGCGGGTCGCCATAGCCTCGTTCGTTTATCAGCAGGGTGCACCACGTGCAGGTGAGGTTGGCTTGGGTCCCGATAGGTGTTGATTGGGACCCCGTATACACCCCTATTTTATAGGTAGACATATTTATCGACTAGGTACACCTGTTCTAGCTGGATTTGACTTCACTTGTACTTAGCACTGCACTAAGTGATTTACACACGTTAACATCTAGGTGCGCTTTCAGATACCTATAGTAAAAAAATGTATCTGTCTAACCAGCTAACTTTATCATTACCTACTAACATTTTTTTTCTGATAAACTAAGACTTTACAGCCTAATATTTAAAGGGGCCCGCTAGCTATAACACGATACCTTATAGTACAACTAGTTGTCAGACCTTTAGTTTGTTTTAAGATTCCCTCGTGCGCCTATAACTGCTTAGACCTTCTCGCCAGTACTAACATTAAATAAAATTGTTCGAAAGCAAATAATCGTAATTCTACCAAGAAACGGAAACGTCTCGATTGGAGACCGCTGTCATTTACCAATCAACAGACATTGTATCATTGCAATACTACCAACTTCAAAACACAATCTATTCGCACAGTTTCTTATAGACTCTGCATCAACTGCACTTGGTTGCATCAATTCAAATACTGACAAATTAAATTGTACTTAGTATTCTTTGTCTTAAGGTTCAATTTACTATTTTTTTCCATCATTAGGGTTATTAGTTGAAGTGGGAGAGAGTGAAAGTGCTTTCGATACCCTTGCGTTTATTTTCAGTACGGAAATGCACAAACATTAATAATTACAAGCTACTGGTACCTTTGATGTGTACCGGTAAAAATAGCTGATTAGTTGAGGCCTACCCAATTGGTATAATCCTGTGTTTATTTTTGAACATTTTTTTATACATGTGACATCTCAGTTTAGTGTGTGCATCCTTATTCTGTTATTTGACAGTTTCCCCGTTTACTAGATTTGAAATGTTTCTAAAAATACTTTTATTTGCGATTATGAATAAAATTACTTTTTAATCCAAAATTTAAAAAGAATTGAGTCAACTACAATTAAAAATTTTAAAAGAGTCCTATCTATAAAATTGTCTATGTTCCAGTCTTAAAGGGTCAGTTTAGGATGACGAAATTTTTAGTAATATTTTTTTTGTAATAAAGAAGCACCTACCTGTGGTAGCTGCTTCTTTATTACAAAAAAAAAATCGTATAGTAAAAGTCGTAAGTATTTATAACTACAATGGAAAACGTCATTTTAGATTAAAATTTTAAAACATACAAGTCATATAGTTTACATATTTTTCATGTCATATTCTAGTGTCACCTTAAATATTCGTGCTGCAATAAATTATTATGCTTCTTACCATGTAAAATTCGGTAAAGAATGAAAAGTGAGAGTCGTATCGTTATCGTTCTTCTGTGTTACTTCAGACGTAATAGGCGCCATTTTGTAATAAACGAACAATGGTACATTGAAACCTCATAATGCTACGAAACGATGCACATCAAAAAGTCCAAATGACAAGATTTTCCAGAGAAAGTCTTGTAAACAGACCTCGACCGACAGTTGCACCGTGTTTTGTGAATAATGATACATAGTTTAAGTGCAAATGATAAAGAATTTCTTATTTGTATTAAAATAAAAAAACAATACAAAATAAGCAAATTATGAAATTACTTTTCATTTTGTTTAGCCTAATGCAAAAATGACTCCTAAGTGACATTCACAAAAATAATTAAAAAAAAAAATCTGCTGCTTAGGCCATAGAATTTATTATTCTATGGTCTATTTTGACAATGTTGTATTAAAATAATGCCGATACTTATTTTACACCAACACCATAAATAACTTCAAAGATCGCCATAGTGTGAACAAAACAATATCAATTCACATAAGATTTTATAACCATAACTATCTCAGAACAAAAGTTAATAAAATAAAACAATGGATAGAGCGCTAGATTATAATTTGCGCCAATACTCCAATTAAATTAGTTGTTGATATTTTAAAATGACAGTATATTTCCAAGGCTTAAAGCAACATCACGAGACGCAGTCGGGACAGTCGCCAGTTATCATCCACGATCAGCACTTGATTACTATACCTCCATTGTTTTGAAATGTTTCCAACCAAAGAGCACCTCACTAACGTAACTATTGCAAACCATTAAGTCATGTCGCGCGCTTTTCGAAATAGATACGGAAGAAAATCGCTCCCGAAACAGATTTAGATTCTGAAGCATCCAGTTATGTATCGCATTTAAAGTGCTGGCACAATAAAAGAGCTTTAACTTCTAAATCGGGAATGAGACATTTTATAATCGTTCAAACACGTCTATGCGAGGGGTGATTAAAGGTTGGTCGTTGTCCCACCATCCTTGGCATAAAGCCAGGATGCCAAGTCAGGGAGAAATGTTTGCCTTGTTTGCTGTTTGTAACTATTATTTTAACTGTCTATGGTCCAGTGTTCCAAATTTTAAAATTTAAACTCAACTGTCACGTTCTAAACCGTTGTGGCTCGGAATGAAAAAATGATATGTTACCGAGTTCAAAGAGATATTTTATGACGGGAGCTACCGAGGCTATTTTTAAATCGCTTCATCATTTGGTTGGGTCTTCGATCTGTAGGTACTCGGTCCATTAATTTTAATTAAGAAATGATTGAAATAGAGCAATAATAGCTTTTCGATCCATTAAATATCCAAATATTAATATTTTTATGAAGATACGAACGACCTTCCCTTTTCTGTGTGTTTATCGTTAGGTACCTATTAGAGATTCAGTGTTGCGGTTTAAGACATTTATTTCTCAAAAAGAATACAATTCAATTAATATGAGAAATACAAGTTATTCTTAAATACTAAAACGTTGACATGACAAATGTAGGTACTCAAATAAACTAGTAAGTATTAAATTATCTAAACACAGTTGATCTACTTTGACAACTTCGTATAAATAATATACTACTTCTTCAAGTAGCTGATTTTTCAGTAATCACTTGACGACTGACTGTAGTAGTTTTAGTGACTGGACAATAAATATGACTTTTAGGCATATTTACTATACAAAAACTGTTAAATATCGGCCTTTTAGTGAAAATGTAGCGACTGCCTCTTTCTACGATATTAAACCCTTCGAATCAATAAAATTCCTCGTTCCTTATTTTGTATAAATATTAAAAAGCCAGTTCAGAAAAACTCTTATCGCCGACTTGCATCGGACTGGCCCCTTTCCCCCATTTAAAACTGGCAAGTTGCTAGGGGAGAAATACTTTCAGCCATTCGTTCAGCTTACGTTTTATGTTATAATATGGCATAGAAAACGGAAGGAACTATGGACTTTGGTGGAAAAAAAGTGCAAACTGCCAGTCTATCAATACAATGTGCAGTCGATGTTTGAAGCATATCATATATCTACTATATGAATATGTCATATGTATATATCATATGTCTTGAATGTTTAATTCAAGACAATTTGAATTAATCGCATCCGTCACTATTCAAAACAAATTATAGGTACACCGTCACTTGATATTTAACTAGAAATAATTCTAATACATATACGTACCTATATAGCAAATTGCAACTCTGTTTTCATTGATCAACATTTTGTATCGAAAATTTCTTCTAGCGTATGTAAAATTTAGAAACTGTTCAAGAGTGGCGTGTCAATCGAAGCCAAGACGATATTGCATCCGAAAATGTCTCGCGAGCAACCCAAAAGTAGGTATATTCCGGAACTTCAGATCTCTTTAATAGAATGTATAATATTTCTCTCGTTTTGGCCGGCTCGACCTAACTCATAACATAATCGGCCATGTTCCCACTACGGCTGGGACTCAGGCTTCCTCTCTAGGAGAGGGAATAGGCTGTAATCCACCACGCGGGTACGGTGCAGGTTGGTTGTGCTGTGTTAAATTAAAAGCCAATCGGCATAACCTGACTGACTGAGCAGGTCTCATATCGACATGGCACCAGTCGGTATTGTCACCTGGGCAGAAAGCACTAACATTTCTTGAAAGTCGTCTTTAGCTAAACATTTGATAAAAACTAATAATGAACAATATGTCATCATCATCACTTCAGCGGAAATACGTCCAGTGCTGGACATAGGCCTCCTCCAAGTGTTGCCACAACGAGCGGTCTTGCCTGTCTCGCATCCATCGGATTCCCGCGACCGTTCATTGGTCCACTTTGTGTTAGGCCTTCCAAAGCTGCGTCTTTCGATACGCGGTCGCCACTCCAGTATGTAAGAAAAACAATATGTGATCTACAATAACTGAAACAAAAGCTTCAATAACATCAAATTTCACGATATTATTGCCAATACAAATTGATTGGAAGCAGGTTATAATTATGTTCAGCAAAAATTGATATTACTTATTGATTAGTTAAACCTGTCACACAAACAACTTGGCCACAAGGTTCCAAACCAAAATTTTATATTCTTTAATGGGAAATATGAAATGAAAAGTATAAACAAGCCCTTTGATGGTGATGTACAACGAGGAAATATTCATGCATGACAGTCAAATAAATTATCCATAGTTAAACCCTTTACAATTTGTCATGGATACCCAATGGGCGGTCACTGTTGTCAGTTTTGTCCTTGAGATAAAAAACCAAACAATTATTAGTATTACGTAATACCTAAATTATAAACTAAACAGAAATACGGAAAAGTTGAAAACGAATTTCAGTTATCAAACAATACAATGGAATAAAGTTAAGCTCTCTAATGAACTATAAAGTAAAATTTCACTCTATAATTCTACGCCAATAGAAATTATCCACGTAAAATTTGATATTTTTCCACAAAAATAATTCTCGCTAACTTCTTAGAAGACTTACAAATAGCCAAAAGCTAATTGAAAAGGACTACAAAGGTATCCAGTTGCTATAAATATTATGTTAGTAGAACCATTCCTTCCGTGGTCTGGCCTCACTTGTCGTCCATTTATAGGTCAAGGCCTGGGAAGCGGGAGAGGCCTGTGGCAGCCGGTGTCCCTGGCCTCACAGAGAACACTGTCCACAATATGAATCCATTTATTTGCTACAAGAGACTATGGCTATTGGTTTTTTTTTGTTATTCGATCTATTTGCTTGTTGAAATGAAATTATGATTTATACTGTTTTAAATGGAAAGGTTCTCTCGTTTTGTAGTAGGTCCGTGCTAGGTTTATCTTCATTTAGTGACATAGGTACTGCACACAATGAAGATGAAGATAAATCTGGCACGTTTGGACACTTCCAACCTTCACGATTTGAGTTTAGGTCTACAGGAACCTAAATACAAATTATGAAGTTGTATTGTCTATTGTTTCATTCACGGTTTTATTTTTATGGTGATCATGGCCTTGTGTTATATGAATTGAGGTCACTCTTTAAATTATCTAATAAAATTACATAGTAGCAAATAATTAGTTTATGTTTTGGATCAGTACTGAAGTAACGAGCTTTTTTTCGAACCAAATAACAATAAATTGCCTAGATTGTCTGGCAAGCAATAATTGCTAGCTCGGAGTAGCTCGGTTCGCAAATTGCTTGGACTCTCTCGTTCGTTTTAATTTAATCTCTGCCTAGGAATGAAAATATTTTAACTTTTTTCTAATGTACTTATCTTCTTAGTTTTCATTTTCTTATACATAAATAAGAGACGCGCCCCGGCTTCGCTCGGGTACAAATTATACACACAAACTTTATTCGGCCATTGCTCTTTCTATTTGTGAAAACTGCATCAAAATCTGTTGCGTTGTTTAGGGGGTAAATAGACAGACGTGGAAAGCAAGTTTGTTTTTTTAATAACTAGCTTTTGCCCGCGGCTTCGCTCCCGTCAACTGACTATTCTACCCTACTCTACCCTACATAAAAACCATCCTTGAACTTCAACGAACATTTTAAAAAAAGAATTGGCCAAATTGGTCCAGGCGTTGTTGAGTTATGCGCTTAATAACAACACATTTTGCGATTCATTTTTATATTATAGATTATATAAAATAATAATAATAAATCTTTTTTTGAAACTAGAAATAAATATAACAATTTATTTATGTACGATGATAGCTGCAATAGTTTGAAACTGAGGCGCAGCTATCAACGCCCACCTCCAGAAACATAAGAACAGGAGTAGTTCCATACATTATACATTACAATATTTACTTATCCTAACCTAAAGTAGTGCGTAGTGTGTATGTAGTGAGGGTTTGGAGTGGAGGGGTGTGTAAGGGTGTACCTATGTAAGGAGAGTGTATTTAGTATGACTTTGTGATGTTACATTTCGATAAGTTTTTCACTTTCATCAATTACAAGCCAACATTGCCAACTAAATGTAGATAAAAACTGAATATAGGTAATTTAAAGTTAATGAAGGGAAAGTCGTGCAAGAGAAAATGGCACCGGCACCTATTAAAAGGTATTTAAAGTTTATAATGGACGTCGGCTGTGCGATGAAATTGATTTTCCACAGAAATAGAAAAATTCAAGGTTTTGTAGAGATAAAGTCGTATTACAGTACCTAGGTCCAATTTGAATGTTAAGTGACGTCCGTTTTCTCATAAAGATCTTAAAATTAATGAAACTGAGAAAATGCATAAATAATGAATTAAATAATAAGGAATCTGTGAGTCAATGAATCAATTGCATACAGCCAATGCAACTCATCATAGATTCTGATGTAAGAATCATAAGAGGAAAAGGTACAGATCCATTTATAGCTTTTTTTAAAAAAAAAAGATGACAAGTAACTGACTATCGGAAGATTTTTTTTACCTTTAACTTTAGCCTTCACTGTCTCACTTCTGGGCAAAGACCTCCTCCAAATTCTTTTAGGTTTTCCTATGCTACAAAGTTCGGGCTCGCCAAGATACGTCGGCCGTACTTTTTTTGTACGTCGCACTATCGCAATAAATAAATAAATAGCATTTGTATAATGTTTACAAACAATTTAAATCGACCGTGACCTTGTGTGCGGTGCAGGCGACGTGACAGACGGATAGCCACAAGTTCAACATTTATTATTATTGATTTGGCCTTCACTAAACGTAGTTTATGCAGTTGATCCTAGTTTAAATATTTTACATGTGAATGGTGCAATTTAACCTTTGATTGGTGCGGTTGGTAGATAATTGTTACTTGGTAGCAACTTTTATTTTATTGTGCGGAGTTTTGGCAGGATTGTTTCGAGTAAAATTCAGTGGCTGTTTTAAATTGTTTAGTTTGTCATAATAAAATAGAAGATGTCCATCACCTTCTGTTGGAGTGTGTCAGGAATGAGTCTGAAAGAAGTTCGTTAATTAATGAATTAAATATAAATAAGCTAGATTTAGGTATATTTAACGTTATTCTAACCAAACCAATGTCGCCAGAAGCTATTTTAGTTTACTCACTAGTTACTCTGTAATTGTGATGTATTTGGGTAAGGCTACGATGGAACTGATATAACAATTTGTTAAAAGTTACTTAAATAAATTAAAAAAAAAAAAAATATTCACAAATTAATTTCTAGAGGATATTGTGATGTGTAAGAATTTTATTGTAGTCAGCGAAGATTGCCAAGGAGGCTGACTCAATACATTTTCTGCAAAATGCTACGAACACATTAGAATTACTATCGGATTTGATGCGGTTTCCACTAATAGAAAGAGCAATAAACGTGGAAGGTTTGTGTGTATAATATGCCCCGAGCGAAGACGGGGCGTCTCACTAGTTTATTTTAAGTGTGTTAATTGTATTTTTGAATTAATATACAGTACGAGTATGACTATACTTAAAGTAATTTATGTTGCTTTTAGAGCTTGTTAGATATGTAGGTAGCAGTTACCAATTTCAGAATTGTTTGTTACTTATCGCATATTCTAAAGACAATCGAACGTCGCACTGACTCAAGAATCGTGTTCCACGACAATAAATCGCAAACAAAAAGAAATAACGTTCAACGATGTTGCATCAAATATTCAAAATGGCATTAGAATGGCGACTCTTGCTTCATACGACCGACTATCTTAAGCGTTGCACACGCGCTGACCCGGAATCTCCAGGAACAACTAGTTCGAATAACATCACCAATATATCCTGACCTTTCAGTGCACAGCAAAGTCCAATAACTTTAGATATGGCGAAAGGTCTTACAAAATGGTAACACATTCAGCTTCACCATCTATTTTTGAAAACGTTCTTATTTTAATTTTAAAAATCTGATTGCATTCAATGTTCCTTATACGAAAAGGTTCCTCGGATTGCCAATTTAAAAAGTTTGACGTATCGGTTGCGTTCCATTTTCGTACGTTCACGATTTTCGCACGCGATAACTTTCGTTTTCGCTAAGCCTGGCGTCAATTACATCAACCTAAATAATATACAACGACAGTGAAATTGTTGTCCACTTTCCCGCGTAGCAGCGATGCGATTAATTAATGTCGCATTACGCAGCTGACAATTATGACACCGAATTTGACGCTGTAATCCTATGCAAATCTCATTTTGCATCCATTTATAACGTCTACAATTTGCACTTGCGAGTTGCATTGCGAATTGTGATAAATTAATGTAATTTCAATTTCTTAATCACGATTTTAAAGTATGATTTTCATATTACGAGTAAGTATGATTTCACACGGTGAACGGTGAAGGAAAACATCGTGAGGAAACCGGCATGTCCTAGAACAAAAAATTCGAAGACATGTGACATCCACCAACCCGCACTGGGCCCGCGTGGTGGATTACAGCCCATTCCCTCTCGTAGAGAGGAGGCCTGAGTCCCAGCAGTGGGAACATTATAAGGCCGACTATGCTATGCTATGCTATGATTTCACATAATATGTTAAGCAATTAGTTTGGCAAGCTCAGAAATCAACAATTTATTATTTAGGTAGTGTACATATCACATCTATGTTCTAAGTTCTACCTAGGTATCTTTTTGACATTAGGAACGGCTTAAGCTGTTGATCCCCGCATTAACGCCGGCGTTCACGCGCCATTGTCTTACTATTGTGTCTCTAATTACGCGCTCAAAAGGTTAATTACTTCGACAGATCTGTTTCCATTGTGTAATGTGCTAGTAGGTACAATACCTAAGATAGAATAGAATAAACTTTATTAGACACCAAAATAGTAACAATTTCACATAAACTTAAATCTCCCATAGATTTAAGTCTTTTAGAATAATATAAATAGATACTATGGTATGGTCTATGGTTCCTATGATACTAGAGCGAGGAAATGTAGATAAAATTTGTATGTGGCACATCTCCAGGTACATCTAGGCATCCAGTTCTTGCCATCGGCATCGTCGAAATATCTTTTTCAAATAACCCAGATTCTACGACACGTCCAATACAATTCTATAACCGTATATTCTATATCTAGATCCCGTATTTTCCACGTCGTATTGCCGGGGAAATAAACAAGTGTATTTCTGAATTCTTCAGTTAGAAATGGATCTTTAAAGAGTTTTCATGCAGTTTATAGATAACTAGCAACCCGCTTCGACTTCGCATAGGTGCAAATTGAATTGACCTTGCTATTAGTGAATATCTCATCAAAATCCGTTGCGTGGCTCCTAACGCATCAGTTAGCGGTTAAAGACACAGACATACACGTAAGTGTCTTTTTTTTCATACTAAGTGGAAAAGATACAAATACTAAAGATAGATAATTATATATTCTTGTACACCAAAAATAAAAATTACCTTAGGAATTTAAAATTAATAGGGTGTCACAATGGGCGGTCTTATCGCTAAAAGTGATATTCATAATCGTGCTAACACACAGAAAGTAGCACAATCTAAAGTCCAATGCCCTGCATGAATTCTACAAACACTACTATATGTCTATTTAATTTACGAATAAACGTTTTTCTTTCTTTCTTTCTTACAGTTCCACTGTTGACAAACAACATTTACTATGCAAACATCTTTCCTTACTACCAGACCAAAACGGCAGTCAACCTCTAAACATTGTTACCATACAGCGAATCTTCTGATCCCACGTCAACGACCTACGCCATTGCACTACCATTCAACATCAACCATCATTACTTGATCCTTTCCCCACACTCTTTCTTCCAAACCCATCCCACAAAGATGAAACTGAAAGGAACATCAGAGGTCTTGAGAAAATGGCGTAGACTAGCGTAACACCGACGGTCTCATAGAAAATGCAAGAGATCACGATGACTCAGTCTCGTAACAGAGGGGCTTCTTGTTCTTAATCTAAGCGATATTATGCATATATTATGTAAGACAATATATTGCTTTATTGGTTATTGCGTCACGGTTAGATCTGTAATGGGGAAATGCTTCCTTATTGCAACTTTGCGCGTCATGCAATGTTTCAAGAATATGACATGCAAAACAACTTAGATCACGTGATGAGTCACCGTTCTCAAAAGTTCTTACAATGTAGTAAATAATTCAAATACAAATGGTCTAAATACAGAAAGAACGAAGGAGAAACGGGTAGATAAATTTGTGAGGTACAAGTAAGTAGTATGTAGATAGTATCGCATTTCCACACATTTGAATTCACAACGCAGCTGCTCCTGTTGTGAATCTTTGATCCTCGTTACTAAGAAATTACTACATGCTGCTCTAATGCAATTGCATATTGTAGATCGCAGTCAAGTTCTTGGAAGCCAATCCAAAACATAACGCCTTTTACAGTAAGTATATTAAACAATTTATAAAAAATTCGCGGCATGCACGCCATTCACCAATCAATATCTATTGAGAATTGAAATTTAATTGAAGCCTAGATGGAGTTTCAGTTTCATTGAAGATAAATTGAAGTGTTACGAATTTGATCTCCATCCTAGACAGTATTATTTCAATATGATTCAATTTATCAAAACAGCTTTTCTTTGTTGAGTGAACCTTAGAGTGCCTAAATTATAATAACCAAGTTAGGTATTGCCATCTGGGAATATTCTTCATCAATTTTTTTTTTTACCTTTTAAGTCATCTAATGTTTTCTTTCACTCTAGGATAGAACAAGAAAGCGCATCGGTCTTTTAAAACTACCTAATTTTAAGCCTATCTGTGTCCTTCATTTGCTCTTTGCTTTCTAGGACCATGGTCACTCTTTCTCCCACAATTCTTCATCTATAAACTTAGTATTAAAAAGATAAAGTTCGAATTTGATGTCTATGTGGCATATATCTGGAACCACTACTTCTATTTGAAAACTTTTTCACCATTTCAAAGGTACAATGTATTCCCGAAGCAATTAGGCCATATAAATTATGTATACCTGAGCAAATCCGGCCTGAGTGCGACGCTACTTCAGACATAAAATCGTGTCTTACCAGACATTCAAGCGTGTAACAATATATTATATATATTATATCAGTCTCTTTTACAATTTCTCTATGAACAGCGAATATAATCTTCAATAAAAATTGTACATATGGGCTTAGGGATCTGACCCGTTGTAGTTTGTATTGGTTACCGTATGTAGTTAACATAATAAGTTGATAATTATAAAGAAAGTAGCGCGATGTAGTCGCTGAGCGACAAATCCCTTTAATCAAATAAAAAAATATAATGTATCTTAATAATGTAATTGCTCATCTAGTCAGTTGTCAGATACCACATCGCTAAGAAAGTTTTTCTTAATAGCTTGATGTGTTTTGTGCCGGGTCTTTCTTAGCTTGTACACGCCTACGCCACCACATTAAACTAAAGACGTGACCTTACACAAACGCGGAAGAACATATATAAAATAGTCCGAAAACCACTATAGGCCAGTTGTTTGGACCAGATGCAACACCCTCACCTCTCGTCGGAGGATCCTCTCTCTTCAATGGAGGATTGCGGGACACTCCTCCTTCTTTCGTTACCTCTATAGGCATATTGCCCCCAAAATCTTCGCTATTAATTTAAAATTTGACAATTTTATATATAGGAGAGTGTTATGATTTTCCATTCGTGTTTACGCAATCAGAAATCATCTTAATGCTCATGTTTTAGTAAGAACAATAAGAGTAGATCAAAAGGATAAAGAAGCAATTTCTGACGGGAACACCCAAATACTCCGAAATATTTTATTCCGAATTTCGATATTCCGATTTTCAAAAGTCCGAATTTCATAATACCTAAAAATTATAATGTCTATTATTAAAAATCACGAAATTTATTTTACCGAAAGTCGTAAATGCGATTTGTTAGTTTTCCGATTTTCATACGTTCGAAGAATCAAATGCTCGAAGGGTTCTCGGTCCGAAAAACGATATTCCGATTTTCAATACTTCGAATAAACTAAAAGTCAACATGTTGTGCTACAAAATTTAGGGTCAGAAACGAATCGCTGCAAAACCGACTTCACGCAGTCTTGTTTGCCCTACCCCTAGAGTGTAATTTAAACCCGCGTAGGCGCGGAGGGGTAGGGCGGCCCGCGAGCTGAGGAGCAGGTGGTTTGAAGGCCCGCCGCCGCGGCTGAGGCTGGCCGGCAAAGCCGGCCAGCAAGCCGAAGCTGCGGTGGTGAGCGTTAAAACCATCTGCGACGATAAGCTCGCGTGGGGCCGCCCAAACCCCGCAGCGCCGGAGCCGTGACAGAAACAATGATTGCTGCATTTTGCATGCCTGCTTGCATGCTGCATGCCTGCTTTCATGCTGCATGCCTGCTTGCATGTTGCATGCTTGCTTGCATGTTGCATGCCTGCTTGCAAGTCGCATGCTTGCTTGCATGCTACATGTCTGCTTGCACGCTGCATGCCTGCTTGCATGCTGCAAAAATCCCCTGCATGCTGGAAAACGCATCTGTCATTAGTTTTTTAATTCTACCCCCTCATACTACGACCTCTGACGAGCATTTATGTGTTTATTTGTCTTGCTATACAGTATTATGAGGCGTTTTTATTTCGGAATTTTATTAATCGGTATTTTAATAATCGGAATTCGTATTTTTGATGTTTCGAATTATCATTAAGTCGGACTTTTTGTTATTCGATCTATTGAAACTCGGTATTTTGAGAATAGTAATTATAAAAGTTAGGAAAATTGAAATTTAGGAATTATAAAAATAGGAGTAATGATAAGTCGGAGTTGTTATATTCGGAATTTTGAACCATTCGGAATTATGAAAATCGGTATTTTGAAATTCGTATTTGTGACTGTCGGAATAAAGTTTTTCGTATTTATGTAGTGTACCCATTTCTGACACAAAAATATTAGTACAATCCATGTCTTCATGACAGCGTTAGGATGACGTGGGACAGCACAATACGGCCATTTGCGAACGTTTCCGGGGAACGGCGTCTGATGGACGATTGAAAAGACGGCTTCATTACGTAGCCTTAACTGCTAATGGATGTTCGGTCTAAGGCTTGTGTTATGATGAAAATCGTCAACAAGATACAGCAAATTTTACATGAACTGGACATATAGAATTTGCTGTTTCTTCTTAGTATAGTCCAACAAACAACAAGCTCAAAAAGTTCGTTTAAATTTTGTTAATCACTTGCAAGTTCTATTTTAGTGCTCAAATCAGATTTTACACTTAGATACTCAATTCCAGTGATTCCATTCTGAGCGGTGGTGACCCAGTGGCAACGGCCCCGACTTACGAGTTGTAGGTTGCGGGTTGGGTCCCAGCCAGGCACATTACTTTTTGTAATTTATTTCATCACCACTGCTCTCTAAACGGTGAAGGAAAACATCGTGAGGAAACCGGCATGTCCAAGAAATAAAAATTCGAAGACATGTGACATCCACCAACCCGTACCGGGCCCGCGTGGTGGATTACAGCCCATTCCCTCTTCTAGACAGGAAGCCTTGGTCCAAACAGTGGGAACATTAAAAGGCTTATTATGCTTATGCTTAATTGCTTACTCAATTTCAATATTCAATAAGAGGGACGATATGTACCTACTGATAATCTGTTGCTACAGAAAATGAATGAAAATTAAGCAAGGAAGTCAATTCGTAGAAAGCCTTGTTGTATCTACGTAGCTGTGCGGTGTGTGGTGTGTTTGCAGCAAGTCTTAAGTAACACCCCTCGTTAGTGGCGTCCCTCTTGAGTGCAGAGAGCGTGAGAATACATATACATATGGCATATATACCAACAACAACGTGTACCTTGAGTCTCAAAGACTACTCTAAGTTTTGTAATTATTGTCACCTCTCGAATATGCAAGCAAACACGACACTTTATGAACGTGTAGACGTTCATCAAGTATCATATAAATGCGCTTATGACAAGCCATTAAAAGTTACGAAACTTTATGAGCATAGTTATCTCGACATACATAATAACAATTCTAACTTCAGCGTAACTTATTCAAGCAAATAATCTAGTGAGCGTCCGTGCCATATTTTCGGCTTACACAACTAATGAGTTCAGTAAAAAAAAAAGATTTCTCAGTCAATATGGCTGCCTATTCTTACGTAAACGAACTTTCTAATGACCAGAGCAAAAATGTGACGATCACCCATTATTTGTAATAAAAAGAATTAACGATAGTTATGCATGATAAAAACGCTATAAACCACGGGGTAAGGTGTAGTTATTATATAGCACTAGATTCACAATTACGATAGTGAAACTATGAGGGGTAATTGCATGTAAAGCACCGCGAATCGTGATGAAAGTTGACAATATTTTAAATCAGGTCATCGTTTCACAGTTTTATGCTTTTCTTTGTCTAATGACAGAAACTCGGCTCACAAAGATGGACGCTAAACTTTTCTTTTTATCGTCCAAAAATGAATGACAATGCGGGAAAATAGAGAAATGGCTAAGATAAAAACCCTTGGGGAAACTTATCAGGAATCGGGTTTTACCCTCTATTTAATCGAATAGGGATGATAGGCTTTTGCAGGCAGGTTATATGACTATCAAACAAATTCTAGCATTCTCTTAACTACGTTAGGGTTAACTTCCAGTCTGACCGAATGCAATACCAACGTATTTAAGCAAATTAATGCACTACTATTTAACTCTAACATTCTATTCTGAAATAGATCTCTTTTATCCAGCATTAGTGCGGATTTTAAGTGTGCATGTACTCCACGGTTCGTTCGCAGCGAATACAAAGGAACTGCGAGTGATGGGCCTAAGCCGGCAATTTTATTAAGGCCCCAACACTCATGGGCCATCTTCCTGTTCACCGTTCTATAACACTGGACATGCTTTATGGGTCACGCTTAACGAACTACTAGCGACCCATTTTGCTCGGACATTTTGGATATCGGATATCCCTGAGCTATTTCTGTTTGTCCCTTTACGCAAAAATGTATCGTGATCCTCATATATCGTTTAGGTTCCCGTTTAATTTCGTTACAGTCATATCTATTTTTGGGTTGATATGAAATAAATTGGATTCTTGTATTATTGTAATAAGGTTTACCTTGTTATTTTAGGTAAAATGCAGAGGCGGATCGTGAAATTGTTGGGCTCTGGGCTAACACTACTTGGGGGCCCACCTAAGTAATCGAATTAATTTGCATTTTGTTAAAAATAAGTTTATATTTTTACTGAAGTGTACCGATCACTATAGAAATGTCGTCCTAATGGAACAAGAAACCTTCAACTGATCGTGAGTTACTATAGCTAACTTGAAAGTCTTTAAATATACTTCGTCTTGTGGTTTTCTGTAAGAGATTGCCCTGTGCGATAAGACCGCCGATTGTACACTTAGTTTTTGTAAATGTTTATCCTGTCCACATTATGGGGTGTACAATAAAGTATATAATAAATAAATAAATACTTTGATCACAGGTCAAACTTGAACACCAACGTTGAGCGCTTGTAAACCATTGGCCCGCCATATTAGTAGCGATATCAATGACTGCTTCCATAATTAAACAAAACAACTACAACAATTTGTTTAAAAAAAAAGGTTTGTCAAATAAATTAAGCCGTATTGTACCTAGATTGTTTTTAATGAGGACTGGGGGCCCCTTATATTCCTGGGGCCCTGGGCTGCAGCCCATTTAGCCATTAAGTAGATCCGTCCATGGTAAAATGGCTAGAATGATTGGTTTTTCGAAATTGAGGAAAAGGTTCGTTTAACGCATAACATGCCGATAGTATCTATGATGATTTATGTCTACCTAAATTCTTGAGCAATATTGGATGTGTTCTTCTGAGAACACATCCAATATTGTCCAAGTAAAATGGAAAAACTTCGTTGGTTGTCTATCCTTTTCCAGGCGATATACTCACTCAAACATGCAATCATTTCTTAAACGTAGATCAATATGATAAGGACATAAAGTTTTCTAGTTCTTCACGAAATAATGCTATTTTTGTTCGTAGGTCTCCAGGAAGTGAGGAGAGCGATAAGAACACAAGTGATGCAGTGACCAGAATACCTCCACATTGTCATATCACAATCAAATGTACCAGAGAGGTAAGTACCTACCATTAAGCACTCATCATCATCAATCTTAGACTACTGCTGAACATAAGGCTCTTTGATTGCACGCCATTTAACTATATCCTTAACTATTCTCATTCAGCTGTTACCGTTATGGGCATAGGGGACCCCGCTTCTAATAAATCCTCCTTTACCCTTCTCGGTGATAACCGTAAAAGATTGCTGATTAGATACTTTTACGAGATTTTTCCATGGTATCTGTGAATTTCGTTCAACTTATGCAAGTGTCCCCATGTGTTAGTAGGAGCGTTTTGTGCTTCTGACGGTTTCAAGAATCTTTGTAAATTGTTTGTCTTTGTTAGAGACTTCGATCAAGTACCGAAGAGGAAAGAGACAGTTCCTATAGCGTTTCATTTTCGGCTACCACCCGTCCAATACACAATTTTTGCTCTCTCTCAGATTGCAGGGTTCAACGGTCTATCAGAAGCCGTCCGTCGTCTAGACTTCTCGTCTGCCGTGCGTGATGTTCGTCGGTTCAACTACATCTGCGCGTTGTTAGAACTGCTGGTAGGAGGTCAGAGGCTGACGCATCTGCCCGGCGCGGCGCAGAAACTTTTACTGTCCATGTTGGAGCAACTTGCTGATCAAGGTTGGTTCTACATTATGTACTTACAAGTGAACCCTGCTAAAGAATTAATGTTCCAAACCTATTTTGGGCAATAATAACCGAAGCAAACGGAGTAACCTGGCAAGCGGTGATGCGATTGGCAATGATGCACACTTGCCTTGTAGGAAGCTATTCTCTTGAGAGTGGGACAACACTTCTAGTGCAACTGGCTCTTTTGCCAGTACCTACTTGAATACTGGCTGTTGCCAGAATCCTATCAAATGTAGACTAGTAGATCCAATCCAGCACGTTACTTTCTTTGTTAGCTATACTTATCTTTTTTTAGCTATACTTATCTCTAAGTATTCTCTAAATCTAAACCGTATCCTTATTTCCAGTGGCAACCTCAAAACAAAATCTAAATGCTCTCCGCGCGCTAGTGATGTCGGTGTCATCAGCTCGTGAGTCAGAAAAGCGCTCGTGTTGGGGCCGGCCGCTCGGCTCCCGCGCCCTCTGGGGACACCACGACCATGCTATCGCCAGAATCAACTGCATCGCCAACAGTATTAGGATACAAGAGGTACGTACTAAAGGCAGACCTAGATGTTAAGTGCTTGTATGATATCGATATCATCAGGCCGTGATTTAGAACAGCGCTTGTATAGGAGCCTGCCGCTCGGTCATCGCGCATTCTGGGGTCACCACGAATACGTCATCGCCAGGATCAAACAGGTCGCTAATAGTATTACTTTAAAAGAAGTATGAAGAAAAAGCAGACCTAACTAGAAGTCAAACTTTGTTTGGGATACAGCAGTTTAGAACAGCGAACCGACATCCTTCAATCACACAATCGGTTCCTAGATAGATTTCCATATTGGTCACATGGCCACTGTAGTTGTTTTTGTTTTGTATTTCTACTATAGATACTAAGTACCTAAATAGGTGTTTGGAGATGAAAAATCGATGATAGGAGTGCAAGTATTTATAAAGAATCATATTTATGATTCTATCATATATTGTCTCTATTTGTCCTACCCATCCACGATCCATTTTAAAATAAGCTCTCTTCTACATTAAATTTTACCCTGGTAAATATCATAACTTTAAAAACAAAAGCTCCGGTATATTTTGGACAGCAATTGAACAATCTATCTTGCACAATCGCCAGGGAACAGCTCATTTAATGCTATTTTCTGTTAAGGGCATTCTGGCACTGCTCCAAACGGTCTGAGCACTTCAATGTGCGACCGTTCGGAGTACGCTAGTTGTCAAATCAAGATGGACGTTACGTCTAACAAAGGGGTTTGTTTTCAGCCGGGACCAGAGGTAGTGCCTAAACTTCACGACTTGCCTGAGGAGTGTATCAGAGAGATTCTGTTGAGGATATCGGATCACAGGGACTTAGATGTAAGTAGAACTATGAAAAAGCTAATTTAAAACTACATTTTTCTTCTCACTTAAAAAAACCATGTTGTCTTAGAACCAGTAGCGACATCTCTATCGCCACATAGAAACTACATTACAAAATCCTGCATCGCAGTATCATAATTTCTCCTTGCGATTAGAACATATAGGTCCGAAATCAACTATCGGGCAGTTGCCCAGACCAGACACAACACCCGTCTGGTCGGAGGATTCTTCTATTTTAACGGAGGTTTACGGGACTTTCCTGTTCCTGACTTCTAAAACATCAACAACAATACAATGATTCCTTCATATCAGATTTTTGACTGCTGCTCAATTTTATTTTGACTTAAATAAACTTTAGACTTTTCAAGTAACAACGTACTTTTTACTAAAGCTTGTTTATCATTGCCCAGGCGGCATCATCAGCATGGACAGTAATGGCATCAGTGTGCACGGAACAGCGGATCTGGCGCGAGCTGGTGACCTTCCACTTCACTCAGCAGCAGATCGACGCCACGCTGGCGAAGAACAAGGACGAGGTTGTGGATGAGAAGGACTTCGACTGGAAGAAGCTGTTCCATCAGCTTAGGAAGTAAGTCGAAAAATAAAATGAGATCAGTGAGAAGTTATTGCAAGTCTACTTGGGACAGTGGGCTTAAATTATTCGTTATCTGCATAAAAGATTTTTTATGCACACAACTGTTACATAACTTGCAAAATGAAATCTGAAAAATAATAATAATAGATAGTTACCGGCATAACCAAATTTTAGTGTGAACTAGTTTCGCCTAGGCCAAACCAGTTCTCCCTACACGCGCGGAGCCCCGCGGGGTTCCTATTTCTCGGTGGTTTCAAAAAAATAACCACGAAGACTAAGCTCTGCTCCGCTTTCGCCTTAGCCTTTTAACTGGTCCGTGTCGGGGTGCCCTAAAATTCCGAACTCGATTCACTCACTCTTGGACTAATATCGCGGATTTAGCCCGGGCGAAGCTAATTTATCCTAAAATCTGGTTTAGCCGGTAATATACAGAAAAACATCTGAAATTAAATGGCACTTTGCTAATTACTTCCATTTCCAGGTCCTACGGGCTCCGAGAAGACGCCCAATTCGCCGAGACCCTGTCCCTGTGTCGCCACTGCAAGTGCCTGTTCTGGCGCTCGCTGGGGCACCCGTGCATCGCGGACCAGTGCCCCGAGTACCGCGAGCGCCTCAAGGAGGCGGGCGGCCCGCTGCCCCCGCACCCCGTGCCACCGGCGGCCTTCCTTAAGTTCTTTTCTCTTTAAATCACTATACACTACTCGAAGACGACTCAAAACTCTGCAAGCAAGCAAGCTGCAGACTTACTGTGCACTCTTTGACAACCAACATTATTTGCAGCTGTATGTCAAACTATGACGTGATTTTTAAACTGGCAACATTTATCATCACGTCAAATTTAAAGGGGCAATTCTATAGTTCCCTTTCACCACTGATTACATTTTACAATAAATACTGCAAAATTCATCGAGATATAAGTACTAACGTACTAGAGAAGACACCGTAAATTCCTACTTTGTCTCGTTCAACTGCGGCGATCGCGCCGCACTTTGTCGAAGAAAACGCGTAAGTGCCGTGATTTACATGGCGCTTAAGAACTTTTTGCCGAGAATAAATACACTTCCGCAGCAAATCTAGCGCTGTGGTAAATTAGTTATGGTTTAGACGAATTGTTATTATTTTAGCGCTGCAGTGAACTAAAGATTCAAATTACGAAAATAGGACAATTCAGTTATTTGACGTAGCTTCTCTAGTACGTTAGTACTTATATCTCGATGGCAAAATTGTAATTTGTGTTGTGCTAATGAAACTTAAATCAGTATTGAAATGTACAAAGAAATGGTCGATTTCAAGCCACAACAAGTACATCACAAGTTTTGAGAGTCATACTAAGGAAAATTAACATGATACTGAGATGCCTACTAAATGCGATTCATAATACCTTTGGTGCTTTGTCCAGTATTTTTTAAAACGTGTATCAAATGAAAACTTGTAGCACCCTTTATTATATAAAATATCAATGACTGACTAAGATCTCGGGCGTCAGGCCTACTTTGAAATATAATATTATTGATTATATCAGTGCTATTCATATAGGAAATGAATTACTTAAACTCTACGTACGTATTAATATAAAATATGGACGGCAAAAGATTTCGACTTTATCTTACACTTATGTATAATGTCATTATTTGACTTGTGTCAACTAAAAAACATCTAAATTAACAAACCGCTCATCTGCCAGAAAAATCACGTAATTACATTTTAACCATTTTTCAGAAGCTTTTTATAGTTTGGAGACAAAGATTTAATATTGTTTAATGATATGGATTACTTATTGTTTTCATTTATTTAATTTTAAAAAATACTAAGATGTAATAAAAGAAAAAAAATACTAAGATGTTTAAATTTCTACTTTTCTGCAACTGAGTAATTTCCATTTTTAAAGAAAAATCATTAAAATATTTCAACAAATCTAAAAACTATGGAAATTTAAAGTTACGCTTATAACTTCGTTTCACGCGGAGCTCCAATGTGTGACGTCACACGACCCTTTACTACCACAATAGTAGACAATGGCGCTGGTAAAAAAAAACTGCCAATAAATTTAAAATAATATTATGCAGTTGCACATAAAATAAATATGAAGAGCTCATGTGCGACTTAGAAACTTTAGTACAATTGAGTGATTTATGGTGCGACGATTTCATCTACGTCAAATGACGACACACTCCTGTGAGATATAACAAGCGTTGTGCGTAAACAATACATTTATTGATGAATTTGAAAAATATTTTCACTTATTTATTAATGGTGATCTATATTTTAAATCCATTTTGTTAAACACTTCTATTGGATGAGCAATACCTAGATGTTTTTTGGTATCTGTATACTTAGGTAATTCTTTTGCCGTGCGTATATTTAAAGAACATAACATTAAATGATACTTTTATGTAATTGACTTTTATATGCGAGTAATATAAAATCTTTAATTAAGGATTAAATTCCTATAATTTCTTATGTTACTACGGCATAAGTAAATGATTTTTGACATAATTTTTAGCTATGGTTTGTGATCTATCGCGAGATGAATATGTGTTCCATTGTAGCTATTTTCTATTCATATTGGATTTTTTAATGTATTGAGAATTTAGAAATAGTAAAGTAGAAAAACTTGTTTTGTATTAATAAAGCTATAATTATTTCCAGCCAGTTAAAAGTGTTGCCATGTTACAGCATTTCTTTTAAAAAATAGTTATGCATAAAGATTAATATCTTTATAAATATTGGCAACACTACCAGTGAATGTGACCAAAAAACATTTAACCTTGCTTTGTTTGTTAAGAATATAATATGTTATGTTAAGGAATTACTTTGTTCACCTATTTTTGTTTGCGCACGCACTTAATGCTTATAATATAAATAAAATAAGCATTTAAAAATAATTAAAAAAAAGTTATGTGATAATTCCAAAATTATATCAGTAGTGTGTTGTAATCGGTATTTACTATTTATCTATGTGTGTTGTTTGTTATGTTTAAATGATTTTTTATATTAGTTGAAAATATAAATTAAAATTAGCCAGGTTCAATTGCAGATCACAAGTAAATAAAGAAAAGTATCAACTATATAACAAGACAAGCGGTGTCTGGTAACACTAAGGACTCTGGTGTGTTGCCATTCTAAAAAAAATTGAAATGGAAGATTTAAAAAAAATTATAATTGACTTGGTTGTAACAAGCTATAAACAATTTTGAAACTATTTAAACTATCCTTGGTTTTGAATAAGTATATTGACTAACAAATTGAATACCATGACTTAAATGCTTTTAAATTGTGTGCTTGCATTTAAATCACACACTATGTATTTTGATTTGTGTTAATTTTCAACTACCCACATAAAAAAAAATACTGTGTAAACAGTACTTTAATATCCGTGATAGTTATATCATTATAATATTGTAGATTAGACAAACTAGTTGAACTTAATGCAAGAATTTGACGAGACCTTTTTGCCTTCAACAATGGTTTACGATAAAGACTTGAATCGTCAAATTCTGCAGCTCTAACTCAGTATTTATATCACAATATTAGTAGATTAATAATAGGCTTGAAAATTAATAAAATCGTAAAAATACAATATGAGTGTGCAGCTAATAGATCTGTAAGAAAGGCAATATTTTATTACACATTGATAGTTGCATGTTTAAGGAAATTATTCTAAGGTCATTAGTAAGCTCACTTCGGAAACTAAAACTGTTGTATATGGTGCATTAGGCTTAAAGTACTGTTTCAAAGTTCTGTCCATCACAGTAATGTAAGCTATCTCTGTGATTACTTTTGAATCTGAATGCAAAATTATTTACTAAGTCTGAAATTAGATATTTCTAATGTGTTGTAGACTGTATTTATTGGGATGCCAGCTTTTACAAAACTGTATAAAATCAAACAAATCTGCCCAATCCCAGAATTGGACAATGCAATAATTGTCCAATTCTGGGACAAATGTGTTTCTTGAGGCAACAAATATATTTGTATTGACATCATCATCAGCATTTCAGCCAGGAGAAACTGGTCTGATGACATATTTTGCATTTATTCGGGCACTTTTCATCTAGCATTTGATGTTGTATAATTCATTAATTGAAGACTAGTCAGTGAAGAGGAGAGATGAAACACATGTTACTTGAAGAGTTATGAGTACACATGTGCTTGGATGGAGGGAGGGCAAAGAGATGGAATGATTTGTGAGGAGTGGAGTGATAATTATGAAAGAAAAGGGAGTCAATGATAGCTTGACAGTCGACTTGACAGGACAGAACAGGAGAAAAAATGTGTTGCAGTAACCACAAGTAACAGGGATTAAAGCAGGTGGATGATAATGTTCTATGGCTCCTATAAATACAGTATAATCAAAATGTTCATTGTATTGTGGTAGCGTAGTTGTTGATATTGTGATATTTTAAGATAAATTTATTATTAATATATAATAAGCATTCAATAGACCCAAGAAGCTAACCCTATTTAGAGTAGATGCATGGAATAATGAACTACAAAGAGTTGCATTTAAAAGAATCAAGAAACTTTCATTTGACCTTTTCAGGACATAAAAAATAAATTGTAATTCATGAAAAACTTAGCTTTGATTCTGAAAGTACTGTATGCTTCAAAACTTTTCAGTGTCAGGAACATACAATAATGTCATGTTTATTTGCCGATAACCCCTCTTCCTGAGTCATTGTAACGTGTAGCTAATGTTGACTTGTGTACATGACCAGTACCTGACTAAGAGCAAGTCCAACTCTAACTCTAATGATCGCAATATACTTAGATATTTAAAAAAAAACGATTATTGTACGGCCTGGGTACCACATCCCCTGGTACTGAATGTGTTATACCATAATGATTCGCTCGCTCATTGTCTTTCTATTGTGTCTCTAATTACGGTACTCAAAAGGTTAAATAAGACATGTTGCTTCATTAGGTAGGTTTGTTTATTTTTCTAGTTTCATTGATTCTGTTCTTTTCAGAAGTGTGCCTTTGTAGTACATTATTAACCACTCAAACCACGGTAGATGTTAAAAAAGAGAAAAATGCAGCTTACCTACTCGCTTAAGTCATTTTTAGTTAATCTGTGATCAGCTTTGTTTTACACAATGGAATTGTTTTTTTTTTCTGATTTGTGTTCTCACTTTATGATACTTTATAATGGTATTTTGAATAAAGTTATTTTGAATAAGAATCTTTGGTTTTATTGCTGGAAAAGAATTTAACAATAATGGCATTGAATCCTTATTGACTATAGATGTGTAGGAAAAAAATATCAAACAAGATATAATTTACAAAAACATTTTATCTGGAATACATTATCACCTGAAATTATTAAAAGCGTTAGAAGTTCGTAACTTCAAGCTATTTCACTTTTCACATTCTCGCAATGTCTCACTAAATCTTTTAGTTTATACACCAAATCTTGCAGCTGTTGGCTTCCACAAGTGAACCTGATGTCTTCACTGCTGTTGGTCTTCAATATAACTGTGTATAGCAAGTTGTCAGAGCCAACTCCTGGAGTATTGGCCATAACTTCTAACTTCCACTCCACATCTGTGATTTTAGGTAAAACACTGGCATCAACGATCATGTTCGACTCCATAGTTATAAAATTACATGTACTTCATTGCATTTGTAATTTTCAAACTAAAACCATAGGTGTAAATATTTTGATAACAACAAAACTAGCAACAGCAAATTGACTGTTTGACAGCAAGTATTCGTCAGTCAGATAACACTGACAGTGTTGACACAGGCAAAATGACCCACGCTTGTTGTCTTTGTCTGTCCCAAGCAGAGCAAAAGAGAGCCAAAATATAAATGTGAAATATGTTGAATTTTAAGTATTGGAATGGTAAATCATTCACTCTTTTACAAGAAATGGAACTTTGGGTTTTGAGCATCTTATGCTGCAGTGAGCCAAGGTTTTTTTTTTTTTATTAATGATAGGCTCGCGTTTGACCACCATCTCACCTGATTGATGGTAAGCGATGATGTGGTCGACGATGGAGCACGCTTGCCTAGAAGTAGCCTATTCACTCTTGACTTAAAGACCCCTAAGTTGTAGCTATCTGGAAACACTGACTCCGGCAAGGAATTCCACTCCTTGGCTGTACGTTAAAACGTTTTGTAAGACAATGAGAAAGAGGTAATGTGTCCCTTTCTTACCTCTATCTTTAACTAGGGTAACCATAAATTTACTATTTAAGCAAATTCATTGTTATTATTTTTACGGCATTTTATATTAATTGGTGCTGCAGATTTCTATATATATCGACGGCGAGGTACCAGTAATTTCTAACTATCTGTGAGAATGAGAAGTGAATAATTTATAATTAATTAAATTTATTAAGATAAAAATAACTTCTGGTTTCATTATAATAATACTACATAATATACTTTATAATAGTGTTTTAGTATCCTATGAAAAGGAAGTAGGTAACCATAAAATATACACTTTGGTTTAGTAGTTATGAGGTTGAGTATTTCCACGTTTTAATTTAATGCAGTTGCAACAAAAAAAATACTTCGGAGATTTTTCTATAACATGTGGAACAAAATTCAACGCTTTTAAATTCACAGCGATAAATTATGATTTTCTTGAAAAATTATATTTAAGAGTATTGGTACTTACCAATATTAAATATACGAGGTGCATTCAATAAGTACCTAGCCTCATCGCCAGAGGGCGCTGTAGTTTCAAAAGAGTTTTACCACAGTGTAGCACATTCTTTTTTCTTTTTTCAAATTTTCATTCCAATCCCTTCATTTGTTTTAATTTGACAACTTATGGAAGCGAACGTGTCGATCGGTTTTACAAAAATGGAAAAAGAGCAATATCGTTCGGTGATTCGATTCCTATTTTTGGAAGGGAGAACGCGCATCGAAATCAAAGAGCGCTTGGATGCTGTGTACGGTGACTCTTCTCCATCGATGGCCACCGTCAAGAATTGGTTCAACGAGTTTGCACGTGGCCGTACGTCGGTTTTTGATGAACCACGTCCAGGTGCACCGAAAACAGCTGCTACGGAGGAAAACATTTAAAAAATCCATGATTTCGTATTGGCAGATCGCCGATTGAAGGTTCGGGAGCTAGCTGAGACTGTAGGCATTTTAGAAGGAACAGTGCATCATATTCTTCACGAGGAACTCGGCATGAGAAAGCTGTCGGCGCGATGGGTGCCGCGTTTACTCACACCAGACAACAAGCGCAACCGTGAGACCACATCGGAGACGTGTTTGGCGCTGTTTAAGCGGAATCCAGCGGAGTTTTTGCGTCGTTTTGTGACCGTCGATGAAACCTGGATCCACTGGTACACACCAGAGACCAAGGAGCAATCAAAACAATGGATCCAGACCGGGGAACGTGCTCCAAAGAAGGCGAAAACTGTAAAATCGGCCGGAAAAGTTATGGCCACCGTTTTCTGGGATTCACAAGGTGTGATCTACATCGATTACCTCGAGAAGGGTAAAACAATAACAGGGCTTTACTATGCCGATTTATTGGGCCGATTCGACGCCGAATTAAAGAAAAAACGACCCCATCTGGCGAAGAAAAAAGTGCTGTTTCACCACGACAACGCACCGGTTCACACGTCTGCCGCTGCCATGGCCAGTGACGGATTAAGACTACTTGATGCCCTAAGTAATCTACGCCGGTGGGCCTCCCTATCTGTATGTCAACTAGAATCGGTCTTTAAACCTTTACCGCCTAAACATTAGTTTTTTTGTAAAATAAGGTGATGAGATGTAACGTACCTTAGAAGTGGAGTAGGTGCGACAACAATAAAAAAAAAACATAATTTATTTATTAGGGGTTAAAGTATGAAATTGCCGATTTGTACTGAAAAATTGAAATTGTTTTTTTTTTCATTTAACATATTTATTTGAGAATATAAGAAAATATGAGAATATAAAAATATTCTAATATTTTGAAGAAATTAGTTTTTTGAAGAATTAATCAAAATAATTACCATTATTCAGATCTCTGGTGATCTAGATTCGACAAACTCTGTGAAAGCATTTTGTACTGCCTCCTGAGAAGAAAACTTTTTATCAAGTAGAAAATTGTCCAAATCACGAAAAAAATGGTAGTTCGTTGGAGCAAGGTCTGGCGAATACGGAGGGTGACGAATGGTTTCTAATTGCAGTTCCTGTAGAGTTAAAATGGTTTCTCGTGCTGTTTGAGGTGTCGCGTTATCATGGAGCAATAATGGTAAAGATTGATTCATGAGTCGAGGCATTTTCACTGCTAGTCTTGCTGTCATTGTTCGGAGTTCGGCACAGTAGATATCTACCGTTATTGTTTAACCAGATCGGAGAAAGCTATAGAGAATAGCACCATGCTGAGACCACCAAACAGTTACCATTACCTTTTTATTGGTAAGCTTTGCTTTAGGACACTGTTGCGGCGTTTGACCTGGGGTCAGCTATTGCATTTTTCGCTTACGGTTATTGTAAAGAATCAACTTATTATCACATGTCACAATTCGATCCAATATTCCTTCATTTCTGTATCAATTCAACAAGGTAACCCAAGTTTCAACACGCGTTTCTTTCTGCAGATCTATCAAATCATGAGGCACCCATTTTTCATATTTTTTTATTGTTGGTAAGGTAACGTTAAACCATGCCGCTAATTCCTGGGTAGTCTGGCTCGGATCGGCTTCCACCATCTTTTTCAATTCATTTTGTTATTCACCTGTGTGGGTGGTCTTCCACGTGGTTCGTTCTTCAAATCAAAGTTTCCATCACGAAAGCGTTTAAATCTAAATTGCACGGTGCGTTCATTAGCAGTCCCCTCTCCAAACGCAACATTGATATTGCGAGCTGTTTCTGCCGCGTTATTTCCGCGTCGGAACTCGTATAAAAATCACTCGATTTTTCGAAGTATCCATCTTTCTTGTTGAATAAAAAACAACGGAAAGTCGATAATGGAATGTTGCACATTTTCTAACCGATTTCCAAAAAAGGAGGATGTTATCAATTCGGTTGTATTTTTTTTTATGTTTGTAGAACCTCAGAACTCCATCGTTTATGGACCGATTGGCAATTTTTTTTTCCCCTAGAGGATATGCTTCCAGATTGCTCCTAGTTTTTTCAAAATCCAGTTTTCATGATGAATCCATGAGGAATCGAGGGAACTCTTCAAATATTATAGGCAACCATATAGTTATTTTGGTATTTTCATCGAGGACTTAAGCATTTACAGTCAAAAAGTAACATTTGATGAAGTGGAACTGATGAAGAAGACCAGAAATGGCCAACGCAACTTTATACTCACATAGATATCACAATGAAGATAGTTAAGCAACTATGACAATACAAATAAATAAATGGTTCTGAATAGTTATGTTGAAAATGGTATCATCGAAGTGAACTGATGATGATGATGATGGAGCCGGTAGGTAGGCACTGGAACTCCGTAATTAATCAATGTAATCTCGCCGTCTTTGGGGCTTATTGGAATTGTCATGAGATGCACTTTGGCTATAAGGTACTATCAAACTGATCTGATGATGAAGCGGGAAGGTAGAAGGTAGACACAGGAACTTCATAATAAAACAATGTAACCTAGCAGTGTTTGGGTTAATTGGAGTTGTCATGAGAATAGGCACTCTGGTTATAAGTGTATCGCAACTAAAAAGTGTGATATAAAAAACTTTAAAAAAAAAAAACGGAAGTCAGTGTTAAATAAGAAATAAAAAATACCGAGAAACACCGACTTCCGAAATTAAACTTATTTTGATCCTTTTAGTGTTTTTTATAATGAAGTTGGTTATTTTTTTTTGTAAAAAGTTTTTTTTTTAAAAGAAAAACTTCATAGGTACTATGTGAAAAAAGTTTCACTCAAAAATCTCAAACCATGAAGGTTTTATGTCAATTCGAAGTACCTATTACAATAAAACGGCAATTTCATACTTTAGCCCCTATTATTACGTACGCATAGAAGCCGGCCGGCACAATTACTCAAAAAACAAAACATTTGATTGACACAGATTTGCGGGGGCGCCAGGCGGGGGGGCCGCGGGGTAGGGGTGGTTTGTGATTGGCTGATCGCAATTCCGGTGCTTTTGAATTGCCGAATGCACTAGCGAGCAGCGAGTGGGCAAGCGGGAACGGGGGGTATGACTCTAGGTCGGACTCTATGTCAACTTAAAACCCGCGAATTTTCAAATTAGTCCTAGAAACTTTTTTTGGTGTGGTTTTTGGTGACATGAGAGTGAGACGTGATGCCATAAGGACGGATTTTTTTGTGCGTCTTCTGGTGCCCCCCCAGACGTGATGCCTTAGGCAATTGCTTAATTTGATTAAGGGTTAATCCGTCACTGGCCATGGCCAAATTGGTCGAATTACGCTACGAATTGCTGCCCCATCCACCGTATTCTCCAGATTTGGCCCCTTGTGACTTCTTTCTGTTTCCTAATCTGAAAAAATCACTCGCCGGGAATAGATATGGATCGAATGAGGAGGTCATCGCCGCCACGGAGGCCTATTTTGCAGAGTTTGACAAAAAATATTTTTCCGACGGGTTAAAAAAGTTGGAGCATCGCTGGGCTAAGTGTATCGAACTAAAAGGAGACTAAGTTGAAAAATAAATTGCCACTTTTCCAAAATTTTCGTTTACTTTTTGTAGGCTAAGTATTTATTGAATGACCCTCGTATAAACCACAGTCTGTTCAAAAGAAAAGGTGAATTTTGAATTTTTTTGAAAAGTATTTATTTATTCATCAATTATTGTTGTGTAAAGTGTGTTCAAACGCAATTGCATCCGTTGCCAATGCTAAAGCGCTTCCAATATGAAAAATAAATACGTCCTTAGTTGTGACGTTTTCAGTAAAATTGCTACTAAAGTGCAAAGCATCAGGGCCTCGAGGGTTGGAGGACCCCACAAAGTATGGGTTTGTTGGCAGACGGTTGGAAATTGTTATTCATGTTGCCGGGCCCAAAGAGGCCAGGCCTGGGGCCTAGAATCCCAGTCGTCAAGGTCTTTTCAACCCTTCTTATGTTCAAAACAAAATCTAATACCTACGGAGCAGGCTACTAAAATTTTCGAGCTTATTTCGCTTGCTCTTTTGATTATTTATCTTTTTAGCTTAAACCCTACTAAAAACAAATTTACTTTTAGTTTGTCCAACATATACATTCACAAATAGTGTTGTGTTGTTTTCCATATCCACAAAGGATATCGATAGCAAAAGCGGGCATTTCGTTCGAAATTCAAGTTTTTTATTTTGCATAGTCCTACATGGGCACATATAAAATGTCAGAAGCTAGTGTACGGTTCCAAATTGGTCGTTTCCTATGGAGAAGAACCGGCAAGAAACTCCATGGATACCCTTAAAAAAAAATTGTTGTTCTTGTCGTTGAGAGAGGCATCAGTTTAATGTGCGTCGGCGTCGCCACAAATTAGTAAAAGCGGTTCTTTAGTAAAAGAAATAAAACAATAATGTATTACTAAATCGTTAGTATATTAAACAACTTTATGAAAGTTGTAACACTGATTTGTCATCAAAAATATAAATCTACACTTAACTTTAGCTACTGACCTCTACATATATAGAGGTCAGTGACTTTAGCAGTTACAATGACATTAAGGCAAATAATGTTATTTGGCCGGGTTATAAGGCACTTCACAATAGCATTAACAAATTAGTTGACTACTACACTATGTATTACAATAATTAATCTCAATGACACAATGATTACAGAGATTCTAGTGGCTAGTATCGAGACAGGTAGAAATGCAGTTTCTAACAAATGTTTTCAACTACTTTAAATATAGGCTGCTGCATATTTTCCTTACATTGTTATCAATTTTCGTAACAACTGAAGATAAAAACACATTTTGTTTTCTTGTTCAATACTTTTTTTTTCTACAACTATTTCAGGCGTCTCTTAGATCTATTTCATACATTTTCTGGTTTAAAAAATTCATATTAGCACCGATTTAAATATTAGCAACTACACTTATCTGTAGACATAAAATAATTTAGTAAAATTATTACAAAACCATAATTTAGCATTATTATAAAAAAAAAAAGAGAATTTATTATTAGAACACAACCTAAGTACTAAACAACACTTAAAATACTGGCAGTTAAAAAGATTTTAGTGATGTTTAAATACAATTAACTTTTTAAATAAACTTCTGAAAATATAATCATCTCACAGTGCAAAAATAATTAATATATTAATGATATCTGCATTATAAGATGCCTTCGAATAAACATACTTTTAGTACAACATTTGAATTATTATAGTTAAAAATAAAATTGATTAGGAAGTGAATAAACAACCTTATTATTAAACTCATGGCACCTAATCATTTCATTTCGTACATTTTCTATCGCAAAAAACTGAATTGTCAAAAAATCATTGATATTGTTAACAATATCAATTAATTCTTCAAAATCTTAAATATTTGGTAGAGTACATATTTTGTTCGAGACCCTAACTTTTAAACAGTGTAATTGACGGTAAATATTTCTATAATAATGTAAAAGTCACAATTTATTCGTTTGTTTTCATAAAATAGATTTCATAAATATAAATAACACTTGGAATAAAAGGGATTATCGGTTTTAATAATATCCCAAGTAGATTTTTTGTTTATACAGGATGTCTATTTGAATTCTACTTAATCCGCAGGGTGGGTTTATGTCACTTTACTATAACATGTTTATTAAATAGTACAAAACAAAACATGGCAATACATTTAGTAATTGCTGGGATTCAAATACACACCTTGTATAAATTACTTGATTTCTGAATCTATGTATTTAAAAAAAAAAAGTTTCACATCACGAATTGTTTTAGCGTTTCATCTTCTCCAGTATAGGAATGACCATCTCAAAGGTGGGTCGTTTGCCAGGGTCCTCATTCATGCAGATCTTGATAAGCTTGGCAATGTGAGGAGATATGCCCGGAGGGATTGTGACGCGGAGGCCTTCCATGGCTATCTTCATGCCGCATTCCATTGGAGACAGGTCGGCAAAGGGTACCTGAAAACATATGGATTAATAATAGGTCTTTACCTATGAAATTGGAGATTTTTAAAACGGGTTGCTTTGAAGTATTATATCATTGGATTGACTTGGAATCATAAGTTCAAATAAATTTTATATTAAAGGTATGTTATTCTTCTTTTCAAATTAGGTATTTATTGGTTTCTTTGTATTTTGTATTTTCTGTAATATCTTCATATTATAAGATTAGATGTGAAATGCTTGGTGTAGTGACTGAATTTGTCAGAATAGTGATTTTGTGGAATAGGTCTTTATGGTAATTTGTTCAAGTAACCTGTTTATTGTTTTCTAGGAATAGAAAAGGCCACACCCTTTTTTGCCATTTCCAAAACGGACTTAATAAATAGCTTGAAATCAAATTTGTAAAGTTCGCTTTACAGTAACACAAAAAGTATTATCGTTTTATTTTTATGGGTACATCGTTTACAGACGCAATTTAATAAGAGAACATTCTAGAGGGATCATCGACTACACCCACAGCTGGTTATAGGGCTCTTTGTGCATCTCCACATTGCTGTATCAGTGTCAGCGCGAGAAAGACTTCATTTTTTTTTTCGAATTGGCAAAATGAGGATAGACAAAACAGTAATTGGGTATTGAACTGTGCTTATTTTTGTACAATTTTTTGTAATAAACAACAAAAAGACCATAAAAGAGCACACATAACCAAATGGTGGTGATGTCACATTTCAGTATCTGCATTCTGATACTGTTATTTGCCAGTTTCCCCTTCCACCAGATTTGAAAGATTTGTAACTTGGTTAATGTTGAACTAATTTGAAAATTTCTTTCTGTTACTTCTAAAAAAATTGAGTCATGTAGCCAATTAAACTCATAATTTAGTACCCACCTCTCTAGTAGCAAGCTCCCACAGCAGTATGGCGAAGCTCCACATATCAGCCGCCTCCAGGTTCCTCTTGGCGGCCGGCTTCTGTAGCGCTTCAGGAGCCATCCACGCCGGCGCGTACACGCGACCCTTCTCCTGGAACGAGAACTTCGAGTCCGCCATGTTGATGCGCGCTGTAAGGTCTTCATCGATCTGGAATATTAGTTACGGTATTTGAATTCAGAATTCGAAATAACTATAAATAGAAAAAGTAAAAAAAAACTAAAACCCGACTACGACAAAAAAAAAGTATGAAACAAAATTTTCAGGATGCTGAAATAAACAAGGCTACTACAAGGAGAAACAAGAACAGAAGAAAACGAAAAGCCGTAGTCAGACGTTATATAGGTACCAACCGTAACACTAATAACGTGTGACTAAAGAAAGAAAAGAAAAGAAAGAAAGAAAACGTTTATTTGAGACTCGCACAGGACAAACAACAATAAAACAAGAAGTAACTAATTAATCTATAAATACTACGGCTTTTCTTTTTGTTCTGTTCTTGTTTCTCTTGTGTATGTATTACATACATAGCCTGTCAAAATCATAACCCTCCTTTGGCATTGCCGTAGTCGGTAAAAATAGTGTCTTGTCAGTCTGCAGTTCGTGAACACTAGTTAGCCTAGCTTGTGCTACTCACCATAATGCGCTTGCTGTTGAGCGCGTAGGTGGGCAGTATCTTGTCGGTCTGCAGCGCGTGCAGGTAGCGCATGGCTCGGGCCACGTCGCTGGCCTGCCTAGCTTGTGCTACTCACCATAATGTGCTTGCTGTTGAGCGCGTAGGTGGGCAGTATCTTGTCGGTCTGCAGCGCGTGCAGGTAGCGCATGGCTCGGGCCACGTCGCTGGCCTGCCTAGCTTGTGCTACTCACCATAATGTGCTTGCTGTTGAGCGCGTAGGTGGGCAGTATCTTGTCGGTCTGCAGCGCGTGCAGGTAGCGCATGGCTCGGGCCACGTCGCTGGCCTGCCTAGCTTGTGCTACTCACCATAATGTGCTTGCTGTTGAGCGCGTAGGTGGGCAGTATCTTGTCGGTCTGCAGCGCGTGCAGGTAGCGCATGGCTCGGGCCACGTCGCTGGCCTGCCTAGCTTGTGCTACTCACCATAATGTGCTTGCTGTTGAGCGCGTAGGTGGGCAGTATCTTGTCGGTCTGCAGCGCGTGCAGGTAGCGCATGGCTCGGGCCACGTCGCTGGCCTGCCTAGCTTGTGCTACTCACCATAATGTGCTTGCTGTTGAGCGCGTAGGTGGGCAGTATCTTGTCGGTCTGCAGCGCGTGCAGGTAGCGCATGGCTCGGGCCACGTCGCTGGCCTGCCTAGCTTGTGCTACTCACCATAATGTGCTTGCTGTTGAGCGCGTAGGTGGGCAGTATCTTGTCGGTCTGCAGCGCGTGCAGGTAGCGCATGGCTCGGGCCACGTCGCTGGCCTGCCTAGCTTGTGCTACTCACCATAATGTGCTTGCTGTTGAGCGCGTAGGTGGGCAGTATCTTGTCGGTCTGCAGCGCGTGCAGGTAGCGCATGGCTCGGGCCACGTCGCTGGCCTGCCTAGCTTGTGCTACTCACCATAATGTGCTTGCTGTTGAGCGCGTAGGTGGGCAGTATCTTGTCGGTCTGCAGCGCGTGCAGGTAGCGCATGGCTCGGGCCACGTCGCTGGCCTGCCTAGCTTGTGCTACTCACCATAATGTGCTTGCTGTTGAGCGCGTAGGTGGGCAGTATCTTGTCGGTCTGCAGCGCGTGCAGGTAGCGCATGGCTCGGGCCACGTCGCTGGCCTGCCTAGCTTGTGCTACTCACCATAATGTGCTTGCTGTTGAGCGCGTAGGTGGGCAGTATCTTGTCGGTCTGCAGCGCGTGCAGGTAGCGCATGGCTCGGGCCACGTCGCTGGCCTGCCTAGCTTGTGCTACTCACCATAATGTGCTTGCTGTTGAGCGCGTAGGTGGGCAGTATCTTGTCGGTCTGCAGCGCGTGCAGGTAGCGCATGGCTCGGGCCACGTCGCTGGCCTGCCTAGCTTGTGCTACTCACCATAATGTGCTTGCTGTTGAGCGCGTAGGTGGGCAGTATCTTGTCGGTCTGCAGCGCGTGCAGGTAGCGCATGGCCCGGGCCACGTCGCTGGCGAGGCGCGCGGCGGCGTGCGCGTCCAGCACGAGCGCGCCGGTGCCGGCGGAGCGGCCGCCGCCGCCGTGCAGCAGCGCGTACAGCGAGCCCCACGACATGTACTGAGAGATCACCACGAGAGAGGGGGGCGAAACGCAGCAGCCCACCTACAGCAGAAAATAACGATGGAACGAATGAACAGCTGGATCTTATGAACAGCTTAATGGAGAAGATTCATGATGTTGCCATATTTATCGACATTGAATTAAAATATAGATCAACACTAATAAATCAGTGAAAACATTTTTGCAATTTATCTATAAGACTGAAAAATTAAAAAAATATACATTCAAATTTACGTACAACGATTGTAATCTTTCACTGCAGTGTCGTCAATTGACCTAAATGAGATTATAATAATAATAATAATAACCCCATCGCCGTACCTCTACATTGACGTCGTGGTGGGGCTTGCGTACTCCAATATACCCTAGGTCTGTATCGGTAAAGTTTGCTTTGCCGTAATATGCCTAGGGTGAGGGGCCAGACTAAGAGAGATACAAGTTTCTACTGTACAACACCTTGGACTTCCTCCGTAACGTTGTACAAGTGCTTGTAAATAAATAAAAATAAAATAAAATAAAATCCGCAGTGCACTTTTGTGGCGAACTGTTGGGCAATAGCGACCACACGGACTCGATCTCCCGGGAGAATTCTTGTTCTTCATCTCCGGCTTGCCTTTATTGGCCGGCCGTAGTGAACACTGACGAGGAACGAGCTCCCACCTCTCTCTTGCCTTTATTGGCTGGCTTGAGTGGAGATTCGCAAGAGCAAGCATGCTCGGGAGAAGGATGTATAATCCAGTAAGGTGCTGGTAGGGATCTTGACCGTACTTCCGGGATTGTCCTGATAGCCGTGGTATACCTCTCCACTCCTCAAGCACCTCAGAATATGTTGCCCTCTTGTTGCTACGTCACTTCGTGCTAGCGACCGTTTATGGGGGCCCATTAATTGAGTGTGCAAGTCACCATCTGCCTTTTGTTGATGGATATTAATAACATTGTTTAGGCAGGGGCCATAGACTTAACATAGTTCCTGGTAACCAGTCCACTTAAGACTACAAAAACCATAGTCCTATATCTTAGTTTTCCATATGTCGCAATAGTTTCTCATTAACCGGGGGTTGTCCTTGGATGCACTAGCATAGCATACAGGGATAATCGCCGGTTGGTACCACATTCCATTAAAAGCGTATAAGGGGCCTCTGCGAGTTGGTTTCGACTCCTCGTACGCCTTCCAAAGGTCCAGGACCCTGGGGTTCTCAGATACAAAATCTCATAAAAAATAATAATAATAATAAATCCGCAGGGCAGTTTTGTGGCGAACTGTTGGGCATTAGCGACCCCACGGACCCGATCTCCCGGGAAAATTCTTGTTCTTCATCTCCGGCTTGCCTTTATTGGCCGGCCGTAGTGAACACTGACGAGGAACAGAGCTCCCACCTCTCTCTTGCCTTTATTGGCTGGCTTGAGTGGAGATTCGCAAGAGCAAACGTGCTCGGGAGAAGGATGTATAATCCAGTAAGGTGCTGGTAGGGATCTTGACCGTACTTCCGGGATTGTCCTGATAGCCTTGGTATACCTCTCCACTCCTTAAGCACCTCAGGATATGTTGCCCTCTTGTTACTACGTCACTTCGTGCTAGCGACCGTTTATGGGGGCCCATTAATTGAGTGTGCAAGTCACCCCCTGCCTTTTGTCGATGGATATTAATAACATTGTTTAAGCAGGGGCCATAGTCTTAACATAGTTCCTGGTAACCAGTCCACTTAAAGAATCTAAAAACCATAGCCTATATATATATATATCTTAGTTTTCCATATGTCGCAATAGTTTCCCACCAACCGGGGGTTGTCCTTGGATGCACTAGCATAGTGCGTACAGGGATAATCACCGGTTTGTACCACTTTCCTTTAAAAGCGTGTAAAAGAGCCTCTGCGAGTTGGTTTCGGCTCCTCGTACGCCTTCCAAAGGTCCAGGACCTTAGGGTGATGAGATAAATAAATGTAAAAATAATAATAAATGACCTTTCGCCCTGTTCCTAGTTATTTTTTATTTATTGGTAGTTTTTTTTTTAATTTCGTAAAATCGTAAAAAGTCTTGTGACGTCACACATTAAAGGGTCGCGTGAAAAGAAATTATTTTTCCAGCGTAACTTGAAAGTCCCGTAACTTTTTGATTTTTTGAGATATTTTAATGATTCTTTATAATTTTTTAATATTTTACTTATATTTTCCTAAATCATATAAAAAATGCTTCCTTATACTGTAAAGCACTGTTTGCTATACATATTTACTGAGATGCACATAGAAACTGTAGAAAATGCAGCCATAAACTTGCCCTAATAAAATTGTAAAAGAAACATTTCTCCAACATCTGCTTAAGAGAAAAATCTTGATGAACACCACAGGACGTCTATATTTCCCGAAAAAGTAAGCAAAGCACTATATTAAAACAATATATTAACACAAAATTTATTTAATCGTATAATAATTTTCTTCTTTAAATCGTGAGATGAATGTACAGTGACAAATAATAATAGGAGACCTCGATCTATCAAATGTTGAGTGAAAAGTACGGTTTGCAAAGAAAACTTATTTGCATATCAATAAAGGTTTTTTTTTTGCTTTGTATTATTAATTCTTAGTTTAATCTAGGTGAAGTAGTATCGTTCACAAATCGTTAATAAATTAATTTTTTTTTAAATATTGTTTTGCTCACCCTACCCAATTTCTTCGATTTGACAGTATGACGTGACGTCACAACATGGCAATCGATCCTATTCTTATTTGGAGCGCATTGTATGAGTGTGTATTATATTTTTTAAATAGGTACCTACCCCTAGAAGACCCGTGCGACTCGTGATTTGTCTGTTTTTAGGGTTCCGTACCTCAAAATGAAAAATCGGAACCCTTCAAACAGAGAAGTCACGTACATTTCGACACTCTCAAGGGAATCAAAATTCATAGGATACTTCCCATTGACCCAGAATCCTGAAATTTGCCATAAAACAAGGATTTATAGCACAGATATAGGAATAAATCTGAAAACAGTGAAAATCTGAAAACATAAAAAAAACTTTTTGCGATTCGGAAAAATTTTCGAGACTCCATTCGGGAACCGAACTATTTACATAGATAAGTTTGTACGGAACCCTCAGTACGCGAGTCCGACTCGTACTTGCCCAGTTTTTTTATTAAATTTTAGTTATTGTTTTATATTTTAACAGCTTCTGCCAGCGGCTTCGTCTGCATGAATGTTGGTTATTACGTACGCGAAGCTGAAGTCGAAGACGGATAAAAAGTAGCCTATGTCCATCCTTGGAGTTCAAGCGTCTTCCGTACCAAATTTCATTTAAATGGGTTCAGTAGTTTAATCGAAAAAGCGTAACAGACGGACAGAGTTACTTTCACATTTTTAAATTATTATATAGTATCATAGATTGTTCTTACTTCTTTGTACTTTTGTCTGTGTTTAATTGGTTTCGGCCGTTCTGTTTAAATTATATAAGTTTGTACCTACCACAGGCAGTATGTTGGGGTGTGAGAATATCCGCAGCTTCGGGAACTCCTCGTTGAAATCTCTCTGAACACGCGGTGTACATTCGCGTACAGCTAAGATCTTCGCTACTATGTCGTTCTTCTGCCATCTGCCGCGCCATGTCTCACCTAAAACAATGGTTTAACGGGAATGTCCTCTAAAAATAATGGTGACAAAGGCCTATGTCAACAGTTAAGTATTCCTGGCGATACCTAGGAGTGGACGTCTTTCTTCTGAATAATCACGATGACGATGTTCTTGAAACATAAGTCGTCTTTAATATTATGTAATACATGCGCTGAGAAATTCATATTTATGTACTTTTGAAAAAACATAACTCTTCTTCGTCCGTAGCAAAACGGCAAAAAAATCAGGTTTGTTGTATGGGATCCCATTTAAATATTTACTTTATTCTGTTTTTAGTATTTGTTATAGAGGCAACAGAAATAATCATCTGTGAATATTTCAATCGTCAAGCTGAGTTAATTAGATACAGCCTGGTGACAGACAAACAGACAGCGGAGTGATAACAATAGGGTCCCGTTTGGAACCCTGAAAACTAAAGTTGGTTGATTTCCAACTCAAATATCATTGACCAGGTTCTTGACTTTAGTTATCTACTGACTTACCTGATGGAGTAACAGCAATTCTAGTGTGCAGCGACAACTCATTAATATTGATGCCCTTGTGGCGCGACAGCGTGGCGTCCCGGCTGCGAGTCTTCAGGCCCAACCACGATTGGTCCTTGAACTGGATCTTCTTCAGATCTTGACCCTGCTGAGTGGCCAGCTCGTGTAGTCTGTACAGATAAAAAAAAATGTGTACCTATGACTAGAATACCAATGAATGTAAACAAAACCCCCAGGTTGTAGCTATCAAGAAAAACAGACCCCGGGAGGGAATTCCACTCCTTAGATGTACACAAAATGAATGTGTTCCTAAAACGTTTTGTGTGAATGGGTCGGCAACCATTCGTAACCCATCGCCGTACGTCTGGTAGTCCGATGATGGAACGAGCTTGGCGGAATAAAGTTATGCAGTTCCGATGCCTGACCACTTTAATTGCCTGACGACTTACTGTCATTTAGAGAAGTTTTTTTTATTATGGATAGGCTCGCGTTTTACCACTATCTCACCTGATGGTAAGCGATGATGTGGCCGATGATGGAGCAAATTAGCGAATTACTGTGTACCTATATTGTAGTAATTAAAATAACTCTGCTAAAGGGTTCTAGATGATAGGATCAGCCATGGTGTTCTTGTGCTCATTCTTTAACACGTTCAGTGCCACCGACTCGCCCGGAGAGTCCACGTAAATTTTATTCCAGCGCCGTAGACTCGCCCGTCGAGTTCAATGTGTTTGCTATTTTTTTCCAAAATGCATGTGTATTTTCTGGTTAAAATGATACTGAAGACTAAATATACCCTAATCTAAAGAATTACGTGGTGGGCCGGGTGTGCAGACCCAGTTTATAATCGAAAGAAAATAAACTATTCTGCAATGCCTTGAACTCGCTAGGCGAGTTCACTGACATAGATTCTCAAACTTTTATTAATGAAATATCTATATGTACGGTTGATACTTTTATTTTCATTTTACCAAAAGTCACATTCACTCGTAAAACAACGGCGGATTGTGTTCTACATCTTGTAGGGGCTAGAATTTTTTTTTTTAGTTCAACAATAACCACTATTTATAAGATTGACAGTCACTGCATAAATTACGAAACAAACTTACCTTTTCTTTTATCTATAGTGTTTCTTGCCATTTTTATATGTTAAATTACACCGTATGTTAGTTAAACACTTTTTAATTGCGTTAAACACGTAACGTACACTGTCACGGCCACAAAAATAACAAAACATTGTTTTCACCCTAACGCTATGCCACTGAACTCGCGTGGCGAGTCGATTCAATTCGTGTTACAGCGCCGGCGACTCGCCCAGCGAGTCCAACGTAAAATGTAGGCGGCATCCGGGACAACATCGCGAAAATCGTAGTGGTAATGAAAGTGTTAACGTAAACATAGTTTTTAAATATATTTATAATTAAAAGAAAAGCCATGCTTTTTTTAAAGTATTGTTAAATCCCCATGCGTAACCTCCGTCAGCAGAGGTTTAAGTCTGGCACCTACCGACGAAAACCTCACAGTTTTTACCACTACCATGGGTCAGGGGCCCGATATACAAGTTAATTCCCTACTCGACCCACAAAAGTCAAGCTATCTCTTACCTCTGCACAAGCTGCCCTCTCGTCTTATCCAGGGGCGTGTCTCCATCCTTATTAGCGAGCGACACAAGAGCGCCGGCAAGCAGCAAGTCTTCGGCGATGGCGGTGTAGCCCCAGAAGCAAGCGTAATGCAGCGGCGAGTTGCCGTGCTCGTTCGTAAAGTTCACGTCGACGCGGTTTTGAAGGAGCTGTCAGGGTTAAAAGGGAAAAGGTTTTTAAGACAAACTATTTGGTAACTAAAAATTGTTTAATAATAAAACTCTTAACTAATTAAAACTATATATACACTAAAGGCAAAAACTATGGCGTCATAAAACTCTTCCGCATACGAAACTGAAACTAGCAGCTAGCAGCTAACAGCCGGCAGGGACGGATCTTGAGAAAAGGGCCCTAGGCAACCAAATATTTATAAAGTAAAAGTCATCTAAAATTGATCAATTTACGAAGATGAGAAGAAAGATTACACAGATTACACTTTAATAAAACTTTACCTTAACAATTTTGAACTGGAATTTTAAATCGAATATTTTAACTTCGATTCTAAATACTCGAATCTGTCCAAACTCGGTCCAACGACCACATAGAGCGTCATTGAGCTCTGATATTATTTTCAAGAGGGATACTCAATCCCTTAATTTTTTTTTAAATTTATTAATCTAAAAATTTGGATTTTTATAATAATTCTTCTATAACTTTAGTTCTGAACACTCGAATCTGTTCAAACTTAGTTCAACGTCTACTTAGAATGTCATTGAGATCTGATATTATTTTCAAGAGGGATACTCAATTCCTTCTATTTTTTTTAAATTTATTAATTCATGAATTTGGATTTTTATGATAACTCTTCTGTAACTTTAATTCTGAACACTCGAATCTGTTCAAACTTAGTTCAACGTCTACTTGGAGTGTCTTTAAAGTCTGATATTATTTTCAATAGGGATACTCAACTCCTTCTATTTTTTTTTATAATTTATTAATTTACAAATTTTGACTTTTATCATAACTCTTCTGTAACTTTAGTTCTGAACACTCGAATCTGTTCAAACTTAGTTCAACGTCTACTTGGAGTGTCCTTGAGGTCTGATATTATTTGCAAGAGGGATACTCAATTCCTTCTATTTTTTTTTTAATTTATTAATTTATGAATTAGGATTTTTATGATAACTCTTCTGTAACTTTACTTCCGAACACTCGAATCTGTTCAAACTTAGTTCAACGTCTACTTAGAATGTCATTGAGATCTGATATTATTTTCAAGAGGGATACTCAATCCCTTCTATTTTTTTAAGTTTATTAATTCATGAATTTGGATTTTTATGATAACTCTTCTGTAACTTTAGTTCTGAACACTCGAATCTGTTCAAACTTAGTTCAACGTCTACTTGGAGTGTCCTTAAAGTCTGATATTATTTTCAAGAGGGATACTCAACCCCTTCTATTTTTTTGTAATTTATTATTTTACGAATTTTGACTTTTATCATAACTCTTCTGTAACTTTAGTTCTGAACACTCGAATCTGTTCAAACTTAGTTCAACGCTTACTTGGAGTGTCCTTGAAGTCTGATATTATTTTCAAGATCATACTCAATTCCTTCTATTTTTTTTAAATTTATTAATTTATGAATTTGTATTTTTATGATAACTCTTTTGTAACTTTAGTTCTGAAAACTCGAATCGATCCAAACTCAATACAACGTCTACTTAGAGTGTCATTGAGCTCTGATATTATTTTCAAGAGGGATACTCAATCCCTTCTATTTTTTTATAATTTATTATGTTAAGAATTTTGACATTTTATCATAACTCTTCTGTAACTTTAGTTCTGAAAACTCGAATCGATCCAAACTCAATACAACGTCTACTTAGAGTGTCATTGAGCTCTGATATTATTTTGAACACTCGAATCGGTTCAAACTTAGTTCAACGTCTACTTGGAGTGTCCTTGAAGTCTGATATTATTTTCAAGAGGGATACTCAATTCCTTCTATTTTTTTTAAATTTATTAATTTATGAATTTGTATTTTTATGATAACTCTTCTGTAACTTTACTTCCCATTTTATCATAACTCTTCTGTAACTTAAGTTCTGAACACTCGAATCTGTTCAAACTTAGTTCAACGTCTACTTGCAGTGTCCTTGAGGTCTGATATTATTTGCAAGAGCGATAATCAATCCCTTCTATTTTTTTTTAAATTTATTAATTCATTAATTTGGATTTTTATGATAACTCTTCTGTAACTTTATCATAAAAATACAAATTCATAAATTGATAAATTTAAAAAAAAATAGAAGGGATTGAGTATCCCTCTTGAAAATAATATCAAACCTCAATGACACTGGATCAAATTTAAACCGATTCAAGTGTTTAGCCGGGCCTTGGTACAGGCCATGGTCCGGAGCGAGGAGGAGTGGCAGGCGGTCGCCTCCTTCTGCGAAGCAGTAATGCTAGCAAAGGAGGCGGCCGATCGCGTGAGGCAAAGGTCCTCACGCCCCAACCGCCGACGGGATTCCAATCCCGACTTCCGGCCACCGTAGGCGCGGGCTTGCGGACGGCGAGCAATGGGTGGCTCGCCGTCCGATCGTCCGGTGACTGTCCGGACCGAGCCCAGGTCGTCGACGGCGCGTAGTGTTCCACGCGCGCCTCAGGGAGATGTCAGCAACCGTAGGGGCCCAGCAGGGTCGAGGCCTACTGGGGCCATGGGTGATGCGAAAGTGACCCCCGGGGCCCTGGAAAAAAATGGCAAAGAAGGAACAGGAGTGGGTTTTTAGTCAGTAAAAGTCTGACACTATCTCGCGCTCCGCCCAAGAGCGGGGGATAACATTAGATGATTTTCCCACCCGAAAAAAAAAAAAAAAAGTGTTTAGAACTAAAGTTACAGAAGAGTTATGATATAAGGCAAAATTCGTAATATAATAAATTATAAAAAAATAGAAGGGATTGCGTATCCCTCTTGAAAATAATATCTGACTTCAAGGACACTCCAAGTAGACGTTGAAGTAAGTTTGAACAGATTCGAGTGTTCAGAATTAAAGTTACAGAAGAGTTATCATAAAAATCCAAATTCATGAATTAATAAATTAAAAAAAAATAGAAGGGATTGAGTATCCCTCTTGAAAATAATATCAGATCTCAATGACATTCTAAGTAGACGTTGAACTAAGTTTGAATAGATTCGAGTGTTCAGAACTAAAGTTACAGAAGAGTTATGATAAAAGTCAAAATTCGTAATATAATTAATTATAAAAAAATAGAAGGGATTGAGTATCCCTCTTGAAAATAATATCAGACCTCAAGGACACTCCAAGTAGACGTTGTTCTAAGTTTGAACAGATTCGAGTCTTCAGAACTAAAGTTACAGAAGAGTTATCATAAAAATCCAAATACATAAATTAATAAATATAAAAAAAAATAGAAGGGATGGAGTATCCCTTTTAATATCAGACCTCAAGGACACTCCAAGTAGACGTTGTACTAAGTTTGAACAGATTCGAGTGTTCAGAATTAAAGTTACAGAAGAGTTATCATAAAAATCCAAATACATAAATTAATAAATTTAAAAAAATAGAAGGGATTGAGTATCCCTCTTGAAAATAATATCAGACCTCAATGATATTATTAGTAGACGTTGAATTAAGTTTGAACCGATTCGAGTGTTCAGGACTAAAGTTACAGAAGACTTAGGATAAAAGTCAAAATTCCTAACATAATAAATTATAAAAAAAATAGAAGGGATAGAGTATCCCTCTTGAAAATTATATCAGACCTTAATGACCCTGTAAGTATACGTTGGACCGAGTTTGGATCGATTCGAGTGTTCAGGATAAAAGTAACAGAAGAGTTATCATAAAAATCCAAATACATAAATTGATAAATTTTAAAAAAATAGAAGGGATTGAGTATCCCTCTTGAAAATAATATCAGACCTCAATGACACTCTAAGTAGACGTTGGATCAAATTTAAACCGATTCGAGTGTTTAGAACCAAAGTTACGGGGGATTAGTTATAAAAATATTATTTAATTTGCAATTAAAATGTTTGGACTTATTACAGGAATCTTATTATCTGCGTAAATTTATTGTTTTAGCTGTTGAAACAGTACCATACAGCTCTATTTAACTTTACATTGACAATTTGGTTCTGGGCCTAGGGACCCACACTAGATCCACCCTGACTTGTTTGGCTGCTAGCTTCAGTTTCGTCTTCCGCATCGCTGTCGACTGGAAGTGTGTCCAAAAGGCTGGCGGCTGGCAGCATTTCTCGTTGTATGGCAATGCTTAATCTGTGACCGAGGTAAAAGCCAGCCTTTTTAGTGTATATACATATATAGTTTTACAGGTGGGTAGTCATCCAGCTCCGTCCTAAAGCAAGAGAAGTCTCTTGCTCTAGGGCGGAGCGGGACTTTTACTGACTAAAACTCCTATGTTCCTTCTTTGGTTTCGTTCTAAGGCCCTAGGGTTTTGATGTAAACCCATGATCCCAGTAGGCTTCAACCCTGCTGGGTATCCCTATGATATTGAGTTTTTTACCCATGTAATACTTTTTCTTTACTTAATTTATTTTTTACTTCATTGAAATTAGATAAGTAGTTTCGGAGGTTACCTCTTCTAATTTACAATTTAGTTTAAAAAAATATTGGATCAGCATCTCACGTCTATTTATATCAAAATGTTAAAATTATATATAGAACTTAATTAATGAACAAACCCCGGAATCAGGATAAACTAGTTGATTTGATAGCTAATCCAATATTTCCTCAAATAATGTTAAACCACTAACCAGCTGTACAATAGGCCTGTGCCCATGCGCGGCTGCTAGATGCAGTGGGGTGTCGTCTCCCATGTTAGTGACATTGATACGGGCTCCACGCCTAATTAGCATTTCCACGATCTTGAGGTGGCCTTCCTTGCATGCCCAGTGGAGCGGACTGAAGTGGTGGTCATCTCTGGAAAAAAGAATAGATTATGTTTTTGGTGAAAATATTGCTATTTGGCAGTATGGTCCCAATAGCGGACCACACGGCACGGTTAGCGCAGTGGCTGAGCGATGGACTGCTGCGTTGCGTGTCGCAGGTTCGATTCCCGCACGGAACAAATATTTGTATGGCCTACAAATAAGTGTTCCGGGTCTGGGTGTGTGTATATGTTTGTGAATGCACCAACAATAAGTTAATTCTAGTGTGGACAAGTTTAAAAAAAAAAGTTTATAAGGCAATTTAGAGTTTATCGTTCCATTTTCTACATTTGTGGTACAAGAGAACAATGATTCTTATAAAATCCTATTAAGTTTTTTTTTAAAGTAATGTTGACATTGTTTTTTTTTTTACTTTATTGTGTCTATTTTAAATGCATAGTCTGGTAAGTTGTTTTTGTGGATTTTATTAATTACTTAATTGAAAATAAAATAGTTTATCAGTTGTATTTTATTTCAGACTAGCTGACCCGGCGAACTTCGTACCGCCTATCCTACTCTACCCAACTCTATCCTACTCTACCTTACTCTACCCTACTCTACCTTACTCTACCCTACTCTATCCTACTCTACCTTACTCTACCCTACTCTAACCTACAAAAAAAAAAAAAGTATTCTATGTGTTTCTCCTGGTTCTAAGCTACCTCCCCACCAACTTTCAGCCAAATCGGTTCAGCCTTTCTTGAGTTATAAATAGTGTTAGCATCTAGCTACACTTTTCAACCTTTTTAATTGATTAAAAAAAATACAGACAAAAGTTTATTCACCCTTTTTAAATAGTTTACACAAAATACATTTCTGAACGCATGCATAAATGTCAATCACAGTATTTGACAGGATGACAGGAGGAAAAAAAATGTTTGACAGGTACGAAACAAAGGAACATAATTAAATGGAACCATTAATGTCGCAAATGCTGTGGAATGCTTTGAGGCATTCTCGAATATTATATCTGTTACAGCGGACGACTGCTTCCCCTCCAAAAAACCGCCAACTGGCAAAATCCCATCTCCGCCATGGTGGGATAGGGAATGCTCTGCTTCGATCAAAGCCAGGAATGAGGCCGAAAAAAAGCTTGACGCAGATATGAACCTGGAGAACCTCATTAATTTTCAACATGTATTGGCTAAATCCAGGAAATTACTTAAGAAAAAGAAAAGAGACGGTTGGCGGAAATATTGCGATTCGCTGAGTCCATCCACTCCACCTTCAGTAGTGTGGCGTAAATTAAAAAGTTTTAGAAACAGCGTGCGACCACCCTCTGGGAGCATAACATCAAAAGAACTGGGTCACCAGTTCTTCTCCAAACTAGCCCCAGCTTACGCCCCGGACAAAAATGAATGTATTTCTTCAGATCCCCAGATGGCATCGGATGATCCTCTGGATAAATCATTCAGTTTGGAGGAGCTGAAATCGGTACTCGCCCACGTAAGGGATTCTGCTCCTGGAGTGGATGGATTCCCATACTCCTTCATTTCTAAAGCCGGAGATAAGACCCACCAGTATTACCTGGATTTGGCCAATTATTGTTTTTCCTCTGGATTTATTCCTCCTGCTTGGAAGGTTCAAGTTATTATCCCCATCTTAAAACCTGGGAAAGACCCTAGTGTTCATTCTTCCTACAGACCGATTGCTCTATCGTCCATACTTATGAAGCTCTTTGAAAATCTGGTTAAAAACCGTCTGGAATGGTTTGTGGAGAACAGGAAACTGCTGCCAACGACTCAATTTGGCTTTAGGAAAGGTTTGGGTACATCTGATAGTGTGGGAACCCTCACATCAGAAATCCGACTGACCCTTAGTAGAAGTGAGTCTGTGGTAGCCGTTTTCTTGGATATTTCTGCTGCCTATGACTCTGTCCTCCTCCCAATTCTCAGGCAGAAGATGCAACAGCTGAGAATCCCGGCTAGGATTTGTCAGATCATATCCAGTATCTTCTTAGAGCGTAAGCTTAAACTAAGGATACCTGGGGAGGACTCTGAACCGAGATTAGCTTGGAGGGGTCTACCTCAGGGATCCGTTCTTAGTCCCCCTCTATATAATATCTATACTTCAGATCTTCCCTTATGTCTAAATTTCGACTGTAAAATTCTTCAGTATGCTGACGATATTGCACTATTGGTCTGTGGCAAATCCATCGAGGATGCAGTTCAATCCATGAATGTATCTTTGTCCTCATTAAACCGTTGGCTACTAGATCATGGGTTATCTCTGAGCGCTCCAAAGAGTACAGCTGTTGTTTTTACTCGCAGACGTCTTGTCCCTCAGGTTGATATCAATATTGACGGCCAAGCTATCCCAATTAAGGAGAGCGCCAGGTTCCTGGGAGTTACCCTCGATTCCAAATTATCGGGGGTGGACCACATTAACAACACTGTAAAAAAATGTGAACGCTCAGTTTCGGTTCTCAGAGCTTTAGCAGGTGTCTGGTGGGGTGCTCACCCATATACCTTAAAACTGGTCTATAATGCGATAGTCAGAAGCGTGTTAGATTACTGCAGTTACCTAATTGAGCCATGTAACAAAGAAGCTCTGCGCAGACTAGATTCTGTCCAGTCTAAATGTCTGAGAATCGTAATTGGTGCAATGAAATCTTCCCCCATAAATGCTCTCCAGGTCGAATGTGCTGACCCTCCCCTTGCCCTTCGTAGACAATACTTAGCAGATCGTTTTTTGTCAAAGGTTGTCTCCCTCTCATCCCATCCTTTAATTCCCATTTTGGAGCAAATCTTTTCATCTCTTAATACCTCCTCTTATTGGAATAATAAAAATATTCCGTTGATGAACAGGTACAGGGAGCTTAAACACCTCCCTTCACCTGTTTGTCAATATCCTACTCTTCCTGTCTTTGCCTCCGCCTATGAGGTGGTCCATTTTAAGCCAAACATCGTGTTGGGACTTGGTATCTCCAAAAACTCGCAGGACGTAAAAGGCGACTTCGATCGGGCTATTAAAAGATACTGGCAGGGTTGGAACCTGTTTTACACGGACGCATCTAAATTATCGTCAACTGGGTGTACGGGTGTATCCGTGTATTTCCAAAACTCCAGAATAGCTCTTCTATTCCAATGTCCTCCGGAGGCCTCCGTATTTACAGGGGAATGCATTGGCATACTAGAAGCCATCAATTTTATACTAGCGCACAATATTCAAAAGTCAGTAATTTTTTCGGATTCCCGCAGTAGCATACAAGCCCTAGGTCAAAATCAATTAAAATCTAAACTCCACAGCAAAATTATTTCAGACATTCGTAACTTACTGTTCACTTGTCATAACAAAGGTTTAAACATTGAGATAGCTTGGGTGCCCAGTCACTCGGGTATATGTGGCAACGAATGCGCCGATTCACTGGCAAAATATGCTACATCCAACCCGGTGGACCGAAAGCATTTCGTGCTGCATAGTTATGACTTGCGCTCGGACACCAAACTCAAATTGTATAACTCGTGGTCGGCAGTGTGGCAGGCAAGTTCAAAAACCAAGGGAGCATACTACGCCGGCATCCAGCCTGACATCCAGCGGAAACCTTGGTTTTTCAAATGCCTTAAACTCTCCAAAAGAACCGTTTCATCCTTGTGTAGACTGAGACTCGGTCACTGCTCTAGTCCAGTATTTCTGCACAAAATCCATGTCCGTGATAATTCTTTGTGCGAGAGCGGCCTAGACGACGGTTCATTGGACCATATATTCTTTTCTTGCTCGTTGAACTCCCCCTCCTTTGACTTGTATCAAATGCTTCCCAAAATTAAAATTCCCCTCCCTATTAACTTCCATTCCCTCTTGACTTTCTTTTCTCCTAAGGTTATCCAAATTCTATCAAAATTTCTAAACGATAATGGTATTAATATGTAGACAGGTGGGTAGTGGACAGGTGGCAGTTTATTTCAATCTGTAATTATTTATGTTTATTTGTGTTGTCATATATATTCACTGGCCTCTACTATTTACCACACCTGTTTGTAGTGGAGGTCAGTGTGTATTATATATTTTGTTTTAATCTATGTTAATTATGTTTTCATCTATGTTAATTAACAAACATTGTCTGGTCTTTACAGCCACTAACATTGTAGATCTACCACAAAGTGCAAAGTCCGACGGTTCACCTCACGGCGCTACCGTCACCACACGACACTGGCAGAATAGTCGACATCGGCTCAGTTGCCATAAGGAGAAAAAAAAAAAAAAAAAAAAAATTAAATGGAAAATGATTCATTTTCATAATTATGTATTCGTCAAGTTTTCATTGTTTTTAAAATGTATTCTGCTATTCAGGGCGGAGACAAATCCAACGAAACAAAAACCATGAAAAGTGATCCAGCCGATCTCGAGTTATAAGTGTTGTAACAAACCCGTCTTTGTTTTATATAGATTATGGGTGTTATGGGTTTCCCAATGACTGCTACAGTATATGAGAAGACAAGAATTTAATATTTCACTATATTCCATTCACACTAAGATTATATCTCACAACAAATATTTTTTTTTTTTTTGGTGGCATATATATGGCGGCTGCAGTAAGTAGTCCGATATTGTAACCACTTATGCCTTATGTCTGAGTATGGTTTCCGCACTTTATGTCTTATGTCTGAGTATGGTTTCCGTCCTATGTGGACCATTGTACGTGGGCCATAGCAGCCATAACCATAGGTGGGCTTATTCCAACTAGCCCACCTCTCTCCAAAAACAGATTAGGCCTCTCAGGTTTTTAGGGCATCAATGAGGGAGTTCAGGAATCCTAAGATTCGTGTGCGCATTTCAGTGACACCTGTGCAGTCTAGGAGCACATGTGTATTGTAACAACTTTTTTGTTTCCAATGCCATCCTATGCCTACGGAATAGAAGTCGAAATTGGTTGAATGGACAGTAAAAAACGTTTGTTCAAATGTCTAATCTTCACGTGAATGGAGTATAAGTGATAAAAATATCATATTACAAATCCTGTTTATCTTTATTCTTTAGTTAAGATGTTTGATAAATTATATAATCTATGCAATTTTATAAAGGCAAAACTTTGCATGGGTGTGTGTATAATAGTTCCTCATTCAAACAGCTGAATGGATTTGGATGTGGCAGTTGGCACACATCTAAACCATGTCCTGTAATAGAATTTAGGATTACTTTCGATCCTGGTGGTATGTTCCCTTGCGATAGTTTTCTATTTTTACTTGAGCTAAGTCACTGGCAGAGACTAGTAGCTTAATAATACAGAGATTACCATAGTAGGTATGGCATACAATTATGGGCAAAGGTCAAATTAACTTAACTATAACTGTGAGGTATAAAATTATGATGACTAATATTCTCCCCAGTGAATGATGCCATTTACATTTTCAAAGTTTAGACATTTGTATTTTTACTATTTTTAAAACGTTATACTTATTTAAATGTAATTATTTAAATAAACGTAACAAGAAATCAACATCTGTCTGAAAAAAGGTTTTACAGCACATATTCCTTATCCATTAACTTATCGAGGGAAAGTTCAAAACCCATATTAAGCGTGTCCTAACTAAAAAAGCGTATTACAAGGTTAAAGACGATGTCGAAGACACGCTTGTTTGGCAATGGCTGCTTCTGCACATGTGGCCCCCTGGTAACTCATAATATTATGTAAATGTACTGCTCCACAATTATGTTGTCATATATACTTTTATTTTTTCTTCTAAACATTGCTCTTGCAATATTTTTTATATTATTAGAATCCATCCACCATAAATTCGTTAGTAATTTATTTTGTTAACATGTCATTTATTGATAATTGTAATTATTTATTTTTCCTGCTTTTTTTTATATAGGGTGACTGGTAATTAGTGACCGATACTTAAACACGTGATTGTACTCATGATTACAAACAACTTTCCCAAATAAACTTTTTTATATACTCACTAGTTTGTAGATACATTCACTGATTAGGTACGTACACCTATGGGTTTGCAAGCTGCGCGGATGTTCTATCACTATTGTCGGTACGACGGCGTCACGCGGCTAACAGCTGAGCGGTTGCCGGTCGCAGGCGCGCACGCGTATAAACAGCTGTTTTATTGTGATAAATCTAATAAGAATATAAAAAAAGTTTCTTTGGGAAAGTTGTTTGTAATCATGAGTACAGTCAATCAATCAGTCACCATATATAGTCTCTTTTTTTTATTATGTGAATGTGAGAACACTGTAGACTCCACGAATTCTTAGGTTACTTCCTATTACGACTCAATTTTTATTATGATTATTTTTATTGTACTTTTTAGTAACAATATTGACCGGTCTACACTGTCCTTACATAATATCTACTTATACTGTAACATGGAAGTATTGTAAGAACCACAATTTTTTTAAAAGAGTAACCATGGAGTTTCTTGCCGGTTCTTCTCCATAGGAAACGACCAATTTGGAACCGTGCACTAGCTTCTGACGTTTTACAAGTGCCCATGTAGGCCTATGTGAAATAAAAAAACTTTGACTTTGACATTCAATAAAATTATAATTATATATATTTTTAAAAGTTCTTCCTAAATGTATACTTCCAAGAGATGGACAAATGTTTTTCTGTTTAATCTAATTCCACTAACATCTATTTTATTACTTAAAAAGATTTTTTTTTAATCAATTTGGACTTCTGGGATGAGGAATGTAACACTAGTTATGAGTAGGCCACCTTGTTCTAATTTTGAGATAAGGATATTAAATATCCTGTTCCACTGTTCCAGACTTTGAATCTTTCGAATACTGTAATTAGAGACACAATACAAAGACAATGTGAGAGTGAACCCGGCGTTCACTTGGTGTTTAATGAATTCATTGAAAAAACATACTTTTAATTTACTTTTAGTGTAAAATTTACACATCAATAAAAAGTATAAAACAGTAAATAAAATACTATGATTTGTATGATTTTGTCAAAGATACCTCCTAGTATTGAATACCTAATGCTTATCAAGGAAATATTCTACATTACTTTATTAAAAACATGAGATTTTACAGCTATGCTACGCTATGTTAAACAAGGAAATACTCTACAATACTTTATTAAAAACATGAAATATTACAACAGGAAAAAAGGAAATTAGATGCCTATTGTCAGGTAGAGTCAATAAGATCAGATCTATTTACAGCCTAATTAGTCAGCAAGTTTTGACCTACATACAAAACTGCTCCTGCACCAGAATCATATTTTTTAATGAATTATGTTACTACTAAGGTCAAATACCTGATCTCATACAAATACTTATTAGTTTTGTACACATCTGACGCATAACACTAGGCCATGACTACATTGTGGGCGTGTTCTCTCAATGCCTTATACGGGGAAACTAGACCTTCCATATGGAGCACCATTACGCAAATACACCGTGTTTAAACTCTACTTACCCTTGGTTCATATCATGTTCGGTATCATCGAGCCAAACTCGCACCTGTAATGCATTTCCTTCTCTACACCACTGAAATATATCTTCCATGTTTTACCACCAAAATCACTACAACACAGCTTATTTATGTACGAAACGCTAAATACTCCAAAGGCACTTTTCGCAATAAATTAGAAGAAACTTTAAATCAATGAGTAAATAATAAATAATCTAGTAAAAAATAAATGAACTCATTTCATCTGCGACCTGTTTGACAGTTTCGCAATCACCGAAAATAATATTCTTAACTAATAATTTGAGTTGATTTAAATGTTACTATATCTGTCTCTTTCATTCAACTGTGTTTTGTAATTGTTTTTCTCTTTTTTTTCAAAGAAAACGCTGGTAAACTGAATTTTGATGCATAATATTTTCGGGGTTGCCATACCAATATAAGTTAAATAAAAAAAACATAATCTAAACAGAGGAGTACTTTGTAATCCATACTAATATTATAAATGCGAAAGTAACTCTGTCTGTCTGTCTGTCTGTTACGCTTTCACGCTTTTTAAGATTTAAGATAGAATAGAGCTTGAGAAAGGACATAGGCTATAAATTATCACGCTATTTGCTATGGGGGGTGAGCAATATTCCAAAATGTCAGTATTGAACGACATTATTTTGCCGTGAGTTCGATCCCCAGTTATAGTAATAATTTTTGTGAGTATTTTGTCGTCTTTTTTGTATATAATATGCGATGGTACTTCGATTACAATAATAAAAGGACTTTTAGCATATTTTTAACACATCATAGATATTTTTACTCCATATTTTTGTAAAAAGTAATCAAACATGTAATAAAATCTAAGCGGAAAAATGAAAATAATATTAATTTTTTTCATTTGCCTACAAATGTATCTTAGATGAAAATCACGCTACCATCGACAAAGGTTTAAGCAGACAATGATGACGTTTATATAAAAACACCTATTTTAGACAGGAGCAAAGTGGACAGGAGCCAACGAACAGCGTAGCGCAGGGGTCTCAGGATTAGATCGGCACCGGGGATAGTGGTTCAAGCCTCGGTTTTTTTTTTGTGATAGTTTTGTTTTATTTTACTGTAAACAAGAAATTCTTACATATTTTTGCGTTCTTACTATTATTTTTATCGACAGTCTGGTTTCTACATCAGCACATTCGTAGCAGTTTAGCAGATACTGACCTTCACTATACATGACAGAAATCCAGCGGCTATGCATTCAGACGTCTATTTATTGAACAGACAGCACAATTTATCAATCCTATTTTTTATTTTTACTTTTTGACCTATATAATTGTTATAACTTTAGTTAAGTAAGGCCTACCAACCCAATTTATGGCAAGAAAAGTAAATTATATATATATATATTTTTTTTTATTTATGTTCAAGATCGCAGTACTTATACATTTTTTTTTAATACTAAAAACCACAAAAGCCTTTACTGGTTTTTATATGGCTAGTGAGTTCGGATAAATTACAAATAAGTTAGTTAGTAAGTTTTACATTTTAAAGATATTATAAATAAGTTAGTATGACTAAACTAATTCATTCAGTTGCAAAAAATGCTTTTTTAATTCACATTTTGATTTTTTAGGGTTGCAGAGGTATTTATTTTGTATGTCCACAGGAAGTTCGTTAATTATTTTTGGCAGTATGTACGTGTATGTTCTCATACCATATAATATATGTTGTTAACATAACATATTATGTTGTTCCATCTAGGCAAGGTAAAGGTGTTCATGTTCACTAACGTTCTTAGTTTTGGATGACGTGTATTCTTATTTAAATTATTTATGTTAATTATTTCGTCTTTTAGTATAGAAAGTTTAACCATATTGTGAACTGGCAATATGTTGCAATAATGAAATAGTTCTGAGTAATCGTCTTTGTATTTATATGTATTTCGTAGTTGGTGTTCCAAGGTTCTGCCTACAGAGTTCCGGCGGGATCTCATGGTGGAATGGCGACAGCGACTGTCGCAACCCAGTGCTGGGCACGCCATAATCATGGCGGTAGGTCCCCTCTTTGAAGAGTGGCTAGAAACACTACACGGCATCCTTACCTTCCGCATGACGCAGGTCCTCACCGGACCTGGTAAGTTCGGGAGGTTCCTGCATCGGATTCGTGCGGAAGAAACGCCTGGGTGTCACCACTGTGTGGACCTCCCGGAGGACATGGTGGAGCACACCGTGGAGGTGTGCCCCGTTTGGGCAGAGCAACGCCGTGTCCTCGTGGGGGCGATCAGCAGCGGCGATCTCTCGCGCCAGGCTTTGGTACAGGCCATGGTCCGGAGCGAGGAGGAGTGGGAGCGGTCGCCTCCTTCTGCGAAGCAGTAATGCTAGCAAAGGAGGCGGACTCACGCGCGAGGCAATGGCCCTCGCGCCCCAGCCGCCGGGATTCCGATCCGCTATTTCCGGCCACCGTAGGCGCGGGCTTGTGGACGGCGAGTAATGGGTAGCTAGTCCGACCGTTTGGTAACCGTCCGGACCGAGCCCAAGTCTCAATAGATTTTAAAATTATTGGTTCATTACATATGTATACTAAAAGTATATTATACCGTGGTTATCTTTAAACAACACTAAATAAATGTTATTTAACGTAGGCTATCAAAAAAAGTGGATAAAGTAGTTTTCAGTTGCCAAAATGTATAGAGTCTGTACGGAGTTGATCCTGAGGTCGATACCCACAGTTTTTAGTGTCTGCACCTTTTGCTTTTAGGTAGGAAATCATCAAATACCTTCCCCCGCTCTTGGTAAAGCGAGAGGTAGTACCAGACTTTTACTGATTTAAACCCACCTGTGTTCCTTTAGTTGCCCTTAGCGTCCCAAGGCTATGAGAACTTGCACGCCACAATCGCGGCAGCAAATCCCTTCTTTGAGGAAAGTCTAAAAAGGCTCTCTTTCCGCCTGACGCAGGTCTTCATCGAACGGTGATGTTTCGGAAGGTACCTGTTTGGGATTCAGCGGGAAGTAACGCTCGAGTGTTACCACGGTCACAAAATGTCATCTTCTGGAATTCCCCCAAAAAAACCATCAAATATAGGTACCTAATCACAGAAAGATGCTTCTTGAGCAGTTCGTGGAGGTTACCAGTACTTCAAGTAGTCTCTCCCTCGGATTTGACCACAAACCTACTGTTTGGAACAAGTACCCAATTCCAAAGATTCCAAAAATTGTGGATCATTAAGAATTTCACGAAAAACCCATGAAGACATATTTCACACAGGGCCCCGACGTGGTTTGCGTTCCTAAAGACAGTTTGATTACGTATGATGTATCCTACATTACTTGCAGCCTTACGTCGACAATTGGACGTTACCTCCTAAACAGTGGTCAGTGAGTGGTGATCAACACTGGGACAACATCCTGACGGATGCCAGAGTTAGTCACAGCCCCAATTGGTTGCGACATTTGTTTGCTGTTATTTTATAGTGGAGTCACAAACACGGAGTAATAATGAGGGGGTATTAGGGTGTTTCGAGAGGTTTCTGTTTCAAATTCGGTGTGATGTAAGTCAACATCAAACTGCAACAATTTTTTCACAAATTCTTTATAAGTACAGTTGTGGAGCAAGATGACATCGATTCGTAAGTAACTCTGTAGTGTTTTAATAATCGCTAGCAGCAGTGGACTATCATAGTGCACGTTATCCAGCTGAAGATGGGTTGAAGCCGATGATGTTCCTTCGAAATTCACCTCTGCCAAAGTTGCATAACGGGACCCGGCTAAAACTTTGCAGAGAAATATCATCGAGGCAAATTGTTATGGGAGGTAATTCTTTCGAAAAGTCACATAGCTCTAGCAGGACCAGAGTCCAGAGACCTGCGTCAGGCGAAAAGAGAGGACGCTGTGGTGTCTTTCTAACCTTTCCTCAAAGAAGGGATTAGCTGCCGCGCGCAAGTTACCGTAGCTCTAGAACGCTAAGGGCAACTAAAGGAACACAGGTGGATTTCATTCTTATGGAAATGCATCGGATTCAGGCGGAAGCAAAGCCCGGGTGTCATCATTGTGCTGACCACCCAGAGGACACGGTGGAGCATACGGTGGAGGTGTGCCCCGCTTGGGCGGAGCACCGCCGTGTCCTCGTGGAGGCAATTGGCGGCAGCGACCTTTCGCGTCGGGCCCTGGTTCAGGCTATGGTCCGGAGCGAGGAGAATGGCAGGCGGTCGCCTCCTTCTGCGAAGCAGTAATGCTAGCGAAGGAGGAGGCTGCACGCGTGAGGGAACGAAGGTCCTCACGCCCTAGCCGCCGTAATTCCGACCCCGACTACCAGCCACGGTAGACGCGGGCTTGCGGACGTCGAGCACTGAGTAGCTCGCCGTCCGGCTGTTCGGTAATAAACCGGACCGAGCCCAGTCGTCAACAGCGCGTAGTGATCCTCGCGCTCCTCAAGGAGATGTCAGCAAACCGTAGGGGCCCAGCAATGCCGATGCCCGCTAGCTAGGACCGCGGAGAATTTCTGAAAGGGAAACCCGTAGTCCTAGAACGCAAAGGCTAATTGATGGATACAGGTGTGGTTTTAGTCAGTAAAAGTCTGACACGCCCTCGCGCTCCACCCAGAGCGCGAGAAGTCATTTTGATGATTTCCCAACTTAAAAAAAAAAGGTGGATTTCAGTCTGTAAAAGTCTGACACAAACTCTCGCTTTACCCAGAGCGGGGGAAGGTATTTGATGATTTTCTTCCTAAAAGTAAAAGGTGCAGACACTAAAAACTGTGGGTATCGACCTCAGAACAAGATCCGTACAGACTCTTTATAGATTTTGGCAACATTTGGCATTTTGAAAACTACTTTATCCACTTTTTTTAATAGCCTACGTTAAATAAAATTTATTTAGTGTTGTTAAAAGATAACAAAACTTTTAGTATATTCTAATGAACCAATCATATTAAAATCATACAGCGTTGTTCCATCATAGCATAAACCAAAATCAAACTTAAACTAACACCTTTTCCTTTTAGGGGTAGGCAGAACCTTAGAACATCAACTACTACGACCTCAACAGGTCTGTTTCTGTTTATTGACGTTCATAAGTTTATTTGATGTATATCATGTACGAGTATTCTACTGGTGAGCCAAATAAATAAAATAAATTATTTATTTGGACATAAGAAATACATTTTACATAATATATTTACTGGAATTAGATGCTTTTAGCATGAATTACAAGCACAGAATTATTATAGTACATTATAATATAAGTGTGTACCTAATATTAGTGATTACCGTCGAGGCGGTATTTAGACCCGAACCGTGGCGAGGGTCTTAAGAGAGCCAAGAACGGTAATCATTAATTACTCACGTGTGTCATACGACGTTTTTCAATACACTTGTGAAGAAAACAAAAGTAAAACTAGTAAAAATTTCTGAAACATGGCGGTAAAAAATCTGTTTTCATAAGCCCGCGTGCGTCATTTTTTTTATTTACCCCTAGAGGAAGGCTAAGGTATTATGATCATACTGCCTAGTCTTACGTTTATATTTTCTTGCTTGAAAAGTTTTTACGATAATGTCTTTCGTAGTGACAATAGAATACGGATGTAACATTTGCTAATGATTTTGTTAGTATTTAATTTAATTGATACAACCACTGAACTTCACTGGAATAAAAAAAATTACGCCAAAAACCGCGCGCATCTTAAAATGGCGGCCATAGACCACAAAAAAAAAACAAATTTTTATTTGAATGTACGATTTATTTATTTACTAAATGTTTTTTAATAAATAAAGCGTTTGTACAAGTTAAATTTGTCTATTTTAACTTGTAAATTGGATGAAATATGTAAGTATATACTATTGAACGCAATAACTTAATGGGAATTTTATTCGAATTCAAAATTTGTTTTGCGAACAAAGAGGTTGAACAAAAAGGTTTTAACTACATTAAAGCACAAGTGCGTAATGGTAATCAAAATGTCACAGTTTGGTAACGAGTGCCATTATATACCTAAGTGCAGTGCAATAAGAGTCAATTCAATTCAATTCAATTTTTTTAGGTGTATGGCTCCATCGACGAACGTCCGATGATTTTGCCAATGTCAAGGTATGAGATGGAAAGGGTCGGTACTTTGTCGAGAATATTGTTATCTATTGATCAGTTTTTGTAGCGATGGTATCCATTGGTCATCATGCTAAAAAGGGGACAAAACAATTTTGGTTAGTACACATAAAACAATACAAGATATATATTAAAACATGAAATAGATACATAATGTTTAGAAGTGCCTACTGACTACAACTGGATTTTATTAACATTAATAAATTTATAAAGAATTTTTACTGTAGGGGTATGGGCTAAAGATAGAAGAAAAGGAATGTTAACTGGGCGGGGGATATCAGAAGGGAGTAAGTCGTAAAGAGGAATTGTTAAACGAGGGCAGGAGAAAAACAAGTGTTCCAAGGTACCCTCTTCTAGGCCACATTCACACAAAGAATTGTCTCTCACGTGGATTTTGGCCAAAAAAACAGGAGTGCAAACAAATCCGAGTCGGAGCCGAATTATAACAGAAGTAGCAGGTTTGTTTGAAAATTTTAGTTTGCTGAACCAACATTTAGAGGGGATGGATGGTTGAATAGAACCATAGAATTTTCCCTTCAAAATTCGAGTTTTTTGCCAATGAGAGTTCCAATTCTTTATCATATCGGGTTTAGCAAGGCAACGCAAATCACGAGGGTAACAGGATGAATGAGTCTCGATTCCAATCCGAATTGCTGACTTAGCAATCGAATCCGCATTCTCGTTGCCAACGATACCAGAATGGCTTGGGATCCAAGCCAATGCAACCTCTATGCCTGAACAATGTAACCTATAAAGGATTTCTTTAATTTTTAAGGTCAGGGAAAAATTGTTACGCGAGCGAAAAGGTGATTTTATTAAATCCTGTAGGCAGCTAAGAGAGTCTGTGAGAATCAAGGATTTGTTGAGGCTGTGAGATTCGATATAGGAAACCGCTTCCAGAAGAGCTATTGCTTCTCCCGTATAAACAGACCCCAACGCGGAACTACGAAAATTGAGAATTATTTTATACTTCGGGATCCATACAGCAGAACCGACCCTACTATCATCTGACAGTTTAGAAGCGTCTGTGTATAACGTCAGCCAATCACGCCACTCCTCTGACAGAATCCTGTTGAGTTTATCGTTTGCCGCAGGATCGTGTTTAGAGATTCCGAGGTTTATAATCACTTTAGGTTGGAAGAGCAAAGAATCAAAACTTACTTCAAATAAGGGATTCGAATTTGACTGGACTATGGAAGTGTGCAAATCATTAAATTTACAGAGGCTGTTAGTAAGGAGAGGAGGATTTTTATGGGACCAATAGCGGGAATTCGGTATTAAATCAGAAAGAGTACGTAGAAGAGGGAGAAGAGGATGGGATTTATTCTCGATAATTTTATAAAAAAATCTATCGCAGAGGAACTGTCTACGGAAGTTAAGTGGAGGCTCTAAACATTCTACCTGAAGGGCATTAACAGGTGAGCATTTCATAGCACCCGTGACAATGCGTAAGCATTTTGATTGGATCTTTTCCAGTTTAGCAAGGGCGATTCTGTTGCATGGCTCCAGAAGAAAGCTACCATAGTCGAAATGGCTGCGAACTATGGCATTATACAAAATTTTTTGGGAAGTTGGATGAGCTCCCCAGCGAACTCCAGAAAGGGCACGTAGGACATTAACACCCTTTTCGCATTTTTTGGAGATATAATCCAGATGGTAGACGCCAGATAATTTTGGGTCAAGTATAAGGCCAAGAAATTTTACCTTTTCCTGAATCATAATGGGTTCATTATCAACGTGCAGATTAATAGGGGGAATGTTGCGTTTAGGCCACTGCATTGCATTTGGAGACTGACAGGCTTAGGCCATGGTCGGTCAGCCACTGGTTGAGGTAATGTAGGGCAGAATTTAAACGAGATGAGGCATCTGAAAATGAAGCTGAACTACAGAAGAGAACAATGTCGTCGGCGTATTGTAAAATTTTGCAAAAACACCTCACTGATGACTCCAAATCGTGCGTGTAAATATTGTAAAGGATAGGGCTTAAGACCGACCCTTGGGGTAGGCCCTTCCATACTAAGCGGGGAGAGGAGAGGGAGTTTTGGTGACGAACGGAAATAGAGCGGGACATAAGGAGATTACAAATGATGTTGACCATCCTCACAGGGATACTCAGCTGAAGCAGCTTTTGCCTGAGTATTGGAAGTTGGACATTATCATAGGCTGAGGCTATGTCTAGGAAAACACCAAGAACGCTTTCATTATTGGAGAAAGCAATACGGACATCTGATAGGAAAACACTTAGGCTATCCAAAGTGCCCATGCCTCTTCGAAAACCGAATTGAGAACTGGGTAAAACACCTTTGGATTCCAAGATCCATTCGAGTCGATTCTTGATGAGATTCTCCATAATTTTAGCCAGGACAGAAGAGAGTGCAATAGGTCGATACGAGGCAGAATCTGTTGGGTCTTTACCAGGTTTTAAAATTGGGATGACGATTTGTGATTTCCAAGAGTCTGGGACTTGACCAGTTGCGAAAAAAGTGTTAATTAGGCTAAGGAAAAGTAGTTTGCAATTGGAAGAGGATTTGGAAATAAAGGAGTAGGGGATTCCATCAGCACCTGGAGCAGAGTCCTTAAGATGATCTAAGGCACATATTAATTCTGAGAGGGAAAATAGGTCACCAAATCTATCAGAGGAAGTAGGAGAAGAAGGATCTATAGTGGGAAGGCATTCAAAGTTAGGAACAAAGGGGGGGGCTAATTTTGTTATAAATTCCTCCAGCCAGGAACTAGGGTCATTGGAAGAAATATTGAGAGACTGGCTGTCACCGGCTTGGCGGTAGATTTTTAATTTCTTCCATACTAGGGAGACAGGAGTCCGTGGAGAAAGTGATTCGCAAAACTTGAGCCAGCCACATCTTTTATTTTTTGCTAATAGCCTACAAGTACTAGCAGAAATCTTTTTGAAATTTAAATAATCACACATGTCTAAACTAGAGGAGAAGGCATTTTCTGCTTCTTTTCGTTTACGAATACTGTCAGTGCACTCAGCATCCCACCAAGGTGGAGAAGGAATCAGGTCTCGGGCAGAGTTCTTCAAGGGGATTGAGGAATCAGCCGCTCTCAACAAACAATCGACAAAGTCATTGTAGAGGGCAAGTGAGTTGGAGGGGTTAACTTGGGGGAAGTTTTGGAGTTCCGAGTCCAATTGGGACGAGAACTTGGACCAGTCAGCTTGAAGTAGGCGGTATCTTTGAAGGGGTTGAAAAGGAGGCGAATGTGGATAGGAACTTGGAAAAGATATTAGAATGGGAAAATGGTCACTCCCGTAAGACAGACCAGGAGAGTGAGGACACTAAAGAAGGAGAAGAGAGAGTAAGGTCAGGAACACTAATATTTTGGGTAGGGGATACCCTACGAGTAGCAGATCCATCATTAAGAACACACAGGTTACAGTCGTCTAAAAGATCTAACAGAAAGCTAGAAGAAGGGTCATTACAATGAGAGCCCCAGAGAGTGTTGCGGCAATTAAAATCGCCCATCACAATCAGGGGAGATGGGATGGAAGAAAGAATAGAGTTAAATTCAGACAGAAGGCTAGGATTGGGATGAGGAATGTAGGCAGATACATATGATATGTTCATGGCTCTAACGGCTACTACATGTAGCCCAGGATCATGAACAGGAAGAGGAATTTCGGAAAAAGTGACAGATCTGCTAACCAATAAGGCGTAACCAGCCCAGCCGCCATCTCTGTCGTCCCGAAGACATGCAAAACCAGGAACCCTAAAAAGAGATCCAGGCCTGAGCCAGGTCTCCGACACGGCAAAGACGACAGGTTTATGACGGTTTATTAGGTATATTATCTCATGTTTTTTCCTACGAATAGATCTACAGTTCCACTGAAGGATTTTTTCTATTTTGGCGAGTCCAAGATTCGAGGAGCTGTTCAACTAATACTACGACATTGTCTGGTATTGCGTCACTGAATTTAGATAGCATATTTATGAGGGAGCAAGTCAAAAGCTCTATTAGATTATCATTAGGAGTGGGAAGAGGAGTTGTTTCAGTATAAGGAGAGTTCAGAGCACAGCCATTAGGTTGAGAAGATTTAGGCGAATCAACCATTGACCTATGGGCTTGGAAGTCATATGACTTACCCAGCTCTGGTCTAGGTCTTGGGGAACGGTAAACCGTCTTAGTGTAAGACGTTTTAACCGGAGATGCAAATGGAGAGGATGTAGGAGTAATATAAGGAGCTGAGAAAAGAGGTTCAGAGGGAGTTTGGGATGGTTTGAATAGGGGGGGACGTGCTGCTATGTTGGAGTAAGACGTTTTGGAACGGGGAAACCTTACTGCTGCCTCACGGTATCCTAGATTTTCCTCGGACATAATCATTTTGATTGATTTCTGTCGTGAATGTTCAGGGCATCTATCGTCAGTGGCTTTGTGGTTTCCGCCATCACACAAGAGGCAAGAAACCTGTGAGTCTGGGATATTGCAAGTATCTCCAGGATGTGGTAAGGTGCAACGGTAACAGCGAGGCTTAGACCTACACTGAGAGCTAATGTGGCCAAATCTCAAGCAGTTCCTGCATTGGATTGTGGGAAGGTGATATACAGATACAGGAAGGGAAGCATTGTAACAGAATACCTTTTCTGGAAGTATCTGTCCAGAGAAGGTTAGTACAACGGTTGAAGAAGGAGACCAAGTAACAGAGTCCTCTTTTCTATTTTTAAAATTGAGCCTCCTAGCTTTGATAACTTTCCCACAGTTGTGGGGAGTTTCAATGCCAAGAACTAATTCCTCGAGAGTCCAGTCAGTGGGAATATCTTTTACAACACCCATGCGAGTCACTTGGAAGCGAGGAATGACAGCTGTAAAATTGTTGTCCCGTAAAATAGTGTTGTTAACAAAATTATTGGCGTCGTTGAAGGTTTTAAAATCGACAGACATCCTGTTCCGACCCATGGACTTGACGCTGCCTTGAACCACCCCTTCAAAGCCTTTTTTGAAAATAAACTGGGCAAACTTAAGTGAATTCAAGGTTAAACCTTGCTTAGGGTCTGTCTCCATTCTGGAAACAAATACCTTGAAAGGTGCTTTATCATTTTCGCTATAAAGCATTTTGGAGTCGCTCTCAAAACCTGGTTTCGTGAATACGGATTGAATAGAGTCCGACGGCGGCTTATTTCTTTTCGCGTCGACAAAGGTCTCAGGACCTCCGGGGCGCTTTCTCGGTTCAGGTCTAGCGCGGCAGTCATCAGTGTCCTGAGAGCACTCGACGACCATATCTGGAGGTGACCCTCCACCCCCGTCAGGGGGTTCTTCGGCACTCATTTCCGAAGGAAATGAGTGCCAAAAAAGCTTAAATTACTAACCTTATAACTAGATTCCCACACCAGACGACACAAAACAATAGACTCAACACCAAAAACAGATAAAATAAATTGTGAGGTTAAGAATCGCGTGCTTAATCTCACCCAGACGATGGCAAAATCCGCAATAAGAGTCACTTTCTGAGCAAGTGTGTTGAAAATTACGTTTGTGCATTTTTACAACTTGACGCAGACAAAGTCGCGGGTAACAGCTAGTATACATAATATATCTACATATGTGCAGCATCACATCGAAGCTTGTGTTGTTTATAAACCAAAGTTTGGTTAATTCTCAAAGTATATAATTCAACCCTTCAACTGTGTAAACAAGAGTCCAACATTGGACTCCTGTCAAATGACCGTCGTCTTTGTACACTGTACGGACCAACATGGGACCTCTGTTGACATGCGTCGTATTTTGACGTATTATGCTTAATAAACCTGTGTCTATCCCGCTCAAACTTGCACAGAGTAAACTAGATAGATACATCTACTCTATTACGTCTTCAGTGAACGGAATAACTGAGTGAACATTGACATAGATACGGAACGTCACGAAGCCAGTCCAAGCCACTTCAAGCCAGTCCAAGCCAGTCGACCGCTCGCGGCGCCCGCTCGCGCGCAAGCAAAGACTACTATAGTATACTGGGCTACGCGCAAATCAGTTTGGTTTTTACGCGTCGCGCCAAAACGTTTGTTTTTATTGTGATTTGTGGGTGAACTACAATGCCTGGGTAAGTAATAAACATTTTTCAATGCATAAACAGTGCAGTTCATTAAGATTTTGACCAGAATGTTCATTTCAACAAACATGTAAAACCGTTGGAACGTTGACTATACATTTCGCGGTATTTTGGCGCTAACTATTGATAGAAATGAAAAATATGTTTACTGTGTCTGTTTTTATGTATCGTACTATAGATATTACGCGTTTAATTTGAAAAATAGGTTGGAGTGTAGCCTTAGGGGCGCTATGGCGCGGGACTTAGAATTTTTTTTTTTCTTTTCTGCACGGCTCATGGTGCCTATAAGCGTATGGTACCAATTCGAAAAAAAAATTTTTTTTGAAAAATTTTCTAAGTGTTTGCCCCTAACCATACTCAAGGTGAAAAGTAAGGAGAAATTTTCTGTCCCAAAATTTTTTTTTACCTAATTTTTTTTTCTGTTTTCTGCACGGCTCATGGTGCCTATAAGCGTATGGTACCAACGCAAAAAAAAAATTTTTTTTTTGAAAAATTTTCGAAAAATTTTCTGTCCCAAAAATTTTTTTAACCAAAAAAATTTTTTTTTCGTTTTCTTTGCTTCTCATAGCGCCCCTAAGGATATACTCCAACTCCTAAAAATCCGCCCCTAAGGCTACCCACTGACCGAAAAATATCCTTTTTTAATTGTGCATATCTTCAAATAATTATAATTACGTAAACCTAAGAAAACCGTTGGCCAATCACAGAGCCGCATTTTGAGTTCAAGGGCATTCAAGTCGAGGTCTTGTAGGATTATCAAAAAATGGAAGTGAAAGCCGTGACTTTTTGAATGTGAATTCGAATATTTTTCGTCGACTTTTTTTATTTGTTATTTTAACCGACTTCATAAAAAGGAGGTTATCAATTAAGTTCGTTTGAATGTTAAACATATTGGATCGTAAAAATTTAATAGGTGTTTGCGTGTGTGTATGCGCATGTAAATATACATAAATTTGTTTGTCTGTCGGTCCGTCTGTCACTACTTTTTCCGAAAATCATACAGTCATGTTTTTAATTTTTCTTGTTACCCGTAGATCACGACGTGGCCGTGGACGTAGGGGTGGACGTAGCAGCAGTGGGGCCCGGTCCGTATCCCCGGCAGATTCGCCGCCGTCGTCATCAGCGTCGTCTGATGCAGTGTAAGTTTCTTTTTTAACCGACTTCAAAAAAGGAGGTTCTCCGTTTGACCTGTATGTATGTATGTTTGTCTGCGATTATCTCGCGATAGGCTGAAACAAATTTGATGCAGTTTTCAGAAAAGGGCTTGTTTTTTTTTTTAATTAGACGACGACCTCGTACGCGCGGACCGCGACGTGGTGGGCGAGTGCGCGTGCGAGGTGGCAGGGCGGCTTCAGAGGCGATGGAGACGGCGGTGGCGCCAAGCCGGGGTGCTTCGGGGCTCAGGGTGGGCCGTGGCAGGGGAAGCAGAGGCCACGGTTACACCCATGAGCGCCCAGGGCCTTACAGCTTACAAGAGTTAGTTTTTATTTCGACGACGGGGAGCTACGGTCAGGAGACGCCCCTGCACCCTCGAAGAGAGCGTAGGTGGCCAAAGTAAGTAGTTCTACTTATGTTGTAATTCTTAGTCGCAAACAAGTTCTAACTTTTATTTTAAAATGTCTATCTAGTTCTGCCGTGGCTCCACCTCCTTCATTACTACCCACGGCGACACCGGCGCCGGCGTAAGTAGTTCTACTTGTGTATGTTAGTTGAAATACTTACTTGCAAGCAAGTTTTAACTTTTGTTTTAACATGTCCATCTAGACCAGCCCTGGCAATGGATGAGCCCGAGGCGATGGAGACCTCGCCAGCGCCACCTTCGCCGTCCGTGTGGGTGTTGGACGAGCCGGAGGCGATGGCGTCATCGCCGGCTTTGTAAGTTGCTTGCGAAGTTTTCTATTTATGTCTAAATTTATTACGTGTGTATTACAACACTGCATTTGTTCTAGATATGTGGAATTGTCGTCCCAGGGGGGGTCGCCTTGTCCTCGAGCACCACCTCGTCGCTATCGTCGGAACCTGGATGAAGATGATATTGCTGACATCCTCAATTATGGTAAGTATTGACTGATTTTAGTTTTATTTGGGACTGCGGCTTCTGATTTCCACCCGATTTTAAACCAATCTATAATTTTGTTACAGGTTCCGAACCAGGTTCCGACGAGAGTGGCGATGAGGAGGGGGTGGTCCCGGTCATGAATTCGTTCAACCGGGTCACCCTTGCTCTGATGGACACCCCCCTGGACAGGGCGGAAGAAGACGAAGATGGTGCCGACGCCGATGGTGCCGACGCCGACGTCGCCGATGTCCCTCTGATGGCGACGGACCAGCCTAGGAGGTGGTATGATTTTGAATGGAAAAATTTTATGCATTCTACGATTCCACCTGAATCGCGGAGGGAAACTTTTTCCCAAATTAATGTAGGTCCGACAACTCCACGGGACGACCCATATGACATTTTCATTGACATTTGGGATCGTCCAATAATGGAGTACATAGCCTCGGAGACAAACAAATATGCTCAGTGGGTGGCAAATCAGATGATGGCCTCCAACAACCTCCATCCTCGCAGCCGAATAAGCAGATGGAAGAACACGTGTGCTGACGAGCTCCTCTGCTTATTCGGCATAATTTTGGCGATGGGGGTTGTTGTAAAAAGTCGTATCGAGGAATACTGGTCTGCCACCTCTGACATATTTTGTACTCCCTATTTTAGCGCATACATGCCCATCGACAGATTTTTATTGCTATGCAAATGTCTGCATTTTGCGGATAATGATGGCATGTATGCGTTAAACTTGGATGTCTCCGAGGCTAGACTGTATAAAATAAAGCCAATAGTGTCACATTTAAACCAGAAGTTCCAAGACATATACACGCCATCGCAGAACATTGCTTTAGACGAGAGTCTTTTGATGTGGAAGGGCCGGCTGGAAATCGGCCAGATCATTAAAAATAAAGCTGCAGAACAAGGCATCAAGACTTATGAGATTTGTGAATCTCAAACCGGCTACCTATGGCGGTTTGAGCTTCACGCTCATAAAAAGTCATCTCCATCGCAGCAGTACGAAGATCCATGTGACGCACCTACGCCGTCAGTAGTGTTGCGGCTGACCCAAGGTCTGGAGCATAAAGGATACACATTGTGGATGGACAGTTACTACAATTCGCCATGTCTCGCTCGACGACTTAAGTCCTTGGGCTTTGATTGTGTAGGGACCCTGCGGACCGATCGTAAGTTTGTACCGCAGGGCCTGCACAATCTGACCAAGCAGAACATGCGCCCAGGACATATATCTGGTCTTACCTCTGGGGACGTCGATGTCATGGTATGGAGAGATCTTAACCGTGTGGCTATGATCTCTACATACCATGGCAACGCCGTCCAAACAATCCAGGGTTACACCAAACCCATCCTGATAGTGGACTACAATATCATGATGGGTGGGGTGGATAAAAAAGACCAGCTCCTGTCCATGTTTCCGGTCGAGCGGAAACGAACCATGGTGTGGTACAAAAAATTGTTCCGGAGATTATTGAATGTCTCCGTATTAAACTCTTACATCATCCACTGTCAGTCTTCATCATCTTCTTCTTCTTCTCTTCTAAGTCATCGTAATTTCCGTATCTATCTTATTAAAGCTCTTATTTCTCGTCATAAACCCCAGCCCATTCCCCTCCCAATTGCAACCGCACAGGGTCGTCAATGCGATGTATCGACGCATAGACCACCGTTCCAGGCGGCGATACATCGTATTGACGAATACGATAAAGACCCGAATTACACACCTCCACGCCGTCCCCGACGCAAGTGCGTGGTGTGTAAAAAAAAGGTTTCTACGTACTGTGTCGGTTGCAATAAAATGCTTTGCATGCGCGTCTGCTTCGCTGCCCACCACCCACTCATTTAATTTATAGTTTATGTAAAATGTATTTTTATGTATGTATTTCTTTGTATGTATCTATATATTGTATTTATATAACAATTTTTTGTACCACACCCTGTTCGTTTCATTGACTGTGCGAATAGTGTTATTGTTCATCCACCGTTGTATCCTTTTTCCGGCCTTGGGTTTTTTTTTTACTTTGTTACTGTACATGTAAAGACATTTTCAGTACTTCTTTGTTTCGATTGCAATTTAGTTTCACTTTTTTTACTTGACACTTTGACAATTCAAAACCTGTAAATGGTTTATTAGAAATAAATGTTTCTGATTTGTGATTGTTGTAGAAAAAACTACTTTAGTAAAGACTAATTGACCACTTTTTTATTTTGTACCCGACCGCCAAGGGTTGTAATTTAGTTTTTTTTTTAAATTGTGACGGTATAGCGTGATATCTAATGGTTCTTCTTCTGACACGGTGGTGGAGTGGATGCCTTTTATTGCAGCTTCTTTTTATGTTTTTTTTTTGTTTTTTTTTTTTCCAAAAGATTCTCGTCTATTGCAATGTTCTCGTCTATTGCATTTTTTTACCTAATCGTAATATTTCTTTTTTAATCGTAATAAATACAAACTTGAATAATAATAATAATATTCACGTACATAATAATATTATTCACGTGAAATGTTTTTGATTTAAATTAATTTTTTTCTTGTTTAAATGTGACAGTATTGGTTTACTTATCCATTTTTGTTTAATCCTGGATCAAGTACTTGTGTTTTGTATGTGATTTTTTGGTGAAATTGTTCATTTTTATTGTTGATTTGTGTACTGTTTTTGTTAGGCAGCATGCCTTTTTTATGAGCTTAACGTTTTGTCAATGTCTTCAAAATGTAGAATATTAAATTAGATTTGAAATTTAGTCCATAGAATTCAAACAGTGATCCAAAGTTCGAGTAGGTGTTTTTTGCGCCCCTTTTCAAGTGGTTCGTTTGGTTATCCTATACAAATAAACTAAACATTTCTAACAGCTGAGACTCTGTCTGTGTAATGAATGTGAACCAAACATTAGTAAAAAAATGTAACCCAAGCCGCCAGATGTTTAAAAGTCACCGGAATAGAAGTGTAAACAAACGTATTCTTTTGTTTCGAACGCGGCACTTAAAAATGACGTAATGTTATTGTTCAGCTTGTGGTATGAAAAAAATGTATTACGAGGTCTGTTCTTTTGTTTGATTTATGTGAACTAAAGTGTACTTGTGTAAATAAAACAATAACTTTTTGAATCAATGGTCTATTTATTTTATTAAAATTACATTAACACAAGAAACTGGTAAAAAAACCCTCACACTGAACATACACGACACTTACGAATACATGACAAGGTAAACCTACAACAATGTATACATATCCTGTTAGGTAATTTAATAACGATTCTAATGATATAACTGGTAATGAGCTAGCTAACGTAGTTTTGAAGATAACGTCGTTTTAATAAGACGCGCCGAAATTTCCCGCCAATAATCCGCGAATGTACACATATGTCGAAGAGAGCGATTAGCGCGCGACACAGGTGAAAGAAAGTTATTAGAATTAAAATCTCATACCTGACGATCAGTATTTACCCGACTGCAAGAAGGGTTATGTTTTTCGCGCGTATCTTGTATGTATGTATGTAATATTCTTTATTACCTCATATCTTCCAAACCGCTGAACGGATTTACACAATTAGCATATCGTTAGATTCGTCTCATTAACCCAAGTGTTCTTAGATAGGTGACGTTGAAAAAAAATCAGCATACCGACTGTGGGACGCTATACATTAGAGTAAAAAAAAAAAAAAATTTTTTGGATAGTACAATATGGGTATCAAATTCAAGAGCTCATCATGAGGATTCCAAAACGGTAGGTATATCATGACCATATTAAAAAAAATACAAAAGGAAATATGTCATTTATTTTTCTGCTAACTTGTTGAGTTAGGTTACATGTGTTAGGTTTTGTTTCTGTTAATAAATAGTACCTTAAGTTTTTGTTAAAATGAGTTAAAATTGTAAACATTTTTGTTTCATATAAACATTATTGTTTTAAATTATATCTAAGGTATGTTGTATAAGCGATTAATTTCTATTGTTTGGGAATGTTAACTGATATCGTGGACCAATGGGAAAGCGCGACGCGGCTGGGCCGCGGGGGGTTGTTTTTTTGGCTACGAGGTGGGCGCAGACGGGACTCGCCCCCGGGTCTCCGTCTGGGACACTCGATTGCAAAGACTACAATAGTATATATTCGTTTTGAGCAGTGTAATGATTGTGAATTATTACTTAGTTGTTTGTTCTTGATATAATTAATAAAACTAAGTGAACAGTTTGAGTTTATCTTAATATAGTCCTCCCAGTTGAATTAGTTCCTCTCAAGTACCGCGACCGCCTAGGCAACGAGTTTTATACTTCAGAAGTGACAAGTGCACCCAAAACGTAAGTATGCGCCCAAATTGTATTTCTACTTTGTTTGGTGGCAATTAACCCGAGACCTATTAGTTCTCTCAATTAACCTGAGACCTATTAGTCTTAGGATAGGTTGTACATTGTGGTAATTAGGCATCAATACGATTCTGTTTTTAAATCATGTAATCATATGTACCATCGTTGAAAGTTTTCTTGCTAAAATCGGTAATCACATTAAGTTTACTATTTTTACTATTATTTCGTGGGCCGACAGTATTTTAGCGAGTGAATACCCGTTAACACTATTGCGTGATCTTACTGTGGAAGATGTAATAGCTAGCACACAATTGAATTGGCTTGTGGTCCAGGTTCGAATTTCTGCTAGTGCCAAATTGCAAGCTTAAAATCGAATAATTTAGGTGGGTGTTATGTAACCCTTTAAAACAAAGTTAAAAATAGTCAACGATAGAGCTGTGTTGTAGTTTTTTTTGTCATAGACCTTTTTGAGTTTGGGTTGTAACAGCGCTTACCTACTAAGAGCGTCACCCGACACTTCCCACGATAAGTTCGACTGAGGCGAGCGAAGCACTTGACGCCGCATACCGCATCTATCACCGGACTTAAGTGTTTATACTTGAAACAAAGGTGCCTATGTTTTATTTTTAGAATAGGACGAATTAGACTTCATTCTCTATTTAAGAAATACCGATTTTGATTTTAAAGAATAAAGGCGACTTGCTCAGCAAACATGCTCCACTAAAACGATATATCTGTACCTTATTCTGTTTTGTATGATATTCAAAGAAAGGATAAATGAAAGACTTAGAGGTTTTGTGTGTCGGCAATCACTAACTTCTCAGTTACTACTTCTAGATACGGCTCTAAAGTTTCTTTACCGTGAGATTTCAGACAATGTCAAAGTCAACGGGTCAACGAAGGCTCGTGACTCCGAGTCGCGGAGAGCCACACTCTGCCGCGAGGAATCGAAGTCGGCTGCGACGTCGTGGCCCCGAGCCAGACATCGAGCTGCGTCGTGAGCGGCTTTGGATGCTGGAGCGCGAACTACGGCGGGAGCGCGACCGTGCGCGCGCCACCGAGGATCTGCACCACGTGTCGCGTCGCGGCAACGAGCTGCGAGTGGACAACCATCACCGCGGCACCTCCGCGGTATCGACACGGCGCCGGGACGCCGAGCTACGCGCAAAGCAGTGCGGCGAGCGCGGACAGCGGACCGAGGTGCGGCAGGACCGACCGTGTACGCGCCGCCGAGGACCTGCACCAAAAATCGCGTCGCGGCGGCGAGCCACGAGCGAACGACCGTCTCCGCAGCACCTCCACGGCATCGACGCGGCGCCGGGACGCTGAGCCATGTGTGGAGCAGTGTGGGACTGCGGCGGCAGGACCGCGCGGAACGGATTAAGAGGTCATGTAGCCGTTCTTTTTTCAATAAGAGATTTGTGTTATATTATTAGGGACTTGAGGGATGAAGGAACCACCACTCATTTTGCAATGCAAGAGTTGCTAGGTCTGGCCAAGACGTGGTACGAAAGTTTACGTACCATCCTATTTACTTGGCGGGAATGGCAAGCGAGGTTATTAAGCGCGTTTCCATGCGGACATAACTACGGTCGGACCTTGAAGGATATGTTTAGGAGAGGGAGCAGACATAACAAATCCATAGAAGTGTATTACTATGGAAAGCTAAGTCTAGTGTATCAAAGCGATATAGTAGGTACCCGCGCGGCAGAATTTATTTATTGATCTATTTATTTGCATAGGCTCACCAACGACTTATTTACAATATAAGTTAAACAATACTGTAATAATATATGAGGTGATCTCCTATAAAAAGTCACTTACAGGTATGCACAACACTTGTAGTAGGTCTATTTATTTAAATAGATTAATAACGATAAGTAATAAACATTTAAAACGGGCACAAAACAGAAAATTAAAAAGGGAAGGGAAAATAGAGATTAAAAACCAAAGTCCCAAATTAAAACAAATTAAACTAAAATCACATAATTATCAAATTTAAATTAAATTACATTATTAAGAGAACTAGAATGCATAATACATGGCATAACAGATACTGCGTAGCAGTACTTATTCAGTAAAAAGGACTATAGTCCATCTGTTCCGGTCCGTTTTCAAGCTAAAAATTGTAATTTTGATAATTCTCGAGTTTCCAAAACAGCGAGCAGTAGTTCTGGTGCCCAACCGAGCCACCTCAGTGGATGTTACAATTGCAAGGAAAAGGAACATAGTTTCTTGCACTGCGCTAAGCCGTTCATGAAGTGCACGCGTTGCAATAAGATTGGTCACATCACGGAAAAGTATTATAGTAAAGTAAGTCAGGTGATAAAGTGACAAACACTAGTGGTACAGTGCAGAAAACTATGCGGATTGATTTATAAACAACGAAGACACACATATTGTCTGTCTCTAAGTTTATAAAAGAGATAATAGCCAATAGTTGTATAGGTACTTAAACCTTTTATAGATTTTGGAACCGACGTTGCCCTGATTAGGGAATCTACTGCCAGCCAGATAGGTGTATCTCACGATAATGTTCCTACACTACTAAAAGAATTTGGCAATAGCGTAGTCGAGTCGCTAGAAAATTTGACTCTTGATATATGATTGTCGATGAGGTAGAGGCTACAGTTGCTTACAAAGTAGTACCCGACTATTTATTAGAGGCAAAGGGACCTCTTATGGGACAATTACTCACAGAGCAATCTCACATCGCAGTTTATGAAGATAGGAGCAGATTGCAATTCCACAATATTGGGAATGAAGTACCTTGTTCTTAACCTGCTGTTGACATTGATAATTTGTTAAGATTTTCTGTCGTTAATACAATACCCAGATATTTGGACGTTCTTTTAGAAAATAGTATAGTGGGAAAGCCTAATAATCAGAACTTCATCGTTGGAGGACTTCATCGTTTAATCAATGAACAATAATCATGTATTGGCTGCATTATGTTTAGGTTTTTGCTGTATTTTATCTAAGTTAACCTTTTGTCGCGCTGAGAGAGTAGATATTGTGAATCGAGTTATTAATGAACAGTCAATGGAGTTCAAAGTTGGGCAGCGATTCGATGAAAGTCAGGTGCGTGTACGTAAAGGAGTAATTGACATGTAAGACGAACTCTTATAAAGATACTTGAGATATATCAGCATTGTTTCGCTTCTTCCTTGAAGGACTTAGAATGTACCGGCGTCACTGAGACGAGTATAGAACCTTTTAGTCAGTGTCCAGTCGTTTGTCGCCCACACAGGTTGTCGCACCATGAGCAGGAAAAGATGCACTCTATGGTTGGAGAGATGTTAGACGCTGGCGTGATAGGAGAACCTGTTTCCGAGTATGCTAGCCCTATCCTACTCGTACGTAAAAAGGATGGTTCTTCAAGATTGTGTGTAGACTATCGCATGCTGAATTTAGTGACTGTCAAAGATAACCAATGCCTATTATTGAGGAAGAAATGGCACGTCTTTCTGGGCAATCGTGTTTCATAACCCTAGATCTTCCGTCTGGTTATTATCAGGTGCAGAGCAAGCATTTAACTTCCTTTTTTTTTCTACACCGGACGGCTAGTACAAGTACAATCGTAGGTCGTTGGGCCAAGCCAATGCACCTGCCGACTTTCAACGCATGATCAACACAATACTACGTTCAGCTCGATCTAGTAAGGCTCTCATTTTTGGGAAGGATGCTACCCAGCGTTTAGAACGCTAAAAGTTAAATTTTACCTTGAACTTGTCAAAATTTTAATTCTTATGTGATAAGGTCGTCTAATTAGGCTACAGTATTAGCGCCAGCAGCATCAGACCTGGTGAAAAGAAGATGTTCAGCGTGATCAACTTCCCTCGATCCGAAAATGTGCATAACATACAGTAAATTCTAGTCCTGACTAACTATTTTCGAAAGTTTATAGAAAATTTTGCACAGATCTCGTCCCCTCTTAGTGAGCTAATCGAAAAAGCGCAGCCTGGGAGTGGAATGACGATCAAAAGGCTGAAAGCGAATTTGGTTAATAGGCCGGTTTTAGATATACATATGTGACCCTGATGCTGAATTAAAACTATACACAGATGCAAACAAGTTAGGAATCGGTGGAATTCTTCTTCAACGAAAGCGAGACTTCGAGAATTTTCATCTTGTACCATAATATAGTCGGCAGACTTCTCCTGAAGAGAAGAACTTCCACTCTTACAGTATGAGTTGCGAACCCTAGCAGTGGTTTGCACCCTTCGAGAGTTTATTTATTAAGGAAAAAGTTCAAGGTTATCACCGATTGCAGCCGCAGATTCTACATTTTTAAAGCGGGACTTAATCCCAAGGATAGCACGGTGGAGGCTGACATTACAAGAATTCGAATGCATTGTCGAATATAGGACTGGAACTAAAATGAGTCATGTTGATTTAGTAGTGGAGAGTCATGTTGATTTAGAAGTGAATTGTATTTTTATGAGAAATAAATGTCTTAAACCGTAAAATTAGCTTCATACGCTTCAAATTGGTGAATCCGAGCTCGCAAAGATAACAAATACTTGTTTTAGTAACAACAAAAAGTTATGTTTTCTTTCGTAGGACCGTACTGTGTTAGCAAAGTTCTAGGTATGGACCGTTATGTTGTGACACCGATACCAGGATTAGCCGATACAGAAAGCAGACGTCCGACAACGTTCGCTGCGGATCGCGTGAAGCCGTGGTTCCATGTGACCGCACAAGAGATTGACGGAAATTATGTTAATAATAGTTGCAATAGTGACGACAATAATACTGGGTGTAGTTCGAGTTAGAATACGAGCACCTTACTTGTTACTTTGTGTTGAATTTAAAAAAAAGACTATTTATTATTTACAGAATTTTATTTGTTGTTACAGGTCAAGTACGCGAGAATCGATTGGTTCGCGACTTGATGTAAAAAGTGGCAAAGCATGTCCTTCCGGCTGTCATCACGAGCATTAATCGATCGGCTCGTGCGGGCGTCGCTAGGCATCTAGACCAAGATGAAATGTTGCGTGTTGGTGATCAAGTACACGAGAATCGATTGGTTCGTGACTTGATGTAAAAAGTGGCAAAGCATGTCCTTCCGGCTGTCATCACGAGCATTAATCGATCGGCTCGTGCGGGCGTCGCTAGGCATCTAGACCAAGATGAAATGTTGCGTGTTGGTGATCAAGTACACGAGAATCGATTGGTTCGTGACTTGATGTAAAAAAGTGGCAAAGCAAGTCCTTCCGACTGTCATCACGAGCATTAATCGATCGGCTCGTGAGGGCGTCGCTAGGCATCCTGATTAATCGATCGTTCAGGATATTAGGGCACCCTGATTAATCGATCGTTCAGGGATTTAGTTTGTTCACGACATAAATCGATCGGTCGTGAACTTACTCTAAGATGTTTGGTGACCCAATTAATCGATCGTTTGGGTTCACCTTGTGTTGGGGCTCTGTAATGCCCAAAAGTGAAAGAGTTAATGGGGTTGTAATGCCCAAAAGTGAAAGAGTTAATGGGGTTGTAATGCCCAAAAGTGAAAGAGTTAGTGGGGTTGTAATGCCCAAAAGTGAAAGAGTTAGTGGGGTTGTAATACCCAAAAGTGAAAGAGTTAATGGGATTGTAATGCCCAAAAGTGAAAGAGTTAATGGGGTTGTAATGCCCAAAAGTGAAAGAGTTAATGAGGTTGTAATTCCCAATAGTGAATATACAACGTAACTCGTACACCTTGTTTCGATCCAGCAAATCGATTGCTGGTGGATATCGTTAAGTGTAAAAATGTTTATTAATGTTTACTTACAAAATTTGTGTAATAAAATCGAAAGATACTAAAAAAAAAAAAAACAGGTGTTTAAAGTTCATTATGTAATGCTATTTTGTCTTCACTATTTTATTTGATTGTTGTTAGTTCATCAAAACCAGTTAGTATGTAAAAATAATAGTAGTTATTAATCATTATTGTAATAAGTTCAAACAACTAGTAATAGTTATTAATTATTATTGTAATAAATTCAGATAACTAATTAAATGTCCGATTGTTAGGTTTCCACCTGGAGCCGTGTGCAGGGCCGCACACGATGTCAGGACGGACGATTGTTAGGTTTTGTTTCTGTTAATAAATAGTACCTTAAGTTTTTGTTAAAATGAGTTAAAATTGTAAACATTTTTGTTTCATATAAACATTATTGTTTTAAATTATATCTAAGGTATGTTGTATAAGCGATTAATTTCTATTGTTTGGGAATGTTAACTGATATCGTGGACCAATGGGAAAGCGCGACGCGGCTGGGCCGCGGGGGGTTGTTTTTTTGGCTACGAGGTGGGCGCAGACGGGACTCGCCCCCGGGTCTCCGTCTGGGACACTCGATTGCAAAGACTACAATAGTATATATTCGTTTTGAGCAGTGTAATGATTGTGAATTATTACTTAGTTGTTTGTTCTTGATATAATTAATAAAACTAAGTGAACAGTTTGAGTTTATCTTAATATAGTCCTCCCAGTTGAATTAGTTCCTCTCAAGTACCGCGACCGCCTAGGCAACGAGTTTTATACATGTTCATTCATTTATTAATTTGTAAACATAGGTAACATTAAGGTCTTAAATAACATTTTTGTGTTACGCTATGTTAGCTAATAATAGCATACAAAATATCATAATTAGACATTGGATAATTTTAGCTTGTTAGGTTACTCGCAACTTCGTTACTCCCCTTTTTTGGGGCAATCGTGTAAAAAAATGTTATCTATTCCAGAGATATAAATGGAAATTAAGTCCCATTCCCGCGGGAAAATGAAAAGTAGCCTAAGTTACTCCTTGTAACATCAACTATCCGGTAGTTGAGCACGCCATAATCATGGCGGTAAGTCCCCTCTTTGAGTAATGGCTGGAGAGGCGTCACGGTGTCCACACCTTCCGCATGACGCAGGCCCTCGCCGGAGATGGTAAGTTCGGAAGGTTCCTGCACCGGATTCAGGCGAAAGAAAATGCTCGGAGATGTCGCCATATTGCGGACCGCCCGAAGGACATGGTGGAGCTTACGGTGGAAGTGAGCCATGACCTCGTGGGGGCAATCGGAGGTGGTGACATCTCGCGCGTCTATGATCCGGAGTGAGGAGGAATGGGTGGCGGCCGCCCCCTTCTGCGAAGCAATGCTAGTGGTGGAGACAGCCGCACACTTAAGGGAATGGACATCCTCACGCCCCAACCACTGAGACCCCCGACTACCAGCAACCGTAGACGCGGGCTTTTGGACGATATGCTATGTGTAGCTCGCAGTCTGGCCGTCCGGCGATTGTCCGAACCGAGCAGATTTTCGATAACGCGTCTTGTACTACGTGTTTCTTAAAGAGATGTCAACAAAAAACTTTTTACAAAAAAAAAAATAACCGACTTCACTAAAAAAAAACACTAAAAGGATATTTTTTTTTTGTAAAAAGTTTTTATTTCACACTTTTTAGTTGCGATACACTTATAAACAGAGTGCCTATTTCTCATGACAATTCCAATTAACCCAAATACTGCTAGCTTACATTGTTTTATTATAAAGTTCCTGTGTCTACCTTCCTCCTTCCGGCTCCATCATCAGATCAGTTCGATAGTACCTTATAGCCAAAGAGCATCTCACGACAATTCTAATAAGCCCAAACACGGCTAGGATACATTGATTAATTACGGAGTTCCTGTGCCTACCTTCCGGCTCCATCATCAGATCAGTTCGATAGTACCTTATAGCCAAAGTGCATCTCATGACAATTCTAATAAGTCCAAACACGGCTAGGTTACATTGATTAATTACGGAGTTCCAGTGCCTACCTTCCGGCTCCATCATCATCATCAGATCACTTCGATGATACCATTTTCAACGTAACTATTCAGAATCATTCATTTATTTGTATTGTCATAGTCGCTTAACTATATCTTCATTGTGATATCTATTTGAGTATGAAGCAGGGATGTTACGGAGCTTCGACTCCGACTCCGATATGTCGGAACTTCCGATTGATCTTACACCTCCGGTTCCGACTTCTGTTCCGATACTTTTAAATCGGAGGTTTTAATCGGAGGTCGAAGCATAACATAGTGGCGCGGCGCGGCGGCGGCGGCCTGCGTCGCCCGTAACGAACAGGTTCATACGTGTCGCGCGGGGAATCCCCCCGCCGCGCCTCCCGCTACGCACGCTCTATCGTCGATTATTTTTTCACTTGTTGTTAGTTTGTTACGCACACGACACGTTTATAGGTAATAGAAATTTGTTTTGATTTTTGCGGCTTAGTATCAACAAAAGTTATCTGTTTTTGTGTTGGACAATGAAACCAAAATCAAGTTGTATTTGGAACTACTTCATTGAAGTTAATTCAGATTCGGCAAAGTGTAAACTGTGTATGAAGACGTATTCTAGAAAGGGAGGTACGACAACGTCTTTAAAAGGTCATTTAAAGTCAAAAAAATTACAAAAAGTTTGACTGAATAATGTTTTATTTGTCCTTAAATGAAAAATCTCTCTACTACCACCACTTCTGACCCTGCCTCCGCCTCCGACTCCGGTTCCGACTCCGGTTCCGACTCCGGTTCCGACTCCGAAAAACCAAATTTAAAAACTCCGACTCCGACTTCGGTTCCGATAAACCACCTCCGTAACATCCCTGGTATGAAGTTCCGCTGATTACGTATGAAATAGCGATCAGCAAAAATTGCGCAATCATCGCGCAGTCGACGCGCGATCAATCGCTAAACGTCAAAAAAATCCGTATTATCTAAAAATGGATTGCTAATCGTTCGCCGATTGTTATCATGCACTTATTGCTGCGCTCCCAGCGCCAACAGCGATTGTGGTCTTCTTCATCAGTTCCTGAGTTTCATCAATTCTAATACGGAACTAATATTGATTGCAACAGTCGGGACCCATTAAAATAATCTAGACTAAATTCATCCCATCTAATGGGTCTCGACTGTTGCAGTCAATATGTTCCGTATTAGAATTTATTATTTGTTTTATTTAAATTGGTTTTTACGCTACTGGACTGAACTTGTTCAGTAGGGTTTTTTATTTTTAAAATTTATTTTTTTATTAATTATGTTGATGTATGAAAGTAGACAAAATAATATGTGACGATCGTAGCAAGTGGCGTTTTAGTTTCTTGCTCATGGGAAAACGCAGCTGTTTACCAAAGAGTATGTAAAGCTAATGCTTTACTGTTTACGACTTTACGTGTTATGTACCAATCTGTAGCTTTTTACAAGTAGGGTACTTGTACTATTTCTTATTTTGTGGTAGGGTCAACTAACCACTCAGAATGGCTCAACGAAGATAAACTTGACACACTTATTAGTGGTTCTCACACTATACATGAACTGAATCCAAAGATAGGTAGGGAATATGGTTTTTGCCATATTAGATTTTGACTGGCCTATTGGTTAATAGCCCTGACTGCTATGCCAGAGGTTGTGGGTTCGATTTCCACCCAAGACTGATTGTGCAATGAGGATGATCATTTGTTCTGTGTTTGAGTGTAATTTATTTATTATATGTACCTATGTATTTAGAAATATATATAATTATGTATGTTTATCAGTTGTCTAGTCATAGCACAAGCTCTGCTTTGTTTTTGGAATGTTATGGCAGACGCTGCGTTAAGCGGGAGCCTGCCCCATACAAAAATGCTCCGTCACAGGGAGCCGCGCCCTGCATCCTTTTTGCTACGTAATAATACAATAAAGTTCTCCATCGACACGACTAGCACACCGTTAAAGTTCTAGCGACACTGCGCAGGTAATACTCCGGTTTCCGTTACGGGGACCGCCGCACACGACACACGCGCGTAGCCACGCGACGGGTGCCCGCGGTCGCCCGCTTAACGCAGCGTTGGCCCTTAAAGGATAGGTGTTCAACTTTGCTATTAAAGAAAAAGTCATTCTGAGATCTAGAATAATATCACAGCTGAGGAGAGCTGTTCAGGCTAAGTGCAATGCTCAAAACAGTTCTCGAATACTTAAACTTTATTATTACTAAAAGTAATTCAGTACAATGTACTACACAACAAGACAATATTATTTCTTCGCAAAAGTGATTTTCATTGCATGGGTAGGTGTAATCTTGAATCCTTGTAAAGCTTCCTTAGCTGCGGCTGATTGCATCTCATTTGCAAATTCAACAAAGGCAATGTCATGTCTGTTTGGCACAAGACGTACTTCTTTGAAACCAGGGAATCTGTAATGAGGAATAGTTTAAGTATTTTTTTTCACGGTAACATTGACTCAAATTGTCATGGCAAGGTATAGGTACAGTATAGCCTAACAAGCTACTGTAACATACAAATTGAATGCAGTAAAACTAAAGTATACAATACTTACTGGTTGAACAACATAGACAACATCATCTCTGAGGTTTCATCAGGAAGATTGGTCAAGAATAAGATCTGGTTAGGAGGCTGCTCAGCATTGACATTGTTGAGCATGCCAGCAGGTCCAACATGCATGCCAGGGCGATTGGGGTCCTTATTCTTCTTCTTTCTGCTATCATCCAGACCCTTTGGCATTTTCGGTCTCTTTGGTCTTTCTTGGAATGTTCCCTTGACTTTGGCAATGACATCGCTGTCAGTTTTTGAGTATTGAATCCTCTGAAAAGTTATAAATAAATAATAAAGTCTGGAGAAATAAAATAAAAAATACTAAAAAAACAGTTTTAAATTTTACAATGCATTCCAAATAAGAATAGGATCAATAGCCATGTTGTGACGTCACGTCTTACTGTCAAATCGAAGATATTGGGTAGAGTGAGCAAAACAATAAATGTTTTTTATTTAAGAATCATGAACGAAAAAAGTTTAACCAGAAAACAGTTCTTCGATTTTGCTAATCTCCATGTGAAGTGTCTAAGTAGTGGCAAATGGAAATAGAAGGCGAATTGTTCCTAACAATGAAAATAAGAAAGAAAATAGTTTTGTTTTTTAAACTAATAATGACTTAAGTAATATATATTTAGCTAATTTAGATTAAACAATAACATTTTTACTTCAACTAGATTTAATTAATATGTAAATAAGTTTTCTTTGCAAATCATACTTTTCAATCAAAATTTTACAGATCGAGGTGATTGGATTTTCTATTCTTATTTGGAACGCATAGTAATACTTACCATAGGTTTGTCATAAAATGGGAAGCCTTGCATACTTCTTAGCGCAACAGTAGCGCTGGATATTTCCTTAAAAATAACAAAAGCTTGTCCCCTCATTTTCAATGTTTTTAATGCCACAATATCCAATATTTGGCCAAACTGAGAAAATATGGCATATAGTGATTTTTTCAATTCTTCCTTCTTAATTTTTTCATTGAGGTTGTTGATGTAGATTGTGTGGTTAGGTCGAATATCCATCGCTGGAACATAACGGGAAAAATAATGTGATTATTACGACGGCGACGGCAGCCCAATCCATTAACTTTACTTTTTGAGGTTAGGTTAGGTTAGATTTTCGTTTTTTATGATGGTTAAGTGCTTTTTTTTTCACAACTTGACCCACGAAATAATCGAATATAAAAACTGGACTTACTCATGTTGATAGTTTATCCCAAGATTACGATGTTCAAGCCGCAGACGACGCTCAAGCGCAGACGACGCTATTTGCTTGGAGTGCGTAATGTGTAATTATTTGCCCAGAATAAGGCGTAAACTAATGACTGATGCTCACTATTGTTAGAAAACTAGAGGTTATTGTTTTAAATAATTATTTTTAACAATTTCTATTCACTCTACCGACGCGATGCCGGATACCGCCACTTTTTACGTCCAAAGCAAATAGCAAATTTGATAGCAAATAGCAAAGAGTATAGTACAAAGAGTAGAATAATGTATAGTAAATATGTCCAAAGACTCCAAAGTAAGGTCATTGCTCCAAAGTACTCTGTGGTTACGTTACAAAGCACCACAGACTACTTGAGAGTTTGAGAGAGAGATAGTACCAAAGAGTATGTACAATGCGTTCCACTTCCAACGTAGACAGAGTATTTCTATAGACATTTAGGGGTATGTGGAACAGAGAGTAAAGCCCCACATACCTCCGTTGAAAAGGGAGGATCCTCCAACCAGACGGGATGTTATGTCTGGCGGGCTACTGCCCGATAGATGATTTCGGGCTGTTCTATATGTTCTAATCGCGCGGAGAACTTTGATTGCGCGATGCAGGATTAGTTCTTATGTGACGCCATAGATGTCGCTACATCACTCCCCTCCGGAGATCGGAGATCGATGGTTCTTGATGCTTCTTGATGCGTGCCAGACCAGTGGTAGGTAGGTTGGTTCCAGTGGGTCGGAACCGAATGCCGCATAGTTCTCGGTGAGTCGGAACTGTCTGCGGTGATGCCCCAGTGAGTCGGGGTGGTGCTATCCCAGTGAGTCGGGATGATGCCCCAGTGAGTCGGGGTGATGATGTCCCAGTGAGTCGGGATGATGCTGCAGGCTCCAGTGAGTCGGAGTAGTGCTGCTGGCTCCAGTGAGTCGGAGCGGTGCTGTGCGACGTAGGGCTTGACTGCTGGCGTCGACCAGGAGAGGTTCTTCGTAGCTCTTCATGTGACTGGCCGAAGGTGCAGTGTGCTTCGCCAAGGTCGCTGATGAGGCTGAGGGTGATGACCAGGTATGACCAGGTAGGCATGCTGGTGGTCAGGATACCCTTTATAGCCGTGGGTGCTGGCTGTATGGCTCGCTGCTCGAAAGCTTGAGGAAGTGATGATGACGTCACGAAGTAGTAGCTGCACGAAGGCTGCGCTGACGTTCTTTGTCGAGGGTCACCAGTTTAGGGGTATGCGGAACAGAGAGTAAAGTCCCACATACCGCCGTTGAAAAGGGAGGATCCTCCAACCAGACGGGATGTTATGTCTGGCGGGCTACTGCCCGATAGATGATTTCGGGCTGTTCTATATGTTCTAATCGCGCGGAGAACTTTGATTGCGCGATGCAGGATTAGTTCTTATGTGACGCCATAGATGTCGCTACAGACAGATGTAATCTGTGTCATCGAAAGAGACAGAAAAAAAGTACATCCTATTGTTTAGGGTTACCAAGTGATGTAAATTTTACCCAATAATCATCACAATATATATATATATATATATTTTATATGGTGGTTCTGGTGAGAAATAAAAAATCGATGTAACAGCAATGTTTTATTCATGAACACACAAATCATTGTCCTTGAAAAAGCACTAACTTATTATGAATATTTCTGACTCGTGCTTTTGGTTCAAAACTTTGTTTAGTACCATGGTGAATGCGAATTTCAAAATAATGCATTGCAACCGATTTAATGAGGAGTGTTCTGTGATTCCCTATAAAAGGCTGACTGTCGAAATGGTCATTGATAAATATATTAATATTGGTACGCGTGCATTCCTTGAAACAAGATAATACAAGTTTTTGCATCAAATTTTTCTCATTATAAAATGAAATACCTTTTTGTGAACGAACTCGGAATATCTTTTCTGCTATTTCACAGACTCTATTCAAATCATTCGAAGGATAGATAAGGCCTCCTTTGTCTCTCCTGGCAATGATTCCATGATATTTATCTGTGATCAAAGCCAAAAGACAATCCTCACATTTTATAACTTTTCTCAACTTACTTGCAATAAAACCGGCAATATATGTTATTATTTGTTTAGAATATATAGTAAGCCTATAAGGATCAGTTAAATAATCATGATCTATGTTGATTATAGGATCACAGTCTAAAAATTCATCCGTGTCAGTGATAGATTCAGAAGACAGTTTAGTATACAGATTAATTTTTTTTTCAAAGCGGATTTCACTAAATGTTAAAATTTTTATGTCTTCGAGTGGAATACAATTTCCAGATGTAATATTTTTAATTTCACCGTGGACAACTAGGCGTTTGTAAGCGCTTTCAAATTGAATGGCGGTTGGGTTATTATTAAACCCACCTCTAGCGCGAACAGAGCTGAAAAAACATTCTAAATGGTCCTGGCTTAATTTGTATATATAGGTAAGAATTTTAATGCTTCAGGAAGTATATACTGATTGCATAATTTTTTTACACTTTTGATGCAAATAAGAAACCCAAAAAAACCGACTTTTCTATTTGATATTAAAATGTTTTGGTTATCTAATTTAAGGCCAGTTAGATAGGTTTCCATCTCGTTAAGAAAAAATTCTACTTCTCTGATGTTATTTTTATAAATTGGTTTTTTTAAACCATATGTGTTAAAATTCCGGCTATTTAAAACATCAAATAAAATATTCATATTTTTGATAAATTCTACGGTAGCCTCCGATCCAGCAAATTCAGATAAACAAAGGTCTTTATTGCAAAATTCAATGGCTGCAGCCACTGAATTGCTGAAAGTTTGCGCTGCAAGCTTTACTTTCATTATTTGCTTTGAAAAATTGATATGCTGGTTACGCAGCTTATTGGCTAAATGAAGTCCTTCGTTTTGCTGTAATTCGTGAAGTCGGACAATATAATTCCAAGCAATTCTTTGACCACTTGAATTTAAGAGTTCCCTTTTTTCTCCGAGTGTGTTTCTTACTAGCTTGAGCATATGAACAGGATCCGGCATAATCACAATTTCTTGATCACCTACATTGAATGAAGTTTTAAGATTGTTGACATTTGAGGGCTCTAAGAGACATCCTAGACTCCTGGCCATAGCAAAATTTGCGGGACACCCATCAAAAGTTAGTGATATAGTCTTGACACCACAAGAGTTTAGCAACTCTAAACACTGTGTTACTAAATTTGCCTTCTGTCCGCCATTACAACTATCTACTAAAAAATAACCCACGGGAATTTTCCAGGAATCATTGATTGCCGTAAGCATAAATACTAGCGCTTCTCTAGCAACAGACACACTGTCACCTTCTAATGTTTCCCCGAAATTAACAAACCCTACGCATTTTTTTCCATCCCATTGGACATGCTTACGTATCGCCATCTCGTCTATACTTAGTGCACAAAATAAAGTCTTACTCTGCGCTTGAGCACGATTCACTAAGACCTTAATACATTCTAAAGATTCTTTAGTGAATCCAGGACTACCGTCAACACTTTTATACCAAGAACGTAAGGTGGATGGATGTGGCAGACAAGAGTTAAAAGTTTTTCTTACGAAATTGTATGCACGTGGACTTATGAAATGTAAGCATAACGCAAACTTTCGGAGAGTAGGAGAATATTTTCGGTTAGTAGACGGATTTACAACTTTTTTCAGAAAATCTTTGTTAACATTATCGATCGATGATAATAGCTCACAATCTTCTTCACCAACAAGCAGCTTTGATTTTAATTCTGTTAGAACATGTTCTAAATCTGCTACCTTTTTGTTTAATCTTCTAGATTTTTCTCGAAGTGCTTTTAGTTTTTTCAAGCGCTGTTCTGATATTTCTTGGCTTTTCAGCCATTTTCTTTTCAATGTTCTGGGCGTAAACTCTGGTGACGAATACTGAAATAAATAACGAAAATATTATTATATTACGCAATTATTTTTGAAACAATATTACATACATACACATTTCTGCTTGTTACTAAGCGGTTAAAATATGAATCCTTACTTACAGGTAAAACTGTATTTGAGGGCCCCGCTGTTTCTGCTGATGTGGCTTCATTGCTTTTAATCATCATAGTGCTAACTCGATTTACTGACTCTGTAATCTAACAAAATCGAATGTTAAAATTTTATAACCATTGTAATAAAATGCAATCTTTGCAATCACGTGATATATCTATTTTTATTACCGTATTTGGAACAGCATCGGGGTACAAGAAAGTTTTTCTTCCTTTCTTTATTAAAAAATTACAGTCAAAGTGTTGACTGCAAATCCTGGAACTCGTTTTTGGAGCCCAATTAGGCCTATTGGTAGCAGCTATCCACATGTTTCTTATTTCAGGTTTATTTGGAAATCTGCAAGTATAATTAGATATTTTTACTATCTTACATTTTTATAGTATAGTTTATGTATACGATATAAGTAAAACACACTAATACTACATAATATACTAGTAGCTATGTGTTTTACTAATATCGTATAGATCAAAGCCTGAATAGTTTTTTTTTTATGACATTGCATTAAAAAACAGTACTACCCATATAAAAGGGTAAATTCCCCGTAAAAACGTAGCAATACTGGATTTTTAGATAAGAAAATAAAAATATTGCCCAAATCACGATTTTAGGACATTTTTTTCATTATACAGATTAGTTAGTACATTACTGCAATTATTTGATTAAAAATAGTTTATCAAAAAGTGATCAAATACTTAAAAACATCGAATACTTACGAGTGAAAGGATAATCCGTCAATCTTCATCAAACTATTACTTTTACAGTTTATTACACTGCACCTTACCATTTTGCACTGTTGCACAAATGTAATATATCAAATTGAGCACGAAAAGATCCGTATTTTGTTGTTACCTGGATGTAAATTGTTAAAAATCAATTAGATGTGAATCTACAACAGTCACAAACGTCAAACTTGTTGTGCACAATGATGTGCCCAGCCGGCACGTGATAAAGGACAGAAATATTGTTACTCCGTCTCTTTTCTTTGCTAGTGACGATAATATGTTTGTCTTTGTCTTGTGCGAATGCAAAGGAAGATATCCAGCAGTCTATAGAAATACTCTGTCTACGACTTCCAAATAAGAATAGGATCGATTGACAGGTAGTGACGTCACGTCATACTGTCAAATCGAAGAATTATTATGGTGAATAAAACAAGAAAATTTTAAAATTTAATTTATTTACGAACTGTGAACGAAAATAGTTTAATCAGAATCCAGTTCTTCAATTTTGCTCATCTCTGAGTTCTTCAATTTTGCACAATTTCTTGCGATTTGACAGTATGACGTGACGTCACAACATGGCGTCGATCCTATTCTTATTTGGTTGGAACGCATTTACGCGATAGTACTACGATAGAAAGTACTCTGTGGCCGCTACTTTAGGCGTGTGTAACTCTTTTACTGAACCGACTCACTGTTCCGAAAGATTGGTTGTTCCAATCTTTCGGAACGCATAAAAAAGTAATGTCTTAAATGCATCATTTGGAACAATTGGAACACTGAAAAACTCTTTAATTTAGGTGACTTGCAGTCTTTTTAAAATTCAAATTAAAACGTAAATAGTATAAATTTTAGCGAACTAAACTAAAAACATCTGCTTTAAATTATTCACAAATCAAAATTCATATATGGCCCAACGTAACAGATCACGATTCATAACAGTCTGTGTCAGTCATCTTTTGAGCCGTTGTTCTAAATGTTCCGTTTGTATCTTGTGACCCGATGTTTCAAATATTCCGTTTGTATCTTTTGAGCCGATGTTCCAAATGTTCCGTTTGTATTTTGTGAGCCGATGTTTCAAATGTTTTGTTTGTATCTTTTGAGCCCATGAAGGACAACATGTTCCAATCGCAAAGATTCGCACTTTGCCCACGCCTACGCCACTCACAACTGCTCAAGTGCTCACAAAGTCACAACACACGCCAAGTTACTTCCACAGACTATACATTATCTAAATCTATTTATTACGGCAGTGAAGAGTGAGAAACGATATTTTCGATTTTAATGAACTGTCATTAAAATCGAAAATATTGTTTCTAGTCTGTGATATCGAATTTCAGAACGCGATAATACACTCTGTGCTAAGTCAATGCAAAAAATCCAAAGGTGCAACAAAACTGATCAAAAGCTAGCAATATCTCTGAAGTCCGTGAAGTAAGCCAGTATATTTTTATGTATTTATGTCTAATATGTCTATGAGCCACTCAAGTCAGTCCGTCCAATACACTGGTATTACCCGACTACGGCAAAGATAAAAGTTAGGATAATGGTTATAACAAGACCTATATTCTGTTCACAATAGCATTAGACAGAAGTTAAAAAAGGTTGTTTTGAGGTACACTTTGTAATAAAAGTAAAGCACAATATACACAATATTGTGCTTTATTACAGTTAAGATTGATGCTGAATTTATTATAATCAACTTATAAACCAACTAGTATATTTAAATGAATTTTATTTCTGACTTATACTACTAGTGTCCATGTTAAAAACCTAAAAGAAGCAGGGGTTGTCAGTACCTATCTGGAACGTTTTTCATTATACTATAAATAATAATATTAGTTATTTCTGTTTGTATGAATGTTAAATAATTATCTTGTTGCCTTGTATGGTGTACAATTTATATGTTTTGTAAGAAGGAAACTTGTTGATACGCCATTTAAAAAAAAATTGTTTGAAATAAAGTAATAAAAAAATAAAAATCCTTTTCATTTACCGATCTAAGTTTTTAGTACAATGCCTTACAATAATTTTATCTAAGTAGGTAATGTTAAAATTTTATATTGAAACCATTATTTATTTATTTTGTTTGAATTTATCTCGTAAAACAAATGTTGTGCACACCTGCTTCTATGAACCTCTTTTGTCTAATGCAGAAGATGTATCACAGACTTGTTCCCCTGTATTTACGAATATCGATAAAAGTGACTGTTTTGCGAATCCGACCTTTAATAGTCACAAAATATAAGGGATTCGCGATATCATCGCTTTTGTCGTAATTCGGAACGCAGGGTTTGTTAGGAACGAAAAGTAGTTGTTAATATTTGAATAATAATATACTCGTTGTTTGAATATAAACAGTGACGCTCTTCTTAATACTTATCAGAGTATTAATAATTTCTCCTATGTCTAGTGAAATTAAACTGAACTTCACTCATTAAAATCCCTTAACTAGACTTTAATTTCTTCTTAATCTTTATTTGATTGAATAGCGTTTCAGTATTGTATTCGAGTACATGATCGAGTATTCGTATCTCAATGATTCGGCCGTACTCACAAACAACCGTTCGCTGTAAAGTTGTTCGCTGTTCGCTAGAGGTGTAAAAGTACCGAAAAAAAGCGTACCCGTATGTATTCGTTACTATAACAATTATATTCTCGTTACTATCGTATCGTTACGTTACTCGTTAATTCTGATATTTCATAACATACAATAAAGTATTGTGTCCTTCGGCCTCATTCGGGGTCATATAAACAATATTTGAGTCTAGCATCTTCCGTTTCCGTGTCACATCTATGTGGGTATATGCTACAATCTCCCACCATCATGACGTATTTCCGCTTTCGTTCACCAGGTGGCTGCAGCGCGCCAACTCGTTCATTGGCGTCCTGTTTTTCGGACGGTTCACATCTTTTAAAGTTAACGTTGTTAACGTTCGATACTTTACTAAATAAAATTCGGTATATGCTTAAAAATATAAAGTATATAAAATAATTTTGAAAAGTGTTAATTTTTTATTACAATGGCGGATAGTGTACGTAACTGCAACGAATCCGATTCTTCATTGGATTCGTCAAGTTCAAGTTCCTCGGAGTCATCACAGTCGGAGTTGGAGACTGAACAGGTGGAAAGATCCCGTAAGAGGAAGAAGGTAAGTAAGAAGAAGAAAAGTAAGCGTAGCAGAGGACAAAGCAAGGTAATCAAAAAGCTTGCAAAACAGGTTAGTGATTTGAAAAGTTTATATTACTACCCTCAATATCCACGATGAAATCAAGTCTTTAGAAAAAGTTAGTCATCTACCGTCGGCAGATAGATTTCTAGGCGCTGTAACTCGCGCACTTGTAATGCAAAGCGATGCTATGCAGCAAGGTTTTAGGCAGATAGTTGACTGGGTCAAGGTTTCCGGCAACGTGGAACCAGATCAGTTGGCATTAAAATTTAAAGAAGTTTTTTCTGGTGATTATCATAAGATTTCACGTGATTGTTTACAATTGGTTTGCGGCCGTAGAGCCGATATAGTAGAACAAAGGCGCGAAGTGTTCATTAAACAATTAAGAGAAAAATCATTTAAGCCATGTTTGAAGAAGATACCGCCGTCTAGTGAATTTTTGTTTGATAAAGTACCTTTTAGTGAATTTGTTAAGAATAATGGCGGTGTCAACAATTTTTTTTTTTATAAGTACAAATAAAGTAAAATGTTCTGGGCAAGAAAAGAAAACCCCTAGACCCCAGGCGGCGTACCCTGGACCTAGCGGATATAGATCGTCCAGTCGCCCGTCGGCACTGACGATGAATTATAGATTTCTTTGTTAGGAATATTGGCGGTGTCAACAAAATTTTTTATACAAGTACCTAAAGTAAATTTTTCTGGGCAAGAAAAGAAAACCCCTAGACCCCAGGCGGCGTACCCTGGACCTAGCGGATATAGATCGTCCAGTCGCCCGTCGGCACTGACGATGAATTATAGATTTCCTTGTTAAGAATATTGGCGATGTCAACAAAATTTTTTATACAAGTAAAGTAAATTTTTCTGGGCAAGAAAAGAAAACCCCTAGACCCCAGGCGGCGTACCCTGGACCTAGCGGATATAGATCGTCCAGTCGCCCGTCGGCACTGACGATGAATTATAGATTTCCTTTTCCACAGAGTGTAGAATCTTTTTATAATTATCACGCGATGAATCCAAAATTTTTTTTTTTTTTTCGTCCTCAACCAAGGGGACAGCTGGCTGGTCAACGCCCTTACCAGCCCTCTAGTTTTCGGAGAAATGAACCGCAAAACAACGTACGAGGTAGGGGTTCGAGTAAATTTAATAGAAAGTTCTGACTCGGATCAGGTTTTTTGGGGGGGGTTGCATACAAAATCATGTTACGGAATGGATACATTGGAGAGCACCAGAACCATTCATAAAAATAGTGAAGGGGTATCGAATTCCATTTCGAAAGAAACCGCCTCTGGTCCCACCAAGGCAGGTGAAACGTTGCAATCTCACTGTACCATCTCCAGAGATGGACATAGTAATTCAAAATTTGTTACAACAGAAAATTTTAGAACATGCCCTCATAACTCCGAGTTTTGTATCAAATTTCTTTCTGATTCGCAAAAACGACGGAACCTACCGTCCTATTTTCAATTTAAAAAGTTTAAACAATTATCTGATAATAAGCAAATTTCGTTTGATTTCGGTAAATCGGATTCCAGATTTCATTCAGGAAAGGGATTGGATGGTCAAAATAGACCTTCGGCAAGCTTACAACCATGTAAGTGTAGCACCTGCTCACCGTTGTTTTCTAAGTCTAATATATCGAAGCCGATTACTGCAAATGACTTGTTTGCCATTTGGCCTGGCGACAGCGCCCAAAGTATTTGCATCGCTGACCAACTGGACAGCCGAGATTTTCAGGAATCTAGGCATTCGTGTAGTGGTTTTTCTCGACGATTATCTTTTAGTAGCACAGGACAGAGCGACACTAATAAAACACGTCAAAATCGTTCTCCAAATTCTGAGCCGGTTGGGTTGGCAGGTAAACAGGGAGAAGTCGATTCTAGTCCCGCAAAAGATAATAGAGTATTTGTGTTTGATATGGAGTCCCTGGACAAATCAAAAAGGTTTACCAGAAAACAAGATTCGGAGTATACAAATAATGTTGGCGAAGTTGCTTCGACGACAGAAGGCGTCTCTTCGAGAAATGCAAAGTATCATAGGCGTTCTGAATTTTGCTCGACTGGTAGTTCCAATGGGTCGCTTAAATTTTCGTCATCTCCTAGCTTATTGCAACCTAGTCCTGAAAATGCCATATCAGTCGACTTATCCCTTGCCTGGGGAGGTGCTAACAGAACTGAAATGGTGGAAGGTTCACTGTGTGGAGAAATCCAGGCTTCATCCTCTACAAGCAAAAAACTTTTTAACTACACACGCAGCAGATACAGGTTGGGGGGGCGGAATTGAACAGTCTTCACATTTCGGGCACCTGGACAGAAGAAGAAGAGCGACTTCACTCGAATCACAAAGAGATGTTAACTATTCTGAAATGTTTGTTAGAATTCGCTCCGTCTCTGAGTCACACCTCTCTTCTGTTGCAGTGCGACAACAAGGCGGTAGTAGCGTACTTAAGAAAGGAAGGGGGAAACAAGTCGCAGACCTTGATGAAGTTAATTTATCAGATTTTTTAAATTCTTCAAGAGTACGATATTCATGAAGAACTTCCCTAAGTTCCCTATCACATTCCAGGCAGGTACAACAACGTGGCGGACGGTCTGTCACGTCACTCGAAGTTACAGGAATGGCATCTGCTCCCCGAGTTCACCAGCATTGTCTTTGCGAAGTGGGGTGTTCCCCAGATAGATCTGTGTGCATCCAGCACAGCTCACGTAGTACCTTGTTACGTAACTCTAGATCAAAGGGATCAGCGAGCATGGAGGCACAACGCGTTTGCATTCAAATGGGATTTTCATCTAGCTTGGGTCTTTCCTCCTCCGAGTTTAATACCTCGTGTGCTGATGCATCTAAATCAGGCTCGAGGTGTATTTCTAATAGTCGCACCGAGGTGGTCTCGAGCATTCTGGAGAGCAGATTTGAAGACAAGAGCGATAGCGCCTCCATTCACGATCCACAGGTTATCGAAGGTACTCGTAGACACGAGGACCGGGCAACCACCACCACGGGCGAGGGAGCTGTATCTAGAAGTATGGAAATGTGGGGGTGGTTTGAATCCTTAGGAGACTGGTCTGAAGAACAAAAGTGTTTACTCAAAGAAGGTTGGAGATCGTCTACTTTGAATACATATAGACCAGCATGGCAGAGATGGTTAAATTGGTGTTCCAGGTTTAGTGTAAATTTTTCAGATCCTACAGGTAGTGAATTGGCTCGATATTTGGCAGAAGAAAAATTGTCTTTTCGTACTATTCTTCTTCATAGATCTGTTGTGTCTACTTTATGCAATACTAAAAGCCCATTTAAGTTCAAATATTTTGGTAAAACAAATGATTAAAGCTATAGCATTGCATCAGCCTAAGAACTGTCCACCCCCGGTCTGGGACCCTCAATCGTTGATAGGTTGGTTGGGCAGTAGGTCTCTTCAAAGTTAAGGTCTATTCGAAATTGCAAGGTTTTGTGCAGTGCTACTGTTGTTGTGTTCAGGGCGAAGGATACACGACTTAACATTACTTAGCGTGTCCCCAGACAGATGTATAGTAAGCGATAATAGCATTATGTTTTGGCCGCATTTTGGTTCGAAGACGGATTCTGAAACACATGGACAGTCAGGTTGGAAGTTGTTAGGTAATCTTGAAAGTGTGGCGCTTGATCCAGTGTTCTGGCTTCTAATAGACACCTGGAAACGTCGGTTACTTTGTTCTGGGGATAGATTATTTATTACAGCATGTGGAAAAGCTAAACCAGCTACTAGAACTAATTTGGCAGGTTGGGTTAAATCTATTTTGAAGAAAGCAGGAATTGAAGCTACTCCAGGTAGTTTCCGTTCAGCAGTAGCTTCACGGAGCTGGTTGGATAATGAGCCTCTTGATGAGATAATGGGACGGGCTAATTGGAAATCTGGTAATACTTTTCAAAAACATTATAGGAGAGAAGTGATCCCACCACAAGGTAGCTCCTTGATTCATCTTTTTCAGCCAATTAATTAATTACTTAAGATTAATTAAAATAGATATAAAATATGATGGATATGGTAAGTTAATTCACATACAATTACAATAATTGAGGATATTTTATGTGGTATGTATGAATGTTTTTGTTTATTTTGTAATCAAGGGTTAAGATTGTAATTATCTTATAATTATTATTTTGCTTTAAAATATAAGTGTTATAATCTATTGGATGTTTTTCTACTTATTCTATAACGGTTTATTGATCTAATTTAACTTTTATCCTTTGCAACACATTGGCGTCCCGTTCACCAGGCGATAACAAACAAAGCCTCAAATATTGTTTATATGACCCCGAATGAGGCCGAAGGACACAATAGCAGCGTTTTACCTTCAAATAAAACGCATGTTGTGTCCGGAGACTCATTCGGGGTCATACTTTTAAAGACTGCCTGGTTTGATTACTTCATAAGTTGTAGGATTTTGAGGCCACAATGAACGAGTTGGCGCGCTGCAGCCACCTGGTGAACGAAAGCGGAAATACGTCATGATGGTGGGAGATTGTAGCATATACCCACATAGATGTGACACGGAAACGGAAGATGCTAGACTCAAATATTGTTTATATGACCCCGAATGAGTCTCCGGACACAACATGCGTTTTATTTGAAGGTAAAACGCTGCTATATAATAAATAATAATAATAATAATAAACATGCTATATTATGTTAGAGCTACGAATCAAGTCGTATAGCGTATGCGTATAGTATGACTGACGTCGTGGCGACGCAATATTCGTAATTTGTAGAAAACATACTTATCTATACATTAAACACCAAGTTGCATAAGGTGCATTTTTTCACTTTTCCGTATTTTGAACCAGACTTGTGTTTAAGTTATACTTTACTTAATAAATAAACATCATTCTTTGTAATATACGTCTTTAAATTCATCGAATAAGCGCGTGCATGCATAAAACACAACACACATGAATACACTCCATCAACGAACAACGGTCCTTGAATGAACTGAAACAGTGTAGGTACCCATACTACGAAAAATACGAGTAACGAAATGCATTCGTGTGTAACGTTGCGTAACTCGGTACTAGAAGGCGTACCCGTTACTCAGTATCGAATACATACGGTTTGCTACAGCTCTTGCTCTACTACTGTTCGCATCTTCGCGCGCTGTCAAATTAAAAATCTTGTCAAAGAACAGAACAAACTGTGTAAAATAATTTACAATTAAATTCTGTATATATTGATTTGAATTATTTTTTATAGATATACCTACGTCCAAAGGTTATTGTAACAATTCGCTAATCATTTTTCAAGTATAAGAAACGTGTGCCTGTTATAAAATGCATGATCTGATGACTGACTTTGAGACAGTCACCCCTGATTTGTGGATGGCAAACGAAGAAGGGTGGAAAGAGAAACTCTTGAAATTGCCGAATTGGTTCCAGGTGACATATTATGCATAAAGCAATTTTTTTTTTGAAATTGTTATTGATTTTTTTATTCATTTGACCTTTACTTAACCTTACGTTGTTGTTTCAAGATACCGCTGATCAACGCCAATGCTTCTCATAATTTGCCCGATGGCACGTTGGTCCGGTTCCGAGGGATGGTCCAGGATATGCACAACCCTGAGTTTTATTTTGAGCAGTTTGAAGTGTTCAACACAGTTACCAATGATATTAAAAACAAAAGTGGAAAGTACAGAGACACAGCTCATATATTGGTAAGTATAATGTTAAACCCTTAGTACCTAACATACCATTGATAGTTAAAAATGACTAATTATAATTTATTCCTTAAATCTCCCAGGAAAATGAAAAAATCAACTACACAGAGAATCTCAAGAGCTCACAACGTCAAACAATGGTTGTTGTATCAATGCCTGGTTTCAATGACTGGGCACAACAGTTGGAAGACAAGCAGAACCATTTGACACACTTGGAACAGCAGCCAAACACTTCTAAACGTCTTAATCACACTAACTTGAAGTTAAAACGAAGTTATGATGAGGTGGTAGAGGATTCTGATGCTATGGAAGTGGTGGATGAGGTTGCTGGTAGTAAGGAACCGAAGACTGTGGATACAGAGAGTGGTACAGCTAATGTCGTGTCTAGGGAGCATTTGTTAAACTTTCCTCTGCCTGATATGCCGAGCAAGTCTTGTATTGTTAAGGTATGTGGAAATTATATTTATAACTTCTTATTAATCTTTATTGACCATAAAGATGGATACCTGCTAAAAAATGTGTTGGGACAGCTTCCAGGCTAACTAAATGTTAGCCTGGAAGCGGGGACCGAATTCAGAAATTCCGTAACGAAAAAAACCTCACGCTCCCCACTCTGACGGGCACGGAGGTGTGGCTTGAAGGCCGACAGAGACCGAACACCTATTTTAGAAAAGTCGTTAACGACCTGTGTGGCGCATTGGTACAGCGTTCTACCTATGTTATCATCGTGCCTCGAGTTCAAATCTCGGTCAAACAAAATAGTCTTTTTGTATTATAACAGATTATAGTAATGTTCTATGATAACAACTGAACATACTTGTAGCAATTTATGAAGTAAACAAGAAAGAAAAAAATTTGTTTTCTTATCGGTCACCACGCTCAAAAAGTGTAACTTGAATTAATATCAAAGAAAAAGAAATACTGCATAAATAAAATAAATAAATAATTATAATTGCATAAGTTGATACAAAATGCTATGCAATAGCTTTACCGCGGCAGTCCCCGAGTGTTTTTTTTTGAGGTGAGTAATCATCAAATGACTTCTCCTGGGGTGGAAATGTAAGGTCCGACCGAGATCTCGGTCTCGGTCTCGGTTCCAGTCATTCTCGGCTAAAAATCAGGCCGAGATTCTCGGTCTCGTTCTCGGCCTGATTTACGCCGAGAATCTCGGCCATGGCCGAGACTTCTTGAGGTCCAACAAATCATTTATTTTCCCTAGATTTAGAGCTTATCGCTCCATCTACCGACGGATGGGCGAATTAGGTGCAGGTTTGACGTTACTCGCGTTTCTTTTTACGATTGCTGATTGGCTAATGGCTTAACGTCAACAAGGCTGACTTGTCGGGGAAATACCTTTCGTATCTCATTTGTTTTTTACATATTGTATGTAATATTTATTGTCAATATATATATAATTATTGTCAATATTTGGAATAGTGATTTAAATAAACATAATTCACGGATTGTTATTTGACAAGAATTATTGTTAATAGATAAGTGAAAAAGTTGCGTGCGAATTGAATTGGTTTGGTTAATGTGAGTTTAAATTGGTAAGTAGGTCTCTAGTGTTATTTCATTTCTTCCTTTTTTACTTGTTGTGTTGTTGTTATTAGCGGAATGGTATCATTATTTCATATTTACATCTGTCGATCGGCATTATTTAATAATTATGTGAAATACATGCGCAGCTTTTTTAAAGGCTTACTTTTTAAACACGTCGCGATCGATCGTGCGTTTACCTATGTACCTATGCTTATGTACCTATTCGGTGCCATGCGACACTCGAGAGTTTATTATTTAGTTCGATTTTGATTACTAAGTGTTACTAAATGTTTTTAATATTCACAATCAAAATTACTTTTTTTATGTTAAAATATAGTTCTGTTCGACTTTGATTTCTAAGTGTTTTGAATACGTAAAATAAAAAATTGCTGAAACAAGCACTATTTCGTATTATTTCGAGATTTAACATACTAAATGTTATAGCGCCATGTCTCGGTCTCGGCCGAGAATTTATTTTATTCTCGTTCTCGGTCTCGGTCTCGGCCGAGACAAAAAAAAAAGGTTCGGTCGGACCTTAGTGGAATGTGAGGGTGTTTTAGAATTTTACTGACTAAAACACATAATTATGTTCCTTCATTTTCCTTTTGTTAGAGCAATAGTAACTTTTTCAAACATTGCCGCAGAGCCCAACATACTTGGGGATAGAGAAGGCAGACTGATTTTCAATCATCATCAACCCAATTATTATATTTGTATCTCATGCAAATATAATAATTGGGTTAGGTAGATTTTTTTAATTACTATTTAATTTCCATTACAGCTTTACGATGACAGTGAAAATGTGAAATTGAATGACATGATAGAAGTTATTGGCTTCTTATCTGTAGATCCAGCACTATCTGGAGAGTTCCAACCGGAGAAGGATCCTCTACTAGACCCTACAACAGAGACAGATGTAGAGACTATCACACACAATCCTCCACCGAGCTTAGTACCACGACTTCATGCGGTCTATGTCAAGAAGTTAGAACACTGCAATCCTTTGGTTAGCAGCTTTGATCAAGGTATGTATTTTGTTATGAGAACCATTGTAGTTGAATTAGTTTTAGATGTAAATTAACATATAGTTGCAAAAATAAACTTTTTCAAACTTTGTAGTCTATATGACTACAAAGTTTGAAAAAGTTTATTTTTTGAGTCTAGCATTCTTTACCTGCGATCTTTTTCATGGATTTGTCTATGATACTCAATGATGAACTCGGTTGTTTGACTAGGAATTTTAGTTACTCTTATTAACTCATCAAAATTAAATTGCAGAAGGTGTATTAAAAGAAGCAAATTCTGCACGCGAACACTTATTGAAAGCTCTGACAGAACTCTTACTGGGGGACAAACTTGCGGCCGAATATCTAATCTGCCACCTTATTGCTTGTATGTAAGTATCACTTTCGTTTGGCAGACTCTCTAAAACAAGGAGAAATGATAGTAAATGGAGTGCTTACTGGGCAAATGTGTTCCTTTAATATCTGTTGACGACACTGACCTGAATCTAATAACTGAATTAAAACCCAGATGATTTTTTACTAGAACCTTGCTATTTTATCCTTTTTCCAGATACCTACGCCAAGAAACACTAGCCCTTGGTCAGTTTTGCCTGAATCTATCAAACCTGCCGATACAGAAGTACCCAAACTATGCCAGACAGCTGTATGAGATCATCAAGCAGTTTGTCACTAAGAGTTACTATTTGCCACTTACTATTGAAAACTTGAACACACTCAGCATATTACCTAAGTAAGTATGATTTTAAACTTTATTATTTATTTTTCTTTTCGTACATTTCTTAGGTGGCTTCCTTAAGTTCCTGGGAAATCGTGATTTTATTTTATTGTTCTTCAGCAATTGGATTAGATATAAGCAATACACTCTGATGTTTATTTATTAATTGAATGTATGTCGAGCGTGAGCAATTTATGACATAAATAAACTAGCTTAAAAAAGCATTTTCGCTTAGTGCGGCGGAGCCAAAGAGGATCATAATGTTTTTGTAACGTCTCTATGTCCCGAACTTCTTTCAACCAATTCAATTCCTTTATCAAAAACCACCACCATGACTAATAATCATTTTATCTCCCCAGAAAAGACTACGAATGCAACCGTTTAACAAGCGGCGTCCTACAGCTAAGCAAAGACACCCACCTCATACTAGACGAAACAAAGATGGAGCAAGGACGGTTGGACGCTACTGGGGTCAACAATGTCGCCGCTTTGGGCAATATGATCATGACACAGAAAGTGGAATACGACTTCAAGTATTATAAGATGGAGTTTGATTCTGATGTGTCCGTGCTGATACTGTCAGAGGGAAAGTCTTTGTTACCGGTAATTTATGTAATAGTGTAGCGCCATTTATATCGCCACATAGGAACTATCCTGTATTAGAGTTCTCCGAGCGATTAGAACATATACAAAGGTGAATAGAGCGATTAGAAATCAACTATCGGACAGTTAGCCGGATCTGACAAAGCGTTTCTTTGGTTGGAGGATCGTCCCTTTTCAATGGAGTTATGTGGGACACCCTGTTCCACATGCCTTCAAAATAGTCAATGTTTTTAGCATTTATTGTCAAAACAAAAGAGCCAACAACAATGCATAGAAAAACTTATGTAAGTTATTGCTTACTTTATCGTCATTGAAATGAACCATTGTGTTTTGTTGGCAATTGCTTTTTTTATCAAATTGATAATGCACTTAACCATGATCATTTACAGTTTTCCAATCACATTTCCTCATGACATAATTCAGCTTACTAAGCTGTGACACCGAGTACAGTACCAAATTGCGGCCCGATTTTCAACTTCATATTAGGATTAGCTTATCTTTACAATGTTCAGGCGGAAGCAACGCCCGGGTGTCATCATTGTGCGGACCACCCAGAGGACACGGTAGAGCATACGGTGGAGGTGTGCCCCGCTTGGGCGGAGCACCGCCGTGTCCTCGTGGAGGCAATTGGCGGCAGCGACCTTTCGCGTCGGGCCCTGGTTCAGGCTATGGTCCGGAGCGAGGAGGAATGGCAGGCGGTCGCCTCCTTCTGCGAAGCAGTAATGCTAGCGAAGGAGGAGGCTGCACGTGTGAGGGAACGAAGATCCTCACGCCCTAGGCGCCGTAATTCCGATCCCGACTACCAGCCACGGTAGACGCGGGCTTGCGGACGTCGAGCACTGGGTAGCTCGCCGTCCGGCTGTTCGGTAATTAACCGGACCGAGCCCAGTCGTCAACAGCGCGTAGTGATCCTCGCGCTCCTCAAGGAGATGTCAGCAAACCGTAGGGGCCCAGCAAGGCCGATGCCCACTAGCTAGGACCGCGGAGAATTTCTGAAAGGGAAACCCGTAGTCCTAGATTGCAAAGGGTAATTGAAGGATACAGGTGTGGTTTTAGTCAGTAAAAGTCTGACACGCCCTCGCGCTCCACCCAGAGCGCGAGAAGTCATTTTGATGATTTCCCACCTCAAAAAAAAAAAAAAAATCTTTACAATGTACAGGTATCAAACCTAGGGACGGTTAGGGACACTGCTAGTCACTGGTGGGGTACTACACAATAAAAAACGAACTTCACAGATTTATATTTGAATTGACTTGTTCTATTAGACAAATAGTATTTTATGTATCTATAAATTGGTTTCAGAGCGACTACCATCTCCCTCTACGCCCTGAAGAGTCTTCGTTACAAATATTTGACGCCATTGTAGAGGCAGCGACTTATTACTTGAAGGAAGATATTATGAATGTCATTAGAAAATACATAACGAGTCTGAAACTTGTAAAGTATACTATTAGTGAAGATTTGCAGGTGAGACTAAACTTTGTAAGCCTTTTCCATCTCATAGTAAGCGTTAGGTGCATAGGCGCTAGTGTGACTTTTCACATATGTTTATATATTTAACGCCACACTAGTGCCTAGTGAAAAACGTGATCTTTCTGCTTTCATTCTTTAACACAAACTTGGTGCATGCCAGTTCATGTACATGAATATCAAGCTGAAAACCATCACAGAAGAAATCAAGCCATATAGCAAAAGCTATCAAAACCGACTGAAACGAACTAGCTTCACAACTGCTAGGGCCCGGGAGTTTCACTTTCTTCCGATTAAAAAGACACAGTGTTTAGGAGCTAGCGGAAATATTCGCAACATAAAATTGAGAGATGCTTCGCTGGACAAATCTACTCACCACATCAAAGACATATTTCAGCCAGCACATTGGATTATTGCTCCCGAAGCAGATTGCCAATTAGCAGTTTAGAAAAAGGAAAAAAAAATTAACGCCACACTAGCGCCTAGTGAAAAATGTGATCTTTCTGCATTCATTCTTCAACACCAAACTTGGTGCAAGTGTCTGTATAAAATTGAGCACTCCATTTATGCACTACTCCGTGTCTATAAAACGTCGTTCACATTGCGACAACTAATTAATTAAATTTTACTGTCCGAAGTGCTACAAGCCACCATTTACGTATAATTAACTTTGTTTCAGTTTGTAGAAGACGATTTCATAGAAATGAGAAGCAAATCAGATTCAGATAATCCTGTGACAGCGGACGATTTGCACCGATTGCTTGTACTGGCGCGACTTGTCAGTCTCTCACGAGGGTTGGATACCCTCAATAAAGAGTGCTGGGACATCACCAAGAGCATGGAAGCTGAGAGGCTACACCGAATAAAGAATAGGGTCGCTCCTACGTTATAAGCGTGTAGTTTTAAGAATAAGGAATGCATTTTTTAATAAATTGTTTTTTTATAGTATTTAGCGTTTTTTTCTCATAAATTCGTACTGCCTCCTTCGATTGGTGTAAAGAAGTTCATAGTCGTTTACTTAATCCCGACTGTGACTCTCATAGAATAATAACTGTACCGATAATCGCGTCGGACAATGGCTTAATAGCCAAGAGCCTCGACAAATACATTAGGAGGCTTTCGTTAGGCGACTTGATCAAGGGCTTGATTCAGAAAGCGGTACTTCTGGACACGGCTCGTATTGTTAAGAGGTTCCTCTCTCTGGAGCCTTGACCGCCGGTAACTTGGTTTTTGTTTGTTTTTTTCATTATTTTTTTTAAAGAAATAATAAGTTTTGAGGACAAATAAAGAGAATAATAATGACCTTGACTCTCATCCGGTTTAAAAATGAAATGAAAACTTCCTCTATATTTATTTACTCTTTACATGTAACCTTCGACACGCAGAAGATAATTACTTCAGTGGCACGTTGATTTATTTTTCACCGTTAGCATCTTTTTGTTATTTTCTACCATCAATCAAATCATTTCTGAATTTGCAACATTAGAAGCCAAAAGCTACATTATCATTCTTGAAATAAAAAAAGTACGATGACATTTCTGACAATAATCATCGCAATGTCACAGTGACGTGTACGATTTTCGTGAAATGACTTATTGATTCCAGAAATCCTATGAATTAATTTAATAAATTGAAAGGAAATAACTTATTTAAACATGTCGAGTAAAAGCAAATCTTCAGAAGGAAACAATAAGGTGAAAGCGCTTGATTCAGCATGGAAGAGAGCGTTAGTTGCGAATGCCGAATGGCCGGACAAGGTTAGAAATCATATCACGAGACTTTGCTTACATTCGTCAATGAAAATATGATTTACTGATAATTTAATTGTGTTCTGCACTTTCAGGAAGAGTTCCTAGATGTTATTTACTGGATGCGTCAAGCTATGGGTATTTTTTTGGGATTGTTTTGGGGCCTCTTGCCTATGAAAGGATTCCTTGGTTTACTACTGTAAGTATTATTAATTTACACTGGCTGTAAATTTACGTTAATCCTAGATATTTATACAATTTTACAGCAATTAAATTCCTATGAGATGATTACTGAAGAATATTATAAACTTTTTGTGTTGTGTTGTTTCAGATTTGTTCTAGTAAATGCAGCAGTTATTTACTTCTATGTGAATAATTTCCAAAATATAGACGAAGAGGAGTATGGTGGCATTTGGGAAATAACAAAGGAAGGATTTATGACTTCATTTGCTGGATTTTTAGTAAGTCACTGCTAAATATCTTTAATAAGGCATAAGCATAATTAGCCTTTTAATGTTCCCACTGCTGGGACTCAGGCCTCCTCTATCTAGGAGAGGGAATGGGCCGTAATCCACCACGCGGGCCCAGTGCGGATTGGTGAATGTCACATGTCTTCGAATTTTTGGTTCTAGGACATGCCGGTTTCCTCACGATGTTTTCTTTCATCGTTTTGAGAGCAGTGGTGATGAAATAAATTACACAAAGTAATGCGCCTGGCTGGGTTTGAGCCCGCGACCTACAATTCGTAAGTCGGGGCCATTACCGCTCGGCCACCACTGCTCCTTAATAAGGCAATTAAAAGAAATAAAAGTAGGTAGTGGTATAAAATGCTGCTATTTTGCTGCATACTGTTACACTAGATTCAACCCCACAATACAGTTGGTAAAAGGCTAGACATATGATGATGGGTATTAAAAGTAATGTCTAACTAAACAAACATTTAAAAAGATAAACTCTGTTTTTCAATGTTTACATACATACATACATATTCAGCCTTTTAATGTTCCCACTTTCAATGTTTATTACTGTGTAAATATTTATTATATGATAGGTAAAAATATGGTTATTTTTTATTTTATTAGTTTACCTTTCCTAATGTTAACTGACAATTTGCCTAATAATAAACTAAATATATTTATCTAATTCCAGGTAACATGGATCATTGTCTACACAGGACTACACATTGCAGACAACTTATGAGACACAAAGTAAACCTAACATTCAGTGCAACAGTATCAAACCGAGACTTGAGAGAGAGAGTCCAAGTACAAAATATGTGAACACTGTTTCCAAGTGGTTTCCACTTCAATAAGCTCATTAAGTTTTTTTCATTGTCGCTCTTAAGCCATCACTCGGATTGTTTAGGCATTTAAATTTGTTTCTTAGTTTTAATTCTAGATTTTTCAGTCCTTACTACAAGACATGGTTCGGTGTGTGAATGCTATCAAACATATACAGGTGTGATTGGATTCCTACTTTTTGTTGTAAGGACATAAGTAATAAAATATTACATAATAATATATAACAACATACTTGTTATACGCATTTGAGTCAACGAATTTGAATGTTAATCTATACTTATATGTAAAATAGAACCTAAATTACATAATCATATATTTTGAATAGTTGCAGCAGTCGTTTAACAGTGCTAATTAGGGCTAATTTAACTTTTATACCATTTGTAAAGCAATATTTGTAGGATTTTTTTACTTGATGAAATAGTTCCTTTACTCCACACTTGTTTATAGCTTAAATGCACTATTGGCAATCCTTCAAATTATGAAATAAATTCTAGTAATAAATTATTCTCTTAATATTAATGTTAAACTTTTTCAAACTCTATCTATATACCCTTGTTTTGCCCTTAGACTGCAAATTACCACAGATAATACTAGCTATTACTAAATCATGTACTTTGTTGTTGTTTCAAATTGTTCCAACGGTTCATTTCAGTTTTAAATTAAAGGCTCTGCAAATCATTATATTATACCTATAGTAAATCATCTTTTTATCTGAGATATATTGGATAAATTCAGCACTGCCGTATGAATTAAATTAGGATAGTGTAATTAAATTGCGAAAACAATAAGTACAGAGGTAAATTGTAAGTATTATTAAAAAGGTTTTATTCAGGACATTTTTTAGAATTAAATGAAAAGCAATAGTCAGCGGTGGGTACAGAATGCTATATATAAATAAAAGGGTATTTAATGTTTGTCCAGAGAGTATGAAGATTTGCGCGTTTAACTCTAGCCGCTTGCCTCGGATTGGTCCCACGAGTGTTTTCGTGTCCTATTCGCCAGGGTCGTGTGTTTGCGACTGATTACTCCATCTCGTTTAGCTCTTCAATCCCAACAAACAGAAGAGCTGACGAGATGGAGTAATCAGTCGCAAACACACGACCCTGGCGAATAGGACACGAGTGTTTGTCGGCTATATCCAACGTAGGCGGTTAAATGTTCAAACGTGCACGCGTTCTAGCAGTCTGGACAAACTTAACATTATACAATTAGAAATCGTTTTTAGCGTGATTGTACATAATTATGCTGTGAATAGAAGACCTGGAAGTGAATTTTGGTGTTGACAATATTTTTGTCTGCATTTCTGTAGTATTTATTTTATATTATTGTAAGTAAAATCTTACTTGTTAAGTTTATCAATTTTCCTCGAAAGTTCAATCATCAATGTGGTTATAAAGTTATTTATTTTGAAAATGCAATAATAATGGTATCTTGTTTGTAATGTTATTTGTTGCATGTTTGCTCCCAATGAGTTTGCAGTGATATCCTTAATTTGAACAAATATAATGGTTGATTTAATAAAGTTTTTTGTAACTTTACCCTTGATTTTTTGTATAATTTATAGATACTATGTAAACTAATATCTTAGGGCCTGTGCACACCACGTTTTTTAAACGCGCCGTTGATGCGCGTTTGTAGCGGTACAGACGCGATACGAACGCGAGTCAGACGCAGCCTGTAGACCTTTAATAGGATAAAAGGGAGCCGTCGACGCACATTTCTAAAACGCGCGTCAACGGCGCGTTTAAAAAACGTGGTATGCACAGGCCCTTAGAGCTTGAATGGGTGCTGCAAAACGTTTCACACGAATTCATTCTCGCGTTAGCAAGATACATTGCGTCCACAAGCATCACACGAATTCAATATACGCGCGTAACACGCGTCCACTGCACCAGACTCTCGTTTGAATCGTGCGCGAGTCGAGATACTAGAGAGGCTTTGTTGCGTCCAGATAACGTGCGAACTACAAAGCAAACGCGATTGCTTCGTTCAATTCCATGTTTCCTACTGACCAAATTCTTCTTAAATGCTCACGCGTTGATATGCTCCTTCTGGGCGTAACGGTCGCGCGTGATACTCTCGAGAATCGCGGCGAAGTCGCCCCTTCTGGACAAGCTCTTAGAGAGAGAGAGTACAAGATAGTGTGTAATTGGTAATTTTCGGAAATTCTAATCAAATTACAAAAGTTCCGCAATAATAAGTACCTAGACTGTCTCCGACATCATAAAATCATGTACCTACGATAGTACCTATATAGTACCTACGGCACGGAAGCGAAGATGCAGGAAAATCTAGTCCTCTATAAACTGTTTCAGATTTAACTAGTAGGTAACATGCCCCGGCTTCACACGTGCACGGGTGCAAATTATACACACAAACCTTCTTCGTTTATCGCTCTTTCTCTTAGTGAAAACTGCATTAAAATCCGTTGCGTTGTTCAGAAGTTTGAAGTTGTCATCTGCTTAACCCATTCATTACAGGCTTAACCGGACTTGCATGCAGTAACTAGTTTTTTTTACGCCCAGTAGGTTTCTGTAACTCCGCCCCTAAAAAAAGGCCGAGCTGGGTGAGTTTAATCCACCGAAGGTTCTCACCCGACGAGTGTTTCAGGAGAGGTACCTGTTTCGAATCTGGCGGGAAGAAACTCGGATGTCACCATTGTGCGGATCGCCCGGAGCGCATGGTGAAGCATATGGTGGAAGTTTGCCCCGATTGGGCCGAGGCTCCGCCGTGTCTTTGTGGGGGTGATCGACAATGGCGACCCGAGCGTCCAGCCGAGGTTCAGGCCATGATACGGAGCGAGAGTGAATGAGAAACAGTAACCTCCTTCTGATGAAAAGATTGATACAAAACTTGGCATTGGTTTGATCAATCCTGTGTTAGAGTCTGCGCCCTGTGCCTGGGCACCGCCCTAGTTCCGGCACTGCTTGCATGTGTTATTAAAGAGTCCAGCCAAGACTTAAAAAAAAACTAAGCGATTACACGCTAAAGGCACCCCTCTGCTTAGAGTGTCGCTGAGAAGACGGCAAGGGACAGTCACAGGGTGCACCAAGTAAGGGATGGGGACAGATATAATTTCGTCCTCTGATTTTGAATAAAATCCTGCCATTTCAGTATTTTACTGAAATAATTTTTGCCTTCTCTTTTTCTATATAAAAAACAAAAAAACATTTAACATCACATATTTAATCATCTCTCCACGTAACATAAACATCGTCAGTTCGATATCTCTGTGTTATTGTGGAATCATTGAAATCCATCGTCGCGCCGGACTCGAACGCCAGGGCACCCGCGTGAGCGATCATGACACCATTGTCGATGCAGAAGCGTTCGTCGGTGGCGAACAACTTGGCTCCTCTTTCCGCACACATTACTCCCATCATCTCTTGTAGACGCTCGTTGCAGCCAACACCGCCTACTATAAGAACCTGAAAATGAAATGCCAAATTCGAGCAATATTGTAACAACAATATTTTAATATTTATGACATTTTCATCTATGGCAACAGTGACCTCAAAAAACTGGTATGTAAATACAGACGCAAACAGGATTGCGTATCACAAGCAATGCCATTTATAAGGGTTCCGTACCTCAAAAGGAAAAAACGGAAACCTTATAGGATTACTTTGTTGTCCGTCTGTCTGGCCGTATGTCTGTCGAGACCCTTTATCTTAGGAACGCGTGGAGGTATCAAAGGTTGAAATCAAAGCCATATATTCAGATCTGCGGTCCCTTAAAGCTGTGAAAAAAATCAAAATTTCGAGTTAACAAAAAAAATAAAGATTCGGCCGTGTAAGTTGCAAAAAACGTATATTTCGACACTCAAGGGAAACAAAATTCATATTCATATTGACCTAGAATCCTGAAAGTAAGGTCTCATAGCACAAGTATAGGAAAAAATCTGAAAACTGTAAATTTGTTGCGCCACAAAAAAAAAAACGTTTTTTGCGATTTGGAAAAATCTTTATAACTAAATTCGGGAATTGAACTATTTTCATAGGTAAGTTTGTACGGAACCCTTAGTGCGCGAGTTCGACTCGCACTTGTTTATAAATCAGCACTCGTGCGAATAAGTACGCGGCTTGCCGCGATTCCATTTTATTTATTTAATTACTAAAAGTCTTCTGTTTAATCTCAATGTTAAAAGTACTAAATCAAGCGTGGCCCGCACGCCCCTCACAAAAACAAAACAGGGCGCTTGAAAATAAAATCTGGCCACTTGAATCAAAATATTTTTTTTTGTTTTGTAATTACCTCATCAGAACCGCAGTGCGCCATAGCCCGCTCAGTAATTTCCACCAACATAGCAAATGCGGTCTCTTGTAATGAATAACACAAGTCTTCAGGAGTGTAGTCTTTTAGGAGTTCATCAATTTTATCTTCCATGTATGACAGAATGCCAGAGAAGCTGACATCCATGCCTGAAATAGAAAGTAAAGTACTTCATAAGCCCATGCATAAAAAAATCTTTGTCCAGTGTTACAAGCACTACTGCTGCGGAACCTGAGGTATTGAGTCCGATTACTGTTATTGGGTATTTCTCAGTAGCTGTGTGAAGTATGTCTTCGTACCCGGTTGATGGCAATAGGCTCGCCTAAAACATGGAGAAGTGGTGGTCCAGAGGTAACGGCCTCAACTTACGAGTTGTACGTCGTAGGTTCAAACCTAGGCAGTCACTTTACTTTGTGTAATTTATAGCATTCAGAAATTACACATGTAAAGTAAATTGGTTACTCATGCTGACAGATAAATTAAAATTTATATATTTAAAATGGACTTCAGGATAATACCTTTTACACAGTAAGGAAGTTGATAGTATTTTTTTCCCTTTTTGGCCGCTTGTTCAATGTTGTAGCCTGGACTTGGAGCATTAGATAACTTTAGCACTCTTGCAAATCTGAAAAGAATGATGTACACACATTTCCGGATGAAAGCGATGTGGCGGAGTATTTCGACGCCTGAGTGTACTGTGTTTTTGTATTATATGTATGTACATAGTTGTGGATGATTACGTCTACCTTGGACAGACAGTCCAGTTGGGTAGATCTAATTTCGAGAAAGAGGTCAACCGTCGAATCCGACTCGGCTGGGCAGCGTTCGGGAAATTGCGCGGTATCTTCTCGTCCAATATACCACAGTGTCTCAAGACGAAAGTCAGTCAGAAACCAGTGCGTGTTGCCAGTGGTGACATATGGTTCCGAAACTTGGTCGCTCACAATGGGCCTCATCTGAAAGCTCAAAGTCACCCAAGGGCAATGGAAAGGGCTATGCTCTGAGTTTCCTTGAGCGATTGAATCAGAAATGAAGATATCCGCAGCAGAACCAAGGTTGCCGACATAGCACGAAGAATCGCCAAACTTAAGTGGCAATGGGCAGGGCATATTGCTCGCAGAACAGATGGCCGTTGGGACCGAAAGGTTCTGGAGTGGCGACCGCGTACCGGAAGAAGCAGTGTTGGAAGGTGTTACAAGGTGGACCGATGACCTGGTGAAGGTTGCGGGAATCCGATAGACGCGAGACGCACAGGACCATTCATTGTGGCGACATTTGGGGGAGGCTTATGTCCAGCAGTGGACGTCTATCGGCTGAAATGATGACGATGATGACGATGACATAGTTAGGTTTTAGTTTAGTTAATATTTAAGTTTTTATTAATTGTTACCTACTACCGATTGTGTGTATCTGTGTGCCAAATAAACATGTTTTTCTTTCTTTCTATATTGCATATCCGCTGTGCCAACCATACTATCAAATATTCATAATTAAATAAGAATTTTATTACTATTGAACTTTACAAAAAAAATTAACTAGTTTTAGGTTGCTTTATAGATTTTAGGGAATTGAACCCACATACTTACCGGTCTAAACAGTTGCCCATAGCAATATCAATGGTCTCTCCAAATATCCTGTACCTATTTCTGGAGTAAGCTATGATCTGTGTGTTGCCGCCACTCACATACAGCACAGTTGGGTTGTTAGCTTTTGTGATCAGCCTGCCCATTTCTATGTCTGTTACTTTGCTAAGGAAGCTTAAGATTGCCTAAGGATAAACCAGAACATTAAAAAAACCTACTTATACTCAATTATAATAAAAAGGATACGTCCAATGCAATGGTTAACTCCTAAAATTGGTTTCTTCCATAATTTGGCACAAGTTCTGGCTACTATGGCACAAACCATCAAGGGTGCTCCCATACCCGGCCCTTTGGTGTAACAGACCACATCTATTTGCTGCGGAGTTATACAAGCCTGTTCCAGTGCTTCCTTTAGCACTGCATGAATGTTTTGTCTATGATGTTCAGCTGTTTCTCTGGGTAGGAAGCCTGGAAATGAGTAAAATGTACTTAAACCACAATCCACATTATTACCTCAGATAATTTTTTAAACTAGTGTGTACTGTAGGTCAACTTGTTACAAAAGACTTCTGGCGAAATGTAGGTGTAACTTTGCGTAATCCTTTGTTGATCGCTTCGTGATGTTATGTTATTTATAAAAATATGTAAACTTTTCAGGCTACTACTAACGATATCTATAAAACTAACCTTCGCCTGCCGGCGTCACATAAGTTCTTCTACAATTAGACAGTATTTCTCCATCTTTGACGATACCGATACCAATTTTGTTAGCACTCCCTTCGAACCCAATTGCTATAACCATTTTAGAAAAGGATTTCAGCTAAAATTATTAAAGTGGTCAATTTCGTGGATCTCGTGTTTTCAAAACAAATATCTGAATCAGATTGTCAATGTCAATCAAATGTCAATGCGACATTAACTGACAGTTTAAACCAGTGATGTCGATCGCAATTTAAGATTTCTACCATTTTCCCCAAGCCAGGATTAAGGAAGCTTACGGACACTTGAAATAGACGAAACTAGTCAGATTTCATTCCTCGAACTTTACGCGATTCATTACTGAAATGGAAATTATTGCCTAGGAAAATCCAAAACCTCCACAGCAGAACACTACTGTTGTTTTAATGTTTGTGCTAGCTGCATCGTTAGCGTTAGCTTTACATACTCTTTGGCTGCATCAACGATTGCATCACTACTTACCATCAGATGGGATCGCAGTTAAGCACTAGCTTGCAACAATAAAAAAAAAATATGCAGGTTTTACGAGAAATGACCTCAAAAGAAACAGTAATAATGATTGAAGCTTTTCAAGCAATTTAATTACGAAATAGATACACAAATGTATAACAATAATCAATTTTTACGCTTATGCTACTAAACTAGGCTCTTCATTGACTTCATCTACAAAATCAGCTAACATATCTTCCACACTGATCTCTTTGCTAGTTATTTTCACTTCTATATTATTTTCATTTGGTGCTATGACGTGGCCGTTTTCTTTCGGTTGTTCTATTTCATCTTCTTTAGTGTTTACCGTAGAAATTTCTATCTCGACTTCAACAGTATCTTTGGCGGGTTCTTCTTGGGAAACTACAAGAGCTTGGCCGCACGTTATTTGCACGTCATCCGTTTCATTTGTACTAGGTAGATTTTCATCATCGAGTTTCTCTAGTACCACTACTTTGCCCTGTGTGTTGGAGGCATCGTAAGCTATCTCCATTGAAACTGGGCTTTTGTCACCTTCTATAGTGTCGACTGATGTATTAAGAGGAACTTGAGTCTTAGCTTCATAGATTGAAGGTTGCTCCAATGGCTCACTTAATTTTCTTTTTCTGGTATTTCGATAAGAATCTATAGTATCTACTGAGTCTTCGACTGTCACGATGTTATCTGTGGGTTCTTTACTATCTTCGCTAGTTTTCTGACTGGACTCTTGTGTTTCAGGTTCTGGTTCCGGCAGTACTTCCAATTCTTCCGCGTCCAGGTCACGGTTTTCTTCGTCAACTTCTTGAACATCGTCGTCTGAGCCGTCAGGAATGACTATGGATACTTCAGAGTCACTACTGATACAAATTTTTTCCTCGTCTTCAGCCAAACGCGGTATTTTGTTCGCCGGTCCATCGTCTTCTTCCTCGTCACGATATATTAATTGCAGTTCTTCATTCAACGATCCAGGCCTTTCTTCAGGAGACAAATCTTGCACACTGTAAAAGACAAAGTAGATGCTAATATTAAAATAAAAAGGTAAGGCTAGCCTGCGACTTCGCCCGCGTAAAAGGCAGAAATCATCCCAAAGGAACATACTCTCAGAATAAAATTTATCCTACGTCCTAATCCAGGCCATGGTCTACCGCAAAGGTAGAAGGACAGACATGCAGTTACTTTCGCATTTATAAAAAATAGTATATGGATGGAGTGACCTAAGAAGGGAAAAACCTAATTTGCCAACAATCGAAGTAATTTTTTTTTTTCTGGTAGATCTTCAAATAAAATATCTTAAAATATATTACTCACCTTAATTTCTGTCTGTTCTCCTCAGATAATTCCTTTCTCTTATTTTTGTCTGCCTTAGCATCAGGTCGTGCGTCAAGCACGAAGCTTATCGATGGTGGGGAACAGTGGAGGTGCAGTCTAATATCTAGCAGTGCGTGAGAACAGAACTTCCTTATCTGTGGGAGGAATAAGCGAAGCTTAGTCGGACAATGTTTATTTCGATTTTGAATGTTCTTACATAAAACAACAGTAAGGAACTGACTCCTTGATTTGGACTATGACGATACAGAAAGTATCATCCAATTCATAATTTTTTAGGGTTCCGTACCTCAAAAGGAAAAAACGGAACCCTTATAGGATCACTTTGTTGTCCGTCCGTCTGTCTGTCTGTCAAAACCCTTTATTTCGGGAACGCGTGGAGGTATCGAGTTGAAATTAAAACCATAGTACTCAAATCTGCGGTCTCTTAAAGCTGAGAAAAAATCAAAGAAGATACGGTCCTTTATGTCTCAAAAAAAGTATATTTCGACTCTCTCGAGGAAATCAAAATTCATAGGGTACTTCCCGTTGATCCAGAATCTTGAAGTTTTGCGTAAAGCAAGGTCTTATAGGACAGGTATAGGAATAAATCTGAAAACTGTAAATTTGTTGTTGCGTAACAACAAAAAAAAAAAATTTTTTTTCGATTTGGAAATATCTTCGAGACTCCATTCGGGAATTGAACTGTTTACATAGGTAAGTTTGTACGGAACCCTCAGGGCGCGAGTCCGACTCGCACTTGCCCAGTTTTTTTATACAGATGTCGCTAGATCACTACTGTTTTGTTGACACCAAATAAAAAAAAACGCGATTTATGACTTTCTTTCTTCTGACCTTTGTGCTACCGTAGGACTGGAAATAAATAACTACGATTTTCTCACCTCATCACAGCGACTGTTAACAAGCGTACTGTACAGCTGCACACAGTACTGCGTCGGCGGTGGTACTGTTGTTGGCGTGTTCTTGCGAGCTGCGTCCAATGTGCGCAGGAGACACACAGACCGGACAGAGCTGTACGCTTCCAGGTTGTAGCACTCGCGGACTAGGCGCTCTTGGAATGTCTGAGAGGAAAATACGAGGTTATATTTGAATTTAGAATTCGAGGTAGTTATCAAATTTTGGAATAACAAACAAAAACACATATGTTAAAGTTCAAATTCCATTGCATTCCATGTTTTTAGTTGTGCCTTTTTAATTCAAATGGTCTATTAAAAATCACCATGCTGAAGTCGATACATATATTGAGTTGGCAATGATCATTATCATCATCATATCAGTCAAGACGTCCACTGCCCTGCGTCCAAAAATGAGGTTAGAACTCTAATGACGTCATCAAGGTAAATACTCTAAGCTCGCATTTTTGAACGCGAACATAGAGTTTAACTGTCAATGCCAAGGTGCTCGAAGTTAGAGTTAGTTGTATTAACTCTAGGGTAGCTACTCGAGTTATAAAAGAACGACCCTGGGTTGCAACTCAAAGCATTTTTGAACGGTTAGAGTAACGACCCTACACCACTCTGGTTATTTTTGAACGCAGGACTACTTTGCTGCACTGCACATGTTTCAGCCCCACCAAACACCTGTTCTGTGGGGTGTGTGTTCGACCCACTGCGGAGCTCTTGTTGCCTTCTTGCTTACATACCTTATGCGTAGATGGTTTCAAATAGATTCCACAGACAGTAAGGAATGTTTCAGCACATTCTAGAGCTGCATTTGCGACGTCATCGTTTGATTCTTCAGACCTGACAATAAAAATGTCCATTTAAATTTTAGCCTGATGCTTTTTGATGGGCGGTTGATAATAGCCTGGATTTTTCGGTAACTTTGCTTGCGCAATGAAGGATTTGTATGACGTGTAATATCATGAGAAGTTTGTTTTTCGCGGTATAGATGTCGCTACAGGAATACAAGGATGATCAGTTACTTTCCTTTAACTGAATTCAGAATTCGAGATAATTAAAGGAATTTCGAACAACAAATTCAAACAAATATCTCGTATACGACAACCCAATTCTTTTTATTGAAAGAGTGTTATGTGGACAAGTCCCGCACACCTTCATTGAAACGGGAGGGTCCTCCGACCAGACGGATGTTATGTCTGATCTAGGCAACTGCCCGATAGATGATGTCGGGTCGTTGTATGTTCAAATCGCGCGGATAACTATAGATTTCTAATTTCTTTGTTCATATGTGGCACTATTGATGTCGCTATATATATTTAAGCACTCACGCATTCGTTTTATTCTTCTCGCCAGGCATGTGACTAGCGATGGCACTTTGCTGTAGCGTCTGGTTAGCCAGCTTCCTCTTAGCTTTTTTACTCAAGTTTTTAGTATATTGGTTGCTCGCCTGCAAAAAAATAGGACACGCTATTTATGAACAGTTGGATAATAAGGTCCTGCTGTAAAATACAGAATACAGGACATTTGTTCAACTTCGTAATAACATAATTTAAAACAGTAGTTATTTCAAGTGGTATTTTTATGTGTTTGGGGACGTGACGGACGGCAAACTTTTAGAAATAATACGTTTGGTAAATCTTAGCCCCAATTTATTGGGCTAACTTGACCGGACTATAGAGTATCATTATTTGACTAGATTTAGACAGGGCTGTGTAGTTCCGTCAGTTTTATTAATTTCTAGTCAACGTGTATTGTGTCATCTAGTTACAGGTGTGGAGGACACAACGGCAGTCGCACCATATTAAATACTGTTATACCGCTGCATCATTTAGATTGGAAGCCGACCCCAATATAGTTGGAAAAGCCAAGGCAGGTGACACTAAAGTTGGGTTCACATTATTGGGTTGTGTCGTGTCTCTTTCTGACGCAGTTTATCAGGTAGTTGACTAATTTGTCTTACACTAACTTCATACAAAATCCGTTCAATATTAATTAAGCTATACACAATCTAGTGGAAGGGGAAACTGTCAAGTAGCAGAAAAAGGATGCATGAAATGTGACGTCACTGCCATCAGATTACATGCATACAAAAGACATAGCGAGATATTCTCTCCACGCCCCCACTCTTCCTCATACCAATATTTAAAATACTAATTTAATTAAAAGTCAATGCAATTCAAAGTTTAATGCTGTCTTCAGAAAAATATTTATTTTTAGTGTTATTTTATGTTTTGTTTAATTATTATACAAAAATAAACAAAGGTATTAACCATAAATAAGGCAAAAACCAAATTTAGATATTCAATTCACACTATAAATTATTTTATTTAACTTACAGTGAGCTGAACTATCTTCTTGACTGGAGTGATATCTTCGACGATGTGTTTGGTGAGCTCATCTTCCCAGGAGCGTCCCCTGCCTTCGTTCGACAAGCGATGCACGTGTAGCGTGCTCAGCCACTTGGTGAGGCTGTTGTAGGCGGTGACGCGGACTTTTCTATGAAGTTTAAAATGAGGAGATTTAATAGTTGAAATTTTGTAATACTAAAGCGATCACAGGGTCTTGGATGCAAACAGGGACAATCATTAGTTTGTATCTCATTTTACTAAAAACTATCTCACAAGCTTGTGCACTTACTTACCTGTATTTTTTTTTTTTGGTTAGTAACTTAGTCGTTAAATATTATCAAACTAAGTGTTTAACGCGTTTATCTCTGATCCGCGCCATTTTGCAAATACTGCATTTGCAATAAGCAGGGCAGACCATGTCTGCGTGTCTGTATAAACGCGATACACTCAAAAACTACTGAACGGATTTCCATGCAGTTTTCACCAATAGACAGAGTGACTTATGAAGAAAGTTTAGGTGTATAATACATGCGTATTATAGTAAAGAAAAGTCGAGAATTTCAAGGATTTGTAAGATTCGCGTGAAGCTGAGGAGAACTAGAAGAGGAAATGAGGTTTACAGATGAAAATTTTTGTTTTGGATGGCATTATTTAGGAATAAAGACAGGATATAAAATTAGTTGATAAATGGTGTAGCAGTGTTGGTGAAAAAAATAGCTCTAGCGACACTAGCAAAATGTTTTTGAAGATTCTTAAATATATAAAAGTCTTTACCTTGACTCCTCACTAGGGTTCTCCGAGCTCCACTTCAGCGTCTGCATCACAGAACGGAACACTAATCCCGAGAACGGAATGAGATTTGGCCCCAAGCTGTAAGACAAAACAATTCTATATTAATTAATTAAAAAACTCCTTTAATATATAATAAAAATTATAAGCCTTCTATTCAAACAGATAGGTATTACAATTTCTATGCCTTATTTAATATATAGGGTGACTGGTAATTAGTGACCGATACTTAAACACGTGATTGTACTCATGATTACAAACAACTTTCCCAAAGAAACTTTTTTTATATACTCACTAGTTTTTTCACAATAACAAAACAGCTGTTTGGCGACCGCTCAGCTGTTTTTAACCGCGTGACGCCGCCGTACCTACAATAGTGATAGAATACCCGCGGCTTGCAAACCCAGCGGTGTACGTAATCAGTGTATGTACCGGATTCAAACAGCTGTTTTGTTATTGTGATAAAACTAATGATAATACGGTTTTCGCCAAAATCGGTCCACTGGGGACCTTCTAGCGTATGCCATTCACATCTGGAGCGAGGCCATCGAGAAGCATGGGGAAGCGCTTGCCGTCTCCCTCGATATCTCGAAGGCTTTCGATAGGGTCTGGCACGAAAGCCTTATTGCTAAGCTTCCTTCCTTCGGCCTACCCACTGGTCTGTGTGATTGGATCGCAGACTTCTTGAGAGATCGATCCATCCGAGTGGTTGTTGATGGCTACTTGTCCGGTCAAATGGATATTAATGCCGGGGTCCCTCAGGGGTCGGTACTCTCGGCAACACTGTTTTTGCTGCACATAAATGACTTACTTAAACCCGGTATCTTTGGGTATGCAGACGACAGCACTGTTGCCGAGAGATATGTGTCTGACGCACGTGCTAGTGGGTCACAGATCCAGTCATCCCGAGAGGCTATGGTTGAACGCTTGAACTCGTCCTTAAAGGCGGTTTCCGATTGGGGCGATGCCAATCTGGTCAAGTTCAATGCAACTAAAACCCAAGCGTGTCTTTTTTCCGCTAAACGGAGTCAATTCCAACCGGCTCCATCTTTCCGAGGTGTGACCGTGCCAATAACCGACCACCTTGAGCTTCTTGGGGTTACGCTGTCGTCTACTCTAAATTTCGGCTCATACATCGAGGCAAAGGGTCAACTGGCTGCCAAAAAATTGGGGATCTTAGCAAAGGTGAGACGGTACTTCACGCCGGAACAGCTGCTCAACCTTTATCAAGCGCAAGTACGATCGTGTATGGAGTACTGCTCTCATCTTTGGGACGGGTCTGCCAAATACCAGCTTGATGCGCTAGAGTCGATTGAGAGGCGAGCCAAGAGGATCATCAATGATGCACTTGTTGAGTCGAAGCTCCAAAGCCTTGGGCATCGCCGCCGAGTTGCTAGCCTGTCGGTTTTCTATCGTTTACATTTCGGGGAGTGTGCACTGGAATTGCACAATCTAATTCCGCCAAGTCCGTTCCATCATCGGACCACTAGACGTACGGCGTTGCGCCACCGGTACATGGTAGACATCCCACCCATACGCACAAAACGTTTTAAGAACACATTTATTATGCGTACAGCCAAGGAGTGGAATTCCTTGCCGGAGTCTGTGTTTCCAGATAGCTACAACTTAGGGGTCTTTAAGTCAAGAGTGAATAGGCTACTTCTAGGCAAGCGTGCTCCATCGTCGACCACATCATCGCTTAGCATCAGGTGAGATGGTGGTCAAACGCGAGCCTATCATTAATAATAAAAAAAAAAAAAATGAAAATATAAAAAATGTTACTTTGGGAAAGTTGTTTGTAATCATGAGTACAATTACGTGTTTGAGTATCGGTCACTAATTACCAGTCACCCTATATGTATACATATTTATACGATTTTTATCCCTTTTTTACAACTTTAAGGTTTAAGAAATGTAAGTAAAAAACCCTGTTACACTGCTTCGTTGCTTGCTTCGCCCGAGTTCATTTTTTTTTTTGGAGATGGGAATTCATCAAATCCTTTCTTCCACTTTGGGTGGTGCAAGAGGGAGTGTCAGATATTTTTCCCTTTGCGTTCTAGGGCTGCGGTGAATGTTTCGAACAATCCCGACGCCCTGGTAGGCATTGTTATATATTTACGGCAAATTTAAAGCAAGCAAAGTGATTCATGTAAGATCGTTACTTTATTTTATCTCACGTCGGGCCCTGGTTCAGGCCAAGAATCGGAGCGAGAGAGAATGGGACGCGGTCGCATCCTTATGCATCTGAAAGTCTGACACGCCCTTTCGCTCCACCCTAGAGTGAGAGAAGTAATTGGTTGATTTTCCACCTTAAAAAAATTATTGTGTCTGTTCAGCTTACCATAATATTATAGCATCCAGACTCCTCAGTGCTTGTGTCTTCACTGTGGCAGCTTCAGCAGCGTCTGTGTTGACACTGCTGGACACACTGAGTGCCTGCACTACCACTTCTAATATCAGCTGCGGCTGCACAGGCTTGCCTACTGGATATACCTCTCTGTGGATTATAGGATGACTTTAAATATAAACTTAGTTAATTGATCTGAAATCTTATTTATAAAGCTGAAGAGTATGTATGTTTGAATGTGCTAATCTCAGGAAATACTAGTTCGATTTGAAAAAATATATAAGTGTTAGATAGCCCATTTATTGAGAATTGTGTGTCTGTTCACTTTCTTGTGATTTTAGAACATCGACATTGTTCTCTTAAAAAACTAAAAAATATATATACTGCTGACGTAATCACCATCTAGATCCCCCCATTCCCCATGTCATCAAAAATAAGCAAAGGAAAGACCCCCCACCCCCCTGCAGTGCTTACGTAATACTTGAACGACCCCAAAGCTCAGTATAGATATATAGGGTGACTGGCAATTAGTGTACGATACTTAAACACGTGATTGTGCTCATGATAACAAACAATTTTTATTATGGGAGCAAAGCCGAAATCGCGAAAAAAATATCAGCTGTTCAGTACATTAGGCAAATATAAATGTACTAAACAGCTGTTTTTTTTCGCGATTTCAGGTTTGTTCCCATAATAAAAGTTGTTGGTTATCATGAGCACAATCACGTGTTTAAGTATCGTACACTAATTACCAGTCACCTTATATGGAACAGTACGGAAACTACCTACAAATATTCGAAACGGCACACTCACACAAACATACGCATCGACGAGACTCCTAAGCGTTTCTCGCGGTCCTGTCAGTAGCGAATGCCGCTTAGGAGTCTCGTCGATGCGTATGTTTGTATGAGTGAGCCGTTTCGAACATTTGTAGGGTAGTTTCCGTACTGTTCCATATATCTATACTGTGCCCAAAGGCTATATTGGCTATATAACATCACCCTACGACCAATAGAAGCGGTGCAGTGACCAAACAAGCGGGTACGCTCGGCAGTAAAAACCTTGTAAAACACATTTTTTTCAAATGAATATTACATCAATTTTTAATTGAAAAACTCGCATTTTTTTTGTTAAAGAAGACCATGGATAGGATTTAACATTTTACAAATCAAAAGACACCCATATATGCCATCAAAATTTTTTTCAGGATAAGTACAGTTTTTCTCCCTGTTGTAAAATTTTGTTATATGTTCTTGCAAGGTTTTTATTGCCCAGCTATATTCAAATTTTTAACATTGGTGAAACATCCTTATCTCGTTAGTTGACTGTACTAAAAAAAAATCTACAAAGATATACTTACACAAGCATAGCTTGAATGAATACAAATATATTCCTCAGTTTATTACATAGCACCAACTTTTTGTCTTCACTACTAGATCCATGTGATTTCTTTACATTCAAAATGTTAGAAAGAGCTTTTGTCAGAGGACTGTTAGCTAGGAGCTCCACATCTTTTTTCTGAAAAAAAAAAGATAAAGAAATGCAAACCTTGTGTAGTTCTTTTTAGGGTTCCGTTTTTTTCCTTTTGAAGTACGGATTCAAAAGGAAAAAAACGGAACCCTTATAAGATCACTTTATTGTCTGTCTGTCTGTCTGTCAAGACCCTTTATCTCAGAAACGCGTGGAGGCATCGAGTTGAAATTAAAACCGTATACTCAAGTCTGCGGTCCCTTGAAGCTGTGAAAAAATCAAACTTCTAAGTTAACGGAAAAAAAAGATACGGCCGTTTATGTCGCAAAAAACGTACATTTCAACACTCTCAAAGGAATCAAAATTCATAGGGTACTTCCCGTTGACCTACAATCTTGAAATTTGGCATAAAGCAAGGTCTTATAGTATAGATAAAGGAATAAATCTGAAAACTGTAGACAAAAAGAAACTTTTTTTACCATTCGTAAGTCAATTCGGGAATCGAACTGTTTTCATAGGTAAGTTTGTGCGGAACCGTCAGTGCCTGAGTCCGACTTGCACTTGCCCTGTTTTTTAACTATGTATAGGCTCGCGTTTGACCACTATCTCATCTGATGATAAGCGATGATGTGGCCGACGATGGAGCTCGCTTACCTATAAGTAACCTGTTCACTCTTGACTTAAAGACTCCTAGGTTATATGTAGCTATTAGGAAACACTGACTCCAGCAGGGAATTCCTCTCCTTAGACGTATGCATAATGAATGTGTTCCCAAAACGCTTTGTACGTATGGGTGAGATGTCCACCATGTACCGGTGGCGCAACGCCGTACGTCTAGTGGTCCGATGATGGAACGGAGTTGGCGGAATTAAATTGAATAATTCCAATGCACACTCCCCGAAATGTAAACGATAGAAAACCGACAGGCTACAGGCAGGCGAGTAAAGGTGGAATATAAGAATTTATGTGATAGCTAAGGAGGTGGCTAAGTAATAACAGTCACTCGGGTCAATCTCCAAAGTTAAGCAACGCTTGCCGAGATCGGTCTGTGGATCTGAACAAAACGAGACTCATTAATGCCTCGGAAAGCACGCTGAGCCGTTGGTCCCAGCTGTCATTGTGCCTAATACCTAATACTGAATGTCTTCCGGCTAAACATACTAATATTTTTTATTTCCTCATTAACAACTCACACTTTTTAAGGAAAACATCTTTACAGAGAAACTGACTGACTGACATTTCAACGCACAGCCGAAATTACTGGGACTAGGAGTGTGAAATTTTGCATAAGGTTTCCTTTTATGATCTAGGCGAGTACTAAGAGAGGATTTTCCAAAATTCTCCCCCTAAGGGGATGAAACATAGTTCCAAAGTTTGTATGGAGAAACCTTTCAAACGGGTGAAGCCGCTGGCTGAAGCTAGTATATATTATCATAGTATGTATGTGACTTTAATATATGTATACCAACCCTAGTTATATAAATATAAAAGTCAAACCTTACCTTGGCACTTTGGTTAGTTTTGTAAATATTCAAAGTCTTCGAGAATATGGCTTCTATAAGTGTGTGTGCAGCGTTGCATAATATGGCCATCTGTTCCCTCCAGCAGTTCTTAGGGCTAGCTGTCTTGTCTTGAGAGGGACGAATCTGTAAGAATTCAGTGCAAAAAGATGTAAAACAATTTTTTGAAGGATTGAATTTAAGGGATTCAATAAAACGAGTTAGCAAGCAAGTCACTTTAAAGTTTTGTTATAAAAAGAGAGAGATAAGATTTTTTTTGAAGCAGTAGGTATGACTTCTGTTGCATTGATTAAAATTTTAAAATGGATGAATTTTTGCAACTGTTAGTAACCTTAATATAATAATTAGAGACACAATAGAAAGACAATGAGAGAGTGATTAATATAATAATTAGAGACACAATAGAAAGACAATGAGAGAGTGATTAATATAATAATTAGAGACACAATAGAAAGACAATGAGAGAGTGAACACCGGTGTTTGCTTGGGGTTTAATGAATTAAAACTGATTGTTAAATTATTACTTACTTGCTGTAAACTATGTGCACATTTTGCTGCCACAATAACATTGTAATAATTACTTGATTCCAAAAAGTGTGCTAAAAAGTTTTCTGTTGTTGGTCGGTGCTGTGAACAGTACCTTGGAAATCTATAGAAGGAAAAAAAATGACTATGATAAAAGAAAAAAATTACTAAACTGGCTAAGAGCACAGAATAAGAAATAGTACAAGTAGAGCGAATCGGACTCCCGCACCGAGGGTTCTGTGGCAAAAAACAGCATAAAAATCATGTTTAGTGTAAGTGGGAGCACCACTTTAATATTTGTTTTACTCTGTTGTCAGTATTTGTTGTTATAGTGGCAACAGAAATACAAAATTTGTGAAAAATTTAACTGTCTACGTATCACGGTTCATGAGATACAGCCTGGGAGCAGACAGACGAACAGCAGAATCTCAGCAATAGGGTCCTGTTTTTACCCTTTGGAAACGGAAACCTAAAAATGACTAGGATATGGCTATAAGCCGAGCAATGATCATGTGACTTGCAGTGTTATAGTGTATTCTTTGTTGTGTTGATTTTACTCAAATTCTGTTGTTGGTCTCGTTCAAGTTGTGGAAGCTGCAGGTGGCTGGTGCAGTGTATTAGTACAGTGTGAAGTAATCAGTCTTTAAATCTTTTGTTCACCTAGATTTGCAACCCTGCCTACTTAGGGTAGGGTTGCTCAAAAATAGGAAACCAGCAATGCTACGTTTCTGCACACTTGGTAAAAGGCCACAGAGCTCTTATTGATAGTATGTATAGGTTATATTACCGGGTTATCACGTCTTCTAACGCACGAAGCCATATGTTACAGTTCTCTGTTGAATGTTTGAGTAAACTCTGGAAGAAAGAAGTAATCGCCTCCTTCACTGCATCACTGTCGTTTGGATCTACATCCCGCAGTTTTTGTAATATTTGACCTAGAATAATTTGAAAGTTAGAATACTTAACCGAAAAAAATATGCGACGCAATCTGTTAATGTAACGTAATACATAGATACTCACTCATCTTAACGTTATATTTAACTGGTGTTTAATTTAATATCAGCTATTTGTTATTTTTACATAGTCTTTAAAAGGTAAACAAACCCACGACGAACCCACGTTTTAGAAAAATTGCGAAGATTTTCTCTTGCCTTGCGATCTTGACGTTTGACATTCCAGCCCTGCGTTCAACAAGATTAGAGTCAACTCTACGTCATCTAGTAGATACTCTAAGCTCGCATTTTTGAACGCGAACGTAGAGTTCAACTGTCAATGCCAAGCAACAACTGTCAGAGAGGTTTTTGGCGGGATTTCTTCGAGTGAAGTTCAGTGGCTGTTTTAATTATTCGCAAATTGATTCCTAGTGGATATTGTGATGTAAAATTGGTGTTGTTTTGTATCCCAAGTGTCTGCGCAACTGGAATAATATGTGGAATCATTGAAATAGGCGCGGTCTCGGTAAAATGGAGCTGAGAATTTTATTGTAGTTTTAGCTACCTCAGCGAAGTTTGCTGAGAAGACTGAATCGATACATTTGCTGCCAAATACTTCAAAAAACATTAGAATGTGTTACACCTGCATTCTAATGTAAAACAAAAAGAAACAAAAACTGATGACTAGGCAGCATGGTCTCTGACCTTAGCCTGTTCCACAAGGAACGAAAAAAAAAAAAAAAAAAAAGCAACAACTGTCATTACACTCTCAATGCATTACAATGATTATGCATTAGGTACGGCTCGAAGTTAGAGTTAGTTGGGTTAACTCTAGGGTAGTTACTCGAGTTATAAAAGAACGACTCTGGGTTGCAACTCGAAGCTACTCTGGTTATTTTTGAACGCAGCCCAGAGTAGCTTCGAGTTGCAATATTTACTATACTCTTTGGTTGCAACCCAGAGTCGTTCTTTTATAACTCGAGTAACTATCCTAGAGTTAACCCAACTAACTCTAACTCCGAGCAGGGGTAGGTTGGTGTAATGACAGTTGCTTGGCATTGACAGTTGAACTCTACGTTCGCGTTCAAAAATGCGAGCTAGGAGTATCTACCCGATGACGTCATTAGAGTTAACTCTAATCTCATTTTTGAACGTTGAACGCAGCCAAGAAATTGTTAAAATTGTTAATATTTTTGTCTGGGATGCGCCCTATATTTTTTTTCTTCCTATTTCTGCGCTGCAGTAACAAGGTTTTTAAGGAAATTTTTAAACTTGGCAATTTTGTTGTGTAACATTCGTACCCTGCGTTCCGAATTGCGTCAAAAGCGATAATATCGCGAATCCGACCAAAGCGCAACGTCACAATTGACTACTAAGGTCGGATTCGCGATATAATCACTTTTATCGCAATTCGGAACACGGGGTAATCGTAATGTTGGTTCACTGTACTTTTTGTGAAGTCAAATGTCATGTGAGGGAAAATATAAAGCAACTCAATTGCGTTTGGCGTTAGCAGTTGGACTTGTTGTGTGTTCAAATTAGATTTTTATTGTTTCATTTGTATACATTCCGATTTTATTACTGTGAATCATCTATTGTGAGATACAGTAACTGAATAACCATGGCTACATTGGAAGATAAAATTTTGGGTGAGAAATTGCAAAATTATTGTAGTAGCAGCGAAGACGAAGGCGAGGGTGACTCTGATGACGATAGAAGTGGAGACGAAGAAGGAGGAACTGTTGCGGCTGAGGCAGCGACGAATGCTGAGCTACCGCCCGTTAATAACTGGACCGGCCAAGCCAGCAACACTGGTCCGAAAGGAGTGCTAGAAGATTGGCGGAGGTTTAAACAGTTGGAGGCAGAAAATCGAGCAGAGCTCGCCAAAGAACGTATCGCTTTAGCCAAGAAGCTCACTCTCACAGTCAAACCTGATCGCGAAGCGACACAAGACAAGCAACGTGAAGAACTGGAAGATGAATTAACAGAGCTTATGGATGAAGAGTTCCTCCTGCAGTATCAGAAACAACGAATGGAGGAGCTGATGAGTCAGTTGAGTAAGGTACCTAAGTTTGGTGTACTTACTACTCTTAACAGCCAAGAAGAGTTCCTGAATGCTATTGATAAGGAAGATCCAAAAGTTACAGTAATCATTCACATTTACAACAATAACACGAGAGCTTGTGAGACAATGGACGGCTGTCTGAATATATTGGCGACTGAATACCCAACAACAAAGTTCTGTCGTATAGCAGTAGACATCACAGGCCTGAGTCGTCACTTCCGTGTTGATGGTGTACCAGCAATACTAGTGTACAAAGCTGGTCAAACAATTGGCAACTTTGTACAACTAGCTACAGAGCTTGGCAATGACTTCTATGCTACAGATGTTGAACGCTTCCTTGTTGAGTTTGGGATGCTACCAGAAATAAAATAGGTTAAATTCTTATTTTGAACTAAACCCCCTGGTACATAAATGTTAGATAAACAGCTATTTAACTCATTTCATCAATATTACTATCAGAATTTAGATATTAAAATGAATCTTGAGTTTTTATGAAAAGGAGGTTTAGTTTATAATTTATTTATTATAAAAAATCATGAATGTAAGTTTACCTGGCTTAGCTTTAAGGAAAATGTTTCTCATACCTAATATAAAGGATCAATTTTGAAGAATATTTCATTGAAATTGTTGCATGTTGACTCTGCACTAGTGCTTAAGGAAAATAATGCTACCATATTGACCTATTTTTAATTTTGAAACAATATTTTTGATGTGCAACATGTATTTGCTTTTCTCATTAGTATATAATCATACTTCATGCATCCCACCAATAATGTGGTACAAACTAATCAACATTCAAGGATGTTTACGGGTTTTCCTGTATTTACGTTACATTTTTCTCTTTTTGTGGTAAGGGTTTGTGTAAACGTCACTGGGTTGTTGTTGTATGTCATCTGTGTTGATGTAAAAAAGTTTATGATGCATTGTGAGCCAACAATTGATGTCAAGTTGGTAATAATTGGTAGTGTATGGTGAGCAATGCATTCTTGACCCATTTGTAAGAACCAAGTTTTGTATTTCAACTTTTTATAGTGAATACACATTATCCAGCCAAAGTATATTACATTAATGATTGTAAAAATTCCAGAATTGTTCATGTTTATTCTAAGATGTTTTAGCTTATAATGTTATTAGCAATATTTAGTGTTAATTTTTTGATGTGTAAGTAATATGTAATGTTAAGATTTCGTCAGCCTTACTAGTTTATAACTTAGGCGATGTGTCGTTCTGTGGGTACTAATATAAATATTAGTTGATAAATGTGGTATTATAAAATATTTACTGAAATTCACTTTAAATACCTAAACTTTTTCTAAAATATTGTAATGAGCAACTGCATTTTTCTACTACCTATTTTATATAAGTTGAAATTTAAATTATATAATAATCATTGTGGGACTTCTTACTTAGTTTTATAAAGTTAAATCTAAAATTAAGACAAACATGCATTTACTTTCAAAACTTAGTACTTAACCTGTTTTCTTAGAAGTGCCCATTGAGTGAATTACGTTTTATAAATTGTGGTATAAATCGAATGTAATCCAATTTTTGACTGCTATAAATCCCCCTAAGATTTAGCAGGTGCTAATCAATAATACACCTTTATAGAATACCTCTTAGCGTAATATTATTATTAGAAAGTAATAAACGTGAATTTTATGTGATACTGTTTCATTATTATTTATATTATTTAGCACAATTATTAGGACATGCTATGATAAGTTTTTGTAGTTCGTACCCATTGGTACTTGTACTATTTCTTATTCTGTGCCATTGGTTAGTTTTGGAATTTATATGAGGAGAAGCTGTTGGTAAAAAAAGAATATTACAATTGTCGGCGTTTCTGATTTTGTTTCTTGCCGACTTTCGAAATGTAAAGTTATTTTGCACTTTTATGTAGTAGGTAGGTATTGAAGTCGGTTGTATTTTTATTGTAAAAAGTTTTTCATTTTACACTTGATTATGTTGTGGATGTTGTGGTACCTACCTCTTAGCTAAAATTAATTATTGTAAGGTACTTGAAGAATATAACCATTACAAGCGTACCTATAAAAAGTTTCCTCGATTTCTCCAGGATCTCATTATCAAATCCTGATCTTAGGACCATATGAGACCACCTAGAGAGTATAGGTCCCTTTCAAACAAAAAAAAAATCTAAATCGATTCAGGCGTCGCCGTACGAGTAATCGGAGAACATGCATAAAAAAAAAGATTCCGCCGAATCGAATTGAGAACCTCCTACTTTTTGAAGTCGGTTAAAAAGAATCAAAACTACGTAAATAAAGTGGGCGGCTGTTCCGTAAGTTCTTTATTGAGTCCGCTACCCACAGTCCGCAGATTATTCGCTATCGATTCTAAAATTAGGACACCGCCTCGTAAACGAACTAGAAAAAACTCCTGAAGACACATGTAGATATAGGATGCGTAGGCTCTCCGCTATTTATTACAATTTGTAAATAGAAGAATCTGCTCGCGTATTTGGTAGATCGTTTAAATAAACGTGCAACAAACAGATCTAACTTATTATCTTTGAGGAAAAATAAAAATACACTGTAGGTACGGTATGTTATTAACTGACTGGAACTAATTGCAATTTGTTACACTGGTTCTGATGAGTAGTTTTGGTTAGTGCGTAGCTCATGTTTAAGTTATAAGTTTTATACAGTTATGAATTTAATTACTTTTATTAAGAAGTCGAGTAGATATCGTCGGTTTCTTACTTCAAAAAGCATGTGTCCGACTTGTGAATAATTTCATGTAGAAAGTACTCTTCTACTCCGGCTCTATGCCCATAAGACTTTCCATTTGCGAGTTGTACGTATTTGCACGCGCCAAATTAGAAGCGTGATGATCCCACCCAGGCTGATTGGCTATTATTCATTAATTCAACAATAGCTATCAACATATTATTATTATTTTAGCTCCTATTGTGACTAATAAGGTTTAAATGAATGGCCTCTTTAATTGCCCTTGCTCTCATGCTAGTAGGTACCTAACTCTAGTTAGGGTGTTGGTCCAGTTTAGGTACTATAGTAGTCTTTGGTGTTGGTGATATCTAGATAAGTTGAAACCTACCAAATTTAGGAAGTATTTGGCGACGAATATATCTGAAACGCAAATACATCGTCCCCATGACCCAAGATAATGCCGCCCTCGGGTCAAGTATTTCTTGATTCAACTTATAATTTTAACCGCCGCGACGGGTCAGGGCTCAGGGTTACTATTAGACACTGCTCTCTAAAGAGACAAAGGAATTAAAAAGGATATGAGTCGTTTTCCGTTTACGAATTACAATGGACACTGGTCGAGTAATGTGACCGTGGGAATGAGCAGACCGCGCGGCAATTAACGAAGCAATCAGCATGTGAAATGAGGGGAATACAGTCTGTGGCCAGACAAGTTGACGTCGAATACCTTTGTTGAATATGATGATAATAGGGTTCTTTGGCGGTTTCATCATTCTCATTCAACTTTAATTAATAGGTTGCTTTTAAATTCATTTGAGAGAGTTCATTGCACTACTAAGAATGAGATTGTTTAAAACAAAGTAGTGTACGTCTTAAAATATTAACACATGCTCGAATTTGGTTCGATGTACCAAATCTGTTCTCGCAACAGACGACCGAATCAGATAGCTTTGCGCACGTCGTCCGCTAGCGGACTAATACGGGCTCAAATAATAATAATGGTTGCCGGACTATATACCGTAAAACGGGGCGTTTCTATTCAATCAAACACAGGGGTGAATAGAAACAAAACTTTAATGGGGATTGTCACGTTATTGAAAAATTGTTTGCAGTATTTGAGTACTCAAAATTATAAAAACGTTAGACTAAAACACATTACTTTATCTATATATATAAAAGAAAGTCGTGTTAGTTACACTATTTATAACTCAAGAACGGCTGAACCGTTTGGCTGAAAGTTGGTGGGGAGGTAGCTTAGAACCAGGAGACGGACATAGGATACTTTTTTTTTTTTGAGTAGGGTAGAGTAAGGTAGAGTAGTATAGAGTTGGGTAGAGTAGGATATAGTAGTCAGTTGACGGGAGCGAAGCCGCGGGCAAAAGCTAGAAGGAATTCCTTCTAGCTTTTGCCCGCGGCTTCGCTGCTGTTCTGGTAAGCCCAGATGGCGTTATCCTTACTTATTAGGCGGTTCGAAGTTCGCCGGGTCAGCTAGTTGAAACTAAAAATTTGATCATAGGTATATCAAAATTTGTTTCCATTCACCCCTGCGTTTCTTTTCACCCCGTTTGACTGTAGATGGACTAATTTGGTTCGGAAGTGAATCAAATTTGTGGTCTAATAGTAACTAGTTTGACCGTGTGTAGGCAAAAAAGCGAAGCATACGAGGTGAACTAAATATTAATAATAAATAAAAAATCAAAAAGTTAATAAAGTGTAATTTGTTAGGTGGTGTTCCTAAGTTTCTGTCGGCTACCCTAATGAGATAATGTCAGTTTAGCCAGTTCAAATAAAATTCAAAATTCTTATCTAAATTAATTTATTAATGAGACAGGAGTACTAGAAAAGTTACAACTCTTATATTATAATGAATTGTTCTTATAATTATTCCTCTTAACGAGTTTAAATACTATGTTGCGCAATCTCTTTAATTTGCAAACATGACCCAATACATCATGAACATGTCTCAATATATTGCTATGAAACTGGCAAAACGCCTTAATATTTCTATAAAAACTTGTATTTAAACATCATTTAATAGTAGAAAAGTGTAACATTTGCGAACAGTACTTATGGATAGTTTGATGCGGATATTCGATATTTGAAAACGCTATGTTAACAGAGGTTTACGACTTCATCGCTCATTTCTGTGCGCCTGCGCTTCGGTGGTTTGACTGTAGGCTCATCATCGTCTTCTTCAATGATCTCCATATCACTGTCGCTGTCCGCCCGAGTCCTTGAAGTCGAAGGACCAGGTTTCGGGTCGCTACCATTTGAACCATTAGCCGGCTTTTCATCCTCCTTCGGAGCCGGCATTGGAGCGTCTGTATCCGTGACGAGTCTCCAGGATTTTTCTTCGTCTTCCTGCTGTAATCTGACTCTCACTTCGTAGTTTTGTAAGAAGTCGTCTACCAACAATGCACAGCCGTCATTGAGACCTATTTCCTCTAATGTTTTCTCGTTGTTATGGTCTGTTTCTCCAGGTTCTGAGGACAGGACGACCAGGCCTTTGCCCTCGACGGTGGCGTCGGGCGCCTGCATGTTAAGTCCTTCTTTGAAGGCGGTGGTGAGATCTTTTAGGGTGAGCTGCTTCAAGTTGCAAGCTAGACCCACTTCTGGTTTTGGCGCGCACACGTAGCATTTTGGATTGGGTGGGGTAAGTGCTGTAAAGATAAAATAAGTTTTTCAAAAATGTGTCATATGCCCGTCGGATTTTTTATTTTTGGTTTGTCAAGAGAGCATATTTTACTTTGGTAAATGGGTAGAATAGTACGTCTTTTGTAGGTTCTTCAGCATTATATGGTCATCATTATCATCACAGAAAAAATAGAATAGAAAAACTTTTATTCGAGACAGACATAGCACAACGGTTAAAACTAAAAGAATACAAAAGTACAGAATGCTAGGAGCGTGGCCGCACCGGGCGGCGCCCACCTCAGCATTTGTTGGGCGTCGCACACCCAGCGCTGTTTCAGTTCGCATCCCAGTGACGCACAGACAAGGGTAGACAAAATATATAAGTACGTAGTTAAACAAAATACTGATAATTGTGTACCTACTTGGTTAAAAAAAAATATTCTTAAATGTATCGTAATGTGCAACAATAGTTCATAATCATCATTTCAGCCGAAATACGCTCACCGCTGCACATAGCCCTGCCCCGAGTGTCGCCACAATGACCGGCAGTGTGCGTCTCGCATCCATAGTTAAAAAAAAAAAAAACATTACTCTACCCTAAGAATTACTCCTGTATTACGATACAGTGTGTTCTATAAGCTCACATGCGTATGAAACCCAGACCCGGAACAGCCACCTGTAGGCCATACAAATATTTCTTCCGTGGAGGAATCGAACCCGTGTCATGCAGCACAGCAACCAATCGCTCAACCACTGCGCCAATCGTCCCGTCAAATAAAGTGTGTGTCAGAGTAAGTGTGAGAAAGTATGATGAAACACCAGCTTGATGCTCTGGAGTCGATTGAGAAGCGAGCCAAGAGGATCATCAGTGATGATGCACTTGTCGAATCAAAACTCCAGCCTTGAGCATCGACACCGAGTTGCTAGCCTGTCGGTTTTCTATCGATTACACTTCGGGGAGTGTGCGTTGGAATTGCACAATTTAATTCCGCCAAGTCCGTTCCATCATTGGACCACTAGACGTACGGCGTTGCGCCATCGGTACATGGTGGACATCCCACCCATACGTACAAAGCGTTTTGGGAACACATTCATAATGCGTACAGCTAAGGAGTGGAATTCCCTGCCGGAGTCTGTGTTCCCTGATAGCTACAACCTAGGGGTCTTTAAGTCAAGAGTGAATAGGTTACTTCTAGGCAAGCGTGCTGCAAAAAAAACTCACTCTTTTCCGGCACAAACAGCTGTCCGCGATGGTTGACCTTGGGCCGCAGGTACACGCTGGTGCAGCTGTCGATGTCGCCGCGCAGCACGGCCTGCGCGCGCAGCACGGCGAGCCCGGCCACGATAGCGTTCGCCGTCGCTATGGCTGGGATTATGTTGCCGGCCATTGCTGTGGGGAGAGACGGTGGGTATAAATAAAAAGATCATCAAATTTGTTTTCACAGAATTACACATTACCCTACAATTGTTATAGTGTGATGCGAGTGACAGCTGTCGAATTCATACAAAGTAGCTACCTGTCCTTTTCTCTCATTTTAAATATGTTATTATGGTAATTATTAACTCTTTTCCTGCTGCATATTAACGATCTGCTGATGCCCGGTATCTATGGGTATGCAGATGATAGCACAGTTGTAGAGAGATACCTGCCAGGTGCTCGGGCTAGTAAGGAGCTAATCCGGTCCGAACGAGAGGCTATGGTAGAGCGTACGAATGTCTCACTTCAGGCAGTCTCCATGTGGGGCGAAACCAATCTGGTAGGATTCAACGCCGCCAAAACACAAGCGTGTCTGTTCACCGCCAAAAGGAGCCCGTTCGCCTTGGCTCCTGTTTTTCAGAATGTATCTCTGGAGTACACCGACCGCCTTCAGCTCTTGGGAGTTGAAATTTCCTCAGACCTCAAGTCCGATCGTGTGTGGAGTACTGCAGTCACATATGGGCTGGTGCTGCAAAATGCCATCTAGCAGCTTTGGACTCAGTGGAAAATCGTGCGAAGAGGCTAATTGGGGATCCAGATTTGGTTAAGTCCAATCTACAAAGCCTCGAGCACAGGCGCAGGGTAGCCAGCTTATCGGTATTTTACAGGTTGCATTTTGGAGAGTGTGCGCGGGAATTGCATGACTTGATTCCGCCTCCATTCTCTCCTTTCTACCATCGGACAACCCGACGTACGGCGAGTATCCACCCTTACGTTGTTGAAACTTCAACGGTCCGGACTAAGCGTTTCGCTTCGTCGTTTATACCGCGTACATCGAAGGACTGGAACAATTTGCCTGGTGCGGTCTTCCCGTCCAAATAGGCTCTTAATAAACTAGTGCGCCTCACCATCAATGATTGCATCGCTGCTTACCATCAGGTGAGATCGCAGTCAAGCACTGGTTTATATGAATTAAAAAAAAATATATATTACAAAGTTATATTTCATTAGTCAGACAAATTGTAGTGACCAGACATCCAGTCAGTGCATGAAATCGTCTCACTCGCTCTGAAACGCATGCGTCCTCTCGCACTCATACTCTCGGCTGAATAAATTTTTGTATTTAGGGGATATTTGGTCACTACATATTGTCTGACTAATGAAATATAACTTTGTAATAGTTATTACTTTAATAACATAATTATTTAAAAATCAGACATGTAAAAATAAGTAAAGTTCATTTATTTTTTGAGGAGCTTTAAAGCGTCTAACAGAAGTTTTGGTCCATGGAAAGTATTTAACACTTATGATACTACTTTAGAATAATATTCTACAAAACATAATTATATAAAAATCAGCCATAAAAATTTAAGTTAAGTAACTCTTATTTTTAATTCCCTTTCTTACCTGGTACCTGCCCAGGGGCCTCAAGGGGGAGTTCCACAAGCACACAGGTATTTAAAGCACATGAGACGCTACAGTGAGAACCTAAGGTTTCATCCATGTGAAAATAAGTTATGTCATTTCGCTCTGGAATCTTGGACTATTAGGTCAAATCGCTTATCACTTTTATCGCGGTTCGCTCGTATTACTTCCGGTCAGGGGCTCGTATTTATACGCAGAGCCAATAAAATTCTAGATTCAGACGTTTCAAGGTCAGTCTAAAACAATATAGTCGCATCGCGGGGTAATAAATCATTATTATTACAAACATGTAATAATAATGATCTCTCGCGACTTCATGCAACAGGAAGGACCAAATTCTCTTTAGCGTTAGGCGAGTCGAGTTATATTAGGGCCTGTGTGCACACCTATTAAAGGTCTACAGGCTGCGTCTGACTCGCGTGCATATTGCGTCTGTATCGCTACAAACGTGCGTCAACAGCGCGTTTAAAAAACGTGGTGTGCACAGGCCCTTAATCGAGCTATTCGAGTCAAACCACAAACAAACAAGTCGCTTTTCGAGTTGCTTTTTCCTTCAATTCGAATTGACACGCACGACGACGCCGACGTGACGCGAGTCGCGACGCCCCACGCGAATCAACTCAGTAGAACTCGAGTTAACTCTACGACACGAGTCGCGATGCCAAATGATTTGGGGAAAGTTAAGTTTTTATAAAATAATTTTATTCCTTGTGTTTATAAACTTGACATGAGTACAGCAAAGTGCTATTTAACATAAAACGATTGAAAACAGAAATTTCACTTGGTAGTCTTACGAATCAAAAATATTAGTTGACGAGTTGACTCGGCAGACCGAATTGACTTGGCGGAACGAGTTGAGTCGGCGGACCGAGCTGGACTTTTGCCCACTGAGTCGAGTTGATTCGAATCAGCTATAATTCCAATTTGATTAATTCGAGTTTTCAAAAATGCGCGTTGACCCATCGCTAATTCCCTTATCAACTATTACCATCTAATAATAATAGAAGATATTATGACGGACTTTTTTTGGAATTCGCTGGTCCTTGGTACGAACTTTCGCTCAGCAATGCGTTTTATTTATTTGACGTTACAGTTTATTTCGGCGGATATATGGAGTTGTTAAAGTTTCACGGCGTAACAATATAAATGGCTATTCTCACCACTTAATAAGTCAAAGTTAGAAACTGAAACACTTTGTTTCAGTTTCTCTGAATAAGAACACCTAGGATGACCAGCATAAATCAAGGTCGAAACGAAAACTAGTTTAAACTATTGGACTGGTTGAAATCAGTTTTAAGAAAATAGGTGCAGATGTTCAGTGTTAGATTACGATATTTTGTTTGAATAGAATTCTGAATGTTTTAATTATATTCAAATTAAATTTTGATATTATTATGATTTTGAATTGAATTCGATATTTTTTTTGACATTACTATTGTGAATTAATTTTAAATTTTGTCATTTTGATTTCCAGTTAATTTCAATTTTGACATTTATTTTCAATTTGTAACCTTTCTGTTTTTTGTGTGCATCTAATTTTGTACGCCATAAATGGCAAAACATGTAGCCACCTCGTATTATTTATAAGAACTATAAACTGTACCTACTCATGTTTTATAAAAAAAATATATCTTGTATCTTAGAGTTGAAATAGAATCAACAACAGACTGGGCTGCTTGGCTGGCTGGAATGGGCAGGTACAGTTGTAGGAATATCACGAGTAGAGATAAAAAAAAGGTCCTAATAAGCCCACAAAAATCTGGGTTATTTGTATAAAATTAAGATTTAAAGCAGAAATTTTCAGTAGGTACTTACATTTGATCTCAAACCGCGACTTGAGAGGTATGTTGAAAATGTGCGCGCGAATGTTAGCACAAGCCGTCACGAAGTCCATGGCGCTCTTCTCGTCTTTATCCCACACCAGGTGGTCGCCTTCCGGACGACCCTTCAGATCCTTCTGTAGAGCACTGCAGCTTGCGGCGAACACCTGGAAAAAGCAGTAGTAGAGTTTAGTTGTTTTTTATTGAGTGAAGTGACTTAAAAATTCTTGTAAAGGAATAATGGCTAACTGTTGAATTTAACGTAAGAAATTTTAATTGGTGATTTTTTGTAATTAGTGTACTTAGTGTTACTAGAAGTGAATTTGTAGAAGTGTTGTCTGAAAGTCTATACAAACTACAATACCAAGCTTTTTTCTTAATTCTTTATTGTACACAAAAACATAATATATTGAGATACAGACAGTTCATGTACAAAGGCGAGCTTAACTCAGCAATGAGTTTTCTCCCAGTAAACCTTTGAAAAACATATTCGAGGGTAGGATCCAGTGCACAATATAAACCTATATACGAAGTCTAATATATAATTAAGTATATTATACATAAGTCTAATATATAATTATACTCAAAGTGTTCATGAAGGTATTGAGGAGCATTAGGAATTTTTCTTATGATTTGTGAAATGTTCAAACTCTAGCCTAACTTAAAAATAAAACAAAGTGCTACGTTAAATAAGTGTCAAAAGCTATAATGTAGAAAAAAAAAATTACCTGAGCACATTCATGCACTGACCAAGTCCTTTGATCAGGCAGACCGGAATGCTGTGCTGGTGCATTGTCTTTGCCCGGCAGGTTATCCCAAACAAGAGGCGTGGGAGGCCTGCGCTTCTTCCAAAGATTCTCCATAGACAGCAAGTAACGGATGTCATCTCCAAATAACTTGGAGAACAGTTTCTCAGGGTCATAGTTGCTTTCGGCAGCCCATGTTCGAGTACTCTTCCGTTCAACATTCCCAGCTGTGTTTCCTTCTGTTGATAATGCTGATGCACCAGCTTCTCCAGCTGCCTCAGGGTCTGCGGTGTCTGGACTGACATCCTGATCAGGGTCCTCCTCACCGAACAGCTGGTTGAAGAGATGCTTAGCCCATACAATGCAGTGGATAGGTTCAGATGGAGTGTTACGAATTGTGCAACCAGGGAATGTTTTCTGTGGGGCTTTTGGCTGACATTCATAGCACTGGGTCAGGCCTTTTTTGATGAGCTCTACCTAAAATCGGAATAACAAGGAATTGTAACTTAATGCATGTTATCATCAAAGGTTTTTTTACACAGAGTGCTCATTGAATACATTGACTACAATAATAAAGGATTCCTACCAGGGATTTTATGGATATATACCAGTTTCAGATATGAAATTATTTCTGATTATCCACTAGTTTCGGTTACAATTCAAGAAATCTTAAAATTAAAATAGAAACAGCAAGATTTGACTTTTATTTCTACTTTAGATGATTACTTGTTTTGCTGGGCAATGCAAACAAAAATCTGTCATACTGTGTCATTTAGACTCCATGTTTATCTGAAATTTTTATATTGGACATTCCATTGTTCCAGTTATAATAATAATAAATCTTTATTTCAGACCACTTAGGTCCATTATACAGCCTTTAAAACAAAAAACAATAAGTCAAAAAAAAAAACAAACATTAATGAAATGTCAAAAAGTAAAAAATTTAAAGAATTAAAGGATAAAATAAAAAAGTGGTACAAGGTGGTATGGTTACAGAGCTCCATAACATCCTTGATTTCTACTACCTCCAGCTTGCAGCAAATTGTTCACTGTGCAAGCACTCTAGGGTAAATTCTTATATCCAAAACCTGCTCCAACACTGGACAGTAACCAGCCTATCACTATTTTAGTATGATTAATTGTGACAAATGTTTCAGAATATTATATCAACAGTATTTATACTAAGTAAAACATGTTAATACCTGTCCAGCATATCCAGCGGTACCAGTTTCAATCAGAGGCACGTTGGCTGCAAGACACATCCTGTTCACATGGTTCCTTGCCACACGGTTGTCAAGCGCATTCATCACTATCTGGAACTGTTTGAAGTAGCTGACACCGTAATCATTGCTGGAATGACCAAAAAACAATTAGTCAATACAGTAATATTGTTTACAGACAAACTCACAAACACAACATTCCAAAGATTAAAGAGATCAGCATCACAGGATCTTATATCAACATAAGATGCCATATTAAATAATTATATGGGTATATTAATGGATATCCTCCATGAATTACCAAATGAACTACTTAATTTCCCCTTCAATGTTGAATCAAAAGATTGCAGGATCAAGAAAAGGATGATAAGATGGAATCAATTTATAAACATGTTCAGCGCCAAAGATCAGAGCTGTGTCATATAATATTTAAAAATCTTTAAAAAATCAAAGAATTATAAGCATACTTTGAGTGGGACTTACTAGTGGGGTACTAGTTATGTACATAAATCAACAATAGCTATGTATAACAACATGAGTTGTTGAGTTGGAGGGGGGTTGTGAGCATAAAAAGTTATTATTGTATCTTCCTAGCACTGAATATTTTTAGTACTTCAAGCTGATAAATATTCGAAATATATATATGAACAGTGCCTTCAGATTGAAGTAATGAGGATAAGAATCTAATGAATTCCTGGCTGTGATTATTTTATGTCTAAATTGCACAGGGAAAAACTTTCACTAATGCATTATTTACAAATAATTCATTATGAATGAAGTAGTATTTGCAAGAATGCAGTCAATGACCTATAGTAGCTACGCTACACAATCGTCATTACGCATCGAGATTGTTATCCATATTTAAACAAGCTAAGACCCATCTCTGACCAACCTGATAACACTGTCGTGATGAGCTACGATGTTCACGTTAGGGTTGAAGCCGAGCGCGCTGTCTTTAGCCACTTGTGCCTTTGACTTCCCGACATGCTCTTTGTGGAACAGAAACTGACGATTCAGATTGCTTACGTCGATCGTATCAAGGTCGATCTGAAAAAATAAACACATGATTCACGTATTGCTTATCCCTAAATTATCAATCTCATTGTAAACCAAACCAAACACCTACAATTTCAATGTTAGGAAAGCCGGTTAGCACGAGATTCTTCAATATTTCACAACCTATACCGCCGGCCCCTACGACCAAAATCTTCGAATTTGCAATGGCTTCTGTTAACTTTTCGTCAAAAACTCCAGCCACCCGCGCTACCATCTTGGTTTCGATAAATAAACACACTACTGTAAGGAATTAAAAGAATTATTTGCAGTTTTATTTTAATGTTACAACGTAAACGCTAGCGTAGCGAGGATTCATTAATCAACTGTCAAATTTGGCGTCAGTTCCTTACACGTTCTGAAACCGAGATACAGGAAGAGGTCTAAAAATAATCGATTATTTTCAATTTCAGTGTTTAGAGTAATGTTTATTTTGCTGATAATATAAATATATTATCAATAAAATAAATTAACTAATGAAGAAATAAAGTAATAACATTAAGTTGCACAATTTTTTTTATCGATTTACAAAAAAAAGCATTAGAGATTTCTGAACTAATCTTTAGCTGCGTTTAAATTTTGCATGAAAATACGTTTTATTAAAATGTTCATCAATACGTTTAGTCTCTAATGGAGTTACTCCAGCTCTGGGCCCTAGAGAAAATATACACTGAGATTAAACAGTTAAACAACAAGGAGAAACCTTGATATTTAATGACCTAGTGAAGGCCAAGGGAATCGGGGCACTTTTTTACCTTTCGTTTCCATCAGCGGTCGCCGACCACCGACCACTATTCGATGTGGTGACACTAGGGGATGGCTTCCTCAGCTAGTCAGCTGAGATGTGGATATAATGATACGGTTTAAACCTTCAATTACATTGGATAATATTTCGTGTACTAAATAGTTGTACATAATATACACTGTCAAATACAAAACGATCGAATTCTAAATAAACCCCTCTTCAATATTATGTATCCTTATTTCCGTGATCATTGATTTTGCAGAAGTGCAGACAGGTAAACATTTTAGTCTTTTATAGTTGACAAGGCGTAGAAACATGATGAATGGATCGATTAAAATAAGTTAGCACCCTTTCAGTTTAGAGTGTTTGAGGATGAATTATTTTCATCGCAAAATAAGTCTTAAGTGGAAATTTAACGTGCCATAAAATACAATTAAAAAAAAATATTGTGGTCATGACACGACGCGACGCCAAAGAGTTTTGATTTGTTATTTAATGGATATAAAATTTATATTTTTTAGACATTAATATTTTTTATTTGGGGAGGGGATCAAAAACTAGTAAAAATCGTCTTACGTAATAAATGAATGGCTCCATATTTGTATTTTACAGTTCAATGTGATCCAAAAAAAGACATAAAACCAAAATTTTAAAACCAAACTTAAAAAATATTTTGTTACTGTAGGTACCTATTGTCTCTGATTTTGAAATCGAGGCGACGCGACGACTATTACGGGAGAGAGGTATGGATGAGCGGCAATCACTCATTTGTTTGTGTGCTTAAGCATAATAAATCATGAAGGCACAGGGTATGGTGGATTATCCAATATAACTATGTAACTACTGTAACTTGTTTTTAAATAAGTTTTGTTACTTTTTTGGTGTACAATAAAGTTTATTCTATTCTAATTCAGTAGTTATATTGAACAATCCACTGTACCCCTTGAGCCACTGTTACCCAATATTTTAAAAAATCTCTTCTACGACACACTCCTATTTGTCGACAACTAGGTAAGTCTTCAACATAAAATGCGAAGTTACAAAGCACAGTTTTATTAAAATTGCTTTTTTACTTTATGGAATGGCACCCGCAGCTTTTATATTTACCTATAAAATGCAATAAGTATAGTGCGAAGCGTGGTCATAATTGTTTTATTTGAGACTTTAACTTGAAAAGGTGTCACTGTAAATGGTTGACGACAGAGAATAATAACCCTAAAGAGCAATTTGGTAAGGGTTTATTAGGCCTTCCAGCCAATAACTTCGCTTATAGTGTCTATGAAATTAAAGTTTATTGCTAACGGAGCCCAAATTAGAGGAATCGGAGTAGTGACGTTCACCTTCGAATCATTTATTTTATGTAGGAGGTAAGTATCCTACTTTGTTCCTGTTTTACGAGTGAATGGAAATCTGAAATTATCCCTAGATCAACAGGAAAGAGACTGTATAGACTCCTCCGTCTGAAGATGAATTTTCAGCCGTACCGGAATTGATACAGTTTTCTAACTGTAGGTACTAGGGATGGTCCAATTTTCTAAATGTAGCGGGGTTGATACACTTTACAAACTGTAACAGGGTTGGCACAGTTTTCTAATTGTACTAGGGATGGTACACTTACGGAAGTGAAAAAGCTTGCGGAACTTCTGCAAAAGCGGAAGCGGAATCGCGCTCTTGAGAGGAGCGGGAGATAGTGTCAGACTTTTACTGACTAAAAACCCACTCCTGTTCCTTCATTGCCTTCGTCCCAGGGCCCCGGGTTTCGTTTTCACACTACCCATGGCCCCAGTAGGCTTCGACCCTGCTGGGCCCCTACGATTTGCTGAAATCTCCCTGAGGCGCGCGGAACAATACGCGCCGTCAACGACTTGGGCTCGGTCCGGACGGTTACCGGACGGTCGGACGGCAGGCTACCCATTGCTCGCCGTCCGCAAGCCCACGCCTACGGTGGCCGGAAATCGGGATCGAAATCCCGGCGGCGGTTGGGGCGTGAGGACACTGACACTTTTGCTAGCATTACTGCTTCGCAGAAGGAGGCGACCACCTGCCACACCTCCTCGCTCCGGACCATGGCATGTAGCAAGGCCCGGCGCGATAGATCGCCGCCGCCGATCACCCCCACGAGGACACGGCGTTGCTCGGCCCAAGCGGGGCACACCTCCACCGCTTCCACACGAATCCGTTGCAGGAACTTCCCGAACTTACCGTGTTCGGTGAGAACCTGCGTCATGCGGAAGGTGAGGACGCCGTGAGATCTTTCTAAACAAGCCTCAAAGAGGGGACTTACCGCCATAAAATAGGGATGGTATACTTTTATAACTATAGCGGGGTTGGTACAGTTTTCTAACTGTAGCGGGTTTGGTACAGTTTCCTAACTGTACTCCGGTACAGTAACAAAATTGTAATCTATCTTTCGTGAGAATTTACAGGACTTGCTGATATGGAAAGTGGTATATTGATCTTTTGAAATAAACATTTATGTAAGTAAGTATAAAATAGTTGAGCAAAAGAAAACACATTTTCTACTTGTTCTCTTTTATAAACAAATCTAGTGGAACCTGTTGTTTAAAAAGTTAAAGCGAAGGTATCTACTATTTCGGGAAATGTACATGTTGTCTAGCAAGGCTGCCTAACTTATGGGTACCTAACCTTGGTGAAACTGTAACATTGTAGTATAGCATTGTATCCTTATTTTGATACATTTTCAACCGTTGTCAACTGACAAAAAATACTGTCCTACTTTGATATTCAAAAGCTACAGAGTCACGCGGACTATACAAATTTGATACTGTTTTGCATATACCCAGGATCAAAGCAATTTGGGACTCATCGCTTACGAGTATAGGGCTTGTGAACAAACATAGGGCGGTCGCTCCATCACAGTTCCTATTTTATTAAAGGTTTTAATAACACTGAATATAGGACAGCCCTATTTTCGGGTGGGCGGTTCCGTACTTCGGTCCACGTTGTTTGATCGCGGGCCCCTAATATGATTGGTATTCGTGGATGCCGAGCTCAGATTGCTGTTTAGCTGAATGTCCTAAATTCGGGCCAATGACGCTGGGAGACCTATTATGTTGGACATTAGTTACGCGTGCTCTGGTCCCGCCAGCTGATTTATTTGCAGAATACTCTTAAAAGAAAGCTACGCAACAGAATATTGCAATAGGAAAGAAAGTTACGCAACAGGTGAAAAACATTATTCTGGAACATCCAGCTGTTGGTCTGCAGTGGATTAAAGTAAGCGAGAGAGTAAGAACAAAACTATAGTAATTGGTATTTGTTGGTAATTTACCGTTTTTTTTAATGACATCCCCCGCTCTTGGGCGGAGCGGGAGGTAGTGTCAGACTTTTACTGACTAAAAACCCACTCCTGTTCCTTCTTTGCCATTTTTCCAGGGCCCCGGGGATCACTTTCGCATCACCCATGGCCCCAGTAGGCCTCGACCCTGCTGGGCCCCTACGGTTGCTGACAACTCCCTGAGGCGCGCGTGGAACACTACGCGCCGTCGACGACTTGGGCTCGGTCCGGACAGTTACCGGACGACGACGAGCCACCCATTGCTCGCCGTCCGCAAGCCCGCGCCTACGGTGGCCGGAAATCGGGATCGGAATCCCGGCGGCGGTTGGGGCGTGAGGACCGTTGCCTCACGCGATCAGCCGCCTCCTTTGCTAGCATTACTGCTTCGCAGAAGGAGGCAACCGCCTGCCACTCCTCCTCACTCCGGACCATGGCCTGTACCAAGGCGCGGCGCGAGATCGCCCCCACGAGGACACGGCGGTGCTCTGCCCAAGCAGGGCACACCTCTACCGTATGCTCCACCGTGTCCTCCGGGCGGTCCATACAATGGTGGCACCCGGGCGTCTCTTCTGCACGAATCCGGTGCAGGAACCTCCCGAACTTACCATGTCCGGTGAGGACCTGCGTCATGCGGTAGGTAAGGACGCCGTGAGGCCTTTCCAGCCACTCCTCAAAGAACGAACGAAAGAAACGACGACGAAAGATCGAACGGTAATTTACCGTTGACGCAGTGATTGAGCAATTGGCTGCTGCGTTTGTGTCTCGGGTTCGATTCTCGAACGGAACAAATACTTGTATTAATATGGCCTACATACATATAGCTGTTCCGGGTCTGGATGTCTTGTGTATGTGACATGTAAACACATATTTGTGAACGCACTCATAATACAGGAGTAATTTTTAGTGTGGGGCAATGTTCAAAATATATTAACAAACTTTAATTTCACTTTCTTTGAATGTAACAATACTCACATACAACCTCTTTGCTAGTATCCGCACGATTAAAGTAAGGTTATTTATGAAAAAGTAATTTGTCAAAAAAAAAAAAAATGTCTACGATAAAAATGAAGTCATCCATGATATTGTGAGTTTTTCACAACAGTGCATGCAGTGTTCAGGACTTACCTACCTCCACCTGCACCGCATCCAATGAGCACCAATCTAATTTATAAACACGGGTAGCTATAATATCATTGGGCCCATCACAGATTGTATCTCAATAGTCAATTCGCAGATGATGACTGATCTTGTTAAATGATTTAGAAAATAGGATAAAAAGTTCTATCGTATCTACAGTTTGATTTAAATAATAGTTTTTAACAACTATGCCTGGGAAAAAAAAACCGAAAGAAAAGCCCCCTCCAAAGCCCCCCCCGAAACCGGCGCCGGGCGCAGAGATACCAAAGCCGAAGAAAATACCACCTCCGCCGAAATGTTTTACAACCGAAGAGATTCTCAGATATAAAGAGATTTATAAACTACACGATGAGGACAATATTGATAAGGTAATGGAAATGTGTGTATAGCACTACTATATCTAGCTTTTTTATTTGGGGCTATCATCAAGTGATCACCCGCTGGGTGGACGGTGTCAGTCTTGTATTGACTAAAACTCACCTGTGTTCCTTCGTCTACCCTTTGCGTTTCAGGGTCGCGGTAACTCTTTCAAATATTCTAGCAGCCCAGCATGATAGCTTATAACTGCAATCTTGCACATTTCTCTCCTTTTTGGTGCCATTTTCACGAGCGAGTCTCGCGGCGATATTGACGTCCCATCATTTCATTCTATAACAATTCTATGAACTCTTAGAGCGGCAAATTGATGAGCAAAACTTTAACTTGCCGCTATTCACTCGCTCGTGGATTTTTGAACGGACAAAACAGTTCTCTTAAGACCTTTTAATCCCAATCCATATGGAATAACACAAATCACTTTACACAGGTGCCAATAAAAGATATCACAATGATGTTGAGGCAAGTTGGACTTAACCCAAAAACCGCTGAAGTAAACAAACTGTTCGAAATGTTTCTCGAAGATGAACTAGTGGATACTGTAGAGCTTCACGAATGGTATCAAATGATAGAAGCAAAAATGAACATGGGTGACGACTTTGAGTTGGCGATAACGAAAGCGTTGGCAGCGTTGGGACACGACGACGAGCCTGAAACTGGCTTCGTGGAGTTAGAGGTGCTCAAAACAGAGCTCATGACGTGGGGCGAGCCACTCACAGAGATTGAGTTCGCCGATTGGGTAAGATTGGCTACCAGAGACAAAACGTACAATCCTGAAACGGGGATGTTTTGTATTCTTAAGTTTGTGGAGAACATGAATAATAAGGATACAAGATTCTTCAAAGAACCAGTCAACTTCTTCAAGTTAGACCAGAAGACTTTGGCTGAGATGGCCATAAAGAAGGCAGCAGAAGAGAAAGCTGAGCAGGAGAGAAAGGAAGCTGAGAAACGAGCTCGAGACGAGGTCAGGAGGCAGAAGATGATCGCTGATGGCTTAATAGGGCCAAACGACCCGTTACCTGCAAAGGCCGCCGCACCGCCGCCGCCGCCCGCAACATGATATTTTGTTAACAGAACCAATTTTATTATTGGAAGTTTAACTACTAGACTATACAGTGAATAAACTCAATAGCTGCTTTTGTAAAATTTATCTTTAATTATGTAACCAAAACTTTGAATTTATTTCCAGACAATTCGAATAAAGCTGAAATTTTAAGATAATATTGTGTTAGAATAACGAAAACTAAAGAAATAATCAATTCCGAATCAAATATAGCACTATATTTGATTCGGAATTGATTATTTCTTTAGTTTTCGTTATTCTAACACAATATTATCTTAAAATTTATTAAAAACAAACGTATTAATAATGTAAAATGCTTTATATTTTAGCAGGTAACTTATTATAAAAGAAATATACCAGAGTTTATGAAAATATCTAAAAGCTAATTAATTGGAAAAGGTCTGAACTTACTTCTCTCATTACAATAAAGTGTGAAAAATGTGCAGGCGAAGGAAAACTCTGAGAATAAGTAATATAAGTTAGTTGCAGGTTTTAATTGGGCCTCGAGACTCTCTTTCAAATAAAAAAAATGTTATTAAGAAAATGTAGGGTTCCGTAGGCCATGAGCGTTCGTTCTCGTATTACTTCGTTTTAATTCTATATTACCCATTCAAGAAAAACGGGTTCTGAGACCATTGCAATACGTGAATCGGGGAATGCAAATGCAGGCTGTTAATATAATTAAAAAATATTTGTTCGCTGTAGCATGTTAATTAAAACTGTCGACTAAATTACCAACTTCTAGCCTTCAAAAGCCTTTGCGAGAAAAAGGTTTTGTCGTCGTCTCGTCATCATGAAAAATGTATAGAACTGGTTAAGACGAATCTCAAATGGCCTCAAACTCAATGGGTTTACTAGTAGGCATTCCAGGGTTACATTAGCCACCTACCAGTTCCAGCATCAGGTCCTCGTAATTATAAGAAATGTATAGAACAGGTTGACACGAATCTAACGAGCCCTAACTCGATTGGTTTATTAGTAGGTATCAGGTCCTCGTCATCAGGTCCTCGTCATCAGGTTCTCGTCATTATGAGAAATAAACAAAACTAGTTAAGACAAATCTAAATAAGCAAAAACTGGATGGGTTTACTGATAGGCAATTCAAGGTTACGTCTCTTACCTTCGAGCTCCATCATCAGACCAGTTCAATGGCACTAGCATATTTATGAGTCATCATTTCAGCCGAAAGACGTCCACTGCTGGACATAAGCCTCACCCAAGTGACGCTACAATGAACAGTCCTGTGCGTCTCGCATCCATCGGACTCCCACAACCGTTACCATGTCATCGGTCCACCTTGTAGGAGCCTATGAGGCCTTCCAACGCTACGTCTTCCGGTACGTGGTCGCCATTCCAGAACCTTTCGGCCCCAACGGCCATCCGTTCTGCGAGCAACGTACCCTGCCCATTGCCACTTAAGTTTGGCGATTCTTCGTGCTATGTCGGTGACCTTGGTTCTCCTGCGGATATCCTCATTCCTGATTCGATCACGCAAGGAAACTCCGAGCATAGCCCTTTCCATTGCCCTTTGGGTGACTTTAAGTCTTCTGATGAGCCCCATTGTAAGCGACCACGTTTAAGAGCCATATGTCGTCACTGGCAACACGCACTGGTCATAGACTTTCGTCTTGAGACACTGTGGTATATTGGACGAGAAGATACCGCGCAGCTTCTCGAACGCTGCCCAGCCGATTATTCATGAGTATTTTGTTAAATTTAAATATTAAGTCAGACATATGTTTGAAAGTAAAGTAAAATACCTACCCCTTAAGTGTTCAAAAACCCTACTGCATCTAACAAGCGAGCTGATGACCTTGAACACCTGGACAGATCTGTATAAATTGGACCTAAAACCATCTCGATTACGTCACCTATCAAACAAAGAAAACTGCATCAAAATCGGTCCATTCGTTCAAGAGCACCGATGCCACGGACATACACACAGACACAGATACACAAACACACAGACACGTCAAACTAACATCCCTTTTTTCCGTCGAGGGTAAAAAAAATTGAGCACTAGAAATGACCGAAAAACAAATGTGGGTTGGGCACAGGCTCCGACCTATTCTCAGACCTACCAAAAATACATAAAAAGAAATCATAAAAATCGCAAACCCGTTTTGAAGGAGTTCGATAACAAACACTACACGAGACTTTTATAATAATATATTAGATTTATTTATTTAATTGTTTGTTTATTTATTTATTTATTTATTTATTTATCATGAAGTACAAAGGCGGACTTAATGCCTTAGATATGTACAGGGTTTCCGAAGCTCGAATCTTCATAGGTACTATCCCAAAAAACATAACTTAACTCTAGTTCCTCAAAAGAGCTATGCAACCTACTCCTTTGACTAAAAATGTGCGCGTCTTCTTTAATTCAATAAGGAACTCTAAAAGATCTCTCGGCGCATGCATATTCATGTTTTCGTTTAATAGGTCGTAGGTAGCGCGTCTACATAATTTTATACCTTACAAAGAAATGGCGCGACTATAATGGTGCAGATTTTTCGCGCTTGAAGGCTAATTTATGATAACAAGTTGGAGTTTGGCTTGCATTACGTTAAATGATGTGTGGTATTACTATGGTTCTATTAATAAGTTTTAGGATTAAACAGTCTACAGAATAAAATAAACTTTATTCTATTTGAAAACAGCTTATGCTAATTTTTTTTCTAAATCTATCTTTAAGAACTACTCCCGCTTTAGGTGGAGCGAAAGGAAGCCAAACTTATACACAAAATCATTTTATTTCGCATTTTCCTACATGGACACTTATAAAACGGCAGAAGCTAACGCAGACTGTCAGACTTTTACTGACTAAAATCCACCCGTGTTCCTTCACTTGCCCTTTGCGTTTCTGAGCCGTGGTGACTCTTTCGAGTAATCCCACAGCTCTTCCATGTGGATAAAAATAATAAAATAATAATAATTTATTAATAAGACAACATTTGGTCCTCAAAAAAAAAAATAGAATCTATACTAATATACTAATATAATATTATAAAGCTGCAGAGTTTGTTTGTTTGTTTGTTTGTTTGTTTGTTTGTTTGTTTGAACGCGCTAATCTCTGGAACTACTGGTCCGATTTGAATGTTTCTTTCAGTGTTGGGTAGTCCATTTATTGAGGAAGGCTATAGGCTATGTTTTTTTTTTTCAAAATTAGAAATCCGTAATAAAATTGCTATTTTGTAACACAAGGTGTAACATCGAAAACCTATTTTTGCGTGCGCTGCAAAAACTATTGACAATAGAACAAAATGATGTACTACGGGTTTGTAGATCCCATTAAGACCTACAAAAAAGTCCGCGAGAACATATATCTAGCTATCATGGTTTAATCACAATAACCGATTTTGTGTTCAAAATAATTATTAAATCGTCTGAAGACAAAAAAAAAACTACGTTAAATATGTATCGTAATATTAATCTTTATCGAAATTAAGCATTATGTTATCAAGAGTATTTATGTAGAAGTAAAATACTTTTTGTTTCATCTCAATCGGATATTTCGTTTAAAAGTTATCACGTGTGTAAGATGTTAAGAGTTGGTACCTATTAATGAGTTATGGGCCATAGAGTTTTTTATCAACATAAAATCCTGTAATAATCTTTTTCGAAATATATTTGTTGATGAGATCAAGAAGATGCAGTCCATTATCCACAGGAATTTCTTAATTCTTTAAACCCGAGTGGCCTCCCCCCACATTCTCTCAAGTTAAAAATTGGTGCCCAAATTATTTTACTTAGAAATCTTAAGCCACCAAATTTATGTAACGGGACTCGACTTCAGGTTAAATTTCTTCGCAATAACGTGATCGTTGCAACAGTTTTGACTGGTCCAGCGGTTGGTCAAACAGTACTTATACCTCGGATCCCAATGATTCCAAATGATTTGCCTTTTCATTTTAAAAGAGTCCAATTCCCAATTAAATTATCTTTTGCCGTAACGATAAATAAATCACAGGGGCAAACATTTAAATATGTAGGATTAGATTTACGGCAAGACTGTTCTTCGCACGGCCAACTATATGTTGCGTTGTCAAGATCAGGTTGCGGAAACAATCAATATATTCTTCTGCCACAAGAAAATAAAACGAAAAATATAATTTACTCAGAAGTACTTTAAAATAATATTTTAACACGGTTTAAAGTGGACGGACACTCCCGCCTGTATTCGTAATTCTTATGTGTCTGGCTGAATGTCGAACAGATAGACAGCTATTGCCTGCGACTTATACAATTTAACTTAATCTATATTTTTCTTAATATTATAAAGCTGAAAAGTTTGATTGTTTGTTATGAACGCGGTAATCTCGGGAAATACTGATCTGATATGAAAACTGTTTAAATATTCAATAGTCCATTTATTGAGGGAGGCTATATTTATCTCGGTATTTCCACGGAAACGAGAAAAACGCGGGTGAAACCGCGGGGCACAGCTAGTAGAATATATAAATAAAAAAATATATATAAAAAAAATAAAAATAATATAGGATAATAATATAGGAGATATATATACATATATATTTTATATATATGCAAATAATATAGGATAAGGTACTACTAGGGCTACCACTCTTGTCATGATTGCAAGATCTCCATCGTGGTCTTCATTTTATCATCCATGATCTTCTTCTTTTCGATTCGATGGTAAACTCGTCAAACTGTTTGGGCCCAATAGGTGGCTACATTAATAGCAGCATCGGTAGCACTCATCAAATCCTCCAAAGTGCAGGTGTATGGGCACTTGGGGCATTCTAATATGTGGCTCATGTTTTGAACAGGAGCACCACATTCACATTGAGTATCCGACGGGTCTATAAAACCCCATTTTGTCAAGTTGTGTTTGCAGCGGCCTACCTGGGTTCGCCTCCATGATAGAAAACGGTGATGCATAAAATTTTTGAAAAGATTTTTGTATGCAGTTAAATACGTTACAGTAACGAGAAAGCTCATGGCGCGCTAAAATGCCAAGTTCCACTTCGCAGAAATCCATTTGTAAAATTGCACTGCAGTCATTTAGCAGAGTAAAGCTCTTGTAACTTTGTGAACTTGACGATTAAATTACATAGAGAAAAACCTGTGTTGTATTGAGACGTACAAACTATTCTGGAAGCTGGCTTAATTCAGCTTTAATGTTCCCACTGTTGGGACTCAGCCCTACTCTCTAAAAGAGGGAATAGGCCGTAATCCACCACGTGGGCCCAGTACGGATTGGTGGATGTCACATGCCTTAAAATTTTTGGTTCTAAGACATGCCGGTTTCCTCACGAAATTTTTTTTGCACCGTTTTGAGAGCAGTGATAATGAAATAAATTATAAAAAGGAAGCAGGGTTGTAATGCAATTGACAAACGCGTGTTCTTTATGATGACAAGCAATTTTAACACGCATAGTATGAGTAGATAAAAATTATGAATATTTATGCTTCGTTGGACAGTATGAAATCCTGTATCCGGGTGCCGGCTGGGGTAAACTGTCATTGAGCTTTTTTAACCCCCGACGGAAAAGAGGGGTGTTATAAGTTTGAAGTGTCTGTGTGTCTGTCTGTGGCATCGTAGCTCCCAAACGAATGGACCGATTTTGATGCAGTTTTTTTTGTTTGAAAGCTGACCTAATCGAGATGGTTCTTAGCTAAAATTTATGAAGATCTATCCAGGTGTTCATGGTCATCAGCTCGTTTGTTAACTGCGGTTATAGGGATCTTAAATACTTAATGGGTATTTACTTTACTTTTAAACATATGTGTGACCTTATATTTGAAATACTCTTGTACATGCTGGTGCCATTGAGCTGATCTGATGATGGAGATCGAAGGTAAGAGACGTAACCCTGGATTGCCTATTAGTAAACCTATCGAGTTTGGGCTCATTAGATTCGCCTTAACCACAGCTATACATTTCTCGTGATGACGAGGACCTGATGCTAGAATTGGGAGGGGGCTGATGGAACCCTAGAATGCCTACTAGTAAACCCGTCGAGTTTGGGCAAGTTAGATTCGTCTTAACCAGTTTTATACATTTCACATGATGACAATAACCTGATGTTAGAAGTGGGAGGTGGTTTATCTGTATAATATTATATCAGGTAGGTTGGGTCGGGGCGAACCGCTAGTTGATAATATTTAAGAAAATGTAATTTAATTATCACAATAATGGGTCCCGCGAATAATTTAAAAAGTGTAAAATAAAAATAAAATTAAAAGTTTAAAAAAACCCCCGACACATAAAGAAATTAAAAAATAAGTTAATAAATTACTCTTTCAGCCTTCTAACTTCATTAAAAGAATCTATAAATATTTTAAAGATGAGCGTCACTGAGTCGGTGGACCGCTAAGTAAGGAACCTAGGCAGGCTATAGATTGATATACAAAAAAAAACAAAGTTACGTACATTTGAAACTACGAGTATTAGGTATTTTCTATTCGTTAAACCTAAATTAACTTCTTGCACATTGCGGTCCCCTGACTCAGTGACGCTCATCTTTAAAATATTTATAGATTATTTTAATGAAGTTAAAAGGCTGAAAGAGTAATTTATTTTTTACTTTCTTTTTGTCGGGGGTTTTTTTTAATTTTTTTATCTGAAAATTGTCTGCAGCAAGCAATTTTTTTGTTTTTGTGTTGGGAAATCATCAAAATATCTTCTCGCGTGAGAGGAAGAGTCAGACTTTTACAGACTAAAATCTATCCGTGTTCCTTCAGTTGCCCTTTGCGTTCTGGGGCCACGGTAACTTTTTCGAACAATGCCGCAAATTAGTAGCTGCAATGCAACGGTTGATGTCTGTGCACCTCATTAAGTAGGTACATAGCGAAATGTCCCGTACAATGTCAGCCTAATCTTTACAGGATGTTATGTTTTTATTCTATACTATGGTCATTGGGCAAAGAATAATGCAATTATGTTGTCACTCCGGGATGCTATTCAAAAGAACCCAGATAAACCAACATTCACCGACCCAGATAAATGTACCAGCAAATCGAAATTCTTTAGAATGAAACAACACCTTTAAAACACAGTGATGCTCGAGGAAAATAGGTATTCAATAAAATTCAAAGGAGTAACTAATTTGAAGAACGATTCAGATTTCTGATAAATTTCGAAGAAAATTTAATATTCAATGGTTCTCAATTCTGTGTGTTCTCAATACAGGTTTCATTCTGAAGAGCCAGTGATTTAATCTGAGATTACGTCGTAGTAATGGCTTGTTAAACTTCAAAGAAAATCCTGGAATCGAATGGGTGAAAAGTTAGAGCTTTCAGCGTTGTATGATTCTGCTGGAGAATACTCTAAGGGATGTACATTAAACAGGGTGAATAGGGATACAGAAGTGAATAGAAACAAAACTTTTGAAGGGGACTTTCGCGTTATCCTAACATTTAAGTACTCTCATTTATTCATGAACTGTAATAAACGGTAGCGGCCATCTCCTTCGCTCGCATTACTGCGCAGAAGGAGGCGACCGCTTCCCACTCCCCCTCGCTCCGGACCATGGCCTGAACCAGGGCTGTGCGCGACGGCCGGCGGTGCCCAGTCTCTAAAAATCAGTCCGCCATGCTGCGTTGTAACAGCTTGCGCAAGTCGAGTATATGTGCAAATTCCATAGCGGCAGGCCGGCAAGGATGCTCACCGCTTCGCGGGAGACTGTGCTGTGTCCCTGCACCATACTGATGGCGCATTCAGCCTACCGGTCGTCTGCTTCCGCAGCGACGGCGCTTTCCAGCGCCCCGTGAAGAGCCCCTCTAGCCTCCACCAAGAGACTTCAGGACCTCCTACATTTTGCAGGAGCCGTCTGAGGGCAGCTCCGGCCCGCTCCATCCTAGGGCCAGGCGTTGGAACTGCTCCTCGAAGTTCAACTGGCTGGTCCTATTCACCTCTGCGTTCCTATGCTCTAGGTTTGGTTTGTAGGTATAAAAAAAATGCCGACGATTGTGGCAACACTCAAAGTTGTATTGTCTTAACAGGTTTAATATCGACTTAAAGCAACCGATAGCAGTAGTGTGAGTCTTGACAGCAAAATAATGGTTTCGAACGACCAGTAAGTGACTCTTAGGGCCCTCGCTCACGGCGACTTTTTGTAGCGATGCTAACGCGCGACAGCATCGGTACAAAAAGTCACCGTGGGCGAGGGCCCTTAACAGCTTTGTAAGCGAGGCGACTGTGTTTCAATTTTCGAATTTCCAGCCCTGTGCTTAGGCTATCGAAACATTCAATAAAACGCAGTACTTACGAGAGACACAAACATATAAGTTTAGGAAACACGGTCATAAATAATACTGAGTAAAGTAAGACACATGTAATGGTCGCTGAAGTCAAGTTTCTGGCAGTTTAAACACATATAATTACTTCATAACTCAGCACAATACCGCGGGCGAGTGTACTTCCATAGCAATGCGTCTTACAAGCGCTAGTCTTTGTAATATTGCATTCCCGACATTTCTCCCATTCTAGATAATGTTATTTGACTCGCATACTCGTTGGCAAGCGTTTTAGGAATTACTTATGATATTTTAAGGTTTTTGGAACAGTTAAGAGTAGATTTCTGTTTCTTTAAATATGCTGTTGTGCTTTAAAGCTACTTCCCACTGCTGGGACACAGGCCTCCTTTCTAGGAAAGGGAATGGGTCGCACAAGGACCGCGTGCTGGATTACCAAATCCAGCACGCGGGCCTTGTGCGAGTTGGTGGATGTCACGTCTTCGAATTTTTAGTTCTAGTAAATGCCAGTTTCCGTATGATATTTTCCTTCATAGTTTCGAGAACAGTGGTAACCCACGACGTGCTACTGGTAAGTCTGGGCCGCCACAACTGGGTCATCAATGCTCTACTAACTAAAATTATAAATGTAACGATAGAATAGAATAGAATGGAATGGAATGGAATGGAATGGAATGGAATGGAATGGAATGGAATGGAATGGAATGGAATGGAATGGAATGGAATAGAATAGAAGTAAGTAAGTAGTAGTAGTGGTAGTATCTACTATTCACATATAAAACTTAATCATCTACTGCCTTCTCTCGTTCTAGGATGGAGCAGAAGGTCGTGTCAGATTTTTACTAACTAAAACCACACCTATGTTCCTTCAGTTGCTTTTTGCGCTGTAAAACTTCAAAGCTGCTACAATGAAAGAGAAGTCCAACATGGTCTTTGACGTCAAAGGCCATGACACCCTCACGGCCGCCATAGACAACGGCGCGGCGTCTTGGCGAGTGAGACTCTATCTCGTTTGTGAATGACAAGGCTAACATATGTATCTAATTTTTTAATCCAAGTCTTTTAAATAATGAAAGTAGGTACACCTACTTTCATTATTTGCATACCCATGTGATGGTTAAACATGGAGAACTTTATTATTCATTTAAAAACCAAACATCAATGTATATTTTTACCCATGTTTGCAAATTAATAAATGATTTGACGTGCACTAGCTTCTGACGTTTTATAAGTGCCCATGTAGGCCTATGTGAAATAAAAACTTTTGACTTTGACTTTGACTTTGATTTATGATTTGCATGATCAAAATTGGTAGGAAAACCAATTTTGATATTGTTTTCACAGTTAGTATTTAATTTTTGCTGGATATTTATTAATAAACTGGTTAGTTAACAAACATTTTTTTTTATGCATATTCCATATTGACCTTAACGGGGACTTTTTACAATGGTACTTATTAACTCACTCATTTAATCTTATTTTCTTGTGACAGTGAGATGAGGATCGAATATCCTTTTGTCGCTCAAATGGATTTATAAAAATCTTAAACAATTCTACGTGTTCATTTTATTACTAGATACATACGTCGTTGCTATGCCGTTATTGTTCCAACTATTAATAACAAGAACGGTATAGTATTTTTGTCGCATTTTTATTCTACTCCCTAATATTATTTTTGTATAAAGTTTTATTTTAGTATTTGTTTATTTGTTTAGATAAAATTCATGTACAGAAGTGGTACATAGGCGGACTTAATGCAACAAGGCATTCTCTACCAGGTAGGTGTGCACAATAAATAAATAAAACATATTACAAATAGAATGAAGTATCATTATTTATTTTTGTTTGGTAGTAAAGTCGTCCTGTGTCGGAAATAATCCCTTGAGATAATTTCTCGTGACTAAAAGTGCTAGCAGCTTTTAGAGCTAGTTCAGAATATAATAATTCCCGACATTGTAAGTCTCGTCTTAAGTGCGCCTGGTGCATTTTTGGCAGTCAGCCCCGCGCGTTTAAGTATGAGCCTATCTTTTCAGCACAGCATAGCAAACCAGCGTTATAATGTTCCCAAGGCTGGGAATCAAACCTCTCTAGGAAAGAGAATGGGCTGTAATCCACTTCGGTGAATGTCACATGTCATCGAATTTTTGGTTCTAGGACATGCCGCTTTCCTCACGATATTGTGCTTCACCGTTTTGAGAGCAGTGGTGATGAAATAAATTACACAAAGTAATGCGTCTGGCTGAGTTTGAACTCGCGACCTAAAGCTCGTTAGTCGGGGCTGTTACCACTGGGCCACCACTGCACCATTACTTTTCAGCACAATTTCGCCTGTAATAGGCGATAAATAAAAGTAACAATTCATGACACAATCAGAGCTTTCGAGCAATAAACAAAAGAACTCAATTCGTTTGCATAAACCCGACACGATTCCATTTAAAATGTGAAAACTTGAAAAAACGTTTATTTGTAACTAGCACAGAGCAGACAACAGAATAAAACAAAAATATTAACCAATCTTTAACATAATGAAAATCCATTTTTTTTTGGGAAATGGGATATCACCTAGTGACTTCTCCCGCTATCCTGTAACAATTTAAACTGAAATTCAGTAGATATTAAAGTATGCTTCATCGAGTTTTATTCGTGTGTAACCGAGGTACACAATTACGTGTAATAACGATAGCAATAAATTGCAATTAGGCCGAGGTTTATTGTTACGGAAAAACGGCGAGTTCCTTATTGACTACGAAAATAAATGATGGTTTGATTCGGTTGGTAGCTTTACTCGATTTATGGCGTTTGCGGCTTGCTACCTGTTTATATATAGGTGTGGGTTGTTCTTCTTTTCTATCGACAATCGCTTGTTCCCTCGAAAAATAATGAAAATATCGTATTAAAAAAAAAAACATTTACTTCAGATACAACAGTCGATAAAAGTTGTAGGTGTGTTGTATTGTGTGTGTTGGTGTTGTGGTTGTTATGTGTTTGTGTTGAGTGTTGTCGTGTCGATTGATTTTTAGATTTTCTTTTCAAATCTTTTCTTTTTTGCGGATAGAATTAGTAAAATACATGTTATTATTATATACCTTCATTCTAAATGTCGATTGATTGCATCACACTAGGAATTAATCCTGTCTTGTGGGTGCGTTTGCAAACATTTAAACTCATACACAAGTCACTCAAACCCTGAGCAACCAGAACGTTGTTCCGGGGCCTACAGATTTAGACCATATAAGTCCCATGCGGTAATCTAACCCTCGACATGCACCGTCTGACCGTCCGGTAACCGTCCGGACCGAGCCCAAGTCATCGACGGCGCGTACTGTTCCACGCGCGTCTCAGGGAGATGTCAGCAAATCGTAAGGGCCCAGCAGGGTCGAAGCCTACTGGGGCCACGGGTAGTGTGAAAGTGAAACCCGGGGCCCTGGGACGAAGTCAAAGAAGAAACAGGAGTGGGTTTTTAGTCAGTAAAAGTCTGACACTATCTCTCGTTCCGCCCATGAGCGGGATTTGCCATTAGATGATTTTCCCACCTAAAAAAAAATTAAAAAATACCCTCGACATGCAGCACAACACCTGATCATCCAATCACAGCGCCAAGGGCACCGACAAACTTTGTATTTGCTGTGCCTTATGAAAATGGAATAAAAATTTAGACCTAGATCTTCAACGACTACGACTTGTTCAACTTGACCTACTATTACGTAGCCGATCAAGCTTTTCAAAGGTCTGAAAGCCTGGTTCATTAATAAATGCCAGCTGGAAATTAATTATTGGCTAACGAGGATCACAAGAGGTAGTGTGTCGGTGCTTTCTTAAGGCGTTTAGTCCCTTGAACATCTGGCCGGAGTTAAATCACAATATAGATAAATGAAACAGTACGGAAACCACCTACAAATGTTCGAAACGGCTCACTCACACAAACATACGCATCGACGAGACTCCTAAGCGGCATTCGCTACTGACAGCACCGCGAGAAACGAGTCTCGTCGATGCGTATGTTTGTGTGAGTGTGCCGTTTCGAATATTTGTAGGTAGTTTCCGTACTGTTCCATATATCTATACTGTGGTTAAATGCACACATGCTCGTACTGCCGCCTGCGCCCGCATAGAGCCCCGCTGACCTTTGAAACCATTTTCTTTGCGAAATATTGATTGATTTACAAAGATTCAAAGATTCAAAAGCATTTATTTCAAATAAACCATTTACAGGCACTTTTGAAATGTCAAGAAGTCGGTCAGTCAGAAAAAATGATGCTAATTGCACATTCCAAAGCGTAGATCTCTATGGAGAAGAATGTGCAAGAAACTCCATGGACACTCTTTTCAATCATGTTTTGCAATTACAAATATCTCTGTTACATGTTTCTTGTCGCTATCATGTGAGAACAATGTCAATAATGTAAAAATAAAAACTAAATATAGATATTAAAATAGCAACTGGCAGCTAAGAGATGACCAGTCTCAACTGACAGCGCCCGTTCACGGACCTGACGCGAATATTAGCACCACTCAGCTCAACCATTTTGAAGGGAACTGAATGATCCAACACACGCGCCACCATCAGTGAGACATTTGAGTGAGCATGACAAACTCTCAACTGCCATGCTCATATATGTCAAACAAATCCAATAGTAACCTAAAAACCATAAAATAGCTCCATGGTACTTTTTATTTTTTTTTTTTTTTTTTCGGGTGGGAAAATCATCTAATGACATCCCACGCTCTTGGGCGGAGCGAGAGATAGTGTCAGACTTTTACTGACTAAAAACTCCTTCTTTGCCATTTTTCCAGGGCCCCGGGGATCACTTTCGCATCACCCATGGCCCTAGTAGGCCTCGACCCTGCTGGGCCCCTACGGTTGCTGACATCTCCCTGAGGCGCGCGTGGAACACTACGCGCCGTCGACGACTTGGGCTCGGTCCGGACAGTTACCGGACAATCGGACGACGAGCCACCCATTGCTCGCCGTCCGCAAGCCCGCGCCTAAGGTGGCCGGAAATCGGGATCGGAATCCCGGCGGCGGTTGGGGCGTGAGGACCGTTGCCTCACGCGATCGGCCGCCTCCTTTGCTAGCATTACTGCTTCGCAGAAGGAGGCAACCGCCTGCCACTCCTCCTCACTCCGGACCATGGCCAGTAACAAGGCCCGGCGCGAGAGATCGCTGCCGCCGATCGCCCCCACGAGGACACGGCGGTGCTCTGCCCAAGCAGGGCACACCTCTACCGTATGCTCCACCGTGTCCTCCGGGCGGTCCACACAATGGTGGCACCCGGGCGTCTCTTCTGCACGAATCCGGTGCAGGAACCTCCCGAACTTGCCATGTCCGGTGAGGACCTGCGTCATGCGGTAGGTAAGGACGCCGTGAGGCCTTTCCAGCCACTCCTCAAAGAGGGGACTTATCGCCATAATTATGGCGTGCCCAGCACTGGGTTGCGACAGTCGCTGTCTCCATTCCACCATGAGATCCCGCCGGAAGTCTTTCCGTCATGCCGCGACTTGGCGCGGCAGCGGAGTTTCTCCCCGGCGTTGCATCTCCATGCGCAGATCGTGCATGCGCGCAAGGTCTTTTGCCTCCAAATCCCACGGTGGTTGGCTAGCAAGGAGGCTCGCTGCTTCGCGGGAAATCGTGCGGTATCCCCGCACCATCCGGATGGCCATGACCCTCTGGCTTGCGTTCAGCTTGGCCGCCGGTCGCTTTCGAAGCGACGGTGCCCATACCGGCGCCCCATAAAGGGCCATGGACCGAACGATTCCTGCATAGAGCCTCCGGCAGGAGGCGTCTGGACCCCCGAGGTTGGGCAGGAGCCGCTTGAGGGCAGCCCCTGTACGATCTAGTTTGGGAGCCAGACGTCGGAAATGCTCCTCGAAATTCCATCGGCTGTCGAGGACAAGTCCAAGGTACTTCATCGTCGACTCGACGCCGATGTGAATTCCTCCTACCGTTAGTTGGGAACTCGATGGTGGCGCGTTCCGAGGGCCGTGGAAGCACATGGCCTCGGACTTGTGCAATGCCACCTCGAGTCCCAACTCTTGGATCCTCTCCACGACTGTCGCAACCCCGCGTGTCACTAGTTCGACCGCCGCCTGGTACGACTCTCCCCGCGCCAGGACCAGCGTATCATCTGCGTAGCAGACCACGCTGACCCCGTCAGGAAGATCGCCGCGCAGCACGTGCTTCTACATTATACAATACTAAATACAATAATAATTAACTACAATAATACTTTACAAATTTAACAAATTCTAATCAATTTGTACCCCCGGTGGTAGTGGAGCTGGACCAGCATTGAGCCAAGCATTTTTATCTTGAATATAATCCTCCAACTTATAATATGCTTGCCTGCATAGTGTGCGTTTAATACAAGATTTAAATTTCGTTTCATTGAGTTCTAATATTTGGGGAGGTATTTTATTATAACATTTCAAACAGTACCCCATGAAAGAAGTACATTACATTTATACTATGTACATTCTGAAAAACACTTAACCAGATTTTTTTTTGTATAAACGTATTTCTAAAGATCAAAGTCGTTTGAAAGGAGTAGGAAAACCAGCGAAACAATTTCATGTCGTTAAAAATATTTTTTGGCAAAAGTATATTAGTCATACGAAAAAATCATATGTATTTCTTCATATTGATTAACCCAGCCGTTACCAAGGAGTAGGAGTCAGAAAGTTACTGTTTTATGGCACTAAATGAGAGCAAGGGCCTTAATTAAAAGAGCTTTGGATGACTTTTTATGTGACGTCACTTGTTAGCACGCGCAGACAACGGTTTTTGTCAAAGAGAATGTTAGATAGAGATCTGATTATGGTTTCAAAGAATGGCGGGATTTCTGGGCTTAAAGTAGAGCGTGGTTATAGAATGTGCTTTGTAGCTTGGATTTTGCATTTTGTTGCCTGTTTAGAATTCAGCACAATATAAGATGAGAAAACATGATTTAAAGAGGTACAGCAAACAGCTATAATATAAAATATAGATAACAGAGGGACACAAATGACAAAACATATAAATAAAATAATTGAAGCCTACAACTCTGTTCACAGATTAACTATATTACTCAATTGTACCTACACAGCTTGCATGTAGCGGAGGTAGTTTTTTTATTTATATTGAAAACAAACTCAACTATACGAGCTATCCTTTTTTTTTTTAGATAGGAAAATCATCAAATGACATCTCGCGCTCTTGGGCGGAGCGAGAGGGTGTGTCAGAATTTTACTGACTAAAAACTCACTCCTGTTCCTTGTTTGCCTTCGTCCCGTGGCCCCGCCTCAGTAGGCTTCGACTCTGCTGGGCCCCTACGGTTTGCTGCCATCTCCTTAAGATGCGCGTGGAACAATATGCGCCGTCGACGACTTGTGCTCGGTCCGGACGGTTACAGTTAGGTCGGACGGCGTGCTACCCATTGCTCGCCGTCCGCAGGCCGGAAATCGGGATCGGGATGCCGGCAGCTGGGGCGTGAGGGCTGCTCCCTCGCGCGTGCACATGCGGCCTCCTCTTTTGCTAGCATTACTGCTTCGCAGAAGGAGGCGACCGCCTGCCACTCCTCCTCGCTCCGGACCATGGCCTGAACCAAGGCCCGGCGCGAGAGATCGTTGCCGCCGATCGCCCCCACGAGGACACGGCGGTGCTCTTCCCCTACGGGGAAGAATAAGAAGAATAAAAGAAATATCAACATCACTAAATCAAATAAAATAATCCTAGAATAATGTAGAAATGCACGTTAAAGCGTCCGGAGTACAAAAAATAAAAGAGCAAATAGGTAATTAAAATAAACCGCTGCAGTTGAGAGAGATAACCAGTTGACGGTAACGGCATACAAAGCCAAACTACATATATTTTCACATGGCTTGACCATCTAATCGTGGCTAGTGAGCCCGTCGTTTTCATTTTAGCGTTATACGTCCAATCACGGGTTTATTGTAAAGGACTAGATTGTTACGACATCTGTTCAGATACAATGATCGAAACAAGTTTAGTTGATTTATCTTAATCAAAGGTTATGAGTTTTGTAAGAAAATATAAATAATATTGATATAAAGATACTGTTCTTTACAAGTTCCAATTATTTATTATTATACTTACATATTATAAAACAAAGCACCGCTTCTGTCTGTCTGTGCGCGATAATCTAAAAAAACTACTGCCCCCCTAGCCAAGTTACAACCGTTTCGTTTCGATTCTCTATTCGTTGATCGGCTCGAGTCGGCCACGCCTCCTATTCCTTTGTTCTGACCACGTGACTGAGCGTTGAGATGACGTTAGAATAAAGGAATCGGAGGCGTGGCCTACTCGAGGCGATCGACGAAAAGAGAATCGAAATGAAACGGTTGTAACTTGGCTACGGGGGCCAAACGGTTCATGCGGTTTTCACTAATACACAGAATGATTCAAGAGGAACGTTTATTCGTATAATACATGTAGAAAAAGTCAAAGAATTTCAAAGATTTGTAACAGCCGTGTACAGACGGGGTGAGTTACTAGCAGTAGTAGTATTCTTTTTTCTTAATACGTTGCCACACTAACTCGTATACCGTGGGTATGTTCGCAAACATGTAAGCTCATGGATATGTCGAGGCCAGATCATAGAAATTGATCACTTCAAGATATGGCCAACTAAAACTGGCCAAATCGTTTTAAACGTTAAAGTTTGATGATATTTTAATCCTCGTTTAGCCTACTTTCTTTAGACCTTTTATTATCATAGGAATCCTACATCAATGATATGGCCAAATGAGGATTGACATATCGTCAAATGTTAACGTTTAAATGATCTCATCATCATCATCATCATTTCAGCCGAAAGACGTCCACTGCTGGACATAGGCCTCCCCCAAGCGTCGCCACAACGAACGGTCCTGTGCGTCTCGCATCCATCGGACTCCCGCAACCGTTACCAAGTCATCGGTTCACCTTGTAGGAGGCTTTCCAACGCTACGAAAAAAAAAAAAAAGATCTGGCTAGTTTTAATTGGCCACATTATGAAGTGATCAATTTCTATGATCTGGCCATGACATATACAAGACATCCAGACACGGAAAAACTATCTGTAAGTCATAACAGCGCGCTAACCGTGCCGTAATATTTTTTTTTTATAGCCTCACGCTTGATCTTTATCTCACTTGATGGAAAGCGACGATGTGGTCGAAGATGGAGCGCACTTGCCTAGAAGTAACCTATTCACTCTTGCTTTAAAGATCCCTAGGTTGGTAAATATAAAAAGCGTTGATACAATTTTGAAGGTATGTGGAACAGAGAGTAAATAAAGCCCCACATACCTACCTCGGGTGTTATGTCTGGTGGGCAACTGCCCGATAGATGATTTCGGGCTGTTCTATATGTTCTAAACGCGCGGAGAACTTTAATTGCGACAAGGATTAGTAAACAGGATTAGTTCTTATGTCACGCCGTAGATGTCGCTACACAATCATTAAATTGAGTGAAGCTTTTGCGTGTTAAAGTTCTTTTTTCTTGGCACAGTAATAACCTTTCGTATTTTAATTTATTACCAGAGCTTCAAAAACAATAGAAGTAAAAAGTAAGAGCAACTTAATTACCACCAAAGCCTAGTTGAAGCTTCAACAATTTATTACTCTGAGTTCTTGTTCCATTTTATTTATATTTCCTCGCTTTAGAATGAAAAGTTCGGAAATGTCATTTTGGTAGTTTTTTTAAATATTTTATTGGTTTTTTAGAATGAAATCCTCGGAATGCACGCCCTAATTTCACACACAAAAAAGATTGTACCTGACCTGTAACAAAATCAATGACGGATTATGAGATCCTCGTAAATATTTGTCAGTGACTTTACGAAAAGTACGCAAATGCAACTCATTTGACGTATGCATGTATCGTAAGCCGGCAGAGCTGTGGTGGACCAGTAATAACAGCCTCGACTTATGAGTTGCAGGTCGCGAGTTCAATCCCAGATCGGCGCATTACTTTGTGTATTTAAATTACAGCAATACTGCTTTCCAAACGGTAAAGGAAAACATCGTGAGGAAACCAGCATGTTCAATTCATGACATCATCCATATTACAAACTTAAATACCGATATATAGATAAGTTGCAGTAATAATATTATGCAGGGCGGAGTTTATCTTCCTGCTGTAAATTTCTCTCTTTAAATTGTAAGGTTTTCACTAAGCGACATAAGTGTACTGAAAAGCGTTTGATACACGTGGAAATTTTTCACTACAGCACTCGGCTCCACAACACCCTCGCCTACGGCTTGGGTTTTTTTTTTAGGTGGCAAAATCATCTTATGACAAATCCCGCTCTTGGGCGGAGCTGGAGATAGTGTCAGACTTTTACTGACTAAAAACACATTCCTGTTCCTTTGTTGCCTTCGTCCCAGGGCCCCCCGGGTTTCACTTTCACACTACCCGTGGCCCCAGAAGGCTTCGACCCTGCTGGGCCCCTACGATTTGCTGACGTCGTCTTGAGGCGCGCGTGGAACAGTACGCGCCGTCGACGACTTGGGCTCGGTCCGGACGGTTACCGGACGGTCGGACGGCGAGCCACCCGTTGCTCGCCGTCCGCAAGCCCGCGCCTACGGAGGCTAGAAATCAGGATCGGAATCCCGGTTTCATTACTGCTTCGCAGAAGGAGGCGACCGCCTGCCACTCCTCCTCGAATTTCGCCTCGAAATGTACTAAGTATTTACAGGGCACAGTGTTTCTTCCTCCTAAAAACTTACTCTTTTGCATTTGTTAGGTTTTCACTCAAAAGCGATTTGTAGTTTTATTACCAACAACTTTATATTCTTGTCATCGATTTTCTAAATATTAAGTTGTGTACTCACTTTGTAATCATTCTTACAATGTTTTCGAATATATTATGTAAGGGAGACGTGTTGTGACTTTTATAGAGCAGTAGAGTATCGTCGCTTCAAACTAAAGTCCTCATAAATTCGAAAGAAGTAAAAGGAAGAATGTTTTCTACATATTTAAAAAAATATGGACTTCTTGTATTGCCTGTAATTTATAAAGAACAATTTCCTGCATTTTTTAAATAAATTTTAAAGTTTGGAGATAATAGTATCAATTTTCATAATTCCACTTGATTTAATTTAATTTTAATTAAATGATTTTATTTATAATGATGTACTACTAACTTTAGATATTAAGTACTTTACATACTTTCGTTCATTTTGTTTCATTTGTTTGGGGGAGGCCTATGTCCATCAGTGGACGTCTTGCGGATGAAATGATGATTATACTTTCGTTTGAAATAAAATTTAAATTTCGTTCATTTTGTTTCATTTGGGGGAGGCCTATGTCCATTAGTGGACGTCTTTCGGATAAAATGATGATTATACTTTCGTTTGAAATAAAATTTAAACTATTATTATTATAATGTGTAGGCGGGGGGGGGGGGGGGGGGGGGAAGTATGGACAAGTTACAAATCTATTTTCAACTTAACTTGGGTAACTTATGAGTTACTCGTATATTCTTAGAGAATTTAACTTAGCTACATGTGTTGACGGACTTAAGTACAATACGTCAGAGCACCTTTAGCTTGTGAAACCTGCCTTTATTGTTAGTCAGTAACCCGAACCAGCAGTGATTTGTACCTTGTCGTAAAACCGAAGCTTTACGAGTAAAGCCTGTATTTTTTATTCTTTCCCCTTGCTTCAAGTTATGGGTTATTGATGGTTTCGATTTTCATAAAATATGTTACGTTACGTTTTGTATCGATATAAAATTGGGTCTTTGTAATTTTATTAAAATTTTTGCTTGATATGGGATATTGTGTTTGTTTTGTGGATTTTGTCTTGAAGAACGGTAAACTTAGGTATTAATACTTTACTTAATTAAGTTTGTTTTGCAGCCAGTAAGGAACGAAGTTGCGAAGTTGTTGTTAAGAAATTAAATAAAAGTTTAGAGCTTCTGTTTAATTTCTAGGCCTCAGGTGCGAGAGTCATAGTGTACCACTAAATAATATTGAGAAAGCCCGAGTTCCAGTTGTGTTCGTTAAATAGCGAGAGCCATTAAAAACTAAGATAAATCCGGGAATGCCAGAATAATTTGATCATTAAGGAGACTTTTACTACTAATTACTAATTTTATAGTGGCTTCAAATATATAATATAAGACACCTATAGGAAGGACACCTAGAACTACTCAATTAACACAATGCTTTGGGATGGGCAAATGAAATATAAATAATGGTATTATCATGGAGAAATAACTTAAACCCAACACAAAAATAATCATCAAGATCCGCACATAAACAAAAAAGTTATGCGCAAATTGATTACTGTAATAACATGGATTTTTAATACAATTAGTGATGTGCTTTATCGTAATATTATAGTTGATAAACTTTACACATCTACAGTACCTCTACAGAGCATACTGGCGTGATGATATGTTATGAAATGGTGTTTACTATAAATAAACATGGGTGATGCGAAAGTGATCCCCGGGGCCCTGGAAAAATGGCAAAGAAGGAACAGGAGTGGGTTTTTAGTCAGTAAAAGTCTGACACTATCTCACGCTCCGCCCAAGAGCGCGGGATGTCATTAGATGATTTTCCCACCCGAAAAAAAAAAAAAAAACTATAAATAAACATGCAATTGCCGCAATCCCGGAAGATTTGCTATCATTTATTGTGGTGTTGCATGGTCTACCTTCGAAGTTCTTCATCAGATTTAAATTGAACCACCTGGGGGCAAAATTCTTCTAAAAAAAAAAAATACAAAATAGGTTTATATTTGACGAAGACATCGTTAAACAAAATACAAAAAACAAACATTAAAGCGACGTGGAAGTCGGTTATAAAATTAAACTTAAGTTAAAAAAAAACTGGGCAAGTGCGAGTCGGACTCGCGCACTGAGGGTTACGTACAAACTACAATTTCCGAATGGAGTCTCGAAGATTTTTCCGAATTGCAAAATAGTATTTTTTTTGTGACGTAGGTAACAAAAATTTACTGTTTTCAGATTTATTCCTATACCGGTGCTATAAGACCTTGTTTTATGCCAAATTTCAGGATTCTGGGTCTACGGGAAGTACCCTATGAATTTTGATTCCTTTGGCCGTATCTTTTTTATTCTTTAACTTAGAAGTTTGATTTTCTCACAACTTCAAGGGATCGCAGACTTGAGTATATGGTCTTTACAGATAGACGGACAACGAAGTGATCAAAAAAGGGTTCCGTTTTTTCCTTTTGGGTACGAAACCCGCTTAAAAATTAGATACTAGAGATACTTAAAATTGTTTGACAGAATCCTTTTCAACCGACTTCAAAAAGGAGGAGGTTCTATGTTCGGTTGAATGTATATTTTTTTTTTTTTTTTTTTTTTTATATATGTCCACCGATTTCTCAGTCAATTGTGGACCGATATTGAAATTTTTTTTTTTGATTGAAAGTTTATGCTTCCGAGTTGGTCCCATAGAAATATTGTTATGATCTGATCATTAACTTCGAAGATATGGAACAGAACTCCTCATAGGATCACAGCAGAACCATCGTAACAAGTAAAATTGCTTTGTTTATACGTGTAGTCGATGACTGACTGAAAGTAGAGGGGGAATATATCGAACTGATCTGATGATGAAGCCTGAAGTTAGGCACCGGAACTCTGTTATAAATTAATGTAATCTAACCGTGTTTGGGATTATTAGAATTGTCATGAGATACACTCTGGCTATAAGGTATTTAAGTTTGGCTGAGGGGTACTTTTTAGTGGTGGTACCATAACTAAAAAGTGTAAAATAAAAAACTTTTACAAAAAAAAAAATACAATCGACTTCAAAGTAAAAAAAACACTGAAAAGTGCAAAGTCGGTGTTAAATAACGAGGAGACAAAACTATTATAGAAACACCGACTTCCGAAATTAAAGTTATTTTGCACTTTTCAGTGTTTTTTTTACTTTGAAGTTGGTTGTATTTTTTTTTTGTAAAAAGTTTTTTTCTAATATTTTATTAAAGACAAAAAACCTAATGATTCAACTTACCTTTACTTGGGCGTAGTTAGAACTACGCAAAAGTCAACCTCCAATTAAAAAAAATGGTACCAACTTAGACAACTTCACTAATTAAGAGACCTTGGTCTAGCTCCCTAATGTTGATATACTTATTAAAAAACTTGAAGTCTCATTAAAAATATTATTAAAAGTAAAACGTTTCTATGAAAAATGTTTGTACAAGTAACAGGCTTGTTCTCGAAGTTACTGCCTACTAACTATGGAAGAAAAACCACTCGATCGGAAATTTCGTTCGGAAAAGTTCGTCTAGTTTCGTGATTTACGAAGGTAGGTAAGTTTTCGTCGGGTAATATAGTGAGTGTCTTATATTAGACAGGATTGACAAAGTACTGGTGTAAGAGGTGTCTATTTTGCTCTTGGTAATACCTGCCTATAATGATTTGTTTGATAAGGTATCGAATTTAATTTAGTCAGCTATGAATTCGACCCTTGAATGGCAATCAATTACATATCGCTATTATTTTTAGGGGGGAAATCATCCAATGACTTCTCTCGCCCTAGGGTGGAGCGGGAGGTCGTGTCAGACTTTTACTGACTAAAACCCGCTCCTATGTTCCTTCTGTGCCTTGCGTTCCTGGACCCCAGGTTTCCCTTTCGGACTACCCAAGGACATATCGTGCCTTGGAAAGCACATCCCGTCATTTGTATATCCTAAGTAAGTCCTAACCTTCCGCATGACGCAGGTCCTCACCGCACATTCAGTTCGGGAGATTCCTGCACCGTATTCGTGCGGAAGAAACGCCCGGGTGTCACCATTGTGTGGACTGCCCGGAGGATACGGTGGAGCTTACGGTAGAGGTATGCCCCGCCTGGGCAGAGCACCGCCATGTCCTCGAGAGAGCACTTGGCGGCAGCGATCTTTCGCGCCGAGGCTTGGTACAGGCCGCCGCGATTCCGATCCCGATTTCCGGCCACAGTAGGCGCGGGCTTGCGGATGGCGAGCAATCGGTAGCTAGCCGTCTGACCGTCCGGTAACCGTCCGGACCGAGCCCAAGTCGTCGACGGCGCGTAGTATTCCACGCGCGCCCAGAAGTGATTGTATAACGAGCGTTTCTAGCCATCAAAATATAAAGTTTGGCGAGCTAAAGAAATGATAAACGAATGTTAAAAATGTATGAGAAAAAAAAAAAGTTTTGATGACATTTCTTTGAGGCGCCCGTGGAACACTACACGCCGTAAACGATTCGGGCTCGGACCGGACGGCCGGATGGCGATCTACCCATTGCTCTTCGACCGCAAGCCCACAAGCCTATGAGGATTGTGGGCTGCCCACTGTACCCAATGAACCAAAGGTAAATCACGTCTTTATATCCATCTTATATAAAATTGCAGTATGCAGTGAATGTAACATTTTTCTCACGTACTGTCAAGACAAATATTGTATTAGTTTCTTGAAACAGATTGGTTCCAACGTGCTCGCCGGCTCTCAGGAACTGCAGCGACAAAGGAACCGTATATTTTGTGTGATTTTGATATTTTCGAGTGGTCTTTGTTGGCTAGTTTGTTTATGTGAGGATGGTTACTTGCATATTTAGTTTTAGTAGTATAACATTTGTATATCTTTGCTATTGATATTGATATTTTATTGATATACTCTTCATACATTCATGCTTTGCTGTACTAATCCTAAATAATCCTTGAATCAAACTTGGCACACGGGTCGACCATGTACGGATACTTAAAGGACATAATAAAATAAATAAATTCAAAATGCTTTTATTATGCTTTTTAGGATTTTTTTTTTGTTTTTTAAATGGAGGCAGGCAGTCGCCCAAGAGCGGAAGAACTCATTGGATGATTGGGAAATCCGCAACTTTTCACGCTCTTGGGCGGAGTGGAAGAGAGTCAAACTTTTACTGACTAAAACCCACTCGTTTGTTCCTTATTTGCCTTGTGTTCCAGGGCCCCAGGGGTTCATTTACCTCAGTAGGCTTCGACCCTGCTGGGCATCTCCTTGAGGCGCGCGTGGAACACTACGCGCTTTCGACGACTTGAGCTCGGTCCAGATGGTTACCGGACTACCGAACGGCGTGCTACCCATTGTTCGCCGTCCGCAAGCCTACGCCTACGGTGGCTGGAAATCGGGATCGGGATCCTGGCGGCTGGGGTGTGAGAAGCGTTTCTTAGTGCGTGCGGCCGCCTCCTTTGTTAGCCTTGTTAACCTTCCGAACTCACCATGTCCGGTTAGAACCTGCGTCATGCGGAAGGTGAGGACGCTGTGTTGTCTTTCCATCCACTTCTCAAAGAAGGGACTTACCATCATAATTATGGCGTGTCGCTGTCGCCATTCCATCATGAGATCCCGCCGGAACTCTGTCTGCCATTCCACGACTTGTCGCGGCAGCGGAGTTTCACCCCGGCGTTGTATCTCCACGCGCAAATCGTGCATGCGTACAAGGACTTTTGCCTCCAGATCCCATGGTGGCAGGCCAGCAAGGAGGCTCGCCGCTTCCCCGTATCCCCGCACCATCCGGATGGCCATGACCCTCTGGCATGCGTTCAGCTTGGCCGCCGATTGCTTTCACGGCTACGGCACCCATACCGGCGCCCCATAAAGGGGCATAGACCGAACGATAGCCAGAGTAGAGCCTCCGGCAGGAGGCATTTGGAACCCCTAAAATATAAGTAGGTAGCATGCTGACAATATTCACAACTAATATATATAACATTTCAGAGAATAAAATAACTATAATATAGACGGAAAAACGTACGACAAACGTACTCAGCGTTTCACCGGCAGGTTTCCATTTTTATTACAGCTATCAATCCTAAAAGCATTTTTAGGGGGTGAACTTGTACATTAATTTTCATTTATCCATCGCATTTATTACGTGATTGTACTTTCGTACCCTAAAAGTTTATTACTTTGAACCTTTTGACCCGTGTCTTACTTTGAATCCTTAAAGTTTTGCTTCCGATTGATTTGAGCTGCTGCAATTTTTGTGTTTATGTAACCAAGTCAACAACTATGTAGGGATTAACTTCCATTGTACGCGGATGCAGTAAATACCAGATTTTTAAATAGAACACTTTCGCTTTTACGACCCGGTTACTATAACAAGGTAATTATCGGTCAGTCCTTCGGGCACTGTGTAAAAAAAATATTTGTTAAAATTATATTACTACTCAAATAAAACTTCAATTTGCAACAAATTCTAACACTCTTTTCACGTAGACACGAACATAAATATTTAAAATAAGTATGAAATATTATTAAAATATCCAGGTGAACATATTTCACGACTAAGAGCACTTTAATGGGTGTGTTCCTCTGTGGCCGGACCACAGTTTAGTACTCAGATGCTATAGTTCGAAATAATACCTACCTAAAGTCTACTTTCATCGGAATATATATATATTTTTAGTACCTCAAGAGATATCTTTTTAATTAACAATTTATGTGGTCCGGCCGCCAGGCAGTGCTCTCTGGCCGCGCCACCTCAAATTAAATAGAGTATAATGAACTATTAATAAATCAATATCCCGAAAAAAACTACCTAAAGAGTACCTTGCATACGACAAATATGGTCCAATAAACCCCTTTAGTTAAGAAGTTATTGGTCGTAGGGTGTGGTCTGGCTGGAAGGTATACTCTGCAGCAAGTCAATTTTGCAATATTTAATATTAACTATCCGTAAATCAATTTATATAATAGTACCTTTTCTCTACTCTTCGTTGATACTTTTTTCTCTCAAGAAACTATTCATTTTGATTAATTAATCTTTAAAGTATGTGGCGCGGCTAGGGAGGATTACTTTCAGCGAATGTAACGAAATATGCTTTATTTCTTTATGCCAACGAAAACTGCATAATAAGTACTTTATAAAAAGACCTGGACTTCATCTATAAACTTTTATTTTTATTACCAACAATGATTTTGAAAAAGGTGCACTTTTTGGTTTTTGTTTACCTATCTACCTAAGAATAGGTAGTTAATTTGACGAAGTAAGTGAAAATTATGGTTTAAAATAAACAATAACTATACGAATAACAAATATATTTTCATAATCAAATATTAACAATTGTTAATACAAGGAATTGTAAATGACGGATAAGTATTTTAAATAACAAAATAAAGTCAATAGATTGAATTTAAGCATTTAACCCTTTAAACAAGAAATAACAATGAAAAAAAGAGTGTACCAAAACCGCGTATTAAAAATATAGTCAATCAGTATTACAAATAAAAGAATTTTGAAGTTATTTTCCAACTTTAAAATGCAAGGCCTAAATTAAAAATAAACATTTTGATAAAAATAAGTTATAATTTACAATTTTGCGTATATAATACAATGAACATTCATTTGTTGGTTTTTAGTCCTCGTAACTCATCATATGTTTCCCAAGTATCATCCAGACGCTTGCAGTGAGCGACGTAATGGCAAATATTTGACATGACTTTTAACACATATAGCACACCTGAATCAATCTCTAACATTGTTTGAGCCGATTCTTCAAGGGCTGAAATGCCTTTATCAGACAAAATTAGTTCATTCAGTGGCATATATTTTATACGCAAAATTGTAAATTATAACTTATTTTTATCAAAATGTTTATTTTTAATTTAGGCCTTGCATTTTAAAGTTGGAAAATAACTTCAAAACTCTTTTATTTGTAATACTGATTGACTATATTTTTAATACGCGGTTTTGGTACACTCTTTTTTTTCATTGTTATTTCTTGTTTAAAGGGTTAAATGCTTAAATTCAATCTATTGACTTTAGTTTGTTATTTAAAACACTTTTCCGTCATTTCCAATTCCTTGTATTAACAATTGTTAATATTTGATTATGAAAATATATTTGTTATTCGTATAGTTATTGTTTATTTTTAACCGACTTCAAAAAAAGGAGGAGGTTATCAATTCGGTTGTATTTTTTTTATTTTTTTTTTATCATTTTTTTTTTATGTTTGTTACCTCAGAACTCCGTCGTTTATGAACCGATTTGCAAAATTTTTTTTCCCTTTATAAGATATGCTTCCAGATTGGTCCCATTTTTTTCAAAATCCAGTTCTGATGATGGAATCCATGAGGAATCGAAGGAACTCCTCAAAAATTATAGGCAACCCTATGGTAATTTTAGTATTTTCATCAAGAACTTAAGTATTTACAGTCAAAAAGTAACATTTGATGAAGTGGAACTGATGAAGAAGACCAGAAATGGTCAACGGAACTTCATACACAAATAGATATCACAATGAAGATATATTATACATAGTTAAGCGACTATGACAATACAAATAAATGAATCATTCTGAATAGTTACGTTGAAAATGGTATCATCGAAGTGATCTGATGATGATGATGGAGCCGGAAGGTAGGCACTGGAACTCCGTAATTAATCAATGTAACCTAGCCGTGTTTGGACTTATTAGAATTGTCATGAGATACACTTTGGCTATAAGGTACTATCGAACTGATCTGATGATGGAGCCGGAAGGTAGGCACAGGAACTCCGTAATTAATCAATGTATCCTAGCCGTGTTTGGGCTTATTAGAATTGTCGTGAGATGCTATTTGGCTATAAGGTACTATCGAACTGATCTGATGATGGAGCCGGAAGGAGGAAGGTAGACACAGGAACTTTATAATAAAACAATGTAACCTAGCAGTATTTGGGTTAATTGGAATTGTCATAAGAAATAGGCACTCTGTTTATAAGTGTATCGCAACTAAAAACTGTGAAATAAAAACTTTTTAGAAAAAAAATAACCGACTTCACTAAAAAAAACACTAAAAGGATCAAAATAACTTTGATTTCGGAAGTCGGTGTTAAATAAGAAACAAACAATACCGTGAAACACCGACTTGACTTCCAAAATTAAAGTTATTTTGATCCTTTTAGTGTTTTTTTTTATAGTGAAGTCAGTTATTTTTTTTTTCTAAAAAGTTTTTTAAACCATAATTTTCACTTACTTCGTCAAATTAACTACCTATTCTTAGGTAGATAGGTAAACAAAAAGCAAAAAGTGCACCTTTTTCAAAATCATTGTTGGTAATAAAAATAAAAGTTTATAGATGAAGTCCAGGTCTTTTTATAAAGTACTTATTATGCAGTTTTCGTTGGCCTAAATAAAGCATATTTCGTTATATTCGCTGAAAGTAATCCTCCCTAGCCGCGCCACATACTTTAAAGATTAATTAATCAAAATGAATAGTTTCTTGAGAGAAAAAAGTATCAACGAAGAGTAGAGAAAAGGTACTATTATATAAATTGATTTACGGATAGTTAATATTAAATATTGCAAAATTGACTTGCTGCAGAGTATACCTTCCAGCCGGACCACACCCTACGACCAATAACTTCTTAACTAAAGGGGTTTATTGGACCATATTTGTCGTATGCAAGGTACTGTTTAGGTAGTTTTTTTCGGGATATTGATTTATTAATAGTTCATTATACTCTATTTAATTTGAGGTGGCGCGGCCAGAGAGCACTGCCTGGCGGCCGGCCCACATAAATTGTTAATTAAAAAGATATCTCTTGAGGTACTAAAAATATATATATATTCCGATGAAAGTAGACTTTAGGTAGGTATTATTTCGAACTATAGCATCTGAGTACTAAACTGTGGTCCGGCCACAGAGGAACACACCTTTAATGGCACCTAAATGTTCCACTTTTCAGGGATATTTTACTGTTGAAATATACAGTTTAAAATATTTCAATGATGCACGAAATAGAATTTGAGCGATTCGTAATGCACCTCGTAGCAGTGTCTACGAAGTTGCTACGAAATTTCGTAGCGCTACGAAAGTTCGTAGACGCAGAAAAAATCGTTTTATAGGCTTCGAAAGGGTTTCCTAGGATGGAAATAGAATTCCTTTTCACGTAGGCGTATTTAAGATGAAAAGGAATTATGTCAAGTAATTGGGTAGTACAAAAATGCTGACCGACATCGAAATGCAATCCTTGACTTGTAGTAAATACACCACTATTTTTTAATTGGTACAAAAAAAAATGGGGCTCTATCCGTACTCGTTAATGAAGACATTTGTGTAGTCAAAAGTAAAAAAAAACGAAATCCCACAATTGTCCACGAAAAATGGCCATAATTGGTAAAATCATAATTTAATCATTCATAACAATCGCAACTAAAAAATACTACGTGCAGTGTTTTTTCCATTTTGATCGTCGTTCATTCAATCATAATCAATAGCCTGTACAATATTTCCATAAATTGAGTGACATTTTGGGATATAAACAAACGCTAATAATTTTGCTGTTTATGAATATTATTTATTGCGACTTTACTTAAATAATAACTAGACCTTTTCTAATAAGCCCTTTAAGTATTTCTACTAATAAAAAAATTGTGGTGTATAATGTTGAAATCGCCTCATTAGTGGCTCCTTTCTATACGGCTTTTGCCTTGCAATGGGACAGTAACAGCTTAGGCAGCTATTTTTATCATTTAATAATATCTATCATTTGCTATTTGGGGGAGGCCTATGTCCAACAGTGGACGTCTTTCGGCTGAAATGATGATGATGAATAATATCTATGTATATAGTATTAACGAGGGTGGCGTTACAGGTTAGCAGATTGGGATGAGATTATGGTTGCAAAATTACGAAAGTGCTGGTACGGATATTCTACAGTAATTTATATAAATTACGGTAAAATTACAGGTGGCATAACATTCAAAATATTAATTTATTTTAAATCCCACGCGCGTAGGGTTGCAAAATCAGATTAATACATTTGTTTAATTTTGTTATTCAAATTGTTGGTTGTGAGAACTGACTATACTAAATAAAAGTAATTTCCCAAAAACGAAAGTCTTAATTTTTGCTGTCCTTTGCACATAATATACATATAATATTTAATCGATGACATGGTATAATTACATAGTGAAAGAGGAAGATACATACAAATATACTCAATAATTACCGTATTTATGTTTGTAGAACGTATAAGTACGATATTTACGTTTTTTGCCGTAATTTACCGAAATTTACTGTAAAGTATAGTTTTTTATAGTTTTTTTACCGTATTTTACCTTTTACTGCATTACATCCCTAGATGGGATGCGGCACTTCTTTGCGGCTTATCCTTGGCAGCAGGTCTGCTTCTCTTCTGAAAATCCGTCGAGCTTTGCGGATGCAGTCTCCGATGTGATACGTCATCAAGCTATGGAGTATTCCATCCCTTATAGCGACGTACCCATCGGTGGCTCAGCTCACCCATGGTTCAACATCGATTGCGTTCAAGCTGAAGAGCGTAAGCATTCGGCGTTTCTCGCCTGGGTTGACGCTCGTAACCGCAAAGCTCCGGATCTGAGCTCAATGAAGAGAGCCTTCAACCATGCTGTCAAGTCCTACAAAAAGACACTAAAGAAGGCTCGCTTCGACCGCTTTACCCATATTGGCACCTGTCTTTCAGTTGCACCTTGCGTTCTAGGACAACGGTGACTCTTTCTAACGTTGCCAAGCCCTAAGCCATCGTAATTCGTACACATAGATTTAAGTTAATGCACAATAAAGTTTATTCTATTCTGTCATATGACTGACTGACTCCTAAGTCACAGGATCTCCTAGTTTGTGTTTTCTCAATCTGTGTGACCTTTAATTCACTATAATTTTATTCACATCGATCTAGTATTTAAGTCATGTTAAAGGTTTCTGTATAAATCATCATCATCTTCCTGCCCTTGTCCCGTTTTATTTGGCGTCGGCGCAACACGTTTTTTTCTTCCATTCTGTCCTGTCACTCGTCACGCTATCACTAACTCCCTTTTCTATAATCTATATATATAAAAGGAGAAACTGACTGACTGACATATCAACGCACAGCCGAAATTACTGGGACTAAGAATGTAAAATTTTGCAAAAAGCTTCCTTTTATGTCGTAGGTGAGCACTAAGAAGGGATTTTTGGAAATTCAACTTTTAAGGGGGTGAAACAGGGGTCCAAAGTTTGTATGGAGAAACCTACTTTCAAGCGGGTGAAGCTGCTGGTTGAAGCTAGTCTTTCACATCACTTCTCACACAATCACACCATCCATAACAGGTTAAAGGTTTTTGTATAAATAAAGATTGTTATTGTTATATTATACAAATCAAGTTATGTATGGAGAGCTTAACCAAAACCAATATGTACGTTTGTAAAATGTTAAACATAAGCATCAGATTTCAAACCACAACACTTTAAACGAATTCTCCGATGGTGCTCCCAAAGCAAAAATGTAATATGAAACGGGAACACGATGCGTTGGCCGTATTCCAGTTTATTGGGAAATCTGGCCTTATAGTGTGCAGCGTAGCGCTAAAGTGCTAGTAAGTGGGATGGGGGTGGGCAGGCGACCTGGCGAGCGAGACTTAATGGCGAGAGGACACGGCGTTTGCAGTGTTTATTTAATACTATGTTTATCTATATATATAAAAGGAGAAACTGACTGACTGACATATCAACGTACAACCAAAACTACTAGGACTAGGATCGTGAAATTTTGCACAAGGCTTCCTTTTATGATGTAGGGGAGCACTAAGAGAGGATTTTTTAAAATTCACCCCATAAAGGGAATGAAACGGGGGTCCTAAGTTTGTATGGAGTAATCTACATTCACGCGGGCGAAGCCGCTGGCAGAAGCTAGTTTCCTTACAAAGTGTTGGAGATATGCATAAAGTACTTCCATACATACAAACTAATTTCATACTTATCTAAGATCATCGCTGTGAATGTGTGTGTCCAATGTTTTTGTAAGACAATTGAAATAAAGACCTAAATTTAATCTTTTTTTTTTAAAACGTTGCTCCACACTTGGAATTACTCTTCATACTCAAGACACCCAGACCAGGAACACCTATCTGTAGCCTATACAAATATTTGTTCCGTACGGGAACCCGCGACCCGCAGTGTAACAGCCAATCGTTCAACCACTGCGCCAACCATGCCGTCTATGGCCTTGCTACAGGCCATGGTCCGAAGCGAAGAGGAATGGCAGGCGGTCACCTCCTTCTGCGAAGCAGTAATGTTAGCAACGGAGGAGGCCGCATGTGCACGCCCGAAGTCGCGGCCCTCACGCCCCAGCCGCCGGGATCCCGATTCCGATTTCCGGCCACCGTAGGTGTGGTCTTGCGGACGGCGAGCAATGGGTAGCTCGCCGTCCGATTGTCCGGTAATCATCCGGACCGAGCCCAAGTCGTCAACGGCGAGTACTGTTCAACGCGCACCACAAGATGTCAGCAAACCATAGGGGCCCAGCAGGGTCGAAGCCTACTAGGGCCAAGGGTCTGCTTCTGAAATTAAGACTCGGCCCCGGTATAAAAGGCAACGAAGAAACAGGAGTGGGTTTTTAGTCAGTAAAAGTCTGACACACCCTCTCGCACCGCCCAAGTTTGGGAAAATGTCATTGGAAGATTTTCACACCGAAAAAAAAACCATGCCGTCTATTTATAATTGAATCTTATCCTAAAATGTACAAATCCACTGCACCCCAAAAGCTAACGCAAAGTATATAACAGAGTTCCTTTCTGCGACCATCAGTTCATGTCCTAACTCCTAAACTACGTAACGTATTTTGATGCAGTTTCCATTAAAAGAAAGAATAATCAACAAGGAAGGTTTATGCATATATTATGCACCAGGACAAAGATAGGGATAGCCCCATCTCGGAGTTCCCTTGCATTTTCGAATCAGGAATGAAGAAATCCACACGAGAACCAGTTACCGACATAGCCCGAAGAATCGCCAAACTGAGTGGCAGTGGGCAGGGCACATTGCTCGCAGAACAAATGATCGATAGAGCCGCAAGGTTCTGGAGTGGCGAGCGCGTACTGGAAGATGCAGCGTTGGTAGGCTTCCCTCAAGGTGGACCGGATGACCTCGTGAGGGCTGCAGGAATCCGATGGATGCGAGACGTACAGGAACGGTCGTTGTGACAACACCTGGGGGAGGCTTATGTCCAACAATGGGCATCTTTCGGCTGAAAGGTTGATGATGAAAGCCGGGTTTGGTGACGAAATATTTTGTGTCACTGCCCTGGAAATATTCTTTACCTAACTGTGTACGTAGAGCCTGTACGGAAAGAGAACTGTCATAAGATTTGATGGCGCAGCTGTGAATAAATAGCATTTTTGTTATCATGAGAGCACTGTTACGTCATTATAGTGCGACTGTAACATCTTGATATTTTGAAAATATGTCGGACTAACTTCTGCCAGCAGCTCCGCCTGTGAAAAATATAAAAACCCGCTGCCATATAAAACTCATAATGTTAGGTACTCGTAGTTCGATTTTACACCACGACATTTCTCTTTCCGCATATTCTCTAAACGTAATGTGATTGGGAGATTGAAATAGAGATTGTTCGTTGATATATTTTTTGATATCTGTGTGTGCAGTGCTTTCAGTGTTTTATTTGTTTCCACGTTACGAAAGAAGTGGTCACAGTTTGCATTGAATCTTATGTTACGTGCCAACGTCTGCCAGTAACAGCTATCTAGAACGCGGTTTCCGTTGGAACAGTTAAAATCTGTGACTAAATATTTTTCAGAAAATATGTATTCGAAAAAGCTAACATGTTGGTAAGTATAGGATTTTTAAGAATGTCTGCGGATTGTGAGGTTTCATAACATGGCTTGTAGTTTGACAATGTCATAAATAATAATGGACATATGCTTAACGAAACATATGCATTACCCAAAATATAATTCGAGATAAGAACAGAAGGTAGATCAATTAACCATTCTAAGATAGCTTTTACCTAATTATGTATGGGTCATCTCCCAGTCTAACCGCGTAATAAATAACAATACGAGTATTTTACATGGAGTGGCACTGGCTTCCATAACCCAGTATCTGGGTAACAAGATAAACCTTGGCAAGACTCACCAGACAGGAGGTTGACAAAGTCAAGTTAAAAACTTGTGAGAAAATTATTTCCTTTTTAGACATTTATGAACATCGATGAATATAATAGTGATCTAGAGGTAACGGCCCTGACTTACGAGTTGTACGTTGTAGGTCCAAACCTAGGCAGGCACTTTACTTTCTGTAATTTATTTCATTACCACTGCTCTTAAAAGATTCAAGATTCAAAGCATTTTATTTCAAATAAACCATTTACAGGCACTTTTGAAAAGCCAAGAAGTCAGTCAGAAAAAAAAAGCTAATTGCACATTCTAAAGCGTAGATCTCTCTGGAGAAGAATGTGCAAGAAACACCATGGACACTCTTTTCAATCATTTTATGTATTACAAATATCTCGGTTACATGTTTCTTGTCGCTACTGTCATGTGAGAACAATAAAAATAAAGTAAAAATAAAAACTAAATATAGATATTAAAATAGCAACTGGCAGCTAAGAGATGACCAGTCTTACCTGATAGCACCCGTTCACGGACATGACGCGAATATTAGCACCACTCAGCTCAACTATTCTGAAGGGAACCGAATGATCCAACACACGCGCCACCATCAGTGAGATATTTGAGTGAGCATGACAAACTCTCAACTGCCATGCTCATTTATGTCAAACAAGTTCAATAATAACCTAAACACCATAAATAGCTCCATGGTACTCACATTTACAAACTGAAAAAAAAAATGCTTCTACAATAGACGATACTATAATATTTTCAAATTTCAAAAACGGTGAAGGATAACATCGTGGTTCTAGAATCAAAAATTCGAATACATGTGATATCCACCAACCCGCACTGAGCCCGTATGATAGATTACGTCCCACTCCCTCTCCTAGAGAGAAGACCGGGGCCTTACCGCCTTACCATGACGTGTTAATATATGTCAGGTGTGCGAGCGAGAAAGAGTTATGGAGCTACACATCCTATATAGCTCCATCTCTTTGACAGTTCAGTTTAGGTCGTTAAATGGATTGCGTTAAGAGCTTGTGTTAGGGCGTAATGAATCCCAGCAGTGGGAACATTATAAGACTGATACAAATCTAACTCGATATTTCAGGCCTCGGGGTTGCCAAACGCGTCTAAACTACAGTAATTAGTCTCTTAGACGTTTATGTATACGGAGGTGTGGTTTCGCGGAAAGTTGTCGAGATCCCGCTAATCAATCACGCGGATTGCGCTAATAAAATCATTGTAACAGGTGCTGGAGATCTGTTGCTATGATTGATGATGCCGTCCCGGCTGTAAATGTGGGGAGCGTTTTAACAGATCATACGTAGAAATGGAATTTTGCGCTTTGGGGTCTCCCTACTTCTGTTGCTGTTTGCGTTTCACCTGCAGAATAACACCTCTCACTAGTATATACATTTCCGCCTCCAGTGCACCACCCCAGCTGCCGAGACGCGGACGACGAGTAATGGGTATTTCGCCGTCCGGCTGTCCGAAAATCGATCGGACCGAGCCCAATTCGTTGACAGCGCGTAGTGATCCACGTAATCCTCAATTAGATATTAGAAAACCTTAGGGGCGCTTAGCAGGGTCGATGCCAGCTAGGGCCGCGGGGATTTTCTAAAAAGGAGACCTGTGGCCTTAGAACATAAAGAGCAACTGAAGGACACAGGTGTGGTTTTAGTCAGTAAAAGTCTGACACGCTTCTCCTCTGGAGCGAGAAAAGTCATTAGATGATTTCCCACCTTAAAAAGAAGTGCTCCATACTACAAAATGCATAGATCATACTGGGACGGAGTGAAGACGCTGAGATAGATGCATACTAGTATACGCGGCACACACCGTTGGAAACATCGTCCTCCTTCACAGCAAAGCGACTCCACCACGGTCCTCTCCTGAGCACTCCAGCTCATGTATTGACAGCAGACTTTCCAGTAAAGAAAAATGCGTAACTTCAAGTTCCTATCTAATTATCCCAAATGCAAAGAAAAACCAGGTATTTTAAACCTTCTGCGTCTGAAGTTACGGTGTTCGGTTGATATTTGAGCGTATTCTCTTATGAACCTAAACGGTATAGCAACATTTGAGAGATTAAGACAATGTCAGTTCAACCCACTTTACCTATAAACATTAAACATATACACATATGCACATAAACTCATGGGTAAATTGGGTTGAACTGACGAAAACACAAGCAAGATAAGTGGTAACATGGTCATCATACGCGGTTATAACTAGTATGCGGTTTCAGCGCATCTCGGATCCAGCAAAATATTCTCACCGACTGCCGCTCCGTGCATTGCTTAGAATATTTTTTGCTTGACACGATTATGTGCTTATAGAGTAGTGGGCAGACTTCTTAATTATTATTAGCTATATTTAGAGGTAATTTAATTTATTTTATTATTTTTGTACAAATATTTAACAGATAAAAGATAATACATTAAAAATATGTATTGCCTGCTTATTTCACACGAAATACGTTTCTTCCAGCAGATCTGTGTGGGTAGAGATAAAAAAATTGTGTGTAGAAAACCAGAAAATAATAGTTATTGGCCAAAAAACAATGTCGAATATTGAGTCTATTAATAGATTCAATAAACTCGTGATAAACGATCCGTTTTCTTGAATATTATCTGGGGACCCTAAAATTAATATTATCTGGTCAATACTCGTTGTACTCAAGATACCGTTCTATTATGTTCTCGATCCAATTAAACTTGAGAGGCAATACCGGGCGAAAATACAATTGATACCATTTGAAATACTGATACGATGTAATTTTGTTCCGTTTTTTTTTAAATTAAATAGAATATCTTCGATTTTCGATATGGTTTGTACCACAGAGCATTAATACGACTTTGCGGTCAGGGCTAGACACGACTTTGTAAAAATTTCCCGTACAAACCTAGCGTGTCTGTGTCACCCTTTTTTTTAAATGGGTAATCATAAAATAATTTCTCCAGAGTCCAGCTCTATGTACAGTGAGAGGGAGTGTCAAACTTTTGCTGACTAAAATCCACCCGTGTCCTTCACGTTGCTCTTTGCGATCCAGTGACTCTTTCGAACCGTCCTGTAACCCGTGTATCATAGAAATTGGCGGCCCGAGACAATCCTGACGATAATTATGATTGACGAAAGTTGTGCTCAGCTCAATGACAACCATTCTTCGGAAAAATTAACCCAGTCAATAAGCACTAATGGCGAGTGGTCTTCCACGGAGTTTGTGGCTGCTTTGATTATACGCAAATTGATTTCTACTGGACATTGTGATGTAAAATTAGTTTCGTTTTTATCTCAAGTATTTGCACAACTGGAGAATATGTGAGATTATTGAAACATACTCGATCTTGTTAAAATGGAGTTGAAAATTTTAATGTAGCATTGACTACCTCAGACAATCTTGCCTAAAACAAGATAGATAGTGTAGGGGGCAGAGGATGTAAATAATTACACAACACAATGGTCACGCTTGAAAGGCCTCAGCCAATTTATTTAACACGTATAAAAATACAGACTTCACATAACACGTGTAAATACTTTCACATAATCGAGTCCTGTACGTACATACGCGTGACGCTAACTCACAAATAGTTCACAGTTACTTTACAATACTTCACTGACTCTAATACGTTAGATAACTTAGGAAATCTGGAAATCTAGGGCCGCTCCAGGAGCGTAGGGTGCCAAGACAAACTGTCGTAGTGACGCTTCAAGTCGAACTGCAGAGAGAGAACGTCGTCTTCAAGGAAAGTGCAGCTTAAGTACTTTTTCAGCCGGTCGCAAGTCGTGGGAGAGAGTCCCTTTCCCTCTAGTCTGTTCCCTAATCCTGTTGAGGCCGGCTGACGTTCACCTCCCGACCCCCCGCACACAGCAAGCACACCATTGGTCATCAATAGTGGCGTGATTTTCTCCGTTGCAATCTACCAATAGAAACCCAGATTATTCTTAACGGTTTTTCTGCGCTATTTACTTCTAAGAACCGCATTATGTACTTCTAAGAATTCAGTACATAGCCTTATATACTATCCCAGTAGCCGATTGGACAATAGTCTGGCCTCTGATAGGCTTGCCCTTTATTATGTACAGCGCATATGTACATACATTACGCGTCTATGAATGACGTAATGTTGATTATATTTAGTGATTCTAAATTACATGCTCGTGTCCGTAACAGCCTCCCCCCGGCATAGCAACGCGAGCCTAAATTCCATCGGCCAGGACAACGAGCCTTCTAACTGGGCGTCTGAAAACGCCTCCACGCGTCTGTACCTCAGCGCTGCGTATGACACCATCAGGTCCTTGTATGGTGCGCACTATCTTCCCATATGGCCATACATTTCGCGGCAGTTGACCATCCGCAATGACTACTATATTTCCCGGTGCGAGTTGCGTGCGTGAATCTCGGACGTCGCCGCGCGGTGTCAACGTTGGTAGGTATTCGTTTATCCAACGAGTCCAGAACTTGTCCGCTAGCGCCTGTGTTGCGCGCCATGTCTTTCGATCGGCGACGTCGCACTGCCCTGTGGTTGGTAGTCCAGTAGCCGAGCCTAATAAGAAGTGGTTCGGCGTGAGCGCCTCCTCGTCGCCAGGTTCAACACTTACGTGAGTGAGGGGTCGCGAATTGACGGTGTGCTCGATCTCGATTAGCAACGTGGAAAGTACCTCCTCCTTTGGTGCGCGTTCCTTCAACACGGCCGACAACGCCGACTTTACACTTCTTATTAGTCGTTCCCACGCGCCGCCCTGATTTGGGGCCCCGGGGTCAATGAACCGCCATTCCATATCTTGCTTAATTGCGAATTCATTGAGGTCATTCGCCCACTGCTTATATGCCTGTTGGATTTCAACGTCGGCTCCTCGAAAATTAGTCCCGTTATCGGACATCATAGTTTTAGGCCATCCGCGCCTAGCCGCCATTCTTCTTAGCGCTAATATAGCTGAATCGATGTTCAAACTTGGCAACAACTCTATATGTATTGCTCGCGTGACAAGACAGGTGAACAACATACCCCATCGTTTTTCATGCCGTCTTCCTATTGTGACTGTCATTGGGCCGAAACAGTCTACCCCGCAACGGGTGAACGACCGCAGGTGGGTGTCCAATCGTTCAATAGGTAAGTTCCCTTTTACGGGCCGTATTGGCGGCTTCCTTCGTCGCTTACATATCACGCAATCTCTTATCAGTGCGCGCACTGTCGGTCGAACCTTTAAAATCCAAAAGCGTTCCCTCGCTTGGTTCACTATATATTCACGTCCCGCGTGATGATCCCGTTCGTGAATCTGACGTAAATATAGTGACGTCATCGGATGTTTGCCCTCCAAGATGGGTGGGCACTTCCTATCTTGAGAAACGTTCGCGGCATTTATGCGACCGTTTAAACGAATGACGTCGTCTTGAAAAATCGGGTCCAATCGGTAGAGTCGACTGGTCCTGTCTACTCTCCTACCTACAGCGAGTCGCGCTATTTCCGCTGGAAAACACTCTCTCTGAGCCTCCCTTATCAGTAGCAGCTCGGCCTCCTGCTTGTGACGCAACGTCAACCGGGTAGCGCGTTTGCGGCATTTGTCGACGAACAGCAGGACATACGCCGTCGTTCGTAGTAATCGTTCGTATGACGAGAAACGAGTCGTGTCGACGAGGCTGGTGATGTGCGCTATGTGCGTGACGATCTCATCACCCCCCTCTCCCTGCGCGATCTCCGTTGGCCAGATGTGTTCTGGTCCGCCCAGGAAGAGGGGACCAGTGAACCATCTGCTGTCGCTTTCCAGTTGCGTCATTCCGGACCGAGTTGCGTCATCGGCTACATTGTGGGCTGTAGGTATCCAGCGCCATTGTTTTGTCTGTGTGAGTTCACATATCTCCCGAAGTCGGTGCGCGACGTACGGCGTGTACTTTGAAGATTCGTTCCTTATCCAATGTAGGGCGGTCTTGGAGTCACTCCAGTATGTCGTATCTAACGACTCAAAACGATGTTCCCGTTTAACTTGCTCGGTTAACCTCGCACCTACTAGACACGCTTGCAATTCGAGCCGCGGTATACTTTGCGCCTTCATTGGCGCGACCCTTGCTTTTCCTGCGACGAGTGTCACGATCACTCTTCCCTCAGGGGTCACTGACCTCATATATACCGCCGCCGCGTACGCCTGCTCGCTCGCGTCGACGAACGTGTGTAGAGTTCTATTCACTACACCACCTTTAAAATAACATCTCGGGAGTCGTAGGTTCGCTACGTATTTTAAATCACCTAACCATTCTTCAAAAATGTAAGCCTTTTCCGGGGGCAAAGGTTCGTCCATCCGGTCTGTTTGCGCCACAGGTCTTGTAACATTATCTTAGCCGTTATCGTATACGGACTAAGCATGCCTAGCGGATCAAAAATGGACATTACTGCTGCTAATGTCTCTCGCTTTGTCGGTGCGCGTTCGCGCGCTTTCACCTCGGCGGGCACTCGTGGCATTTCCACGTTGAAGGCGAACTCGTCGGTCGTCGGTAGCCACATAACACCTAACGTCTTTCCGTAGGGATGTGCGTTCGCTCCTAACTCCTTTGGCGAACTGGACTTGTCGCTATCGCTTATCTCGCATAGTAGGTCGGCCTCGTTGGTTTGCCACCCTGCCAACTGAAAACCGGCTCTTGCGTGCACGGCGACCACCTCCCTCATAGCCTCAGCCGCTTGTTCCCGGGTGTCGTAACTGTCCACCCAATCATCCATATAGTGAGCACGCGTGATGGCGTAGTGCGCGTGCGGGCGACTTTCTCGGCAATCGTCCGCGTTCTTATTGCGCACGCTGTGTGCTAGAAAAGGTGAACTCCTAGCACCGAAAATCATGGACGCCATCTCGTACTTGATTGGTGGTCCGGACCGATCGTTGCCACGCCACAGGAACCTCTGCGCTCTTCTATCTTCCGGCCGAATCTTGATTCGAAGGAACATCTCTCGTATGTCCGCGGTGACGGCTATCGACCTTTCACGAAATCTAAATAACACGCCATAGAGAGTATTCAACATGTCGGGCCCGGAGAGTAACTCGTCGTTCAGACATTTCCCTGCAGAGGTTGCTGCCGCGTCGAAAACTAGACGTATCTTCCCAGGTTTATTCGGGTTCGTGACGGCAAAATGTGGTAGGTACCATTCCGGTATGACACTCTCCCTACCTACACTCTCGGCTACTTTGTTCGCGTACCGCGTTCTATGAGGTTATTGACCTGCGACACGTATGCTTTTTTGAAGTCAGCTGACTTATCCATTTTCCTTTCAATGGTTTTGAGTCTACGAAAGGCCATATCGTAACTCGGTGGTAGGTGTGGCTCATCACTCCGCCACGGCAATCCTACCTCGTAGTGATCGTTAACCAGCCGAGCAGTCTTCGTGAAAATATCCTTCGCCCGTTCGTCTGCCAGCACTGGTCTCGGCTGGTGAACTATCCCCAGAGCGTCGATCGAGAAATGCGATGTGATGAGGTCCTTTAACTCTTCGCAATCATCGGATATTTCCTGTGGGTGCACGTGCAATGCTATCCCGCTGCTCGCCTCGAATCCAGTTACGCGCCGTGGTACCGTTCCGTGTACCACCCATCCTAGCTGCGTAAGTGAAGCGGCTGGCTCGTTCTGCCGTCCCGTGAGCAAAGTTCGCGACACTATCAAATGCCAATTATCGGCGCCTATCAATAGGCGTGGCTTCGCATTCTCGTAACACACGTCACGTGCAGGTATACGTTTCATGTGTTCGCAGCGTAGATAGCTCGCTTTCACGGTCTGTCCGGTTATATTCAAACTTTTAACAGTACGCGCGCGTATGTTAAAATACTCTGAGCGTTTTCCCTTGATGTCTATTTCCACGCAACGACTGTCGTTCTCTTGTCGCGTGGCCGTAATCCCGTGGACGCGTAACGCTCGCTTAATTCCTTTTGCGCCCATTTCGTTAGCTATCTCTTCGTCGAGTAGCGTAATAGTTAAGCCCTCGTCCAGTAACGCATGCGTCTCTATTTCCTTGCCATTTGGCCCTCGCAACGTTACTGGGCACACTTTGAGTAACACCGCGCTTATCTCGCTGCCGGCATGGGCAGATGCGGTGGTCGCCGATTCTTCCCTCTCGCTCCCACAGTTGGTGGAGGCGCTAGCCGCGTCCGACGTTCGGTCGGCGGTGTGGAGTAGCCTATGGTGCGATCTACGACATTCCTGCTCTCCGCACTTCCTCGCGGTACACTTGAATCGACGATGTTTACTCGCCAGACATTTGAAACATGCTCCAGTTTCCTTGGCCCATTCCCATCTTTGTTGGACCGTCATGTCACCAAGTTTCTTGCAGCTTGGCGTGGCATGTCCCTCGCCACAGCACAAGCACGTCTTCTTAGCCCTCTCTCTCTCGTCCTCGCCAGGTCGCTCGGCGGCGGCGTACGTTGCGGGTACGCGCGCTTTGTTCTTCCTAATGACCGCTTGTGCTCTGGCGGGAGCTTGCTGACGCGTCGCTTCCTTTGAAGTCGTAGTCACGGTCGACGAGTACGCGTATCTTACGGCCCGATCAGCTTCCCTCATTAGGTAGCGCGACAGCGTAACGATCTCCGCTTCCACGCGACTACCATGCTCTTGGGCGTAATCACACCAACGCGCGCGCATGTGTGGGCTGAGCTTCTCTACCACGTGTCTGGACAGCATTGGGTTCTGTAGGTACTTCCTATCATCCAGACACGATAGCACGCTGACGATGTTCTGCAGCTTTATCGCGAACGCGTTGAGTTCAGCGGCCGTCGTACCGAGTCGCGGTAATTTTCTTAACTCGTCGAGCGACTTGTCGATTATAATCTCGGGACGTCCGTAACACTGTTCGAGCGTATGCATTATCACGGCGGGGTCAGCAGCGGTGCAAAGTAGCGCGGACACGGTCTCTCTCGCTTCACCTTTCAGGCTGTTGCGTAGGCGCGCTAAGTTCTCTCCTCGTGAGAATCCATACTCTCGTGTCGAGTCTCGCATTGCTGACTTGAACAGCAACCACTCGTGCGGCGCTCCCGTGAAAATGGGCAACTCTATCGCTTGACGCGGCGGCGGTCGATAACGTGTCATCCTATTTAACGCGTCGGCTAGCTTATCGATATCTCGGGATCGAGATCGAGATCGAGATCTATGTCGCGACCTAGGCGGTGACCGCGACCTAGGTTCGCGGGGCTCCTTATTCTCTACGCGGGGCGGCTCCTCCCTCGGAAAGTACGCGCGTTCTCGCTCCTCATACTGTGGCGTACGCGGCCTCGTAATTTCCTGCCTACCCCGGGTGCGCTCGGCTTCCTCCCCCCGTATGTGAACCGGGGCGGGTGCGCGTATCGCTGACGACGTTTGATCCGGCGGAGTCAGCGATGGTAATTCCTCGTCCCCCGTAGGCTGCGCGCATTGCAGCCAATTATCGATTCGATTATCGGTGTCCGCGACGTCCTGGGCTATATCACTATCTCGATCTGTTTCCTCGCGAATGGTAGCTACATCTATCGCTAATCTCTTCTTAACCAGCTCGGCTTCGAGTTGCAATTCCTGGCGGCGTATCGCGGCGAGGTGCTCCTCAGCATATAATTCTGCTTGCCTAATGCGCAGTACAGCACTAGCGGTGGATTGGCGCGATCATACGGATTGGACGGGCGACCTACTATTTATCCTATCAACGGCGGGCGCGGGCGCTGGGATGGCGGTCGCGGCGGCGGTTGACGTTATAGCATCCATCGTAATGTTCTCGGCTGTCGGCGCGTTCGTAGGCACTGTTGCAGGAACTGGTACAGACGCGGGAATCGTAACGCGGGGGTTAGCGCGTGATAATATTGTCGCGCGGGACAACGGTGACGCGGGGGGTTCTTCAAACACGCGGGCTTGCGTATCTTCGTTCTTCTGGCTTCTTGTAGTCGGCATCCTTCCTCCTTGTTTGGCACCCTAGCTCTATCAATGCCCTAGCGGCCCTATCAGACCTACCGGAGGGCCCTATGAGAGGGATACGCTCCGGCAGGGATGGAAAATGTGCAGGAATGGAAAGGTGGGGACTACCCTGCAGAGAGCTACACGCGCTACGAGGTGCTCAGCAACCGGTGGGAACGACCGGTTGCCTCGGCAGTGCCTACAGTCCGGCCCTCGCAACGTGCGCAGCCTTACAGGCGCAGTAGTGCTGTTCAACCACGTTTGGTTGGCGACACCGCACAATATGTCGCACCGCCTTGAAACGGCGTTAACTCAGGCACGCACCTTTGACACCGTTAGGTGGCACGTACCTGAGCCGCGGTCCACCCGCTTAAAAGGTTCTTGACGCGACGGCGTAAAGGACCCGTGGATCCCTCTCTGCAGCTCGACACGACGGCTTGACACGACGACTTGACACGACGGCTTGACACGACGCTGGCGGCTCGAATTTCCCGACGTGACGACAATCCTAAGCACCTACTGGGTCGGACTTGCTGCGTTCCTGTGTTCCTTTTCTTTCTTCAGAATAGGTATTCTTCGTAACGTGACTTGCTGCGTTCCTTTTCTCACTTGAAGCGTTCCTTTTCTCACTTGAAAATAGGTTTCTTCGAAACGTAACTTGCCGCGTTCCTATTCTTACTTGCAGCGTTCCTGTTCGAGCTTGAAGCGTTCCCTTCTTCAATCTTCGACACCCAACTGTATTTCTTCACGTCTCCCCAAAGACGCACAATAAGCCGCTCGATATTCCTTACCAAAGGACCAATATCCGGCTCTCGAAGGACCAAAGTTCCTCTGTAGGGGGCAGAGGATGTAAATAATTACACAACACAATGGTCACGCTTGAAAGGCCTCAGCCAATTTATTTAACACGTATAAAAATACAGACTTCACATAACACGTGTAAATACTTTCACATAATCGAGTCCTTTACGTACATACGCGTGACGCTAACTCACAAATAGTTCACAGTTACTTTACAATACTTCACTGACTCTAATACGTTAGATAACTTAGGAAATCTGGAAATCTAGGGCCGCTCCAGGAGCGTAGGGTGCCAAGACAAACTGTCGTAGTGACGCTTCAAGTCGAACTGCAGAGAGAGAACGTCGTCTTCAAGGAAAGTGCAGCTTAAGTACTTTTTCAGCCGGTCGCAAGTCGTGGGAGAGAGTCCCTTTCCCTCTAGTCTGTTCCCTAATCCTGTTGAGGCCGGCTGACGTTCACCTCCCGACCCCCCGCACACAGCAAGCACACCATTGGTCATCAATAGTGGCGTGATTTTCTCCGTTGTAATCTACCAATAGAAACCCAGATTATTCTTAACGGTTTTTCTGCGCTATTTACTTCTAAGAACCGCATTATGTACTTCTAAGAATTCAGTACATAGCCTTATATACTATCCCAGTAGCCGATTGGACAATAGTCTGGCCTCTGATAGGCTTGCCCTCTATTATGTACAGCGCATATGTACATACATTACGCGTCTATGAATGACGTAATGTTGATTATATTTAGTGATTCTAAATTACATGCTCGTGTCCGTAACAGATAGATATACTCTTTATTGTACGCCATAAATAATTACAGTAGGAGCTTAAATTAATACGGTGTAACAATGGGCGGGCTTATCTACATTCTAATCGAAAACATTTTTATGTATAAAGCACAATTATTAAATACTTTCTAAACTTGACACTGGCTAAATGCGCAAACCCAAAACATAAACGAAAAAAAAAACCTTAAGGTCTTCCACAACTTTGACTTAAACATGACGTTGACATCGATTTAGCTAATACCAATAACAGAAGCGTTTGGCTGTGTTTGCATTGTTCCCATTTCTATAATTTTAACCGAATTTATTTTTATTTTTATTTAGTGCTGTTACTCGCAAAATATTCTCCAGCGTTTGACAATTTATTAGTTTGCACGTTTTAGTGGCAAAATTGTGGTGTCGTTTTCACAAATGCCATTAATGAAGAGTTGAAGGTAAAGTCAGAAGCGTTTGACAAATGCTTGGACTTGACATCTTAGTGCTACCTAGTGTGTGTTATTTCAGAAAAAGTGGCTACTAATATTGTTAGCAAAGGTGTTCCGTGATCTATGGCCGGTACGTAAGGGAGCAGGCCTGTTGCTGTCGAATTCATTAAATTTAAACTTTAGGGAATTTGTAATCCGCTCTTATCATGTTGGCGCAGGCGGTACTCAGATTGTGACTTGAATATGAAGAGTTTGTTTCATTTCCGATATTGCTTTTGTCATGTAGGTACATATGTTCAATTGCTAAACAATCGCGTCGGAGTTATTTGTGTAATGTTTGAATTTATACAATACACTGGAAGAAGCTAGCTTCTGCCAGTGGCTCAGTGGTGGAGTTAGTGTAAAAACCTGTGTTACTATTTTGGTGTACAATAAAATTTATTCTATTCTATGCTATGTGAGTGTTAAGAGTTTTCCGAAAGCCAATGCAAAATATTGGCATGATTTACTTTTTCCTTTTCGCCAGGAATGAAACCTAGGTTATAAGTTAGAGGACAATAAGAGGAAGCAATAGCAAAAAGAACCAAGTCTTTAAACCGTAACCGAACGAAGATACCTATAGAAGCATTGCTAGTACTTTTTATCAGGCGTTTCCTGTTTTTCTTATATTATAATTAAGACGACTTGAGGACTTGAGTTCTTTACAACACTAAACGCCTTCTACCATGCCCGGCGTTATATGCTGAAGCGGGGGACGCATAATAACTCATTAGAGAAACCGTGTGGTATATTTAACAATGAGAAACTTAAAATATCAAACACGGAGTATTTTTATTTAAGAAAAATAATGCCTGATAAAAAGCAATAGCGATCTACTAAAATAATGCCTGATAAAAAGCAATAGCGATCTACTAAAATAATGCCTGATAAAAAGCAATAGCGATCTACTAAAATAATGCCCGATAAAAAGCAATAGCGATCTACTAAAATAATGCCTGATAAAAAGCAATAGCAATCTACTAAAATATAGTCTCTAACTTCGTTCGGTTATGGTTGGTAGGCATTTTTATTTTTTTGCTTTTGATTTCTCATACAGTCCTTTAAGATATGGCCTAGGTTTCATCATTGGCGAAAAGAAAAAAAAAAACATGTAAGCTATGTATGGCAAAAGTTTCATTCGCCTTTCATCAGCCATGTTTAAGTTAGGATAATTTTAATGTACTGAAAAGTTTTAATCCAAAATACAGAACTCGACTTGTTAATTAATAAATGTTCATTTTTGGCGTCGAAAAGTTTGTGAACTAACATAGCTACTTCGAAAAGCGGAGTTGCTACACAGTTCAGATCGATATTAATCGCACTACGATATTACATTGTTGAGAACTTTACACACGCGCCGACGTGTTTCTAGTAGAAGTTTTATACATTTTACACGACTTCCAATTCAATAAATAAATAAAATTATTCGAATTAAGTGCCTTTTTTCCACAGTTCATTTTCAAAGTTGTAAAAGAGTTTTATAGAAATCTGCGATTACCACCTACCACCACCCATCATGTACCACTACTGTACATGAAGTTTAATAAATATAATAAATGGTTACAAACAAAAATCCCACTGAGACAGTCAAGTTTGTTTTCCTTTTTCCCCACGCTTTCGTCTTACATTTCATTTATGATTACAATCAACTCAAAAAAAAAAAAAAATACAGGCCGCTTCCTCAAAAAAAAAGAGATGCCCGTTGACTCGCTTTTTAAATATTTTTATTTTGTTTCACTAATGGCCATCGCCTTTTTTTACAGAAAATAACCAGTTACAAAATATTTGTCGAGTTAAACTGACAAATGGGTTTTTATATAAAAGAATATTATTATATATAAAATATATGAAAACATAGTATACTCGTATATCGAATCGGGTATATACTTTGTCTACTAAGAGTATCTAACGATGCCTAAGAAATTGCAGTATTAAAGGTATTTCCAGAACCAAATTCGATAACAGATAATAAACGAAGAAAGCACTATCGGAAAGTGAAAAGCCCCTTTAAAGCTATATCGGAACGACAGTTTTGCTTTTGTCCATAATCGTAGGAAAAAGCGGCGAATGCAATTTCACTTAGCGAGCGATATTAAACCGTTGCAGGGAGACAAAAGCTACAACTGATTATGTGTTTTTTCTGTACACAATGGTGCTTGTTGGCTTTTTAACGTATACAATGGGCCATTCTTGGCCACTTCGACATCCATTTGCTGCATACAGGGGGTAAATGGAATAAAACCTAATGAACCTATAAAGTTTTGACTGGCCTGTGGTCTAGTGGTTAGAGGCCCTGGCTGCTTTGCCAAAGATCGTGGGTTCGATTCTCACCCCGGACAAATGTTTGTGTAATGAGCACGATCATTTGTTCTGTGTCTGAGTGTCATTTATCTATAATATGTATGTATTTAGAAATATATAATTCTATTTATCAGTTATCTAGTACTCATAGCACGAACTCTGCTTAGTTTGGGACTAGATGGCGTTGTGTGAAAGTTGTGGAATATTTATAAATAAATAATGTCGCATCATGGGTGGCCGAGATGCGAAACATAGGGTCTTCATCACGATCCAACGGGTAAGTAATATATGATATAATTACAAAATCTCTAATATTTATAAGACGTAACAACTGAATCTATAATTTTATTTGATATAACGATCAGTTAATATAATAAACGATTGATATAATTATTAGAAAGCACTATCGGAAAGTGAAAAGCCCCTTTAAAGCAATATCGAAACAACAGTTTTGCTTTTGTCCATAATCGTAGGAAAAAGCGGCGAATGCAATTTCACTTAGCGAGCGATATTAAACCGTTGCAGGGAGACAAAAGCTACAACTGATTATGTGTTTTTTCTGTACACAATGGCGCTTGTTGGCTTTTTAACGTATACAATGGGCCATTCTTGGCCACTTCGACATCCATTTGCTGCATACAGGGGGTAAATGGAATAAAACCTAATGAACCTATAAAGTTTTGACTGGCCTGTGGTCTAGTGGTTAGAGGCCCTGGCTGCTTTGCCAAAGATCGTGGGTTCGATTCTCACCCCGGACAAATGTTTGTGTAATGAGCACGATCATTTGTTCTGTGTCTGAGTGTCATTTATCTATAATATGTATGTATTTAGAAATATATAATTCTATTTATCAGTTATCTAGTACTCATAGCACGAACTCTGCTTAGTTTGGGACTAGATGGCGTTGTGTGAAAGTTGTGGAATATTTATAAATAAATAATGTCGCATCATGGGTGGCCGAGATGCGAAACATAGGGTCTTCATCACGATCCAACGGGTAAGTAATATATGATATAATTACAAAATCTCTAATATTTATAAGACGTAACAACTGAATCTATAATTTTATTTGATATAACGATCAGTTAATATAATAAACGATTGATATAATTATTATAATTATATCAATCGATTGATATAATTATTATAATTATATCAATCGTTAATACATTGATTATAAAATCTTTAGATATACCACTCAAAAGATATAAAACTTATTTAGTTTAATATGAAAGAACAAAAGTTTTATATATCATAATGGCTTTTAACTTAACCTAATCCAAATTATTCACTAACATTAGAAGGGATCATCGGGGGCAGCGGCCGTCGAACTCCATCGACGGCCGCTGCCGCGGCATTAGTTCACGAAACTAATTGTTAGATGGCGCTGTCCGTCGCACCATAGCGCCATCAATCCACGACATATTTATTTATTTATTTAAACTTCATGTACAGTTTTTTTTTTTCGGGTGGGAAAATCATCTAATGACATCCCCGCTCTTGGGCGGAGCGAGAGATAGTGTCAGACTTTTACTGACTAAAACCCACTCCTGTTCCTTCTTTGCCATTTTTTTTTCCAGGGCCCCGGGGATCTCTTTCGCATCACCCATGGCCCCAGTAGGCTTCGACCCTGCTGGGCCCCTACGGTTGCTGACATCTCCTTGAGGCGCGCGTGGAACACTACGCGCTGTCGACGACTTGGGCTCGGTCCGGACGGTTACCGGACGATCGGACGCCGAGCCACCCATTGCTCATCGTCCGCAAGCCCGCGCCTACGGTGGCCGGAAATCGGGATCGGAATCCCGGCGGCGGTTGGGGCGTGAGGACCGTTGCCTCACGCGATCGGCCGCCTCCTTTGCTAGCATTACTGCTTCACAGAAGGAGGCAACTGCCTGCCACTCCTCCTCGCTCCGGACCATGGCCTGTACAAAGGCCCGGCGCGAGAGATCGCTGCCAAACTTCATGTACAGTTGTGGTACATAGGCGCACTTAATGCAACAAGACATCCCGGTACATATATAATTATATTAAAGTGATTTTTTTTGTTATTTGGTTTTTTCATCTAGTCCAATAGTAGCAGCCCAGAGTCTGTTGTGCCTATTAGATGACATGCTTGTTTTCTATAAGGTAGATGGGACTTAAAAATAATTTGCTAAATGTTGTTGTACATTTTGTAAACTGCTACCTAGTTCCTTTGTGAAATACAAGCGTGATGTTGATATTCTATTAAAGTAAGTAAGTACTTGTAATCTACATCTAATAAATTAAATCTCAAGTTTAGATGATTCGCAGGTAATTTTATTGTATTGTATTGTAATAATTATACACACAATATATGGGTATATATATATACATTACGTATCTATTTATAGTTTAATGTATAAATAGTAATATAAGTATTAATTACTATATATACTTTAATTTTAGATTTAACACACTCTTCTCGTTTCCTACACACTATTTACATTTATTTTTAATTTCTCCTATTGCAGGTTTGCTGGAAGAAATTTCATTTGAAATTAGCAGCATTTTTGTACTAGTATTTATATTGTACGTACCTATATATTTTTTGGCATATGTGCGTACATAAATAATAAAATAAATAAATGTACAAAACTCACAAATATTTATTTACAAACTAAGTTATTTATTAGTCCATGTTAAAGTAACATTCTTTTGCAAAAGAAATCACAAATAAATAGTAGCCACAGATCCCTGGACGCGTCTTGAATAGTCACACACTCATAAGTCAAGCACACTTATTGGCGGCCATTTGTCGTATTTTGGTGCGAAACCCCCGGGACCTCAATTCTTGACACTTGTCTCGAATAAAGAGTCTTTGACGAACGACCAAAGATTTAGCGTAATTCTAGCGACTCTTCTGTGATTTATGTCGGTGATATGTGACGATTTTTGACGGTAAAAAAGTCTATGGGATAACTATGACTTCAATCAATCTAGTGTGCCTTTTTTCGAGTATATTCGGATGGGCTTCCTGTTTAAACGGACTTTCAAAACCCATTAACTGGATAACACGATAGCCTTTGGCACGATGGGGAAAACTAAGACTTCGTTAACTTAAATATGTAACCGTATACGCATTAACACGGTCAAGTCCACAGATTTTGCAAAATGTTTTAAATAATGTAATATTAATAAGAAGAAATAACATACCCATAGGTTGATAACGTCACCGGCCCACGCTGAAAACCAGCGCTGTGGACTCGTCGCATTTTTGCGTTGTGGACACGGCATTATGCTGAGCGTACGGCCGTTTTGCTCGGACGTGGCGCATATATGTTATTTCTGATTAATTATGTTTTTGTCTTGCAAAATGTTTGCAATATGTTTAGTTATAAGTTTGCGCCTTTTCCGGCAAATAAAATGTTTTTCTTTCTTTCTTTTTCTTTCATACCTGCAAAAGAATTGTAAAACACTTAATACTTAAAACTACTAAAGTTTAAACGCTTTACAAAATGGAAATGAAAGTTGCGCCGTAAGAACGAATAGGAGCTTATCTGCACCAGCAAAGCCATTAAGACTACGGAAAAAACAAACCATGCGTTCGAATTTCGAATTTTGAAACAACTGAAACGTTCCACGTTCGAATTTGAGTGTAAACTGTAGGTACTTTCCATGCAACGTCCGGATTCCAATTGTTTCAATTTCGAAACATTCGGGGACTTGAAATTGAAACGAAGAACGCGAACCCCTTTCTCGTAAAGTCCTCATAAGCCGAGTTGCATCGTCACTGTCCGGTAACTAACGGCTCTCGACGTCCAAGTTATTCCCAGCGTGTTGCCAGTCACCAATAAAAATTCAGATTGATGAAACAAGGCACTCTTGAAGTTGTTTGTTTTGATTATCCTCCACAATTCCACATCGTATAAATGTATGAATAATGTAAGGAATATTTCAGTACATTTTGATGGATTGGCTTTATGCAGCGTTACTGTTAAATCCGAAATGGTGGGACACCTGTTTTCCGGGTTTGAGGATTATTTGGGCAATTTGTCACAGTTTATGGCCGTGACAAAAATTGCGGGCATTAAGTGTTGCATAATTCGGGATTTATTGTTTGAAATACAGCTTTGAGTATACTGGAGGCTTCTAATTAGAACTTATTTTTATATTTTGCTCTTATACTCTTATTGCTCTTTGCTGTTTTAGGGGGAAATTACTTTCAATAAGACTAGAGCAACAACAATACATAAACTCAAATAAAATATATTGTTCTGACGTAAATAAATCGCTCCAACAATTGTACAAATTATGCTTAGTGTCTCTTCATCCCAATTATACCTATAATATGTTACAGAATACAGGATAAAACCCTCACAGACAGGATGTCCTTTATGTGTGAATAGTTGGGTGTTCCCTAAGACGTATACGAGTATATTATTTTGTTCGTACCCTTAACATTTTGTTAGTATCAATTGACTCTGGTCTCGTAATTGGTGAGACAAGCTAAGCTCTAAATAGGCTTTCGCAAAAATTACTTTTATGACCATAAGCACCTTAATAGTGATTGCTTAAATAGTGCTACGTCTGTAGACCAAAACTTGATAAAGTATATATATTTAAGGGAGAAATCATCAAATGTTTTCTCCCGCTTTGGGTGGAGTGAGAGACTTTTACTAACTAAAACACACAATGTTCCTTCAGTTGCCCTTTACGTGGGTCACGGTAAGTCTTTCGAACGATCCACAGCACTGATAGATATCAGCCTATTGGCTATTATTTAATAATCCAAGTAATCCGAAATAATTTATATCTTTCGTGATCAACTCAAGTATCGACTTTAGGTACCTTGTACTTATTCTGTGCTTTAGGGTAGTTGATTTTTAACCGACTTCAATATGTACGAGTATGTTTACCGATTTCTCGGTCAATTGTGGACCGATTTTGAAATATTTTTTTTTATTCAAAACTTATGCTTCCGAGTTGGTCCCATAGAAATATTGTTATGATCTGATATTGAACTTCCAAGATATGGAACGGAACTCCTCATAGGATCACCGCAGAACTGGCGTAACAAGTAAAATTGCTTTACTTATAGTTGTAGTCGATGACTGACTGAAAGAAGAGGGGGAGGGAATAATTATATCGAACTGATCTGATGATGAAGCTGGAAGGTAAGCACACTTGTACACTATTTAAGTTTAGCTGAAGGGTACTTTTTAGTACCTAGTGTTTAATTTCGGAAAACAGTGTTAAATAACTAAGAGACAAAACTGTTACAGAAACGCAGACTTCCAAAATTAAAATTATTTTGCACTGTTTTGTTTTTACATTGAATTCACTTTTTTTATAATATTCTTTTTTCTAACTGACTATTTGCATTAAAAAGATCCTGAAAAAATATGGGTTAGAATTTAAACTTTGTGTTGTATGATAGATAGTTTGTAGTTCCAAAACATGATAATCATTTTGAGATCTGAATTCAAATAAATTCAATTATAAGACCTAGTTACACAATATAATAATAATATATTTTTTTCCCCTTTATTATTAAGAACAAATTTCTTAATAATGGATTACAATCTAGCCTAAAAGACTAATAAGTAATTAAATTCTGATTTAATATTATACGTTATAGGTTTTGTTAAAACTAAGAATTGCGTCCATTAGTACTTTTATAGTAGTCCATAGCACTTTCTTAAAGTCTGATATTGATAAAAACACTTTGTTCATGTGTTATATGCATAGCACAGTATTGATCACTAATACACACTAACTTTAAACACTACACTAGCTCAAAAGGTTTAGTTCTCTTTAGTCTAGGCACTAGGTCCGTGTTGTCTAACAGCTGGATTGCCTCAACATTCACGTGGCGGTGAAGCCTGTGTTCGTGGGCTTCAATCAGCAAATGATGGTGGTGACGAGTTCCATTTTAAGGTCACGGTAGAGGTCGTCATTTCTGATGTACCAGGGTGCTTTTACAGCATCCCTGAGTACTTTATTTTGGAATTGTTGTATTATTTTGATGTTGCTCCGTTTAGTACAGCCCCAGAGTTGGATACCATACGTCCAAATTGGCATCAGAATATGCTTGTAAAGGATTATCTTAAATAATAATAATAACCATTTTATTTTCAAGCAACGGAGGCCCATAGATAAAATACATATGATAATCTTGAACAATAAACTAATACATATTATCAAATAACTTATATAATTATACATGTAATGTAATAGGCGTGGTGTCGCATAACCGTCCTCGGAAACGTCAATTTTATTATACCTTTCGGCCAGAAGTCCTCTTAATATAAACCCTCGTGTGAAATTCGATGTTAGTCTATGTTGTATTGTATTGTATCTAGTATATACGCTCCAGTTATTTATACATTGCTTTATTATTTACTGTTGGTACTTCAGATGTCTCGGCTTTTGATCGCCCGCTTTGTATCGGACAATCTTGTCCTTACTCCACCCAACGGAATATGTAATGAAACCACAAAAGTCATATTGAAGGTTGAACCAACGTCTGGTGTCTTTTAGAAAGGAATAGTGTCGAGATAAGTTTATTTTGTCGTTGCTCGCTATTTTTTGCATGCAACACTGGACTGAAAAGCGTGGCATTTTAGTTAAAGTGTAAAACGTTTCTGTTTTTCTTTTTAGACTTTTTGTTTTGAAAATTGGTACGTCTAGACTTTTTTTTTGTGGCTTCGCTCCCGTGGTATCGCAAAAACAGTGCAATTTTCTAGGAAAGAATGTAGGTTAGTTTTAGCTTTCTAATAGTGAAAAAAGGCCAGTGAAATAATTTTCGTAACTATAATAGTATATTACATATTATAATAGTATAGTAATAGTATAATACTTCCAGAAACCTATTACAAACATAAGTCTTCTTTTTTGTAATATTAAAGATTAGTTTTAGATAATTAGATCTGAAGCAGCATCTTCATGAGCAGTGGTGACCGAGTGGTAAAGGCCCCGACTTACGAGTTGAGGTCGCGGGTTCAAACCCATCCAGGTGTATTACTTTGTGTAATTTATTTAATCTCCACTGCTCTCAAAACGGTGATGGAAAACATCGTGAGGAAACCGGCATGTCCTAAAACCAAAAATTCGAAGACATGTGACATTCACCAACCCGCATTGGGCCCGCGTGGTTGATTATGGCCCATTCCCTCTGCTAGAGGCCTGAGTCCCAGTAGTGGGAACATTAAAAAAAGCTGATTATGCTTATCCTAATTAGATCTTCACTGTGACCGAAAGGTTCTAGATGGCGACCGCATACCGGAAGACACAGCATTGGAACTGGAAGGCCTCCCACAAGGTGGACCGATGACCGGGTAAGGGGGATCGTGAGAATCCGAAGGATGGAAGACGCACAAGAACGTTCGTTGTAACACTTGGGGGAGGCCTATGTCCAACAGTGAACGTCTTTCGCCTAAAATATGATGATTATAAGATCTTCTCTGACCGCCGATTAACACTTAACATATTATATTATAATGTTCTCATTGCTGGGATTCAGGCTTTCTCCTTAGGAGAAGGGGCTTGGGCCGTAATCCACCACGCGGGTCCAGTGTCCGTAGTTAAGTCTGATAATGCTACGCTATAATTATTATTTTTCCGGTTCTCTGCCCAAGCGGGGCACACCTCTACCGTGTGCTCCACCGTGTCCTCCGGGCGGTCCACAAAGTGGTGACACCCGGGCGACGCTTCCGCACGTATCCGGTGCAGGAACTTCCCGAACTTACCGTGTTCGGTGAGAACCTGTGTCATGCAGAAGGTGAGGAAGCCGTGAGGTCTTTCCAGCCACGCCTCAAAGATGGGACTTATAGATACCGGCACCAATCTTGAGCGCTCGGCGAAAGAGCAAGGATCGCTTTGTGCATTGTACACATCGGCGAGCCAATCACTGTACAAGGATTGCACTCCCCGCCCCCGCGTCTCACTTCATACCATTAAAGAAACCCGATATTTAACTTCTGCGTGGATCTTGAGCGCTGACTTACACTTAAGTCAGCGCTCAAGATCCGTGCCAGTATCTGTACCATAATTATGGCGTGCCCAGCACTGGGTCACGACAGTCGCTGTCGCCATTTCACCATGAGATCCCGCCGAAACTCTGTCCGCCATGCTGCGACTTGTCACGGCAGCGGAATTTCGGAAAGATATGTCCTAACGGGAAATAAATACCTTAGAGATAGAAAACCAATCACACCACAATCAAGGTGTTTACATGTTACGTCCTGCGGTAAAAATTTAAGTAAATCAACAGATTGTGCTGTATATCATGCACTGTAGATAAGTTGAAGCAATAAGGTAGCTGAAATACAAATTTTCTTGTTACCACAAGTTACAGCTCAGTACATAGGTATTTGAGTGAGCCAGCTATAGCTGACACCTGCACAGTACAGATAATCTGCAATCGTTAATGCTAGTCGAAAACTAATCAAATGTATGGGAATGACATCATCTCAACGTTAAGTCACAAACGAATAGAAAATTCGTGGCCAAGTTCACATCGTTCAAAATGATAGAATGAATTGTTATCGCTTCTACAATGTTCAATGCTACATCCTTTGTTATTGTAGAACGAAATTGTAGAACGAGCGCCCGACTCAGGCGCGTCAGCATGGCTACCAACTTATCATTTTCTACAATTGCTGACACCGAGGCGTTACCGATTGGAGAACAGCCCCCCTAGCCAAGTTACAATCGTATCGTTCGCGCCGAACGCCTCGAGTAGGCCACGCCTCCGATTCCTTTGTTCTGACGTCTTCTCAACGCTCAGTCACGTGGTCAGAACAAAAGAATCGGAGGCGTGACCTACTCGAGGCTTTCGGCGCGAGCGATACGATTGTAACATGGCTAGGGGGGCTGAATTCGACACGAAACGGTTGTAACTTAGCTAGGGGGGCAGCTAGTGCTACGGAGTGTTCGAAAGCCTAAACATGTTTCTCGCAAAAGCAACTGAAGGAACGCTGTAAGTTTTAGTCAGATAAAAGTCTGACACTCCTGCTCCTGAAGAAGGAAGAAGTTTCCTCCCACTTAAAAAATGGACCCTTTAATACCTACCTCTTTCTTATGAAATTGTTTTATAATGATGCCCATGCCCTTGGTTATTGACCACAGTTAAAATACGTGCTTATGAATTTATCAAGTAGGTATTTTAAACGTTAAAAGTATCTGCACAATTTTCGTAAGTTTAATATGCTGGATTAAATGAAAATGTATGAAATCATGACAATGGAGGATTACGTTAACTTCTAGGATTAAATATTGATGATTTTAATTACTTAATACACAATCGTAAGCTCCTCTTAACGTAGAAAACTCGTAGTTCTAGAACACAAAGGGCAACGGAAAAACACAGCCCCCTTAGCCAAGTTACAACCGTTTCGTTTCGATTGTCTTTTCGTCGATTGCCTCGAGTAGGCCACGCCTAGGACTCCTTTATACTGACGTCATCTCAACGCTCAGTCACGTGGTCAGAACAAAGGAATAGCAGGCGTGGCCGACTCGAGGCGATCAACAAAAAGAGAATCGAAACGAAACGGTTGTAACTTGGCTAGGGGGGCTGGTATGGTTTTAGTCAAAGTAGTACAATAGTAAAAGTCTGACATACTCTCTCGCTCCACCCTAGATCGAGAGAAATCATTGAATGATTTCTCAAATAAAAAAAAATCTTCTTGACGGAAATGTTCACAGTTTGGCGGGTGCCAACCCTTGCCGGGCAATTTAGATAAAATCTAGCAACCGTTAAGTAGGTAATGTGTTGCTTAAAGGTGGTTTACGCAGGTTTTTGCTTAGTAGCTTGTGGAAGCATAAAGTGGTTAGTCGCATTAAGACAATTTACGTGTACAAAAATGGCTGCAGTATTAAAGTAAAACGTTGTTACCAAATGTTTACTTATTGATTAGGATTTATCTAATTATAATGTTTATTAAATGGCTCGTTATTTATATGATAGTAGCATAGCTTAGTCGGCCTTATAATGTTCCCACTGCTGGGACTCAGGGCTCCTCTGTAGGAGAGGGAATGGGCCGTAATCCACTACGCGGGCCCAGTGCGGGTTGGTGAATGTCACAAATTTTTGGTTCTTAGACATGCCAGTTACCTCTTGATGTTTTCCTTCACCGTTTTAACAGCAGTGGTCATGAAATAAATTACACAAAGTAATGCGCCTGGCTGGGCTTGAACCCACGACCTAAGTAAGTTGGGGCCGTTACCGCTCGGCCACCATTGCTCTCAATATGATAATAAATTCATCAAATCAAAGAAAATTTTAGTTTTACACAAGGACAGTTTTCTAACCGTCGAAAAGTAGAATGACCCAACAGGTTAATTTGAAGGTGGTATGGTGTGACTAGTATTTAGAATTATCGCTTAGAATACTTATGACAATATTATAGTGACGGAGATTTATTTAATTTAATTAAATTCAAGGGATCTTCTTCCTGTTCGGATATGTTTTGGTTAACTGCGCATGCTATTTTTTCACATAAACCCGCCTTGATGAGATAGAAGAATTGTAGTAACAAATTTGGCCTCAATAGCTCCTCCTTCATTGATCGACCGGTCAATTCTGAGGTTGGCCGGTTAATTTAGATAACGTCCGTCAACGTAGCACATAAGCTAGTTACGAGGGTACACAGTTTGTTCGTGACAATGTGACCGGGAAAATTCGGGAATGTTATATTTTCAACCTTTTTTGTTGTCCTCAAAAAGGTTGGTTTATTTTGCGTAGAGGTATCAGGGAGTCAGCGGTCATAATGTAGGTAGGATAAAGCTCTTTTTTAAAACGGGTTCGGAGCGTATTGTACTAAATGTTTGTTTATATTTACGTGGTTCAATAAACAAAGAGATGCCTAAATTTTTTCAGCTGGATCATTTCTGTCCAGAGTGTAGCAATCTGACAGGTTAAATGAAAGAAATCCTTCTCCTATCTGCATGTAAATATATCCAATCAGAAAGTTTTGAAAAAATATCGCAATTAAAAGATATAACGGAAAAATAAAATACATAAATAGCTACAACGGTGATCCAGTAATTGGAAATTAATTCTATTCGAAAAATGTTCATGCTAAAAATATTTAAAAATGGATGGCGATTTTTCTAAATTCAAATTGTAGCTAAATTCAAATCTGACATAGTCAAGCTAAATCTGATTGTCAGGCACAAAGGGACTCGTCGAAACATGAATTGTTTCAAACAGTTTTACACGCTTCTGCATTTTTTTTAAATCAATAAACTAATGCGGAACTAGTTCAGCGAGCTATTGATATTGAACAAATACAAATTCAAATTTCGAACGAGGTGTTACTTTATGAACAATAAGTTCTCAAGATTCCTGCACCGGATTCGTGCGGAAGAAATGCCCAGCTGTCAAAGTTGTGTGGCCCGCCCGGTGGACACGTTGGAACATACGGTAGAGGTGTGCCCCGCCTAGGCAGAGCATCGCCGTGTCCTCGTGGGGGCGATCAGTGGCGCAATGACCTCTCCCACCGGGCCCTGGTACAGGCCATAGTCCGGAGCGAGGAGGAATGGCAGGCGGTCGCGGTTCTTTGAAGCAGTAATGCTAGCAAAGGAGGAACTTACACCCTAGCCACCGGGATTCCGATCCTGATTTCCAACCACCGTAGGCGTAGGCTTGCGGACGGCGAGCAATGGGTAGTTCGCCGTCCGACCGTCCGGTAACTGTCCCCGTCCCGACCGAGCCCAAGTAATCGACGGCGCGTACTGTTCCACACAGCCTTAAGGACATGTCAGCAAAACCGAAGGGGCTCAGCAGGGTCGAAGCCTACTGGGGCCATAGGTTGTGCGAAAGAGAACCCCGGGGCCATGGAACGAAGGCAAAGAAGGAACAAACGAGTGGGTTTTAGTCAGCAAAAGTCATTGTCATTGGATGATTGCCCACCTAAAAAAAAAAAAAAATAACGATAAGAGCAATGGAGTGCAGCATTTTGGGTAACAAAAGTGCCAACAGAATAAGAAACACCACGCTGCGCTGAGCACTGGGCAAGCGTTTAATGGAAGATGGACAAAGCCACCGAAGCCGATCTGGCAAGAGACGATCTAGACGCTTGCTGCATGAGATGGTTAGCCGTGGCTCGAGAAAAGAATACCTGGATTTTATTTATGTTGACTTTTAAGTGTTCAAATCACACACGAAGGTAAAGTCGATAATAGAGTTGATGATTGAAATTACCTTGAGTTATGAATTCAAGTCTATCTTAGATAATCATTGTCGATGAGTCAAAAAAACTAGTCAAGTGCCAGTTGGACTCGCACACGAAGGGTTTCGTACTACAATATTAAAATCGAGCAAAAAACGCGGGATGAGCTGACAAACTAACGCTTCTTGTATGGGAACTAAATCTCTACCTCTTACGGTTTACGGTAGACGGACAGACAGACAAACGGACGGACGGATAGATGAGGCTTAGTAATAGGGTCCCGTTGGCATTCCTAACTTGACTGTACATTTTTTTTTTCAATTATTACAATTTTTAACTTTTTTTTAAACTTTTGATTAATATTTGTTTTTTTTTACCTAATTTATTGTTTTTGTTTTAAAATAATTAGTTGTTTTTTTTGTGTTACCCCTTTACACCCGAAGAAAAAACTTTCAAGTATTAAAAAAAAAAGTTGGTTGAGGTGATTTCTAGAAGTTTAAGGAAACTAGGAAAAATGCAAAGAAAAATCCTGAAGTTACAGATTTCCTGAAAAGGTGCCCTCACGATCGTGACACTTAGGTATTACTTACAAGTCTCACGATAGTGAGTGTTATCTTTTTTTATTTTATTTTTCTTAAAAAAACAACGAATTAAGTACTAATCATTTTTTATTTATACAAATTACCTCTTTATTAATCAGTCTTTATCATTTAACAAAAAATAAACCTCCTTTTAACTATTTCTCTAACAAAAATCAATAAATTTCTCAAAATAAACAAAGTCAATCTCTGACAAACTTTAAATCACAGAATAATAATTATTTTACCCTCTAGGAACAAAATCGAGATCACAAGTCATTTAAAAATATAGCAAGAATAGCAAAAAATATAACAACGACTAGATATTATGGTTTGAGGTGATACAATTGGAAACAGTTTTGATTTCGAGAAAGACACAGATAAACACCACACTTGGAACATTTTATCTTTGATCGGCTATGGCATCTCTCCATCATGCAAGACCTTGGTGCCTTTATGTCATCAAACACAGCCAGGTGGTCATATCCATCATATCTTTTGCCCTGTGATGGCCGTATTGGTCTGTATTGTCTATTGACAGGAGGTGGCTCGTTTTCATTATCGTCTTCGCGGCGGTCTTGTTCTGGAAAATTTGTTAAAGCATCAGCAACACTGAAACGAAAATCCAACAGTGTTAGAATATCCTTTCTTGAGTAATCATTTGCCATGCAGTCATTTTTGTACAGTCGCCAAGAATTAACCAACGCCAAATCTAAAAAGTGGATGATGACTTTCAAAGACCATTTTCTTGTCTTGATGAAGGTACGATAATACTCCATTTGCTGGTCAAGAATGTCAACGCCGCCCATGTGTTGATTGTACTGTTGAATAATTTTAGGAGCTGGCACATCAATGTAACCTCTCTGTTTATCCCACCGTTTGACAGTAGTACCCGACGAAGTTCCTGTACAGTTAGATGGCATGATCACAGACTTATTGTCCTTCCATTTAACAATGACAGTCGAATCCCTGGTGTAATGCTGACTTTCGCCGCGAATCATAGCCGAATCTTGTTTGAATTTGCAAGCGGCTCGGTCTGGGATACGATTAAACATGATTGTACCAGTGCTGTGTATATTTCTCCGATTCATTTCTTCCACTAAAGGAACCGTAGTGAAAAAACGATCATGATACACACAACTTCCTGAAGGGACACCTCTGGTCAAATGGAGTACGACAGAAGGTCCCAAACCTAAAGATGTATCACCAAACATTGTATTAGCGCCTCTGTAAATCTCGAAATCAAGCATCAGACCTTCGCTAGTGGTAAGAACAAAATTTTTCAAGCCTACTGGTCGTGGTTTATTTTTGACAACTTGACGCAAACAACATCGGCCACTGAAAGGTATCATTTGCTCATCTATGGAATAATAAGACGGAACTCTTTCCAGTTTGTTGCAAGTATCCTGAACCCGTTTGATTATCGGTTGTAACTTCCAAAGTGGATTGTTAGTCTCGGTTTCTGTTGGCTGATCGTGATCAACTACATGAAGAGCATTGCGTAAAGTAATAAATCGGTCGCGCACTATTTTATCGGCAATAAGTCCAATCTTCATATTAGCTCGCCAGTACATCGGCATTCGTGGGTATGGAAGGCAACCCATGATAATATGAACACCAAACACTTTAGCTATTTCAGCTTTTGTGGTTTTGAGTTCTCGGCCCGTCTTACGCAAGTAATATAAATTCGTACATCGCGCAGTCTCCTCGTAGAAGTTTTCATCGAAATAATCATGAAAGTATTCTGATGGTGTTCGTACTGGGTTTTTTGGTAAAGTTGTATAGTCATGTGGCTTATCGATAAAAGGAATAGTCTTCCAGGTTTCTCTATGACCATGTTGCTGTAAATTTCGCCGAGTCGTGGTGGGACGAGAACGTCCTCTGCGTGATAGCCTTCGCTGCGAAGTAGTACCACGGGAACGCTCTCTGCTTCTAACTTGCTGCAAAATGGTATAGTGAGGGCGTCCCCTATTTGGGGACGTTACCTGATTTAGAGGTTCGGGTTCTATTTCATCGCCTGAACCTTCAAAAACGTCGTCCTCACCTACAAGATCAGCGAGAACACGCGGCTCCACTTCAAAGTCTTCTACGTCGTGGAATTCTTCAATATCTGACTCGGTTCCATCGCCAAGAAGTTGCAATATACGGTCGTCAGATATAGGAAGCACTAAAATAAAAAAACAATAAACTGATTAGCCATATTACCATTTTTTTTTTTTTAAATAAATAAAAGAATACGTTGAAATCAATTTTTAGGGTTACACCCGAGGGACCACGATCGTGCTACTTGAAGTTTAGTTGAACTTTGTATGTAACTTACAAAACAAAATAGCAAAAATAGATCGTAATTCATTGGATTAATGTTTAATTAGTAAAATAAAACAGAAATAATACTCAAAATATGACAATAAACAATAAAACACAATACTTACACGTGCCGCCGGTTGGATCAAAAAACGCAGCCATCTTGTACCTCCAACTGAGACAAACTAAAAATTTATTCCGCGACTCCGGCGTCATTCCGCGTGAGTACACATCTCTCACGATCGATCGTCGTCGGTTGCGTTCGCAAAAACGAATCTCCGCGGCCCTCAGATTTTTTTAAAGATACCCGCACTATCGTATACCGTCGGGTGTAAAGGGAGGACTTTATCATGTACTTTTCAGTTCATGTACCTTCAGGTACAGAACCGTATAACTATGGAATTTATATTCGCTAGCGAAATGTCGCAAACAATGTGTGATCAATACCAAACACTTTGGCGTTATGACATATTGTCACAATTATTATACACGCTATCGTCGACTGAATGATACTTTGTGTAAAGGAGTGTTTCCCAAGCCATGGTCCACAAGAGCTAAAGTTTGCTACAATGTAACACGCTCGTAAAGTGTATTTTAGTATGCATTTTCTAGATACAGCAAGGCTGAAGTTTTTAAAACTCTGCAGGGAAATTAAAAAAGATTATCGCAAAACTTGAAGGCGTTGCAGACTCTTGAAAGTAGTTCAGGGAATTTTATAAGAAGTTGAAATATAGTTTTTATAAAAGTCTCAAAAATATTAGTGCAATTAAAAAGGCCAAAAGCATAAGTAAGCAATTTAAGTAAGAAAGTTGTTAGGTACACGGTTACCTAAGCTAGCTGCTTTTGGGTTCGTTTTAGTGTTCCGTAGGTGTCTCAGAAGACAGAAACAGAACCGGAGCTTAGGTATAGGATTGGTTTGTTGTCCTTCTCTCAGTCTGTCCGTCCATATGTCAAGACCATTTTTCTCAGAAACGCGTGGAGGTATTTTTTTTAGGTGGGAAATCATCTAATGACATCTCCCGCCCTTGGAGCGAGAGGGTGTCAGACTTTTACTGACTAAACCCCACTCCTGTTCGTTCCAGGGTCCCGGGGTTCTCTTTCGCATCACCTATGGCCCCAGTAGGCTTCGACCCTGCTGGGCCCCTACGGTTTGCTGACATCTCCTTGAGACATGTTTGGAACACTACACGCCGTCGACGACTTGGGTTCGGTCCGGACGGTTACCGGAGTGTCGGACGGCGAGCATTGTTCGCCATCCGCAAGCCCGCGCCTACGGTGGCTGGAAATCGGGATCAGAATCCCGGCGGCTGGGGCGTGAGGGGTGTTCCTGAAGCTGAAATTAATATCAAATACTGAAGTTTGCTTCTAAAGAGGAGCAGTGAAAAATCAACTGATCCATTTATGTCGCATATTTTGACAGTCGCAAGGGAATCAGAACTTATAGAATAAGTACCCTATAGATACCCCGTTGACCTATAATTCTGAAATCTGTTTAGCAACTCCACCAGTAACACCAATACATTACGTTGTTTCGGCATTCCACAATTATGGCGGTAAGTCCCCTCTTTGAGGAGTAGCTGGAAAGACAACACGGCATCCTCACCTTCCGCATGACGTAGGATCTAACCGGACATGGTAAGTTCGGAAGGTTCCTGCACCGGATTCGTGCGGAAGAAACGCCCGGGTGTCACCATTGTGTGGACCGCCCGGAGAACACGGTGGAACATAAGGTAGAAGTGTGCCCCGCTTGGGCAGAGCACCGTCGTGTCCTCATGCGAGCGATCGGCGGCAACGATTTCTTGCACCGGGCCTTGGTACAGGCCATGGTCCGGAGCGAGGAGGAGTGGCAGGCAGTCGCTTCTTTCTGAGAAGCAGTAATGTTAGCAAAGGAACGGCCCTCACGCCCCAGTCGGGATCCCGATCCCGATTTCCAGCCACCGTAGGCGCAGGCTTGCGAACGGCGAGCAATGGGTAGCACGCCGTCCGGTCGTCCGGTAACTGTCTGGACCGAACCCAAGTCGTCGACGGCTCGTAGTGTTCCACGCGCGCCTCAAGGAGATGTCAGCAAATCGTAGGGACCCAGCAGGGTTGAAGCCTACTGGGGCCATGGGTTAAGTGAAAATGAACCCTGGGGCCCCGGAACGCAAGGCAAAGAAGGAACAAAAGAGTGGGTTTTAGTCAGTAAAAGTCTGATACGCCCTCCCGCCCCGCCCAAGGGCGGGAAATGTCATTGGATGATTTCCCACCTACTCGGTCAGAGATAAAGCATTGCCATACAAGTGGCAATGCCGCCAGTCTTTTGGGCACACTTCCAGTCGACAGCGATGCGGAGGAGTTTTATGACGCCATATTTTATATTTAGCTAGGTGTTAGTCTTTAGTGTACGAGTACCTACATATAGTTTTAATTAGTTAAGAGTTTTTATTTTTCTTGTTTTAGTACTTTATTTATCAAATAAAAGAATTGAAATTAAAAACTCTGCGAGCACATGTTAGCACTCGTATTTTACTTTAAATAAAAAATGCACGGTTTCCGTTCAACCAATACATATTAAGTTACGTCACACATTCCCCCCTTCCTCGTTCGTATAACAAATCGTATTCCAATTTTGCAGCCAGCATATCCAATGACGTCACTTGATATTCTGCAAACATGGCGGACTGATTTTGATCGTGTAGTAGTAGATAAAGATTTATTTTTATTTAGCCGCTGCAGCCCACACTATAGTGACTTTAGAAGAAAAAAAGCGCACTTATTCAAAATTCGAATTTCGAAATCAAAGTAACGGCCCCGACTTACGAATTGTTGGTCGCGGGTTCAAACCCAGCCAGGCGCATTACTTTGTGTAATTTATTTCATCACCACTGCTCTCAAAACGGTGAAGGAAAACATCGTGAGGAAACCGGCATGTCCTAGAACCAAAAATTCGAAGACATGTGACCTCCACCAACCCGCACTGGGCCCGCGTGGTGGATTACGGCCCATTCCCTCTCCTAGTGAGGAGGCCTGAGTCCCAGCAGTGGGAACATTAAAAGGCTGAATATGTATATGTATGTATGTATGCTCTATGATTCTATTTTTGCTCACATTATTTTTTATTTCTCTCACTGTCGGAAACTTATTCCATGATTAGTTAATTCTACTATTTTTATGTTGGTTATGCCTACTGTCCACGGACGCGTAGCTTGATAGACGCGTATTCGTCATTATAAACATGATGTACTATGCGTTCCAAATAAGAATAGGATCGATTGCCATGTTGTGACGTCACGTCATACTGTCAAATCGAACAATTAATAGGGTGAGCAAATCAAGAAATTTTTTAAATTTTATTTATTTACAAACTGTAACCGAAAAAAGTTTAATCAGAATCCAGATCTTAAATTTTGCTCATCTCTGAGTTCTTCAATTTTGCCCAATTTCTTGCGATTTGACAGTGTAACGTGACGTGTATGCCTGCTCACAGCTTACAAATAAAACTATGAAACTCTGTCGATGAAGCGGCAGCGTCGTGCCGTCCTGTCATTGTTGGTTCATCGACACAGTTGCATAGTTTTGTGTGTAAGCTTCACGCAGGCGTACAGTCGTACACCAAGCGTATAATGTTAAATACGCGTCTATGAAGCTACGCGTCCGTGGACAGTAGGCCTAACTTTGTTTTATACTATGAAATAATAATATAGTGGACTAGTTGCTGCCATCGGCTTCGACCGCGTGAAATTGGCAAATTGACAAATTGTCAGAGACAGGACATGGTCTACTCGTGTGCCAAATTTTATCTGAACCCGTTCTGCCATTCAGGCGTGAAGAAGTAACACAATCACAAAATTACGCTTTTATAATATCAGTGTGCAACTTAGCTGCTTCTTATTTTTATATTGACACTAAATCAAGAAGTGAAAACCTGGTCCAGATAAACTTAAATAAACTACTAAAACAATCCTTAAAACTATTTCTCAAGGCGTCAAATATAAAATGTAGAACAGTTCAAACCGTTGTTCCTGCTCTAATTTAGTTTGTATAACTTATAACTTTGTCGTCGTCGGCACAAACTTTTGTGCTCGGATTCCCCGTGTTAGTGTTGCCAGTTTAATATGAGATCGTTAGACCTATTTTGGGCGGTAAAATGGTATCACTAATTTGACAGATGTTTTGGCACATTCAAAATGAACGTCAGAGTGTCAGTGTTCCCCGCCGCGTACAGGATTTATTAGCAAATAAGAATTATTTTAGTATGTTGTTTAAATATATTTGTAGTACGGTAGAAAAAATTTAATTAATTTCTTAATCATATAAATGTATGTAATCAAATTAGTTGTAATTGTAAGCAATGACATCACTTAGATTTATACCAACCCAACCTGAAAGAATGTAAAGATTTTGTGATTGTATAATTTACTTATTTTAAAAAATATATTCAATTCCCTTCATTGTATTGTACCCATCTATGTATTCGACTGAAAGACTTGTATCTATGGTCATGAATAAAAATTATTAAAAAAAAAAGATGTTTTGGCGGGATTTTTTCGAGTGAAGTTCATTGGCTGTTTAATTATTGGCAATTTTAATCCTAGTGGATATTATGATGTTAAGTTGATCCAATTTGGCATCATAAGGGTCTACAAACTGGATAATATGTGGAATTATTGAAACAGGCGTGATATCGCTAAAATGGAGCAGATAATTTTATTGTAGTATTTGTTACTTCAGCGAAGCTTGCCGAGAGGACTAACTCAATACATTTTGGTGCCAAAAAGCGTTAGAATGAAAACTAAGTAACTGTATTCTATATAAAAAACTAAACACTTTCTAACCTTGACACTTCCTAAATGTTAAAAACCAACCCGCACAGATCGAAAAGAAAAATAAAATAACATTATTTTTCTTTTGTGTGGAAAATTGGGAATGCTTTCGTCTTGTAAGCGTGACGTGTAAACTTACATACTTACAAGACACACAGACCCGGAATAACTATCGGTGGGCAATACAAATATTTGTTCCGAGAATCGACCCCGCGATCCGCAGCGCAACAGTCAGTCGCTCAACCACTTCGAACTTTATTTATTTATTTATTAAAAATTTATGAAGAAACACTGTACAAAGGCGGACTTAATGCCTTAGGCATTTTCTACCAGTCGACCTTAGGTGCAGAATTATGGCGGTAAGTCCCTTCTTTGAGGCGTGGTTGGAAAGACCTCACGGCGTCCTCACCTTCCGCATGACGCAGGTTCTCACCGAACACGGGAAGTTCGGGAAGTTCCTGCACCGGATTCGTGCGGAAGCGACGCCCGGGTGTCGCCACTGTGTGGACCGCCCGGAGGACACGGTGGAGCACACGGTGGAGGTGTGCCCCGCTTGGGAAGAGCTACGCCGTGTCCTCGCGGCGGCGATCTCTCGCGCCGGGCCTTGGTACAGGCCATGGTCCGGAGCGAGGAGGAGTGGCAGGCGGTCGCCTCCTTCTGCGAAGCAGTAATGCTGGCAAAGGAGGCGGCCGATCGCGTGAGGCAACGGCAACGGTCCTCACGCCCATGCCGCCGCCGGGATTCAGATCCTGATTTCCGGCCACCGTAGGCGCGGGCTTGCGGACGGCGGGCAATGGGTGGCCCGCCGTCCGACCGTCCGGTAACTATCCGGACCGAGCCCAAGTCGTCGACGGCGCGTATTGTTCCGCGCGCGCCTCAGGGATATGTCAGCAAATCGTAGGGGCCCAGCAGGGTCGAAGCCTACTGGGGCCATGGGTAGAGTGAAAACGAAACCGTGGCCCTGGGACGAAGGCAACGAAGGAACAGGAGTGGGTTTTTAGTCAGTAAAAGTCTGACACTATCTCTCGCTCCGCCCAAGGGCGGGATTTGTCATAAGATGATTTTCCCACCTATAAAAAAAAAAAAGGTGCAGAAATATAACATGGTAGGTGCAACATAATGGTAAATTACATTAGAAATACAATAATAAATATATACTTAGATACATACATACAAATACACTTTGAAACAGGTATCAGACACCATGGCATGTATTAGGATAGTGGATGCATTTTGATCTTTATGCGGCAAAACCGCTGTCAAATACCCAGTAAAAGGCAGAATCTAAGTTATAAAGTTACTCTCATTATCCTCGACGCTAATTCAGGCCATCAGGCTGTCAGACAAACTGATTTGCCACAATTATGTTTAAATCGCGGTCATTAGAGGTAATGCTAGTCGAGTTGGTTTTAATCGCGTCTACTTATGAGACAGAAGGAATGCTCCTATCTTTCGAATACTAACTGAATACTAAGTAGGGTAACCAGTTACTGTGGGTGGATAACCTGCGACGCAATATTGCAATATGGCGAAGACCTCAAAGAGCCTTCAGGGTGATAAGAGGATTCTGTACGGTCTCCTTTGAGGATGGGAAAGCGCGTGGGATGCCATAGCGTGGGAGGAAGTGATAATCACAAAGGAGGCGGCGGTACAACCTCCCTCCCTATCCGTTGCAGTGACTCGGGAACGATCTCGGTTGCCATAGAAAGTGACCTGCAGGTAACAGTCTTGGGAAGTTTGTTACCTGAACAGTCAAATGTCTGAGACGGCGGTGATGCACTGTTTTCTGCTCCTCTTTAGTACGGGGTCCCCATGCATTTATGCGGACTGTGGGAATACCTTGCCGGGGCAGCGCTGCAGCGTGATCAAATGCGCAAGCAGTATGGTATTAGTCAGTAAGAGTATGAAAAACCCCCTCCACCTGCCCCAGGGGGGCGGACATTCATGTGGACTTCCACATGATAAATAAGGGTAGTAGTTATAGTGAATTTGCAGAGAGGTTCCAAGTTCAGACACATATGTCCTGAAGGGTTGCAGCTGAGTATGCGGACGAAGTGTTATTGGGTTTTTCCATCTCAAGAAGCCTAGGGTCAACCGTGGTTAGTCGTGGGGTAAATACAGACAGGCACTGTACTTTGCGTAATTTATTTCATTGCCACTACTGTAAAAACTGTGAAGGAAAATATCGTGATGAATCTGTTATATCCCAGAATCAAAAGCTCAAAAATACGTGACATTAATCAATCCGCTTTAAGCCGCGTAGTGGCTCACTCACTCTAATATGGAGCAGGCCTGTATTCCAGCAGTAGGAAAGTTTTCGCTTCGATCATTGACTCGACACAGGTTCTAATTCAATTTTGAGTACAAATCTTTTTGGAACAATTCCTTATATTATGGAATACGTGTCCTGTTTTTTCAAATAACATTTGGTAACTGTAACTATATTGCTTCGTTTTAGGGCACTTCACTCTCGAACTAAAATTAGATTCTATTTTTGGTTGAGACTTTTTGGGAGATATCCTGACTGGGAATAAATAGTCGAAGGCTTTGTCTTTTGTAACAGGCCGTTAAAAATATTTCCTAGGTATTATCTAATAACTTCATTTTCTATTCTATATCTAGTGAAATAAACCATTTTGACATCAGAAATTAGAAATCAGAAACGTTAATTTTAAATAGACCAATTACAGGCACTTTTGAATTGTCAAAATGTCGGTCAGTCAAAAAAAAAAAAAACAAGTGAAGTTAAATTGCACGTTCCAAAGCGTAGATCTCTATGGAGAAGAACGTGTAATAAACTCCATGGACACTCTTTTTAATCATATTATGAGTTACATAAATCTTGGTTACATATTTCTTGTCGCTTCTAATATGTGAACACAATGTAGATAAGTAATAATAATTAAAAAAAAACTAATTAAAAAATATAAATTGAATTAAGCCACTGGCAGCTAAGAGATGACCAGTCTCAACTGACGGCAGCCGTTCACGAGCATCCCTTAAACAGTTCAGTATAGGTCGTAAAATGGATCACTTTAAGAGCTCTAATCGTGGTAGCACTGCTAATCGTGATCATTATATCTGTATCATAGTTTTTAGGGTTCCGTACCCGAAGAATGCCAGTCGGACCCTATTAGTAAGCTTCCGCTGGTCGTCCTTACGTCCGTCTGCCTGTCTGTCCGTCCGTCTGTCAGCGGTCTGTATCTCATTAGCCGTTAGAGGTAGAGAGTTGAAATTTTCACAGAATATGGATTTTTAATGCTACTACAACAAAAAATAATAAAGTTAAAAATTAAAGAGGGTTCCCATAGAAGAAACGTTAACTGGTCGGCGTTTTTGTTTTTTGCCCGATTATAATATTGTTGGGCACTTTTTTCTATTTGCTCCTAAATCGCACAAAAACACACAGTATATAGAAATTCGTCTTAACTACACGTAGGTACCTACACTGAGTCTTGGATCAATGAACTGCGTGGGAACATAGCACGTCGTGTCTGTTATACTAAACACAGGAATGTTATTCTTTTCTTATCGTTGAATAAAGATTTTCTTTTTTTAAATAACTTTGTACAAAGAAAGTGTCACTATCACCCTACAGCATGAGCTATTCTCATGGTACAAAGGAACTCCAGTAAGTAATTTTTAGCGTTTTCCTATAGGTACATATCACACTAATATTAAAAAGATGAAAATTAGTGTGTGTGTGTGTGTGTGTGTATGAAAGGATTTCGATTAAATAAAGCTTTGAATGCACTGGTACTCCATGTCCTGGGCACATTGGATCCTTTGTATCCCGGAATTAACTTAAAGGTCCCTTGGGACAATTTCCTACTTCCACGCGGGCATAGCCGCTCGTGTGTTATTTACTTTTTGCTAGCGTCTGTGTTTACCACAATCCGTCCGCTTTTAAAATAAGGCCCCTCGCCAACGGCGACTTTTTGTAGCGATGCAGTAGCGATGCTGTCGCGCGTTTGCTTCGATACAGTCGCGATGCGGTCGCTAGCTGTTTGCCCCAGCCCACACCATGATTCTCAGTCGCGATGCAAACGCGATACTATCGCTATGCAAACGCGATTCAGTAACGGCACAGAAATGAAATTTTTGTGGAATGTTTCACTTACGCACCACCCTCCCTCCGTTCTCTCCCCGATGTCATCCAACATGGTTGCACGTTTGCATTAATACAGTCACGATGCTGTAGCGCGTTAGTAGCGCATTGACATCGCTTCTGTGGCGCGTAACAAATGCGACTAACGGGCGTTAGTAGAAACGGCATAGCTACTAACACGCGTAGAGTTTTACATTATCGCTACAAAAAGTCGCCATGGGTGAGGGCCTGAGGGCCTGTGCATACTACATTTTTTAAACGCGCCGTTGACGCGCGTTTTAGAAACATTTTTTGACGGCGCGCTTTTATCCTATTAAAGGTCTACAGGCTGCGTCTGACTCACGTGCTTATCGTGTCTGTATCGCTACAAACGTGCGTCAACGGCGCGTTTAAAAAACGTGGTGTGCACACGCCCTAAGATCGAACAAGCATCTCCTGAGTCACCCATTCCATAGCAGGCTATCGTAGACCCATTCATTGCGTCCCATTAGGTGAGATTAAGGTCATTGAGAAATAAGAAAATCAAAGAGAATACTTGGGTTAAATATAGCCTTGCTTTAAGTGTCCCAAAAAAAAAATGATTAACCTAATCTAAGAGCATTGATCTTGTTAAATGTAAATTGAATTTATCGCTTTTTTTACGCCAGCTCACAATTTGGCTGTTCTTTCTTTTTTTTTGGAACTGTAATTCGCTACTGTTAGTGGGAAACATTGTTCTTTTTTTAAAACGAGTGTATTTAAGATAATTTAATAAAGTAAAACAACATACTTCTATTCATTCCAACAGATTTACTAAAGCGAAAGTTTGTGTGTAGTTATGTGTATGTGTATAATATGTTTGTAACACCGTGATGGTGTTACAAACATATAATGCTCGAACGACTAAACATATTTCAGGATGAATTTTCACGTGGTTAGATGTCCTAGTACAATGCATAGGATATCTTTTATAATGAAGTATCATAAATCCAGATATCAGTTGCGATATTTTTTGTCTCAGGAATATGTTTCCCTGGGATAGTTTTCTACTTTTACGGAGGAGAATTCACTGGTTGTAGCTAGTGTGTATTTGTGAACTTTGTCGTTCACTGTACCAAGTAATACACTACCAAGATTCGCAGATCGATGCAAGTTCTACGATGTGTCCAATCTCAGGTAATGTCATGCAAGTTTGTATCCAATTTCATAGCGCATGACAAGGATATGATACTCATATGTGGAACGTCGCGGCGTAATCCGGTTTAGTAGGTTGGTACATCTTACTTTTACCAAGATTAAAATGTTATAAAAATTGAAATAATAAAATGTTTTTTAGGCTTGTTACTTTTTCACTTCAACACGAGTATGTAGATATTTGATTTCTTTGATTTTGTAAATAAAGTAACGCAGCATCCGGCGTCGCGATTTAACGCGAATAATAATATTTAATAATATATCACAACTTTCACACAACGTGATCTAGTCCCAAACTAAGCAGAGCTTGTGCTATAAGTACTAGACAACTGATAAACATAATTATATATTTCTAAGTACATACTTGTTATAGATAAATTACATTCAGACAGATCAAATGATCGTGCTCATAAAACAAACATTTGTCTTGGGTGGGAATCGAACCCACGACCTCCAGCATAGCAGTCAGGGCCATAAACCATTAGACCAACAGGCCCAGATAAAATTAATGCGGTTAATGCGGAGTCCACTTCGCTTCGCTCGTCACCGCATCGCACCTACGTACAGTTGGTCACGTAGGCCACCGCAATAGAGTATCAATTGTTTGTTTCTTTCGCACCGCATCGCTTCGCGTTTGCACTCTTGTTGAATCGCTTACGTAGGAAACCGTGTTAGTATGCAGGTGCTGTGGAAAATTAGGTTTTCTGAAATATACAAGATACCGCACCGCAAGAGTTCGCGCGTAAATATCAAAACATCAATCGCGTCCACTTCGCTTCCATCGTTGCACCCAAGTGTGATTGGTCACGTATGTTGGTCAATTGTTGGTTCCATTCGCGCCGCATCGCTTCGCGTTCGCGTTTCCCTACGTAGGACACCGCGTTAGTAGGCAGGTACCGTGGAAAATTTAAGTTTTCTCATGTATACAGTTCTCGTATATTTGCATAGCGATAGCGGTCATTGAACCACCTTTTAGGTTTGACATTCTATTTTTAAAATCGGAATAGACATAGGATTCCAATACATATCGTGATCCCATTTTCTTAATAACGGAAAACGATATGTACTTTATTGTTCGGGTCCCTACTAAGAAATTTAATATTAGAGAAAATGAAACAGTTCTTTATAGAACATTTTAGAAAAAAATTAGTTCTCCCATACCTACTAATTTTGATTAGCTAATAATGACTCCTAAAAGTCCTGTTCTTTTTTCGAAATTAAATGTCTTCTTTAAAAACAGTTGTTTTTGTTTTCTTAGGCAGAAGCAGTATCTTAAATATGACAACCCATAGCAGTTACACCCTCTAGAAGCTCGGTGAAATGGCAAAACGATAATGGCGTTTATCTTGGGCTCAACAAAGCCTCCTAGATACTATAATCGAACCCAATAAATAAATAGTACCCATTTATAAAAAAAACCGGCCAAGTGCGAGTCGGATACTGCACGAAGGGTTCCGTACTATTATCATACAACATTGACACCATATTATAACCTTTTTTTTTTGGTTTTTGTTTGTTATAGCGGCAACAGAAATACATCATCTGTGAAAATTTCAACTGTCTAGCTTGGGCATAATTGGGCACGCCACAATTATGGCGGTAAGTCCCCTCTTTGAGGCGTGGTTGGAAAGACCTCACGGCGTCCTCACCTTCCGCATGACGCAGGTTCTCACCGAACACGGTAAGTTCGGGAAGTTCCTGCACCGGATTCGTGCGGAAGCGACGCCACGGGTGCGAGGGGTGCGAGGCCACGGGCGAGGGCCCACTTCGCCCACTTATAGCTACGCTCTAGCCTTGAAGACACCTAAATTATAATCGGATGGGAACAACGTAGCAGTCAGCAATTGTTCCAGTCTTTCGATGTACGCGGTATAAACAATGAGGCGAAACGTTTAGTCTGGACCGATGACATCGATGACAAAAACAGATCTTTCCAATCCAGATCAATAGTCCAGATTAGATGATCTACTAATCTTCCGATAGTCCTCTTGTCTTGTCGACGGAATTTGTGAGTAGGGTCAGCAAACGAAATGGAGATGGATTACCTTAATCCTATGATGAAGCAACCCTATATTGCCGACCAAAGAAAAACGGACGGTTCCGCTCTTTTTGGTAAAATTGAGTTAGGTATCCACGTATCCGGAATTAGCAAAACAAGGTGAAAATACTATGCAACTAATACTACTAGTTACCAGTTAGTTAGTTAGTTACTAGTTAGTTTCTAAGTTTTTGTTACTATTTTGGTGTACAATAAAGTTTTATTCTATTCTATTCTATTCAACTCTCCGTGTTTGAGTTAGACTAGTGAAAAGTCTATAATAAATAATAATAATACATATCATTTATTTCTTTCAAAAAGGTACATTGTAACAAGTTTATTTTATAAATTTTGCCTTAAGGTTAAAAACCTTTGTGAGAGCTGGAGTTTGAACTAGGTTCGAGACCTGTATGACAGATCTCCAGGCTCACACCCATTTAAACATATTCGCATTTTGCGGTACATAAACATGAATCACATAAACTATATCATAGTATCGCCGAATATAAGTTCAATATTTCAATTCTTTAATTTTTTGGTTTTTATTAAGATGCGCCCGTTTTGCTAATGGTGGTAGAATTGATACCAAGATATAGAGGTCAATGACATGGACGGTGAATAACCTTACAATCAAGTTTTCCTCTGAAGTGGGTGGAACTGTAATTTAAAAATAGAACGCGTTTATCATTTCTTTTGTTAATTGGGGCTGCAAAATTAATAAATGTTTTTTCAGAATTTTGGCGCCGCGTTTAATAGCTGTTGAAAATTATACGGAAATGTAGGTACTGTTAAATAATAACTATATATTATATATCTCATGGCTCGACCGTGTTCCTTAAATCATTTTTTTTTATAAAATCATCAAATGATTTCATCCGCTCCGAGTAGAGCGAAAAGGAGTGTCAGACTTTTACTGGCTAAAACCCACAGTGTTCCTTTAGTTATCATTTGTGAGGGCCACCGTAGCTCTTTCGAATAATCAGCCTTGGCAGGCGTGTGCCTTTCATTTAAATGACCTGACTGGCCTGTTGGTCTAGTGTTTAGTGGCCCTGACTGCTATGCCGGAGGTCGTGGGTTAGATTCCCACTCAAGACAAATGTTTGTGTGATGAGCACGATCATTTGTTCTGTGTCTGGGTGTAATTTATCTATATATGTATGTATTTAGAAATATATAAGTATGTTTATCAGTTGTCTAGTATCCATAACACAAGCTCTGCTTAGCTTGGGACTAGACGGCGTTGTGTGATAGTTGTGGAATATTATATACTTATTATTAAAAAAATCCGTTCAGCCGTTAGCAGATAATTGACGTACAAAAGTACAAACATACAGAGTTCATAATTAAAAATTTATTACGATTATTAATACGTTATTCTTGTTTTTATTTTAGATTTAATTAATAATTTTTTTACCTATTTTTCGTGTATCCATATAAAAAAAAAATAATATGGTGTAAAAATTATTGGAATCGATACAGTTACTGATTCTGAACAAACTATATTCAGGTTTCGCTTATACTAATGTTGTAAATTAATTGTAAATTAATTGTATTTTTCCCGGGAGAGGGCACTGGCTTCTGTAACACAGTTTAATCACCTAGCACAGGTGTAAGGGACTTCAATAAAATTGTAATAATGTCTTATGTTAATAAAAATATATTATTATTTAATGAGAAAGACATAAATTTGTGTACAATATAACCAGGTGGAACAAATTAATTAATCATAGCTTCAAAGAAGACAGTTTTTATCTTATAATTAATATAATTTTATCCTCCAGCTTAGAAGCCGTGCGCCAAGTCAGCCTGCTTGGATTTACTTGTCACAATCCTTGAGAGGACATACCTTTAAATTAAAACCGTGTAAATCTGACAAGCACTTTTCGAGTAATAGAAGGATCAACTGGCAGATTATCAGATAAATGTTTTCTCAGCGTCTTCGTTCGCATGGAATTAGTACTTCCCCCTTTATAAATTATAGTCTATGTATCATCCTAATGTATCTCAACATCATGGCTTTTTAAGGTGGGAAATTATCTAATGACTTCCCCCGGCCTAAGGTGGAGCGAGAGAGCGTGTCAGACTTTTACTGACTAAAACCACACCTATGTTCTTTCAGTTAACCTTGCGTTCTAGGACCTCGGGTTTCCCTTTCAGAAATCGATCATGGCCCCAGTAGGCTTCAAACCTGCTGGGCCCCCACAGTTTTGCTGACATCTTTTTGAGGCGCACGTGGAACACTACGCGCCGTCGACGACTCGGGCTCAGCCCGGACGGTTATCGGACGGCCGGACGGTGAGCTACCCATTGCTTGTCGTCCGCAAGCCCACGCCTACAGTTGCTGTTAGTCGGGGTTGGGGTCTCGGCGGCTGGGGCGTGAGCATGTCCGTTCCCTCACGCGAATGGCCGCCACCTTTGCTAGCATTACTGCTTCGAAGAAGGAGGCGCCATCATGGCCTAAGCAGGGAATGCTAATCACGGCACTGTGTATGTATGTACCTATTTAGTTTATTTGGTAATAATCCTTAAAAAAAAGGAAATGGAATGTAATCTGAACCATACCGCAATTGGACGCTTGATAGATTTGACGATTGAGGATACTCCTTGGGTCGTATTCCTCAATGCTAAGGGTCGTGACTTCCCTGCATCATCACTTTCATTTTTATGATGTTCTTCCATCTATTCTTGTCTCTGACGGTGTGAAGGGCCTTGTATACCGTGGAGTCAAGAGCGGTGCGGATCTAGTCGGACCAATGTATATGGCTGCGCTCGCGAGGCCTTTTCCCATCTACTTTACCGGTCACGATGAGCCTTTCGAGGTTTCCACCGTCTTTCCTTGCAATGTGACCGAAGTATTGCAGAATCTTGCGAAGACACTCGGACGACAACCGCAAGGAGATTCTTAGTTCTCGCAATATGGATACGTTGGTTCGAAATGCTGTCCAAGGGATACTGAGCATATTTCTCCAGCACCACATCTCAAAGATAATGATGGATAACTAGATAACTTTATTCTAATTAATAGATAGGCATATAGTGACAGTAATTAATGGCTAATAGCCAAACCGAGTTTCTAATCTGGAAAGTTTTAAAGCCAATCAATTTTCAAGGACGTTCGGGTTCATACTGAAGTGGGGTGATTGATCTATTAAAGCGTAGGTTGGTACTTATGTTACCATGTCCTTCAAACTTCTTCAACTGTTTACCTACAACTAGTGTCCGATCGAAACTAATTTTCAAAGCCGAAACCGAATTTTAGCTTCGGTACAAGTTTCAGTTGAAATCGAATTTTTTCTATAATGTCATGTATTTGTAGGGGGCGAAAATAGTCAACCTTAATCAGTCAATCGCTTTTTATTTTAAAATCACATATAAATATATATACTTAATATTTTAAATCTGCACAGTTTGTTTGTTTGTTTGAACGCGTTAATCTCAGGAAATACTTTTCGAATAAAAAAATCTTTTTGTGTTAAATAGCCAAGAAAAACAAAAAAAAAACAAAAAAATAAACCAAAAAACCCCGTTTTTCTTACGCCGAGAAAGGCAAAAGAAAAACATCAGTAGCAATAAATTAAAGATGCGGGTAACGTGATTTTACCCAAGGACAGCTGGTTATATTATGTTAATAATTCAGTCTCTAATTATTGAGGAACAAAACAAAATTACGTCTTATAGTAAATAAGACGGAACATAACTTCCGATCGCAGCACGACTCTCTTATTGAGTTTCAGTTTTGGCTGGATGGCAGCCGATAGTCATTTTTTGGCCGAAACTAGGACTAAATCGTAACTGAAACGGAAAGTTTGGTCAAACACCGTCTACAAGTTATAGTTGTTTTGATAGTTTAAGGGTCTTCATACACAAGTGCAACGCGACGATGTAACGAGTCGTGTCGTTGATGTCTCATCGTGCTCAAATTGTTTTGTGGCGTTTGTGTGTGGTATTTACCACTTGGAAAGAAATGGTTCTATTGGTAAAAAAAATTTATTAAAACATTGTTGTATAGATGCGGCACATCTGTCTGCGGCACCCTTAAACGTTGATTTTATAGAAATCCATTGCTGTAAAAGAGTTTTTTTTTGAGTGGGAAAATCATCTAATGACAGCTCCCACCCTTGGGTAGAGCGAGAAGGCATGTAAGACTTTTGCTGACTAAAACACACTCGTTCGTTCCTTCTTTGCTTTGTGTTCCAGGGCCCCGAGGTTCATTTTCACTTAACCCATGGCCCCAGTAGGCTTCGACCCTGCTGGGCCCCTACGGTTGCTGACATCTCCTTGAGGCGCGCGTGGAACACTACGCGCCGTCGACGACTTGGGCTCGGTCCGGTCGTTTACCATACGGTCGGACGGCGAGCTAATGGGTAGCTCGCCGTTCGCAAGCCCGCGCTTACGGTGACCGGAAATCATCGGGATCAAAATCCCGGCGCCATTGCCTCGCGCGTGCGGCCGCCTCATTTGCTAGCATTACTGCATGGCAGAAGGAGGCGATCGTCTGCCACTCTTCCTCAAGGCCCGGCGCGACAGTTCGCTGCCGCCGATCACCCTCACGAGGGCACGGCGGTACGGCTCTACCTTATGCTCCACCGTGTTCTCCGGGCGGTCCACACAATGGTGACACCCGGGCGTTTCTTCCGCACGAATCCGGTGCAAGAACCTCCCGAACTTACCATGTCCGGTGAGGACCTGCGTCATGCGGAAGGTAAGGATGCCGTATTGCCTTTCCAGCCATTCCTCAAAGAGGGGACTTACCGCCATAATTATGGCGTGCCCAGCTTGCTGTAATAGGATATGTGTTATATCTTCATTATCTATTTAAAATTTACTTTCTGTTTCTTTTAACCCTCAGATACATTAGGGGACAAAATATTCTGTAACATAACGCACAACGCTCTATCTACGTAACACTGCTTTGCCCAGTTTTCTGCAACTTGCCTTCCAACACTTTACGAAGCATTCACGTGACCCGAGACATGTTGCTGGACAATTTAACAGCGTTACGCGTCATGATGGGGGATATTTTGTTCCCTTGTATATCTGAGGCTTTAAAATGAGAACAATAAATGAATTTTTTTGCAACAATTATTTAACATTATTCGTTTCGTTGGATGTTATTTCTTCACCATTATGTGTAGAATGAAAGAGTAACAGGACAAAATTAAATTTTATAAGGAAAAATGCGTTGATATAACATTTGTAAAATAAACATTGTATAATTATATAGTTTTTTACCATTCTTTTCTACTATTTTTTTTATTCAAATATTTTTTTTGTACTTATTATGCGAACACACTGATTCTGAAAAGGGATGGTTCTGGAGTGGCGACCACGTATGTACTGGAAGACACAGTGTTGCAAGACCTGCTAGGCGGGCCGATGACCTGGTGGAGGCTTTCAGGAATCAACTGGATACGAGACGTACTGTAACGGTATACATGTCCAGCAGTGGACGTTTTTCAACTGAAATAATTATAATAATAGCATACAGGTATATATGTATACTCTTACCTTATCGAAATGGGGGGTTTTTACTTTTCAGTGCTATATTTTAAATTGATTTTAGTTCGATTAGTAAAGCGTTTGGCTTGTAAGTCCTCAAAAGAAAAAAATTGTTTCAAAAATATCTGTTAATAATTGAGAAGAAATAAGTGAAAAAGTACCCACTTGTTGTTTGCGAATGCGAACTCATTGTAAATTATGAGAGTTTTAATTACTTCCTAACGCGGAAAGAGTAATTAAAGGGACGCTACAAAACTTCAGAGGCGTCTCTTCAAGATGCCTCAAAAGTTTTTTCTTCTGTAAGCGAATTGAATTCCTCATAAATCATAATCTCACGAAACGGAAAACGAAGACAAAGGTACTTAAGAAAAAGGCTTTGAATAGAACAGAAAACATTTATCTGACTCAGATACAACACAATAAACACAAAGAATTAATAAAAACATATTAACAAAAAGATGAAGGAAATGAAGAATTATGGAAATGAATGAATGATGTGATAGTGAAGTGGTGAAGTGATTGGATAACGAGCGTTTCTCGCCATCAAACTAGATATAAAATTTTACGGTTTGCTGACATCACCTTGAGGCGCGCGTGGAACAGTATGCGCCGTCGACGACTTGGGCTCGATCCGGGCGGTTACCGGACGGTCGGACGGTGAGCTACCCATTACTCGCCGTCCGCAAGCCCGCGCCTACGCTGGCCGGAAATCGGGATTGGCATCCTGGCAGCTGGGGCGTGAGGGCCACGCCATCGGGCGTACACGTGCGGCTGCCTCCTTTGCTAGCATTACTGCTTCGCAGAAGGAGGCGATCGCCTGCCACTCCTCCTCGCTTCAGACCATGGCCTGTATCAAGGCCGGCGCAAGAGATTGTTGCCGCCGATCTCCCCCACGAGGACAAGGCGGTGCTCTGCTCAAGCGGGACACACCTCTACCGTGTGCTCCACCGTGTCCTCTGGGTGGTCCACACAATGGTGGCACCCGGGCGTCACTTCCACACGAATCCGGTGCAGGAACCTCCCGAACTGACCATGTTCGGTGAGGACGCCGTGAGGTTTTGTAAAAGTTTGGCGAGCTAAAAATATGTTAAAGTAATGTTAAAAATGAATTAGATAAACAAAAAAAAAACATAAAAAATTAATTCTAATAATTATAAAAAACTCGTGTCACAGTGTTTGCTATTGAACACCTCAGAAACGGCTTGATGATTTCAAAAAAAAAAGTGTATTTGGCAGATCTGAAAAAAGGTCACAGGCTATTTTTAACCTTCCAACCCCCACCATTTTTCTCTTTGACTATATGCCATATATGCCGAAACTCCAACTACCCTTCAAGTTTGGCTATTTACTGAATATGTCAGCAGGATTTAAATGGGGCCATCCTTCAGAAATGGCTTCGAAATCGGAAAGTTTATTTATAAAATTGTCAGACCTTCTAAGAGACTTTAAAACTAGACTTCCCGCTCAACAAAATACTCGGCAGACTTCGTAAAAGTGTTGCTTTTGTGAAGATAAATAAGTGTCTAAAAAGTTTGTGTCTCTACCGAACCATACAAAAGTTGTAGGTACCCACAGGGTACGGAGACAGTATTGTTAACTGGTTTCTCAAAACTTAGCGAATCAGTGAGTGTTTTATAGAAACTGACTGGCTATTTCTCTATTGTATTTTTGTACAAAAAATAACACTATAAAGATCTCGTTTTTGGTGTTATATATGCTTTTCTCCTTCTTTTCATGTCGATATTTCGCAACCTGTACACCTCTATTATTGGCTTCGTATAGATGACTGACGCATGTTCTGTGAAGCGATTCCACACTGGCACTTTTTTTTTTAGGTGGGAAATCATCTAATAACATCTCCCGCCCTTGGGCGGAGCGAGAGGGTGTAGCAGACTTTTACTGACTAAAACCCACTCCTGTTCCTTCTTTGCCTTAGTTCTAGCGCCCCGAGGTTCACTTTCGCAACAACCTATGGCCCCAGTAGGCTTCGACCCTGCTAGGCCCCTACGGTTTGCTGACATCTCCTTGAGATGCGCGTGGAACACTACGTGCCGTCGACGACTTGGGCTCGGTCCGGACGGTTACTGGATGGTCGGACGGTGAGCTACCCATTGCTCGCCGTCCACCAGCCTGCGCCTACTGTGGCTGGAAATCGGGATCGGAATCCTGGCGGCTGGGGTGTGAGGGGCGTTCCCTCGCGCGTGCGGCCGCCTCCTTTGCTAGCATTACTTCTTCGCAGAAAGAGGCGACCGCCTGCCACTCCTCCCCGCTCTGGACCATGGCCTGTACCAAGGCCCGGCGCGAGAGATCGCTGCCGCCAATCGCCCCCACGAGGGCACGGTTCCACATTGGCACTGTGTTTGAGATTGATCAGGGAATCCCTATTTGGCCAGATTATTATTATTTTGCAACAGCCAAACTGGGTCAGCAGTTGGTTAAGAGATTTCCAGATTGACCAATACAGTTCGGGTCCATTTCGGGTTAACAAATAAAAGCGACTTGATTTTTATTTGATTTGATTAATCATTTTCTAAAGTCAGCATTAAAATTAGGTAGTAAATGAAGCAGTAATCAGTCAGAGAATGACGACTTCAACTAATATTTAGATTGGGTTCGCAGCATTAGGTAAATTACTTCAAGGGACCATACTCCCAAGATACTGTTGGACAAGGCGTTCCCAAGTGTCACCACAAAGATCGCTCCTGGCCGTCTCGCATCCATCGGCTTCCCGCAATCCTCATCAGGTCATCGGTTCACCTTGTGGGAGACTTTCCAAACAGCAGTTCTGCGAGCAATAATTTACCCTGCCCACTGCCGCTTAAGTTTGACGATTCTACGTCCAATGTCGGTAACCTTGGTTCTCTTACGGTAACTTTGGTATCCTTCTAATTTCATCCAATTATATTATAATAGTTTCAAACATTCACATTTATACAAACTTTCATCGTTATTACAATGATATGACTGCGTGTTCTAAAGTACTCTTTTATTAAGATAAATAACTTTTTTTTTAAGGTTGGAAATAATCCAATGACATCTCCCGCTATTGGGCGGGGCGGATACTATGCAGACACACATACACTCACGATTAATATAATAAAATATCTTGGGCGGTCGTACGTCAAATCTAAAAACGATAACATTTATAATATTGGTGTGGTAAACGAAATAAATTGGAACAAGAAAAAGCTAGGTAGCTCGTCTTGTTTTTCAAGTGTAATAACGTTTGAAGGTTCAAAGTTTTCACTAAGTCAAGAAACCATTAAAAACTTTATTCATAAGAAAACAAAGTAAGTACAGCAAACCCACACAGATTTAATTCCCAGAAAACAAACTTTATTATTAGTTTTGAGGCACTAGTGTTTAATTAAGGTAAAAGCTTTTAGTTGTTCCAACGAAAAGCAGGTAATTATTAAATTGGCAACACATTTTTCGGGCGGGTGATTAGTATTTTGCGCTGGAAAGCCCTGCAGCGCTATTCACAATTAGTTAGATGAGGTAATTAATGTACATAACAGCGTTTTGTTTAAGTGCCTTTGACTCAATTTGAATGCGAAATTATATTGCGTTCGCGGTAATGAGAGGTGGAAACTCATAAAATAAGGGTAAAGGGCAGGTGAATTAAATTTTGCCCGGGTGTCGCTAAAGTGTGGACCGCGCGGAGGGCACGGTGGAGCACACGGTGGAGGTGCGCCCCGCTTGGGCAGAGCAACGCCGTGTTCTCGTGGGGGCGAGGGGCGATCACACGCGCCGGGCCTTGGTACAGGCCATGGTCCAGAGCGAGGAGGAGTGGCAGGCGGTCGCCTCCTTCTGCGAAGCAGTAATGCTAGCAAAGGAGGCGGCCGATCGCGTGAGGCAACGGTCCTCACGCCGGAATTCTGATCCCGATTTCCGGCCACCGTAGGCGCGGGCTTGCGGACGGCGAGCAATGGGTGGTTCGCCGTCCAACCGTCCGGTAACCGAACCGGTCCGGACCGAGCCCAAGTCGTCGACGGCGCGTATTGTTCCACGCGCGCCTCAGGGAGATGTCAGCAAATCGTGGGTTTTTAGTCAGTAAAAGTCTGACACTATCTCTCGCTCCGCCCAAGAGCGGGATTTGTCATTAGATGATTTTCCCAACTAAAAAAAAAGGTGAATTAAATTTCTATTGAGGCATTTTAATACAGTAGATATTTTGCCCATTGTGGGATAGTGTGAAAGAGTTACCGTGGCCCCGGAATGAAAAGGGCAACTGAACGATTCATCTGTGTGAGTTTCAGTTAGTAGTTAGTAACTTGTGTGATATTTTATTTGCTGGCCTGTTGGTTTAGTGGTTAGTGGCCTGCTATGCCGGAGGTCGTGGGTTCGATTCCCACCCAGGACAAATGTTTGTGTGATGAGCACGATCATTTGATCTGTGTCTGGGTGTAATTTATCTATAATATGTATGTATTTAGAAATATATAAGTATGTTTATCAGTTGTCTAGTACTCATAACACAAGTTCTACTTAGCTTGGGACTAGACGGCGCTGTGTGATAGTTGTGAAATATTATCATTATATTATATTCTCTCCTGCTCCAAATAATTTAATGGGATAATTTTCTGGTATTACGCGTACAAAGTCACTTTCAGCAACTAGTAAGTATATATTTTCTACTTTCACGAAGGCGAAAGCGCTGGCATTTCTTTCAATTTACATCTTTTAAATATATTTTTCATTGATTCCCTATACCTTCCAAAATTATTCACAATCAGACAACACACACATGCACACTGTAACAACACCCACACCACACACATTCCAACACCACACACATTCACAAACACACCCTTATCCATACCACATACTATGATAGCCTCCTAAGAACTGGAATTTTACTTATTCTTATGCTGTTTTGTTGTCATAATGGTTGTTAAACTTTTAAGATATTATCATTGTTTGTTGTCTTTTCTTTTTTTTTTGTATATAACTTCCATAAATTAAGCTGGAACGCCGAAGTCTATCCTCTAGGAGGTGGGCGCTAATGGCTGCGACACAGTTTTATTTTAAACTAATGTAGCTGTTAACGAGCACTATATATTGTAAAAATTGTTATGTTCCAATAAATACATTTATTATTATTATTATTTATTATTTGCTAGTTCTCTTTATATTTCGGTCTATCTTCCAGTAAAATCAATTGGAACATATCGTTTAACAAACTTGCGCTTATCTTCTTCAAAATCCTGTCATTTCATTACATGCCTGAATCCAATTAGGTTAGCACTGTGATATACGGGACACTAATTACTGTGGAAATCAAGCTTTGATTAATAAGATGATTTATTAAGGTCGAGTGGTGGGCTCGTAAAACACCAATTTAGTGTCCTGCAGGCCTAGCCAAGTTACGACCGTTTCGTATCGAATCTTTTTCTACAATCGAGAACGCCTCGGCGCGTAAGCGATCTTAGTAAATAATAAGTTGGTAGCCATGTTGACGCGCCTGAGTCAATCGCTCGTTCTATAAAAATTGTAACTTAGCTACCTTTTATACAATAAAACCACAGGACGTAGCGATAAACATTGTAGAAACGATTACATTTCATTCTATCATTTTGAACGATGTGAACTTGGCTACGAATTTTCTATTCGTTTGTTCTGAACACGTGACTTAACGTTGAGATGATGTCATTTTCTACTAGCGTTAACGATTGTAGATTATAAACTTGGCTAAGCCTGCTGAAAACGCGACACAGGGTAGCGGTAGACCACAAAAGAGATTACGGGTCGGCTTAGATGTCTTTCTTAAGAATTGGCAAGAAGTGACCCAGAGCCGGGAACAATGGAAAGAATGGAGAGAGGCCTTTGCCCAGCAGTGGGACAGTACAGGCTAGATATAATACCTACTGAGGTCTAGCTTCTGCCGGCTTCGTTTACGTATTGTAGAAAATTATCTCAAAGGGTCATACTCCCGGGATAAAAAGGATCTACGGAGGAGTTACGTTTGAAAGAGTGACCGTGGCTCTAGAATGCAAAGGGCAACTGGCAACTGAAGGACACAGGTAGGATTTAGTCAGTAAAAGTCTGACACGTCCTTTCGTTCTACTATAGAACGGGAAGTCATCGGGCATTCCAGGACCACGGGTTTCCGTTTTAGAAAGCTCCCGCGGCACTAGCGGGCATCGGGCCTGCTGGGCCCCTACGGTTTGCTGATATCTCTTTGAGGAGGACTTGGGCTCGATCCGGACGATTGCCGGACGACCGGACGGCGAGCTACCCATTGCTCGTAGTTCACAATCCCGCGCTTACTGTGGCTGGTAGTCGGAGTCCGTTCCCTAACGCGTAGAGCCGTCTGCTTCGCAGAACGAGGCGACGGCCTGCCATTCCCCCTCGCTTAGGACCATGGCCTTACCCAAGGCCAGAGATTGCCGCCGCATCGCCAATTGCCTTCACGAGGACTCGGCGGGTGCTTCGCCCAAGCGGGGCACACGTCCACCGTATACTCTACCGTGTCCTCTACTAGGTGGTCCACAAAATGGTGACAACCGGGCGTTTCCTCCTCCTGAATCCGATACAGGAACCTCTCGAACTTACCATGTCTGGTGGCAACCTACATCATACAAAAGGCGAGGACGCCGTGACGCCTCTCCGGCCAATCCTCAAAGAGGGAACTTACCGCCATGATTATGGCGTGCCCAGCACTGGGTTGAGACAGTCGCTGTCGCCAAGTCACCATAAGATCTTGCCGGGACTCTATCCGCCATGCCGCGACTTGTCGCGGCAGCGGAGTTTGCAGCACCATCCGGATTGCCATGACCTTCTGGGACGCGTTCAGCTTGACCGTCGGTCGCCGGTCGTTTCCGCAGCAACGGCACCGACACCTTCGTAAAGGGCCATGGACAGCACGATCCCCGCGTAATCATAAACGTTTGTGTGCCGTTTACGGTCCAATTTAGGTAGTTACCTAAACGAAACAATCCATAGTGAAGTATTTTCGCTGTTGATACTAATTGAAACTTCTGAAAGGCAAAGGCAATTAATATTTTATCGATTTTATTTTATTTATATTCTTCAGTGAAGTTTTTAGTTAAATGTTATTTTAGAGCCAAATGAAACGCATTTCTCATGAATGAAAGGTAATTTAACCTAGTTTCTTCTATAGAAAGTTGTTTCAGTTTTCTTCATTATAATACGAGGAATAGGAAATTACATTAACTATCGAGAAATAAGCATTTTTAATTATGAATGTTAGTTATATTTCAATATGCACATTGAAATATAACTAACATCCACACTTACTACTAATAACTACTAACTTAATGCGTTTGCAGAATAATCAGTTTTTTCATGCTAACTATATTGATTTAGACTTTTATCCATAACGATGTAGTAAACGTTCCTTCTTGGCTTTTACTAATATTATAATCATTATCATCATTTACCACTGCTTAAGGTCCCAGGGTAACCCGCGAAATAAAATGTAATAAAGCTTTTTTTTGCATTTTACAGGTTTTTTTTTTCTTTGGGAAAATCATCTAATGACAAATCTCGATCTTGGGCGGAGCGGGAGATAGTGTCAGACTTTTACTGACTAAAAACCTGCTCCTGTTCCTTCGTTCCCTTTCGTACCACGGCCGAGTCTTCCTTTCAGAATCAGACCCTTGGCCCCAGTGGGCTTCGACCCTGCTGGGCCCCTACAGTTGCTGACATCTCCTTAAGGCGCGCGTGGAATAGTACGCGCCATCGACGACTTGGGCTCGGTCCGGACGGTTACCGGACGGTCGGACGGCGAGCTACCCATTGCTCACCGTCCGCAAGCCCGCGCCTACAGTGGCCGGAAATCGGGATCGGAATCCCGGCGGCGGTTGGGGCGTGAGGACCGCTGCCTCACGCCTCAATGGCCAATGGCGGCGGCAAGAGATCGCCGCCGCCGTTCGCCCCCACGAGGACACGGCGTTGCTCTGCCCAAGCGAGGCACACCTCCACCGTGTGCTCCACCGTCCTCCGGGCGCTCCACACAATGGTGACACCCGGGCGATTCTTCCGCATGAATCCGGTGCAGGAACCTCCCGAACTTACCATGTCCGGTGAGGACCTGAGTCATGCGGAAGGTAAGGACGCCGTGAGGTCTTTCCAGCACTGGGTCGCGACAGTCGCTGTCTCCACTTCACTATGAGATCTCGTCGGAACTCTGTCCGCCATGCCGCAACTTGTCACGGCAGCGGAGTTTCGCCCCAGCGTTGCATTTCCACGCGCAAATCATGCATGCGTACAAGGACTGTTGCCTCTAGATCCCATGGTGGCAGGCCAGCAAGGAGGCTCGCTACTTCGCGGGAAATCGTCCGGTATCCCCGCACCATCCGTATGGCCATGACCCTCTGGCACGCGTTCAGCCGGTGTGGGCGCCGGCGCTGCTTCCGCAGCGCCGGCGCCCACACCGGTGCGCCATAAAGGGCCATCGACCTCCTAAGTTAGGCAGGAGCTGCTTGAGGGCAGCCCCAGTCCGATTCAGTTTGGGAGCCGGACGTCGGAAGTGCTCCTCGAAATCCCATCGGCTGTCGAGAAAGAGTCCCAGGTACTTCATCGTTTCATTTTACAGGTCAGTGTCAAGTAAACAATAAGAATATAATAGAACAGAAGAATAGAATACAAATATAAAACAGAAGAATAAAACAAAATACAAGAAAGAAATACAAAAATAGGACAGAAGAATAGAATAGAAGAGCAGAATAAACTGTGTTGTAAGTACAGTCACTAGCAATAAGACCACATTTTTATCTATCTTAACTTCTGCCATTCAAGAAATAAGTGTACGACAATTTATACTAAATTAACTGTTTCATAGTTAAGTAAATAAGAACACAAACAAAAAAATTACTTATTATAATGATCCAAGTTTCTACACCCTCGAACGGCTGAACGCATTTCGATGAACTTTGGTACACGAGTAGACCATGTTCTGAAACAGCATATAGAAAACTTTTTATCCCGGGAGTATGTCCTTTTGGGATAATTATCTAATATCATGCGGGCGAAGCCGCGGCAACCGCTAGTAGATAGTAACAATTAGCTACTAAGCTAACAAGTTATGGAAAAGAATCGAAAACTGAATAACCAGCCGATCAATTTAATGCTTTTCTGTCTACCTCCATAATATTCGATTTTTTACCTAAGTTACAAGTTATTTTGCTTGCGTTACCGTGAACCAATCATTGGGGCGCTTCACCTCTCCGCACGTCGCACGTTGTTTCGCATAAAAAAATATGAAGATTGAATCAGTTTTTCCATCGCTGGATGCAAATTGTTATGTTCAGTGAAACTGTTTGCTGGGCAAATGCGATAAGCATAGTTAGCAAACTACACTTGATATTGTGACTCTAAATCGCTTATTGCAATGCTACGTGGCTTCAAAGAGCATTTTCACGTAGAAATGAGAGCGAGAATCGAATTTTGATTTTCTGTTATGTCCGTTTTCGAAATGTTAGCTTTGTAAGTGTCAGGTTTGTTAGTTTAACGTGGTTTGAAAGTTTTTAAAACCCTTACATTGTTAACACCTCTACGTTCTACTACTCCTCGTCGTTTATACCGCGTACATCGTAGGACTGGAACAATTTGCCTGTTGCGGTCTTCCCGTCCGATTATTATTTAGGTGTCTTCAAGGCTAGAGTGAATAGGCTCTTGCCATCATAAATTAGTGCGCTTCACCATCAACGATAGCATCACTGCTTACGATCAGGTGGGATTGCAGCCAAGCACATTCATTAACGCTCAGGCGGTAGCCGGCGCCCGGAAGCCATTGTCTTACTATTGTGTCTCTAATTACGCACGTCAAAAGGTTAAAAAGAAGTTAGCATTGCCACTCGCTCTCGCTTCACCCAGAGCGAGAGAATTTATATGATGAATTCTCATCTTTGAAAAAAGCATTACTATTTAACGTGACAATGCTGCCAGTCTTCTGGGCATGTTTCCAGTGTGCCAAGATTACATCGATGTTGATGAGTAGATACTTCGACGCCTAAGTGTATTTCTATTATACGTACATATTTATGTATGTAGTTAGGTTAAAAATATTCGTAGTTGGTTAATAATTGGGTGCACACGTTTTGAATTTGCTAATAATTGAATATATATACTATACAATTCGTAATGAAATGCTGCATGCTGAAAAACTACGACTGTTTCCAGTTGCATTTCTCTAGAATAACTTACCTAATATTTACTGCAGTTTAGCTTACGTAACGACAGAGACTCGATGTCTAATGAGACATTGACCAAATATGACTAGTTACCTGTGGTACCTAAGAAATAAAATACTGCTAAAATACGCTCACCTACACATTTCATCATCTTCATTTCGGCCAAAAAAACGTCTACTATTGGAGCCTTAAGTATAGGTCCTGTGCGTCTCGCAACCATCAGATTCCCGCAATCCTCACCAGGTCATCAGTCCACCTTGTGGGAGGCCTTCCAAAGATGCGTCTTTCGGTACGCGGTACTGTGGGAGGTAGCGATAAAGCAATAAACAATTAAGTTATTTTAAGCAAACATTTCAAAATCTATTTTCAGTAACACGGCAAACTTGTGGCATGGCCTTAAATAAAGTGGTTATTTAAGGCCAAGCCACAACAAAACGATGACACTTTAGTTTATTTGTGAAACAAAAGTGGTTTTCATTTTAATAATAGGTACTGTTTAATAATCATAAAAGGTTTTTGTGGGAGGTTAAGCTGCTTTTAGTGGCTAAATGGTTACATGGATAATTGTTGAGTTGAGTGACAATTGAGATGTCATTACTAAGGAAAAGCTTAATTTAGTGAGAGCTTTTTTGGGCCTACATGCGGTACTATTGTGTTATACCTTGCTTTCCTTTTGGAGACGTTGTTGTAAATTTGAAATTAAATCTCGTTTGCTAAGTAATAAATAACTTAACTTGATTTTCGATAACAAAATTATTGAAATTTATATAGACGCCACGTTACATCTGCCGATGGTTGAATCAGCACCGTTGCAAGTACACGCGTATCATGCGTGAATAGACGTAGATTTCAATCTGAATGTTACAATAATTACAGTAAGACCGCGTTCCCCGTCGTGACGATAATAATAATCATGTAATTTTAAGTGTCGTGGCTTATATATTTAAAAGGAGGTGTGCACATATAGGACGACACGACTAACTGTCGTCTACGGCTTTTTATTGCGGTGACTACAGATTGCCATGATAATGGGAACGGCTAGTACGACAGTCGTAGAACGATAAAAAATTTACAAGTTTAAACCGTAACTGTAATTCATTTGTCGTTGTTGCGACAATCTGTCGTTGCCACAACAAACATTTGTTATTATGAGAACAGATAGAAACGATAGTCGTCCAACGATAAATTAAAACCGTTACGACATAGTGGGAACGCGGCCTCGGTATATTAGTGTTGAGTAAAACATAAAGAAAAATGTTGAGAGTTATGTTTCTAACCATTTCAACCGATTATGCTATACATACCTGTATAAAAGTAAATTTTCTACTATACCAACCGTAACTTGTGAGTTATTCTCAGATTATTTACAGTCAGTCGACACATCAACATTAAACAATAGTAATGTTTTTTAGTTGGATATTATCCAATGTCAATGTTAGACTTTTACTGACTGAAACCTACTCCTATGTTCTTTCTTTGCCTTTCGTTCCAAGACCACGGGTTTTCCTTTCAGAAGCGAACCCATGGCCCCAGTAGGCTTCGACCCTGCTGGGCCCCTACGGTTTTGCTGACAATTTCTTGAGGCGCGCGTGGACCACTACGCGCTGTCGATGACTCTGACTCCATACCCATTGCTTGCCGTCCGCAAGCCCACGCCTACAGTGGCTGGAAATCGGAGTCGGGATCCCTAGCTGGGACGTGAGGAAGTATGTTCCTTCTCCGTCTCCTTCGCTAGCATTACTGCTTCGCAGAAGGAGGCGACCGCCTGCCATTCCTCCTCACTCTATATCATGGTCTGTATCAGGGCCCGGCGCGAGAGGTCATTGCCGCCGATCGCTCCACGAGGACACGGCGGTGCTCCGCCCAAGCGGGGCACACCTCTACCGAATGCTCCACCGTGTCCTACGGGCGGTTCACACAATAGTGACACCCGGACGTTTCTACATGGCGGTAAGTCCCGAGCGAGGAGAAGTGGCAGGCGATCGCCTCCTTGGAGGAGGCCGCACGTGCACGCACGAGGCAATGGCTCTCGCGCCCCAGCCGCCGGGATTGCGATCCCGATTTCTGGCCACCGTAGGCGCGGGCTTGCGGACGGTGAGCAATGTGTAGCTACCGTCCGACCGTCCGATAACCGTCCGGACCGAGCCCAAGTCGTCGACAGCGCGTAGTTCCGCGCGCGCATCAAGGAAATGTCAGCAACAGGATCGAAGCCTACTGGGGCCATGAGTGAGGCAAAAGAGATCCCCGGGGCCCTGGAACAATGGCAAAGAAGGAACAGGAGTGGGTTTTTAGTCATTAAAAGTCTGACACGCCCTCTCGCATCGCCCAAGAGCGGGGGATGTCATTAGATGATTTTCCCACCTGAAAAAAAAACCCGCCATAATTGTGGCGTGTCCAAAATAATAGTCAATGCATATTATGGATATAACTCCTAAAATTTGTGCAGATAATTATGTCGTTATTAATCGTATTTTGTTTAGTCATGAAGAAGTTATAGAAAACCTTTTTACAAAAAAGAAATAACCGACTTCACTACAAAAAGAGAAAAACACTAAAACGATCAAAATAAATTTAATTTCAGTAGTCGGTGTTTCTGGTATTTTTTCTTTGTTATTTAACACCGACTTCCGAAATTAAAATTGTTTTGATCGTTTTACTGTTTTTATTTTGTGGTGAAGTTTGCTTTTTGTTTTTTTTTTGGAAAAAGTTTTTTATTTCACACTTTTAAGTTGTGATACACAGCCAGAGTAGGTACCTATTTCTCATGACAATTCCAATTAACCCAAACACTGCTAGGATGCATTGTTTTATTATGAAGTTCCCATGTGTACCTTCCACATTCCGGCTCCATCATTAGATCAGTTCGATAGTACCTTATAGTCAAAGTGCATCTCATGACAATTCTATTAAGCCCAAACATGGCTAGGATACATTGATTAATTACCGAGTTCCGGTGCCTACCTTCCAACTTCATCATCATCATCAGATCACTTCGATGAGAACCATCTATTTATTTGTATTGTCATAGTTGCTTATTTATCTTCCCACTAGTCTCACTTCATCAAATGTTACTTTTTGATTGAAAATGCTTAAGTTCTGGATGGAAATAGGGAACCACTATATAATATTTGAGGAGTTCCCTCGATTCTTCATGTAACCCATCATCAGAACTGGATTTTGAAAAAAAAGGGACCAATCTGGAAGCACATTTTTTTAAGGGGAAAAAATTTTTTGCTAATCTGTCTATAAACGTCGGAGTTCTGAAGAAAAACAAAAACACTACAGCCATACAAACACTAGGGCCATTGGGTCCGAGCGCTCATCGAGTTGTTCGTGATATCAGCAAACAGCTGGTCGATTATTCGCGTGGCCAGAGGGCTGAAATTTTCTTCGGTCAACAAATCAGCATTGCTATCCAACGTGGCAGTGTTGCCAGCGTTCTGAGCACTTTTCCCATTGATATCCATTGATATATTTTGATGCTCAATAAGTTCTTTTTCTACCCGTTTGAAAATAATTATGTGTTGATTTGTTTTATGAACTCTCTGGTCTGAAATAAATGTATTATTATTATATTACCATTGGACTCACTCGGATATTTATATTATAAAAGCTCGGCTGCTAATCACATTTATGATAAAAAAAACCTTGGTTTTTTTTTGCCTTGAAATATTGCCAAAGAACAAAAATCAGTCTATGTAAAAGGTATGCGTACCAGGCCACTCAGAAAGTTTTGCGAAATACGTTTGTATGTTTATGGCACTGGCCACTTGTAATTATTTTGAACTTTGGTTTTTTAAAAATAAAAATACCTTTGTTCGAATTTTGAATTTCCCTCCTTATTTTTTCGAGAGCCAAATTAAATTATCGTGTCCCTTTTAAAAATGGATCTGCATCGAGAACATTTTCGTGCGATGATTTTCTAAGATTTTAAATGTGGCCTAGAACCTGATGAGTCATTTGATCGACTTCAAATTGCTTTTATGGATGAAGGACCTCCAAAAGCAACCATCTACCGCTGGTATAGTGAGTTCAAGCGCGGTCGCCTTACTTTTTACGATGGCTGTCACGGAAGAAAATGTGGTGGCTGTAAAAAAAATAATTCAAGAAAACTGGCGAATTATATACGAAGAGATTCAGCATACACTGCAGATTGGTTCGGGAAGCGTTTACAAGATTCTACACGAGCACCTTCGCGTAAGGAGGATAGTTTGCCGCTAGGTGCCGCACAACCTAACCGAAGCTCAGAAGCAGGCTCGTGTGGAGTGGTGCTGTGATATAATTAAAAAATTTGAAGTAGGCTCGTCTCGGCGCGTTTACGACATTGTGACAGGTGACGAATTTTATCAATACGATCCAGAAACAAAGCGTCAGTCGACAGTTTGGCTGTTTCAAAACGAACCAACGCCTACGAAAGTGAAGCGATCGAGAAGCGCAGGGAAAATTTTGATCGCTAATTTATTCACTTTGACTGATTTCAATCCATTACGAGACTAAAGCAGCATCAAAGCCGAATGGCATACCACAAAATGCCTGCCAGAAGTTTTGTCTGCAATGAGCAACAAGCGACCCAACACCGGGCTCCGCGGGGTACTGCTTCACCATGACAACGCGCCCGCGCACTCAGCGCTCAAAACGAAGGAGTTCCTGGACACCACACCGGTCAGTCTTGGGGCACCTTCCTTACAGTCCTGATCTGGCACGGTGTGACTTCTTTTTATTCCCTAAAATAAAAAATCTGCTGAAAGGTATACAGTTTTCATTCAGTTTTCAGACGCATGAAACTTTGTATAGAGACTGGTGGAGAGTTCTTTGAAAAGATTTAATAACAATATTTTATCCATAGAAGTTAGTATTTTAGTTTCTGAAAACTTTCTGAGTGTTCCACGTATTTTCTAATAAGTTTCAGTAGAGATAAGTGAGATAACACGCTGAACATCAATAAGGACCTCGTTACTAAGTCTCCCGTAACACGCGCTCTTTATTACATTTTCAGTAGACTGCCGCCTTTCAGAATGTGAACTAATTCATTTGATGCTACAGTAAATAATGTCCATAGAAAATAAAATTAAGGGGAAAACGGTTTGATACTATTATAATCAGTCCATATTGTCCTGTTACTGGATAAAGACGATTTATCGATTTACGGCTTTTTTTGTCGGTTGTGTGTCTAATAAATCCACAATAGGTGACTCAGCAAACGTTGTTCTGCTCTATAAATTAATAGCTTCATTATTTTTGTCTTTATAGATATCATAGTAAATACAGACAAAGATCAATTTGTTAGCAGTACACCGTAGACTACCCACTGTATTATCTTAAGTTCTTACGATCCGTCCTAAGGTTGTCTGGTAGATATCGCTGTTAGCGATAAGACCGCCATTGTATCCATAGAGTTAAGTTCTATTCTATTCTATTCTATTCTATTCTATTCTATTCTATTCTATTCTATTCTATTCTATTCTATTCTATTCTATTCTATTCTATTCTATTCTATTCTATTCTATTCTATTCTATTCTATTCTATTCTATTCTATTCTATTCTATTCTATTCTATTCTATTCTATTCTATTCTATTCTATTCTATTCTATTCTATTCTATTCTATTCTATTCTTCTTTTTTTAAGAAAAAATTTGCCCCATTCTAGGAATAACTCCTGTATCGTCGGCGCCGCCGTCACAAATGTTTGAACTCACAAGCACATAAGGCACCAAGACCCGGAATAACAATCTGCTACGGGAGACACCGCAGACGCGGGCACTCCGCGCTCTCAATCTCATAGCTAGTGACACGGACATATTATTATTCTGTTGTTCTTCTCAGAGTAAATTTACAATAAATAAAAAAATCACCTTATTTATAATAAGTTATAAACAAATTTAAATAATGTATACATATGTCGTGGCCAGATCTTAGAATTGATCACTTCATGATATGGCCAACTAAAACTGGCCAGATCGTTTAAACGTTAACATTTGATGATATGTCAATCCTTGTTTGGCCATATCATTGATGTGGGATTTCAATGATAATAAAAGGTCTAACGCCTCGAGTAGGCCACGCCTCCGAATCCTTTGTTCTGACCACGTGACTGAGCGTTGTGATGACGTCAGAACAAAGGAATCGGAGGCGTGGCCTACTCGAGGCGTTCGCGCCGAACGATACGATTGTAACTTGGCTAGGTGGGTTGGCCAGTTTTACTTGGCCATATTATGAAGTGATCAATTTCAATGATCTGGCTACGACATATATGAATGTATGTTAGAAGAATAAGCAGAAAAAAAATACGCTATCGCATTAGGTTACTCTGTAATGATAGTGGTAAGTTGGAAAATAAATAAATAAAAACTATCTATAGGTCATTCAAATATTAGTTCTCTGCACGAATCGTACCTGCGACACGTAACGCCAATGGCTCAAATAGTACGAAATTGGTGTCAGATCCAACACCAATCAATTTGCCAACTTCGAATAAATTATCCAAAAGAAATAGCCCCCTTTCGATCTTCGGTCACCATACCCCCCTTTCCCCCTAAAAGTTGTAGAGGTGAAATATTCAGTTTCAATCAACACGGCCGCATCGTGAGCCCGATATGGAAAAACGTTGGAATATTTTATTGCGCTATACTAAAGTGTGACTCTCATCTGCTGAATAATGTTGGAAGTTATTATTATGATTCAGTAGATAAGATTTCTGAATTGAATAAAAAAGGTAAATTTTTTGATGATGGCAGCCCCATTTAGGTACTCATCATCGTCATCATTTCAGCCGAAAGATGTCCACGGCTGGACATAGGCCTCCCCAAGTGTGGCCACAATGGCCGGACCTTTGCAGTTCACATCCATCGCGACCCTCACCAGGCCGTCCGTACACCTTCCATCGCTCCGTTTTTGCTACGTGATCGTCACCTCAGAACCTTTCGGCGTCATTGAACATCTGTTCTACGAGCTATTTAGGTAGGTATTATCGCGATGGATTTTGAATTTAGTGATCCATTTATTCTTTAAAGACATTGTTAGCTGACCAAGTTAAGGGCTATAGCAGTTTGCTGGGTACAAAAATACTCATGACCGATCGATGTTTGGAAGCTCGGCTGAAGTTTTTATCCAGCAGATTAAAAATGGTACTATTACGATTCTAGTGCTCCCCGCAGGGCCGAAGCCTACGGGGGCCAAGAGTTTACTTCCAAAAAGGAAACTCATGATCCTGGAACGCAAAGGGCAAAGAAGGAACATAAGTGTGGTTTTAGTTAAGAACTCTGACACGCCCTCTCGCTCCGTCCTAGAGCGCGAGAAGTCATTGGATAATTTCTTCAAAAAAAGGGCATGGGATTTTTTCGAAATAGTGACCCTGGAACGCAGTGTCACTGAAGGAACACAGATGAATTATAATCAGTGTATCTACACGCCCTCTCACTCTATTCAGAGCGTAAGAAGTTATTTGATGGATTCTCACCTAAAAAAAAACTGTTACAATAGAATTTTCTCCAGACCTCCTTCATTTAATAGGTACTGCTGCTCAACCTTTCTAATAAATAGACCACCTTTTTCGACACCACTGCACGAGTTCCGGTCGTGATCCATTATTTACGCAACCAATCACATCGCAAAAATCGTTATAGCTATTCCTATGTCTGTAATTCGTCTGCTGTAATCAGGTTCCCCATTAATTCGCGTCACGCCTTCTCAGAGCGTGACATTTTCCTTCCTTAGCGAGCGGTAGAACGTGTAAGGAAAATATTGGAACTGAATAAATCAGCTTTCCCATGTGTTTTTGTTCAGCTGCATCTATGTAGTTAAAAACGACAGTAAGTTCGTCTACTTAGTCTAAGTCTAAACCCGTCTAAACCTGCCTGTGTCGGGGTGCCTTAAAATTACGTCACCTCCTTCCCTGCTCTCGTCTTTTACACACATTACCGGCTGCGCATTCGGTATTGTATAGAATACCTAGGCAAAGTATAAAATAAATAATATTTCATAGGTACATTACCTACACGTTTTAGGTATTCTATACATTGCCTAGGTATTGTATAGAATACCGGATTATACAGATTGCCGGTAACATGTATAAAATAATATCAATAAGTAAGTATCCAAAATCGCTAATAAGAAGAAATTTTCAAATTCATTCAAGTTAGAAACCTTTCAAATCTGGTGGAAAAGGAAACTGTCAAATAACAGTTTAAGGATGCATATACTGAAATGTGACGTCATCGCCATTAGGTTACGTGTGCACAAACGAGATAGCGAGATATTCCCATCACGCCCTCACATATTTGGAATGCTAATTACTGCTTCTTTTTTTGTTATTTGTTATAAAATTTGTTGGTATAAAATATTGTATAAAAATAAGCACAAGTAAATAGCCTATGTTTTGAAAGCTGTGGTGATTAAAAATAATAACTCAAAGTAGGTATAGCGCCTGCCATGGTTTGAACTGACGACGCGGCGACGGGCCTTACCGCATGCCTTGGTGCCTGTGGCCACATCAACAACCTCTTACTATTTCACGCCCTTCACAATAATATTTACTTACCAACTTGTAAAATTCCTCCATTAAGAACAAGAACTCAGTAATTCGTGAAGTACCCACTTCATTGTACTAAGTTTACCATTCTCTTCACTTCATAAACACGAATCGTGTCAGTCTGTGTGTCAAATGTATTAGACACTCTAGACGTATTAAATGAGGTTGTCAAATACAGTTCGGGCCTATTGTCTAATATATTACCAGGCTTAACTTAATCTGGGGAGATAAGGTAAGATTGTAAGCGGTAAGAAATATAGAAATAATTATGTAAATACGACAATGTAAATCTGCTTACTTCGGCGGACCCACTGTATAGGTAATGTTTTACTTTTGGCGACGTTTTGTTTTCATAAAAAGATTACACTACAAATGCTTTAGAATGGAGCGGGTGACAGCTGTCGGCTTCATACAATATCCTATCCTTTTCTCTTATTTTTTCTCAGATGCATATATTGTCCTGTAGTCATCCTACCCATGCTATGTAAAAAAGACCTTATTAAATATTTGTTTTCAACTACACTCGTAGTTAAGTGTTTGGTACCGGTAATAATTAGTGTAAAAACACTCAAAAGTTTTATATTTCTATCGGGAATTCCCGAAAATGCGATGAACAATTTCAGAAAAAGTTGAAATGTTGTTACAGAGTAAGTGCTTCAATTACGCTCCCGCTTTTGCCTGCGTTGTTACCGGGTACAACCGAGTTTTACTCACTTCGACATTAAAATGCATGGATCAATTAAGGTCTCGATAAACTGGGTTTAAAAGCCAGCTTCGGAAAATGTTTTAAAATCAATCCTGAAGGTAGGTGGACAAAGTTACGATGTACCTACATATACAGGGTTAATTTTTCAAATGAGCGTGGATGGCATTATTAGTCTTGTTCGATTTTTTTTAGTATTTTTTACGATCGGATTTTTGGCGATAAGCCAGTGTATTTGTTGAAAAGGACGAAATCTAGACAAAACAGACAGCAACATTATGTTACTTTTGCCGCTAAACATTGTACGCGCGTTCCATTTTTCCATTTTTGAATTAAAATGTAAATAAAAATAGACGGTAAACGCACACTTGAAAAAGTACACTTGAGCATACATATCATATACAAATACTAGCGACCCGCCCCGGCTTCGCACGGGTGCAATGCAGATCACTTCATAGTATAAAACAAAGTCGCTTCCCGCTGTGTCTCTATGTACGCTTAGATCTTTAAAACTATGCAACGGATTTTGATGCGGTTTTCTCCAGCATTGCACCAGGGCGGGTCGCCAGTACTAAATATACTACAGAATGTCTTTATACACAACGTTCACAGATTTTTTTTCATTAGACAATACAAACATATTTTCTTTTGAAGTTACTCTTGAAAGAGCGACATATAATTGGCCATGTGAAAAACATTCAACGCACAAATCAAAGCCTGTAACGTTGAAAGTTTGACCCTGCGATTTATTGATGGTCATTGCAAAAGATATCTTTAGCGGAAATTGTAGGCGTTAATATTGGAACGGTAAATTCGATGGTATTAGAATTCAATTTCAATTAATCCAAACACTGCTAGGTTACATTGTTTTATTATGAATTTCCTATGTCTTCGTTCCACCTTCCTCCATCATCAGATCAGTTCGATAGTACCTTATAGCCAAAGTGCATCTTATGACAATTCTAATAAGCCCAAACACGGCTAGGATACATTGATCTATTACAGAGTTCCGGTGCCTATCTTCCGGCTCCATCATCATCATCATCACGTCACTTCGATGATACCATTTTCAAAAAAACTATTCAGAACCATTTATTTACTTGTATTGTCATAGTCGCTTAATTGTCTTCTTTGTCCTGGTCTTCTTCATCAGTTCCACTTCATCAAATGTTACTTTTTGACTGTAAATGCTTATGTTCTCGATGAAAATACCAAAATCACTATATAGTTGCCTATAATATTTGAGAAGTTCCCTCGATTCTCCATGGATTCCATCATCAGAACTGAATTTTGAAAAAAATGGGACTAATCTGGAAGCATATCCTTTAAGAGGAAAAAAAAATTGCAAATCGGTTCATAAACGACGGAGTTCTGAGGTAACACACAAAAAAAAGTAAAAAAGAAAAACATACAAACGAATTGATAACCTCCTCCTTTTTTTGAAGTCGGTTAAAAACACTATAACGATCAAAATAACTTTAATTTCGGAAGTCGGTGTTTCTGGTATTGTTTGCTTGTTATTTAACACCGACTTCCGAAATTAAAGTTATTTTGATCGTTTTATTGTTTTGTTTTTTTTTTTTTTGTAGTGAAGTAGGTAATTTTATTTTTTTGTAAAAAGTTTTTTATTTCACTCTTTTTAGTTGTGATGCACTTATAGCCAGAGTACCTATTTCTCATGACAATTCGAATTAACCCAAACATTATTTTATTATGAAGTCCCCATCCACCTCCCGGCTCCATCATCAAGTTAGTTCGATAGTAGGTACCTTATAGCCAAAGTGCATATAATGACAATTCTAATAAGCCCAAACACGGCTAGGTTACATTGATTAATTATGGAGTTCCAGTGCCTACCTTCCGGCTCCATCATCATCATCAGATCACTTCGATGATACCATTTTCAACATAACTATTCAGAACCATTTATTTATTTATATTGTCATAGTTACTTAACTATCTTCATTGTGATATCTATGTGAGGGTGAAGTTCCGTTGGCCATTTCTGTCTAAAGTCTTTTCCATCAGTTCCACTTCATCAAATGTTACTTTTTTACTGTAAATGCTTTTTTTGGTATTCTCGATGAAAATATCAAAATCACTGTATAGTGCCTAGAATATTTGAGGAGTTCCCTCGATTCCTCATGGATTCCATTATCAGAACTGTATTTGAAAAAAATAGGAGCAATCTGGAAGTAACCGAGTAGTACATTTATCATCGGCGCATCAATCTTTGAAAGAATCAAGTTATTTATCGCAACCGCTATGTCCCTGCATTTTAAATCTGTAATATCTCCGAAAATATTCACTTAAATTACACACTGTAAAGGGCCATATTGATCTATATTAAATGCACCATTTATTTAAGGTACTTAATTGGATAAGGATTAATGCTGTATTGCTTAAAATCGTTTCGTAAATAAGCCATTATTTCTACTAAAAAGTAAAGGATAAAAAATGGTTATTGTGGGTTATACCTAAAAGATAGACATATACCATCGCGGACTTTTTTGTAGATCTTTTTAAGGCGTACAATACTGTAGTACATTATTTTGGTCTAGCTCTTAGGGTTCAGTCAGCGTTTGCAATGTAAGCGCAAAAAAATGTGTTTATTTACGACATCACATTAGAAACCTCTAAAATCATCAGTGTTTCTCTACTATATTGTGCGTGTATTATACACATAAACCTTCCTCTTGAATCACTTAATCTACTAAAAGAAACCGCATCAAAATCCGTTGCGTAGTTTTAAAGATCTAAGCATACATAGGGACAGACAGACACGAAAAGCGACTTTGTTTTATACTATGTAGTGATAAATAATCAATCAATCTGTGAATAAATTAAAAATGTGATGAGAAATAGGTACCATCGTATTTATATGGATTTCTGAGCAAATAGTATGTAACTGATGAGCTGAAGGCGAGTAAGAAATAATATATTTTGAAACAAGAGATTGTAACTGACAAAGTAACAAAAAAAAAGATGTTTTCAGTAACAAGTAGAAATAAAAATGAGAAATATTTTGTGTGACGTTTCTATGCAACTGAATGCAGGTCAAAATATTTGATTTCGCTGAGGCCTACATGGACAGGGCACATATAAAATATTATTATTATAACTAGCCTGTATTTTCTCACTACTGGGACTCAAGCCTCGTCTCTAGGACAGGGAATGGGCCGTTATCATCATCATCATCATTTCAGCCGAAAGACGTCCACGTGGAGGCCTTCCAACGCTGCGTTTTCCGGTGCGCGGTCGCCACTCTAGAACCTTTCGGCCCCATCGACCATCCGTTCTACGAGCAATGTGCCCTGCCCACTGCCACTTTAGTTTAGCGATTCTTCATTTTCATTTGATTTTTTTCTTCTTTGGGTTGGTTAATTGTCACATGTCTTCGAATTTTTTGGTTCTGGGACATGCCGGTTTCCTCACGATTTTTTCCTTCACCGAACATTAAAAAAGACTGATTATGCTACGAGTATATGGATGGATTATGTGCTATGAAAGAAAAGAGAATAATGGAAATTAAAAATTTACTGCGCCGCCGTAGTATTATGGAACAAGAGCAGAAAGATGATGATGACTCTTTTGAAGTCTTTAAATTAAGAGTGAATAGGTTAGGCAAGCGTGCTCAACACCGACTACATCATCGTGTGGGCCCGCTTTAAATTTTGCAAGGCTTTAGGTACTGTCTGACGGCAGTCGACCATTTTACCAGGTGGCCAGAGGTCGTACCTATCGTCGACATAACTGCCGAGGCAGTAGCTAAAGCGCAGCTATCCACATACTTCCAAACTGGTGAACCCTCGACAATGAACATCAGTGCAGCCTTCGTGCAGCTACTACTTCGTGACGTCATCATCACGTCGGGGTCACCAGTTTGGAGGTATGCAGAACAGAGAGTAAAGTTCTGCAAACATACGTTGAAAAGAGCAGTTGCCCACCAGACATAACACCTGTTTGGTCGAAGGATCCTCCCTTTTCAACGGAGGTTTGCAGGACTTTACTCTCTGTTCCGCATACCTCCAAACTGGTGACAAGTGCATACCTCCAAAATCGCTTACCATCAGGTGTGATAGTGGTCTATCGCGAGCTTATTTATGACAAAAAAGAAAATAATTATGTTCCTTTCTGGATTTGGTCTCCTGTTGGACACATGAAAACTATTTTTTTTCTATCATGGATTAATGAACTTTAACTCAAAACATTCAGACATTGTCATCTTGCGTGAAACGTTACGTGAGCTATGCTGAGCATGCCTTTGACACCATATCTGGTTGGAAACAATAGATTCTAACGTTACGAACATACACATTCATATATGTTAGGTTCGGCTATTGAAATAGTTTCACATACGAAACATTGTGGTTCTGAGAATAGCATTTCACTGAACGTTGATTTTAGGAGAGATTGAATACCGCAGTGTGGTACCCCATATTCAAGGCGCTCCTTGGGTACTGCGCGCAATGTGGTGGAAACATAGTACCTATTGCAGTATTACCCTGCGTAAAAGCCTCTATGCTCGAAATTCTTCAATTATTTTTATCGACTTTTTCTATATTTGAAAATTTGGAATTCGGAATTTTTGATTATTGAACATTTTAAGGGCCCGTTCTCGAGGTGTAATGAACAGAATAATATTATTTATTCAAGAGTGTTTCCGACTGCATCACTGCTTACCATGAGGTGGGATCACACACAGTCAAGCACTAGTTTAAGTCAGATATAAAAAGAAAAAAAAAGAATAGAAGCCGTGCAAAACGATGACTAGGACAGCATTATAAAAATATTGAAAACATTAATATTATTATTTCAATAATGCTGTCTTCATTGTTTTTCCTTTCAACTTACCTTAGGTCAATTTCGCTAGTCTCACACGTTTTTTAAGTGTGGAAGCCAGCTGATTGGGGTGCCTTTTTTTCTTTTTGGCCTTCACCTGTATCCCTACTGTTTGTCTTATCCACCGCGGGATTCCTATCCGACGGCGCGTACTGTTCCACGAGCGCCTCAAGGAGATGTCAGCAACTGTAGGGGCCCAGCAGGGTCGAAGCCTACTGGGGCCATGGGTAGTGTGAAAATGAAACCCAGGGGCCTGGGGCGAAGGCAACGAAGGAACAGGAGTTGGTTTTTAGTCAGTAAAAGTCTGACACTATCTCCCACTCCGCCCGAAAGCGCGGGATTTGTCATTAGATGATTTTCCTACCTAAAAAAACACCGTTCTTGGGGTAAGTACCTACCTGCTTGTTGCCTTTCGGAGTCCAAACTTGACACACAGAAGCACAGACCTGGAACAACTATCTATGGGCCTTTTTTCCTTAAATATTTACCAAGGTATTCCTACCCATCATCATGATACCGCACATCAATTACGCCAAGCGTGTCATCTCTCCCTTTCAAAGAAATTCGTCGCGATATTGTCGTGATTGCACTTGTGTGCAAATCCATCAAAAAATCAATTTATAAATATTAGCTCCGAACGAACGCTTTTTACCGTTATACCAAGGTTTTTATGTTCATGCCTCATTTTATGGGCTACAGCGTTTTCGAGAATAAACAGGTAGGTAATGTCTTCAGGTACTTTAGCGTTGTTTGAGTATCGGTATCGTGTTTATAGGGCTTTTATTGGAAACCTAACATAAGCTTTAATGGTGTTCGGTTAGGGAGATTTAAGATTTCTTGAAATTTGTTAGTTTGTTGAAGATGATAGATAGAGACCGACTTACGAGGTGTGTAGGTTATGGGTTCAAATCCAGCCAGGCGCATTAGTTTGTGTAATTTATTTCATCACCATTGCTCTCAAAACGGTGAGGAAAAACATCGTGAAGAAATCGGCATGTCCTTGAACCAAAAATTCGAAGACATGTGACATTCACCAATCCTCACCGGGTCCACGTGGTGAATTACGCCCCTCTCCTAAAGAGAGGAGTTCTGAGTCCCAGCAGTGGGAACATTCAACAACAGATAGAGACGAGTGGATGTAGACAATGAACAACTGTATACTTAGTTGTTAATTTTCTACATCAAATTCAGACCTTTTTTCCGGAGGGAAAATCATCCAATGATATCCCCCGCTCTTGGGCGGAACGGATAGTGTCAGAACTTTACTGACTAAAAACTCACTCCTGTTCCTTCGTTGCCTTTCGTACCAAGGCCGAGTCTTCCTTACAGAAGCAGAGCCTTGGCCCCAGTAGGCTTCGACCCTACTAGGCCCCTACGGTTTGCTGAAATCTCCTTGAGACGCGAGTGGAACAGTACGCGCCGTCGACGACTTGGGCTCGGTCCGGTTACCGGACGGTCGGACGGCGAGCTACCCGTTGCTCGCCGTCCGCAAGCCCGCGATCAAATTCAGGCCTGTGGCTGTGAGTTAGATTGCTATTATATACATTTAGCTGCAGTTAGCGGTTTCTGCACAAAAGTAGGACATGCTGGGTGTGGGGCCAGCTCCAATACCATCCTGGCTATGATGGCCGACAGGCTAGACTGTCCATATTATTATATTCGACATAGCTGTGGTACTGTCCCTATTCCTTTTAGAAAATGGTAATTGTTGAATTTATTAGTTCTGACTTATTGACATTTAGACATGACATTTAGTTGAAATTAATATGCAATTAATTGTTGCAATTTATTTTTATATTTAATATAATTATTGTTATCTTTAACTATTCGCATTACACCAATATATAGTTTAATGAATTTTGGAATTTTAATTTATTGAATATTTGTAAATTGTATTTTGTAATGATTTGGATTTTTTGTGTATTTTTTAATTTTATTTTAATCTAAATGTGAATGATTTTTATATGGGTTATAATTGTACCTGAAGTAAATGAATTTGAATTTAGTAAATTTTCATCCAAATCCATTCAGCCGTTCGAGTGTGAAGGAGTATACACACGCACAAACTTTCGCTTTGATGATATTAGTGTGATCATTATTATAAAGTAATCATAAAAGTTACTAATTTGATAAAATAATGTTAGTATCTTTATGTTTTAATATCTTAATGTCTGGTCGGATTACGATTGAGACGTCGACACGAAAATGAATAAAGAATAATGTCTTTCTAAAGAACTTTAATTCAATTCTAATTTTTACGAACTTCAACCTTATAATTATGACCATTACACTCTTCAAGGGCAATCCAATTAGAACATTAGACACACTACCAATTCACCAATTCTTACCTACATTTACAGACTGATACCGTTGAATATTTAACGAAAGATAAAATGGCTTGAAAGTAGATCAAGCAGATATTTAATAAACACTATGACCTATAGGTAAGTATATATTATGGATGTCTAAGTCATAGAGCAGACTTTATTAACAATAGTTTATTAATATCTGAGTGATTTGGAAAGCCTTTGAGCCTTGTTCTGGCAGTCTGAGAACTTCAAATTAGGCAGTTAGCTCGACTTTTTTTTGTGTCAAAAAGTAATGTTACCCAAAATCACAAGGATAAAGAATTTTTTAAATCTATTCAATATTAAGTAAGTTAGAATTTAGAAACCTTTCAAATCTGGTGAATGGGAAAACTGTCAAGTTACAGAATAAGGATGAATGAATGATTGAATGATGAATGACTCTAAAATGTGGCGTCATCACTGTTAGGTAGTGTACAAAATAGATGGTGAGATATTCCCACAACGTCCCTACTCTTTCTCATATCAATTGAAATACTATTTGTGAATATTAATACTGTTTTCAGAAAACAGATTTAGTTGTAGTGTTATTAAAATTTGTTGTTTAATAATTCAATATGAAATATTGTAAATGGAGGATAATAATAATAATTTGTTTTTTTTGGAGGCCCATTTGTTGAGTGTGCAAGTCACCCCTTCCATTTTATCGATGAAAATTAAAAACATTGTTTAGGCAGAGGCCATAGTCTTAACATAGCTCCTGGTTACCATTCCATTTAAGAATCCTAAAACCATAGCCTTATTGTTTTTGTTTTCCATAATTATGTTGCAATAGTTTCCCACCAACCGGGGTTGTCCTTGGATGCACTAGCACAGCGCGTACAGGGATAATCGCGGGTTGATACCACGTTCCATTAAAAGCGTCAAAGGGTCCTCTGCGAGTTGGTTTCGACTCCTTATACGCCTTCCAAAGGTCCATAACCCCAGGGTTCTAAGATATAATAACCCATGTAATAATAATAATATTCCACAACTATCTAAGAATTTTATTTAATACTAGCTTTTGTCAGCGGCTTCGCCCGCATACATAAAATATAGTTTACTGTCACTCAGGAATAACGCAGCTTTCTATCGGGGAAAAAATTTTCGCAATCGGACCATTACTTTCAGAGATTACCTCAAAAAAAAACCAAAAAAAACAAACTTTACCTCTTTATTAGTATTATACTTGAACAAGCACTCTGTCAGTGACTTCGGGAGAATGTTTTCGGCGTTCGCTCTCTCATTGTCTTTCCATTGTGTCTCTAATTACGGTATTCGAAAGGTTAAATAGATAAGATACATGTTCAACATTGTTGATTTGAATAAACTGAAAGTGCGTTTTTTAATAGAAAGTGACATAAACAAATAATCCTGTAACTTCTGATTTAGCTACAATTTGACCTTTAAAAGCCTATCCTGAAACTCAGTGAGAATTAATAATTAGAAAGAAAAGGGATTAATCAAGGAGCACTTAAATCAAAAACTGATCAAACCGCCCTTTTCTCAGAAGCTTTTTAGGAATGGCCCAAAAATATTTAATAAACGACCTAAATCTGTAATGACTTTAAAAGGTCTAAACTCCTTCAAAATTTCAACTACAAAAAGCATATTATAGTATTAATGAATATTTAGAAGATTTAAAACGACAAATTGTGCCTCACTCCATTTTCTCCGATGTATAATATCAGCCTATTTCATTAGTTACGTACTAAGGATTGTTAATAACTAAGTTTTGTTTGTTTTTGTGGTGTGTTGTCTAATGTCTATTATAAAGAGGAAGCATATTTTTGTTGGTAAACTCAAAAACTACAAGACCGATTAAAAAAATTCTGTCACCAATAGCAACCTGTGTTGACACTCTTGCGCCATCTCATGTTCCAAGTACGGCGGGCTGTGCTGGCGCTGCCGCTGTGGCTGCTGAGACCCTTAAACGGCGCAAATACTGTAACCTTATTGGTAATTAAAGTTTTGAGCCATCTGGGGTCGAAGTGCGCGTCTGGAAATTTCACGCCAACTGATCGACACTGCGTGACCAGAGAGCTGGCTCATTCTTCGCCCAAAGAATTAGCGTTGCCATTCAATGTGGCAATGCTGCCAGTCTTCTGAGCACATTTCCAGATGACAGCGTTGTGGAGGAGTACTTCGACGTCTGAGTGTACTTTGTGTTTTTATATTATATTTATGTACATACATAGTTAGGTTTTAGTATAGTTTAGTTAATATTTAAGTTTTTTCTAGAAGATCTGATAGAAACCTACTTTATCACTGAGTGACATAGCCTTTATTATCTACTATCACGCAGGCGAAGCCACTGGCAAAAGCTAATGTAATGTAATATCAGAAAACAATATGTTTATTGGTTGTCACTGGAAGTAAAGATACCATTACCAGAGCCATTATTTCACTTTAGAAAGATACACCATCATAGATGACTGTGGACTTCTTTTTCGCTGAATCACGCGCGCCGCCTCACCGCCGTTCACGTCGTAAGCATGTATTGTATAGACAGTTAGGATTTTTTTTAAGGTTTTTTTTTATGAAAAATGTCACGGGAGTGAAGCCACAAAAATAAGCTAGTTTGGAATATTTATGCACAACTACTTTTTTACAGGTTCACTAGAGCATAGACTACAAAAGTGCTATTTCCTTTGATATTTATTCTAGAAATGTTTCTTAGCATTAACTTCGGAGCTATGTAAACGGCTATCGTTCACGCCGTCAGACAGGACAGTCAATTAAGTTTTTCTTCTTTCACCAAGGGAAATCAGTATGAACATAGTTTTTTGTTTCTTACAGTTTCATTTATCAGTTCTTAAGGCGGAAAGTTAATAAGCAGAAGTCAGTCAGCATATACAGGAATGTAGTTAATATGTTAGATAGGATTACGAGAACCTATATAGGATGTACGCTAGTAGTATACTACACGCTCGAACTTGGTATGACGGATTTGGTCTGTCCGTACCAAGATCGAGCGTGACTCGGCGTAGTTAGAATACTTGATACGACGGACCAAAAATACGAGGACCAAAACCGGTGTACCAAGTTCACGCGTGTGTTAGTACTATACTATTTACTACACGCTCGAATTTGGTTTGACGCACCAAATTCATTATCGCAACACGACGACCGGATCGGATAGTTGCTTTGAGTACGACGTCAAGGGCACGCTGTCCGCTAACGGACCTACACGGACTCAAAGTAATAATAATTTATTATTACTACACGCTCGAACTTGGTATGATGGATTTGGTCCGTCCTTAGCAAGATCGAGCGTAACTCAGCGTAGTTAGAATTAACACACGCACAAACTTGATACGACGGACCAAACATACGAGGACCAAAACCGGTGTACCAAGTTCACGCGTGTGTTAGTACTATACTATTTACTACATGCTCGAATTTGGTTTGACGCACCAAATTCATTTTCGCAACACGACGACCGGATCGGATAGTTGCTTTGAGTACGACGTCAAGGGCACGCTGTCCGCTAGCGGACCTACACGGACTCAAATAATAATAATTATGGTCGCTGGACAACTTTATAGATGGACTAATTTGGTTCAGAAGCGAAACAAATTCGTGGTCGGATCGTACCGAATTCGAGCGTGTACTAATAGTATTACTAACCACTTTTGTAGTGGCGTAGACTTTCTAAGTAGATGAACGAAATTACAAATTCTTCGAAATGACTTGTCACTGAATATTGAAACTAAAATATTAAGTAGATATCAGCTGCTAGTTCTCAACGATTGTTAAATTTAACTTGTGAAGGATAAAGTTGCAAGAAAAGGGTCATCTTTACGGCTTATGTAATAATTTAGTACCTATCTAGTCTGATTCTATGACTAATATTTTTTAATTATTTGATACTAGTTCCAGCCAGCGCTGCAGCGGCGTCGTCGCCGGCAGTTATAGAATATGGAAGAAATTAGAAATTTAATCCCAGGAAACATACACCCGGGATAAAAGCAGCTCTTAGGCTGGTTAGTGACTCTTAATAAACTAGTGCGCCTCACCATCAACGATTGCATCAATACTTACCATCAGGTGGGATCGCAGTCAAGCACTAGTTTATAACAATTAAAAGTATCTATTTACCCTATGTGCTGTTGCAGGACATGATGTGCAGAAAAGTACATTGATAGTCTGCGCTGTAAGTACCGACTTTTTTCTTATTTATAATTCATGTATATTTACATCTTCTATTATATGAAAATCTCGTGCCACAGTATTTGTTGATGTTTGTCATTTTTTTTGTGTAAATTTGATAGGTCTGTCTTCGAATATTTGGTTCTAGGACATGCCGGTTTTCTCACGATGTTTTCCTTCACCATTTTTGAGAGCAGTGGTGATGAAATAAATTACACAAAGTAATGCGCTTGGCTGGGTTTGAACTACAACTCGTAAGTCGGGGCCGTTACCACTAGGCCAACACTGCTCCTGTGAGAAGACATGTGACATCCACCAATTCGCACTGGGCCTTTTACCGATTTCACCGATAACGGCCCATTCCCTCTCCTAGAGTAGAGGCCTGAGTCCCAACAGTGGCAACATTATAAGGCCGACTATGCTATACTATGATATGTCTGAGAATAGGTTGTAGGCTGATTTTTTACCCTCCTGTCCCCATTCCCATTTTTTTTTTTTTGATTATTTAAATGGTAGAACAAGGTTTACCGAATCAGCTTACTTATAAATACGGATATATGAAAGCAGAGAAATATGTTTAGGTACTTAATGACTTTCGTGGGGAGAGGTAGTGATCCTTGACAATATATTTAAAAGATCATAAAGTTTATGCTTGTCTTTCTGTTACGGGCAAAGCAGATAATTAAATACCTATATTCCATAGCCGCACTATTTGAACTGCGAACGACTTATCGTAAAAACAACTTTTTGGGTTGTAGTACCTAAGTTGGCAAACACAGAATGCGTTCTGTGTGTGTGTGTGTTCCTAAGTTGGCAAACACAGAATGCGTTCTGTGTGTGTGTGTGTTCCTAAGTTGGCAAACACAGAATGCGTTCTGTGTGTGTGTGTGTTCCTAAGTTGGCAAACACAGAATGCGTTCTGTGTGTGTGTGTGTTCCTAAGTTGGCAAACACAGAATGCGTTCTGTGTGTGTGTGTGTGTTCCTAAGTTGGCAAACACAGAATGCGTTCTGTGTTTGCCAACTTAGGTACAGAACCCTAAAAGTTTTTTTTACGATAAGTTTAAGTGTGATTTGTAGAATTACTTTGTTCTCCGTCTGTCTATCTGCCAAGACCCCTTTTCTCAGGAACACAAGGAGATATGAAGCTGAAATAAATATAAAATACTAAGGTTTGCTAACTTAAGTAAAAAATCAAACTTCCAAAGTAACGCTATCTATCGATAAGGCCGTTTATGCTCCGTTTAGGCGCATATTATGACACTCGCTTTTTTTTTAGGTGGGAAATCATCTAATGACGTCTCCTACCCTTGGACGGAGCGAGAGGGCGAGTCAGACTTTTACTGACTAAAACCCACTCCTGTTCCTTCTTTGCCATCGTTCCAGGGCCCCGGGGTATTATGACACTCGCTAGGAAATCAAAATTTGTTGACCTAGAATCTTAAAATTTGGCATGGAGCAAGGTCTCATAACACGAGTAGGTATAGGAAAAAAAATCAGAAATTCGTAAAGTAGTTAGTAGCAGTATACGGAAAAATCTTCGAGATTCTATTCGGGAATCAAACTATTTACATATGTAAGTTTGTATGGAACCCTCAGTGCGCAAATCCGACTTGTATTTGCCCCGTTTTTTTTTTATTTAGGACTTACCTATGTTTTTCAGTTGCTATTTGCATTTCAGAGCCACGGTGACTCGGTACAGCTCTAGCAGGCATCGGCCCTACTAGACCTCGTCCATTTATGGCTTGGTATCTCTAGCCTCAAGTTTCCCGATGACCTTAGACAAGTATCTAGTATATGTGTCATGTTAGTATGTTGTTATGTTACTCGTGCATAAACATAAATGTAAACTGTGCAGTAGTTTGTGTAGTTTGACTCAGTTTGATCCTATAAGTTAGCTAATGCATGTTTAAGTTTGTATTAACTAAGTCGTCCTCAAAGTAGAACTTTGAAGTTGGTTCATATCCCAGTTCAGTGAAAACTTGTTGTTTATTTGTATGAATACATAAACGGCGCGTCCTAGGTACGACTCGACGATCGTCCCAGGTGAGTAGTCTATGAGTGCATTTCATCATCATCTTTATTTTCAGCCGAAAGACGTCCACTAGGCCTCCCCCAAATGTCGCCTCAACGGCCGGTCCTTTTCGTCCCTCTTCCTTCGAATTTCCGTGACCTTTACCAGATCATCGGTCCACCTTGTTGGAAGTCTTTCAACGCTGCATGTTTTGGTACGCAATCTCCACTTCGGAACCTTTCGGCTCCATCGACCAAGTGCATTTATCAGGAGTAATATCAAAAATCAATAGTGATGATTTTGATTTATAAAGGACTTACGCGGAACTAGCCACAAGTGTCGTGTACTAAGAGATATATAAGTATTTATTAGTTTAATTTAATTTTTTAAAGTATTTATTTACAGTAGTTGACTACAGTGTGTTAAACACACACTGTAGTCTACATCTCTTCTAACCTCTCCTTTTGCAGGTCTGCTGGAAGAAATTTCTTTTTGAAATAAGCAGTACCTTTGTACAAATTTTTATAATAAGATACCTATTTTCTTCTGTATATTTGTGTGTACATAAATAATACAATAAATAAATAATTATAATAAAAATTTGTTATCTTTTAATTTATAAAAATGAGGTGGTTCTCAAGTCGTCTGAATGTTTTTTTTTTGTATCTTATTCAGCGATATCTTTGTCAAATGATTTCGATGATATTTTTTTTGTTAGGACGAGTTTTGCCGTATTAAATCCGGGAAGTTAACACGAATGTATAACAGAACATCACACCAGTACGTTCTGAAGGGGTACCGCACCCTCAATTCACCAATTATGTTAAAATTCCAAAAACGCGAGCTCAGGGTTATCAATTTGCGCATAACTTTTTTGTTAATAGTCCGATCTTGATGATACTTTTTTGTTTGGAAGAGTTTTGCCGAAGTAGTTCCATTTCAACTGGAATCACAAGCTTACAGCCGAAAACCTCCACAAACTCATCATAGCGGATGCAATAAATATATGAAAATAAGGGTATTCCTATTTTCCATAACAAAATCGACTTATTGCGAGTTATTTCTCGGTGTCCGAGAACTGTGAAATCAAGCTGATGGTAGACGGAAGGCTTATTACTGCTGGGATTGGAAACCCGGCCGAGTGTGCACTGACGTCGAGCAATGTACTGTTATCTGACCTTTGTTGCGAAGCCCCGGAGTGTAATGTTAAAAGTAAACGATATTAATTTCTTGGTTAGAAGTTGAGAAGTAAAAGTAATAGTTTATATATCTATTGCTTGTTACTTATTTATCTAAAAAACGTGGCGCCACACTTTTTTTTTCGGTGGGTAAGTCATCCAATGACATCCCTCGCTCTTGGGTGGTGCGCGAGGGTGTGTCAGACTTTTATTGACTATAAACCGAAATGGAGAAACAGGAGTGCTGTTTCTTCGTTGCCTTTCATACCAGGGCCGAGTCTTCCTTTCAGAAGCAGACCCTTGGCCCCAGTAGGTTTCGACCCTGCTGGGCCCCTACGGTTTGCTGACCTCTTCTTGAGGCGCGCGTGGAACAGTACGCGCGAGGGCCGCTCCCTCGCGCGTGGAGCCCCCTCCTTTGCTAGCGTTACTGCTGAAGAGAAGCGTAGCGTTGCCGCAGAAGGAGGCGACCGCCTGCCACTCCTCCTCGCTCCGGACCACGGCCTGTGCGAGAGACCGCTGCCGTTTTTAAAGTTTAGTTGTAAACCTAAACTTCAAGATCTTGGCAAATACACTTTTAAATCACCGTATTTGTGTTCGTCTGTTATCAGCATAAGTCTTCATAAGATAGATATTCTGACAGCTCCCACTGGCGCGATTTTCTGGACCTTCAGTACTCTTACCCTTTGTAATAGTAGCCATAGACATGGAGAATGGACTGAGCAATCACAAAGTTAAACATCAACAGAAAGAGACAAAGTAACTGTGTGGCTTATATCCGTTTCTTTTCTTTAGGTCATAGTATCGAGAAATTACAGGCCTGTGTTTTTTCTTTGATAGGAAACGTTGCCTCACATTAGGAATGACTTTTGTATAGTGGGTGCGGTCACAAACAATTAAACTTACATGCACAAGACAATCAGATCCGGAACATCTGTAGGCTATATAAATATTTGTTTAGTGTGGGAATCGAGTTTGCGACATATGATGCAGCAGCCAAATGCTCAACCACTACACCACGCCGCCGTGCGCCGTTTTGATTCCGATTGCACCATGTTGTGACGTAGCCCACGCAAAATTTTGAAAAACCACAACTACTGATCGCATCCCTTCGTCTCTCTCATACTTTTTTGTCTGTATTTCCTTTTTACCTTTGAGAAAGCTCAGTCCATTTTCTACGTCCAAAGCGTCAAATTCTTCAATCCAAGAATGGCTAAAACAATTCGTTCCCGGCATTTGCAGTGTGGTTTTCTCTACGATACGAATGAAACAAATCTCTTTTATCTTCCGATATAGACGATTTATATCAGCCGTTTCGCTTTACCATTGCAGCTGTGAATTCCTTTGAGTTTTTAGGCAGACAAAGTAATTGATATCGAGACTTAATTTTCTATCAGACTGTCTAGAACACTAGGTGCTTTACTATGGATTTTGTTTGATTCCTAACTTATTTATGTAAATATATTTTAAATTTTAAAATGTTCTTACATAGTTATTACAAAACAAAGTCCCACACTACGTCTGTCGGTCTGTAGCAAAGCGAGAAACTCAAAAACTCAATTTTAATGCAGTTTTGTCAAGTGCGAGCCTATCAACAGTAAAAAGAAAAACTTAGGAAATAAAGTTGACCATGTCAAGTTTTTGATTTGAAAACGTTATTTACCCTTTCTTTGAGTGGGAAATTATCAAATAACTCCTTCCATTCTGGGTGAAGTAAGAGGCAGTGTCAGACTTTTACTGACTACGACGAGACGAGATCTGCAGAACTGGCCATGAAGGCTGACGTCAACGGGGGTGGACACTTGCAGCCGCGCACGGCCCCTAACAGTCGCTCACGGCTTCCCGAAACCACGCGCCTAGTCTCCTCTTGACCAGTTCAGTTTCTACATTCGGCAAGGAAACTCGTATGTTTGAAGTGAAAATGATGAAATTTGTTATTATAGCACTTATTCCTGAAGAAGAAGAATCAAACAAAGAAAAAAAGAAAAAGACCAGTATCGTTTGAAAAGTTCATAAAGGGCGCGTGGCCACTGACATAAGTCGCGCGTGGCCTCGTGACACGCGCCTTTGCTGAACTTTTCAAGTGATAGTGGTCTTCAAAGTATGTACATAAAGTTTAAAATTACTTCACACTAAAAGTGCTCACCGTGTCACTGCCGGCCGCTGCCATTTCAGTATGATTTGGCCTTGACCCACCCATGTTCCGCCAGTTACCCTTTGCGTCCCATGCCCGCGGTAACTCTTTAAAAAAATCCCGCATCATACTCCCTTACAATCACTTCGCCTTAAAGACACCAGCCTTGTCTGCCATAAAAAAGATTATATAAAAGTTTATGAGCCATTTGGATTATTCAACTTTATCTTTCTCCATAACGCAGGTGCCTAAGGGCAAATTCTGAAACAAGATTTTAGTCAAGATAAGAAGGATTGAACTGACAGTTCTAACAGTGTAACACGAACGAACACTGTTCTGAAATGCGGGCCCTACTAGCGATACTTGGTCATCGCGTCGCAAGTTCAGGTAAGTTAGTGTCTTGTCTAGACTGAGCCGAAACAGTTTTAATTATCTACATATTCTAAAACCACATTTACTTACTTGTGGGAACTTGTAGCCTTTGGGGTACACTTAGTTAACTGTAGAGATACTTATCAAGACTTATGGCATTTTTTTTTTATGATAGGCTAGCGTTTGACCACTATCTCACCTGATGGTAAGCGATGATGTGGTCGACGATGGAGCACGCTTGCCTAGAAGTAGCCTATTCACTCTTGACTTAAAGACCCCTAAGTTGTAGCTATCAGTACCCTTACCATGAGTTACTATCGAAAAACTACACCATCTCACCGTAGTCGATATCGAATAAACGCGCATCGAATAGATTACTATTAAACTCGTACCATGAGTCAAACGGACTCGCTAGCGACAACTCGATAGTCTAAACGGTGTCGAGTGTTTACGTTGGTACAAAAACCGCATCGTATCTAACTTCACACTCAAGTTTGCTCTCTTTCTAACTACAGTAAAAGACAGAGTAAGGCAGATAGACCTACAAATCCTACCAAATTGAAACACCAATTCTCTAAGTATAACCCGGCCTATTGAAAATGAAATATTGTAGTTGTAGAAATATTTTGATGGTTCAGTGTTGTTGTGTTTGTGAATTATTGAATGCACAGAGTACCTTTTTAAAGATAGATTTCATACGTAAAATAACAATGCGCATAGTGAAAAGTGGTATTTCTATTATGAAGTGCATGTATAAAAGTAAGTTATTATAACGTTCTTATTTCTAATTTACCTTCGATTCAAGTGTTACTCTTTGTGTAAATTTCAAATCTGTATAAACCCTTCGCAGACCAAACAAATACTCGAAAGCCCCTATAATGAGCCTATATTCTTTGATGAAATTATTTTAACTAATATGTTCAAGTGCCTTTCGTTTAGTCGCTTGGAAATTTCCTTTGACGCGTCGTTCGTCTTCATATGCAGCCGTACCTAACATATTCTACGTTAAATAAGTTTTACCGGACATATTTATGCACAAATAAATAAAATATTGTTTAACACGACACGCTTTACATCATTTTCACCCTTCAATATGCTAGTGAGTTACTTTACTACTGTAGTAACGGTTTGCTTCGATAGCACCTGTCAAATTTGTTACTCATGGTACCGTTTTTCTATAGGAAACTACTAAAAACTTTAGTCGTTAGCGAGTTCTTATTCGATAGGTTTTGTACTTGATGACTCATACTACCGATTTTGGTTCTGCAAGTGACCGCTAGAGGCGCTGCAAAATTTGCCATACAAAATATTTACGGCGTCGATATCGAGTAGCGACGAATACTATTGCTTTAAACTCATGGTAGAGGTACAGGAAACACAGACTCCGGCAAGGAATTCCACTCCTTGGCTGTACGCATAATAAATGTATTCTCAAAACGTTTTGTGCGTATGGGTGGGATATCTACCATGTACCGGTGGCGCAACGCCGTACGTCTAGTGGTCCGATGATGGAACGGAGTTGGCGGAATTAGATTGTGCAATTGGCTAAAATGATTGTAAGACAATCATTTCGACCAGTAGCTCCGCCCACGTGATAGTAAAAAAAAAACCTTGGAAACATAGTCCCGGGATAAAAAGTAGCTATTCCAGGATATGGAACACCTTGGGCACGCCACAGTCATGGCAATAAGTCTCCTTTTTTGGGGTGTGGCTGAAAAGACGTCACGACGTCTTCTGCATGTCGAAAGTAGGTCCTCACCGGACATGGTAAGTTTGGGAGGTTCCTACACCTGATTCGTGCGGAAAAAACGCCCGAATATCACCATTTGTGTGGACCGCCCGGAGGACACGGTGGAGCATACGGAGGGGGGGCCCAGCTTGGGCAGAGCACCGCCGTGTCCTAGTGGGGGCGATCGGTGGCAGCGACCTCTCGCGCTGGACACTCATACAGGCCATGGTTCGGAGGAGGATTGGCTGGCGGTCGCCTCCTTCTGCGAAGCAGTAAACTTAGCGAACGAGACAGCCGCACGCGTGAGGAAACGGACTTCTTCACGCCCCACCAATCGGGATCCCGACCCCGATTTCCAGCCACCGCAGGCGTGGGCTTGCGGACAACGAGCAATAGATAGCTCGCCGTTCGGCAGTTCGGTAACCGTCAAGACCGGGCCCGAGTCGTCGACGGTGAACAGTGTTCCATGCGCGTCTCAATAGATGTCAGCAAAATCGTAGGGACGCAGCGGGGCTGTAGCCTATATACTGGGGCCATGGGTTCGCTTCCGAAAGGGAAACTTGGTGTCCTAGAACGCAAGACAGAGAAGAAACATAGGAGTGGGTTTTAGTCTGTAACAGTCTGATACGTCCTCTCGCTCCACCCTAGATCGTGAGAAGTCATTAAATGATTTCCCACCTAGAAAAAAAGGGCATAGTCCACCTGTGTTCCAAGTTTCATCGAAAACCGTTTAGCCGTTCGAGCGTGTAAAAGTAATAAACATACACACAAACTTTCGTATTTATAATACTAGTTACTCCCAGTGGCTTCACTCGCGTAAAAGTAGAAAATTGTCCCAAGGGAACATAATACCGGGATTAGTGTGATACTAATATCAGTTAGCGGCTTCGGTTGCGTGAAAATAAATAATTATCCCAAGGGAACTTATTCCCGGGATAACAAATACTATATGCACGTGCTGTAGGTAATCCGTGTTCCAAAACCATTCAACCGTTTAAGTGCAACTTACACGCACATATACAAAAACATATTTAGTCTGTAGCCTTTAAAAAAATAGTGTGAAGTGTGATTAGTAGAAATCACAAAGATTATTAAATGTCATTGAGATTTAAAACGAAAGAAATTAGTTTTAACGAGAAATCTCGAGAAATATAATTGTTGCAAAGTATCTGCATAAATTGAGAGAATTGCACAAAGCACACGATTTTTTGACGATATTGAATAATGAATGAATAATGACGATAACGAAAAATTCTACGTGACTAAGGGATAAAGTAGTGTCTTAAAGTCGCGAGCAGCATATTGAATTCCGAACTAAACGAATGTTGCTAAGATTTAATCCCGAACGCAGTGAGAGATTCATATAATTGAGTCCCGAGTACTTCGAGGGAATTTATATAAAAACCTGAGTGAAATGAGGAATTCAAACCGCCCAAGACCAAGACAGCTGTGTGTGTATCCCTGTGTTGGATACTCTTCTTTTTACACTTTCTGTGAGATAATTAAAAGGCAATATGTTGAAACTAATTATATGTAGAGAAAATAATATACCTAAGTATTATTTACAAGTTAATTTTAATAGTTAACGTAGTTACTCTACATGATTTTGAGATTTGAAACAAATAAAATTCGCTACTAAATTGAACTATAGTTTTAATTTTCTATAAAGCTTCCGCTCTTTCATTTTTTTTTTAGAGACACAACAGTAACAACATTTTATTCTTTTTTTTTCGGTTAGTAGCCAGTTTGATTTTTGAATAAACTGATTTGATTTTTCTTCCTTTCAGAATCAGACCCTTGGCCCCAGTAGGCTTCGACCCTGATGGGCCCCTACAGTTGCTGACATCTCCTTGAGGCGCGCGTGAAACAGTACGCGCCGTCGACGACTTGGGCTCGGTCCGGACGGTTACCGGACGGTACTTGCTCTATGTGTATGACATATAAAAGGGCAATATCGAGCAGGTGGTGTAAAAAAAAAACTTTATTATCAAGCACTGCTAGTTCAGTTTCTTGTAGAAATTATTAGTTAAATTTAAGGATTGTTATTATGGAACTAATCCCGCTTCAGAACTTCAAAATAACACAAATCAGTTTATCCCCAAAAGCGCAAAGTTAACCTTCATAAGTTCATAACAGAATAACCGTAAAATATAAGTTACAAGCCTTTTCATATTAAAGCTATGACAATAATAAGTTTGTAATAGGAACGGCGCCTATTATTGCACAGTTCAGTTTCACCATCTTTGTTCAATATAACATCACTTGAACAAGACGTATGAACTCCTGTCATAAAGGCGTATTAATTAGGAAATTGAGTATTCGCAAAGCATAGAAATTACTCTTTGATGATAGAATAAGACCTGTACCATGAAACTAGCAAAACATCAAATTAGTTTTATGTGCTATCCGTTGCTGATTTTCTTTAGTACTGGCTGACAATGCTTAATGTGTATGGCGCAATGGATATGGAATATTTGCGAATGATTTTGTAGATTTTCGAAGTGTTATGAGCAGTTATGAGTATACGTTTTGCTCTCGGTTGTATAACTTTGGATACAATACTGTGTTCTGTCGATATTTTAGGAGTTGATAATCTATACGAAAATGTGTTTTACGGCAAATATGAAATACTATATTACGTAGAATAAATAAGGGATGTCGCCTATGCAACTTTACTTAAATGTAAAGATAATAATTGTCAAGTTAGTTACATTTTTTATGCAATGTACTATAATGGTGTACTTAACTAAAAATAAATGAATTGGGTTTTAGATAGATTCCCTGAAACAATAAAAACAGATAGGTACATATATATATATTTTTTTTCACAACTCTGACACAACGCCGTCTAGTCCCAAGCTAAGCAGTGCTTGTGTTATGGGTACTGGACAACTGAAAAACATACTTACATATTTCTACATATGTAAGTATATAATATATATAGATAAATTACACCCAGACACAGAACCATAGATATCCGGAGATATGCCATCGTTTCCGATTAGTAAGGAGTCCTAGTGATGCCGCTTATCTCCCACCAAAATAATTACAACATTCACAAATAGTGTATTTACGACACACATTTAAAATTTGCACACGCACACTAAGAAGAAAGCAGATACACTAAATAAATTTCTAATAGCACACATAAATAGAATGGACGGAGCATGCACTTGTAAACACTTGTTATTTGGAAACATTCAATGCACACGCATGCAATTAGGGAGTCGAACGCGATGGTCGATAATATTTATCGATATTGAATTTCAGCATATTCTTGTAATATAATTACTTCGTTTGATTTTCTTTAAATATTTTTTTTTTATATAGGTACCTATCCGAAAAGAGAGTTTAATTTTAATAAAATAAAATATTTTTTTTAGTATCGTATTACTGGTTAACGTTCTCTGTTAAATATCATGCTGTATTATTATAATGTAACTTATATATAACTTATTCTTAAAAATAATAATAATATAAAAGCCTACCTACATTCAGGGTTGGTTTAAACAGTTAGGTAAATTATACTCATATAGTTTTATACTCATATTCAAACTCGATAGCGTTAACACGCGTTAACTGCAGAATAAATAGCGTCATCTAGCAAACTAGTTATAATTTTAGATAAATTAGACAAATTGTAGGTAGTTGATGCTGACAGGATCGAATTCATAAGATGAAATAACTCACACTAACCACTCAATATAAATACTTCTAACAAAATAAAACTGGGCAGGTGTGTGTCCGACTCTCGCTCTGAGAGTTCCGTACAAACTTACTTATGTAAATAGTTCAATTTCCGAATGGATTCTCAAAGATTTTCCCGAATAGCAAAAAACTTTTTTTTTTGTGACTGTTCCCAGATTTATTCCTATACCTATGCTGTAAGATTTTGCTTTATGCCAAATGAAATTTCTTTACGCCGCGTCGTTCGTGAGAAAGGCGCGGTTATAATAGAGAGTAAGCTTGAGTCTTTGCAAAGGGAACTGTAATAATATAAATAAGGGAATGTAAAATTAAAATCAAATAAAATTGGAAATCAGAAACTTTATTTCAAATAAATCAATAACAGGCATTTGAATAGTCAAAATGGCGGTCAGTCAAAAAAAAAAGTGAAATTAAGTTGCATGTTCGAAAGCGTAGATCTCTATGGAGAAAAACGTGCAAGAAACTCCATGGGCACTCTTTTAAATCATGTTACGAGTTACAAAAATCTTCGTTATATATTTTTTTCCCTTCTATTATGTGAACACAATATCAATAAATAAATCTTTTAATGGAATTATTTATTGTCCTGTAATATGTAAATATTTGGATAAGATTTGACGCTTTGAAATTTCTGCTGTCCCATTTTTTGCCAAAAAGTGAAGTCTTATGTAAATGTATTTTTCCATGACACATTTTGTCAACTGGATGATATGATTATCTAGTGGTTCCTGGTCGAATTGATGAAAATCATTGGATTTAAACACATTTGATCCGATGAAGTGGTTAACAGCTTTTGGTACCAGTAATGACTTTGTAAAAGTTTGTTTCTATGTCTGTCGACTGGCCTGTCGGTCTAGTGGTTAGTGGCCCTGACTGCTATGTCGGAGGTCGTGGGTTCGATTCCCACCCAGGACAAATGTTTGTGTGATGAGCACGATCATTTGTTCTGTGTCTGGGTGTAATTTATCTATAATATGTATGTATTTAGAAATGTACAAGTATGTTTATCAGTTGTCTAGTACTCATAACACAAGCTCTGCTTAGCTTGGGACTAGACGGCATTGTGTGATAGTTGTGGAATATATTATATTATTATATTTACTAAAAAAAAAAGAAAAAAAAAAAAATGTCTGAGGCCGGATTAGAGCCAAAAGCGTAATAATGCAATGCTCTCGTCAGTTATACGACATTTTTACCACATTTGCGAAGAAATAAAATGTGAAACCCTCATAAACGAAGATTTAATAAAATAGCGATGGATCGCGAATTTTCTAATTCAAACTTCGAACATTGACGGCTGCTCGGCCTTATGATTGACTAAGGTGGGCTTGCCTACTCGGTCAATAATATTGAGCAATATTATTAATCTTTTAGGGACTAGCTTACGAAACCGCGCAATAGCCAGATTTTTTTAAAATAATAATTGAATACTTTTACATAGCGAACACAAATTATTGTAACTTTAGGCTAAAATTAAAAAAAAAAAACTGAATGAAATTATATTTGTTTATCATGCTACTTATCTTATTGTACTATAAATAAAAAAAATACTTTGATCATCTCAATCTTTAGGTATAATGTCAATTTAAGTTTTTACACTTCACGGATAATTGTATTGAAATAACAATGTCTTAATTTGGTTCAAACAACATTAAATTAATAACTAATTTAACATGTAATACGACAATATCCATTGAAATGTAAAAAAAAATATCGAACTGCAATAATACGCATATCGATAAAATCGACCACACACACTCGATTGCACATCTCTAAATCTTAAACAGTCGTTGCGTTCGGGAAAATTCGGGCTAGTTCGGGCTAGTTCGTGTCGCTCTGAACGTAAGTTAGTAAAATATTTAAAAATTTATTTAAAATATAAAACAGTGACTTAATTGATTATTTACCGGTGGTAGGACACGCCAGTTGTCTTCAGGTTGATGGTATTTGGCCTATTTTTACATATAAATACTGCACAACTCGGCATTTTGGTTTTTTATGCATCAATAGTGCACTGTACGCAATTGCAAAGCGACTGAATGAAGCGTACAGCCGCCGTACGAATATAAGACTAATATGATAATATCGAGGCGGCACGTGCCACGCCCCCAAGGCATATCCCTCGATATCCGTGCACAGAACAAATGATCGTGATCATCACACAAACATTTGTCCTGGGTGGGAATCGAACCCACGACCTCCGGCATAGCAGTCAGGGCCACTAACCACTAGACCAACAGGCCAGTCAAAACAAATTATGAAATAAGTACCTATACATATGTATGTACATAGGTTAGGGAAAAAAACAGTCAAACGAATCTGTATTATTCCTCGTAAAAGCGACAGGGACGCAAGGCTCAACCCTAGCCTAGAGATCACGTACAAACTATAAAAGAAAATATGCTTTGTTTTCATAACACATTTTATAACTCTTGGCGATGAAATAAATTACTAGATGTTATACATTACAACAAGATTTTGAGAACAAATCGAGTAAGCAGTGAGTTTTAAGTGGTTATCAATTTTCCTGAATCATTAATACATTCTTTAGTGACATTCTAAGATGTGGGCCAATTTCGTTGATTCCACTCAGGATGTTTGTTGTTGTAACACGTGTTACGAAATACTTGTAAAAACACGTGCAATGTGATGTTTACATTTGAAATATCCTTATAACAAAAATGCCTCAAAGTGCAAATTAAAACGATTTCTTTTTAGGGTTCTGTACCTCAAAAGGAAAAAACGGAACCCTTATAGGATCACTCTGTTGTCCGTCTGTCTGTCTGTCAAGACCTTTAATCTCGGGAACGCGTGAAGGTATCGAGTTGAAATTTTATTAAAACCATATTATTATATTCAAGTCTGCGGTACCTTGAAGCTATGAAAAAATCAAATTTCTGAGTTAACGAAAAAAAAGATACCGTTTATGTCACAAAAAACGTATATTTCGATACTTTCAAGGGAATCAAACTTCATAGGGCATGTCGGCGTATGATCGCCTTCATCGTTGAGGTCACACATTGGTTTGCACCAAAATACAATCACAGTCAATGTAAAAAGGCAGAAGATACTTTAGAGAAATAGAAAGAAACAACTTACAGTTCAGGGTGTTTATTCCGTGAGTGGCACAAGAATGATCTTTCATTCGAGTTACATCGGCTTTTATACACAGAAAATAACAAGCATAAAATGGATAACGGAAGTTAAAATAATATTAGTTTAGGCGGGAAACATCAAGTCATAATAAATTCTTATATTCACTATGGCGGTAGAAAAATAAAATAAATAGAACGGAAGTTGTCACAGTAAATTCATACTTAAATATGACCGGATGCTCTGATATTTTAAAGAAATAAAAAGGAAGTGGTAAGGTTAAATCCTCACAAATTCAACCGGATGCTATAATATTTTTAAGAATTAGAAAGGAAGTTGTCATTTAATTCGTTACAAATTGAACAGGATGTTGTAATATAAAAAATGATTCGAAAGGAAGTTGTCAAATGAAATCCTTATTATAAATTCAACAGGATGTCGTAATATTTTAAATAATCGGAATGGAAGTTATCAAATTAAATCCTTATATAAATTCAACAGGATGTCACAATATTTTAAAAGAAATAAGCAGGAAGTGATCAAATTAAATCCTTATATAAATAATCAAATAATGGTTTTGCGCCCATACGGCCATTCTGATCTCAGCGCGCTCTCTGCGCTGTACATGACTTTACGTCAACTCAGATCACCCACATTAGGTTTAATCTTCAATAAAGAGCATCCGACATTCAGAAATCAGAAACGTTTACTTCAAACCGATCAATTACAAGCACCCTTGAACTGTAAAAATGTCGGTCAGTCAAAAAACAAGTGATGCTAAATCGCACGTTCCAAAGCGTAGATCTCTATGGAGAAGAACGTGCAAGAAACTCCATGGACACTCTTTTAAATCATATTATGAGTTACATAAATCTTGGTTACATATTTCTTGTTGCTTCTAATATGTGAGCACAATGTAGATACAAAAATTAAATTAAGCCAATGGCAGCTAAGAGATGACCAGTTTCAACTGACGGCACCCGTTCACGAGCATGACGCGTGCCCCACTCAGCTCAACCATTTTGAAGATAACTGAATGACCCAATAACACGTGCCACCATCAGCGAGACATTTGAGTGAACATGACAAACTCTCAACTGCACTGCTCATAAAGTCAAACAGTTGTAACCTAATAAAAATACTTCATTGTACTTCGCATTCACAAAACTTGAAAAAGTGCTTCTACATTATACAATCATTTTACATAAAATCGGCGTCACCCATATCAGGTTAGCCATAAAATTACACAGCATCAAACATTTCATCGGCGTCACCCATATAGGGTTAGCCCAAAATCAATCAGTATCAAACATCTTATCGGCGTCACCCACATAGGGTTAGCCCAAAATTACACAGCATCCAACATTTTATCGGCGTCACCCATATAGGGTTAGCCCAAAATCAATCAGTATCAAACATCTTATCGGCGTCACCCACATAGGGTTAGCCTAAAATTACACAGCATCAAACATCTTATCGGCGTCACCCACATAGGGTTAGCCCAAAATTACACAGCATCAAACATTTTATCAGCGTCACCCACATAGGGTTAGCCAAAAATTACAGTATCAAACATTTTATCAGCGTCACCCACATAGGGTTAGCCAAAAATTACAGTATCAAATATTTGGTGTGAATTGGCTGATTGGCATTACACGGCATCAGTCGCCTTCTAGCCCTAATTCGGCATCACCCGCCTAGGATCTAGCCATACCAAATGGCATCACCCGCTTGGATATAGCCCCCTAACTAGCATCACCCGCCTTGGATCTAGCCATACCTCATGGCATCACCCGCATTGGATCAGCTCTTAGACAGGGAAAAAGGATACGCATGGTGGCCAGCCAGCGTAATAGGTGGGAAAGGGACTAATTAATCTAATAAATCTAAGATCGCGCTTAAAGAATGGTTAATGGTTTGAATAAATTCGAATAAGAAATCAATATAATTTATTTCATAGCAATTAGCCAATTCACATTTAAAAAAACCTATCTACGGCATCACCCGCCTTGGATCTAGCCATATTCCTTCATGGCATCACCCGCATAGGATATAGCCCCCCTAACAGCATCACCCGCCTTGGATCTAGCCATCTCCTATGGCATCACCCGCATAGGATCAGCTCTAGACAGGGAAAAAGGATACGCTGGTGATCAGTCAGCGTAATAGGTGGGAAAGGGACTAATTAAACTTAAAGCAATCAAATTTACAAATTCTCCGCCCATACGGTCGGTTCAGTTTCATTCAAAAAATGGGTCTGTTTGAGCCCGAGGTGCCGGTCTCAAAGAATCATGACTAGCGATCTTTTCGGAACATCCCCTTAAATTAACATGCTTTATTTTATATCGATTATTAGGCAGTACTTCAAGGACTTCCATAGGACCTTCATATTTAGTACCAAGTTTAGTCGTATGTCTTTCATGCTTATGCATTAAGACAAAATCTCCTTTTTCAAAAGGTTTTATTTCAGCTCTGCCCTTGTCAAATCTCAATTTGTCTCGAAACGATCGCTCGTCCATCCTTAATTTACATAATGATCTAACAGTATTAAGATGTTCAATTGGTTCATCATCATCGATTTGCAAGAGCTTGATACCCGGTGGAGAACATTTTTTGCCAAACAGTAATTCCATGGGTGATTTTCCCGTACTTTTAGAAACAGTAGAATTAATAGCTAACTGTAAATCACGAATAGCATTGTACCACGGTTTATCAAGCTCTACAACAGACATATTGTCTTTGATGATTTTCATAATACGTTCCACCTGACCGTTTGCCCGACTAGCGCCTTTGGCCACTACGTGATGTTCAATACAGAAACGTTGAATAAAATTTTTAAAATCAGACGAAGTCATACTTTTATCCTGATCCGTTATGAGTCTATTTGGGGTACCGAAAATAGAAATAACTTCTTTTAAACAAGATACGGCTGTATCAGATGTTCGATCATTAGTGTAAATCAAATGAGTATATTTGGTAAAGGCATCTATAAATACAAACGCATATTCAGGGTTATTGCGTTTACCATTCATACGTCCAGTTATGTCAGCATGTATGGTGTGAAAGGGAATTGCAATTTTGTCTATAGGATGAAGGGTGACTTGTTTGGCACCGGACATACCTTTACGAACTCTACAACTAACACAATTTTCAGTAAACCTTCGAACTAGTTTTGACATATGGGGAAACCAATATTGGTCTCTTAACTTAGCTAGCACTTTTTCCCAACTAAAGTGCTGAAGATTGTCATGGTAGTGGGATATCAAATTCCATCTATAATTACTTGGTACAATAATTAGTTTACGAGTTTTATTTTCTACTTGAACTTTACGTCTAAGAAATTTATCCTGCGTTATGACATAGGTGTCACTTATATCTTTTGGGATTGTATCTGAATCTAGTTGTTCCACAATCTTTTTCAGAACTGGATCTCGTTTTTGTTCTATTAAGAGCCAGTTATGATCAAGTGTAGAAGAGTTTACTGAAAATTGCAAAGCGTTATTCACAACAGTAGTTTTAGAGGGGTTTGAAACAGGGTTTCGACTAAAAAAATCGGCATGAGAAAGTCTGTCACCCTTCCTATATTCGATATCAAATTGGAAATTTTGCAGAAATGCCCACCAACGGTGTACTCTAGGCGTCAGTTCTTTTTTGGTTCTGGATGCTTTTAACGAATTGCAATCTGTTACTACTTTAAAAGATCTACCGTATAAGAAGTGGCGGAAATGTTTAATAGCCTTGACCACAGCCAACGTTTCAAGCTCATACGAATGGTATTTGCTCTCAGCATTAGTCGTTCGCATACTAAAATAACCAACAACATGAGGATTCTTATCATACCGCTGAATCAAAACTGCACCATAACCAATAGAACTAGCGTCTGTATGAAGTTCGCATGGTAAATCAGGATCGAAAATTGTCAAGAGAGGGGAAGACGTTAATCTACTGATTATTTCTTTTCGAGCATTATCCTGTCTTTCTGTCCACTTCCAAGGTACGCCAGACTTAGTTAATTCATATAAAGGGACCATAATTTTTGAAAAGTTTGGTACGAATTTCCTAAAGTAACCGGCTAGGCCGTTAAATTGCCGTAATTCTTTAATGTTTTTGGGTACAGCGGACTTAGAAAGGGCATCTAATTTTCTGGGACTAGGTTTAACGGTTCCATTTTCTATTATGTTTCCTAAATATTCAACTGATTTTTTTAGAAATGAGCACTTTTTGATGTTAAGGGAAAAACCTGCATTACTTAATCTTTCCAAAACTAACTGTAAGTTAGTTAAACCTTCCTCTACACTTCCGGATATTATTAAGACGTCATCAATATAAACGAGAGCAATCTTATCCTTATAATCTCCCAGAGCTCTATTAATGGCACGCTGATAAACAGACGGTGCATTGCACAGACCAAAAGGCATACGCAAAAATTCAAACTGCCCGTCAGGTGTAACGAACGCGGTCTTTTCGATAGAATCTACTGAAATAGGTATTTGATAGAATCCTGCAGTCATATCCAAACAAGTGAAAAAGCGTGCCTTACCTAACCTATCAATCTGATCGGCAATCAAAGGCAATGGGAAATTGTCCCTAATGGTATTCGAATTTAATTCGCGAAAATCAACGCATAACCTATCGCTTCCATCTTTTTTCTTCACTAATAAAATAGGGCTACTAAATGGGGATGAACTGTCTCTGATTATACCATTTTGTTTCAAGTCGTTCAAAATTTCTTTGACTTTTTCGCGTTCTATTGGCGACAATCTATAGGGTCTACGTTGCACAATTTTGTCTTCGTTTTTTAATCGAATACTCAACTGACCAGTTTTTACCTCTGAAACTTTATTACCAGAAGTAAAACTGTCTTTGAAATTATTTAGAATTAAATTTAATTTTTCTATTGAAATAGAATCAACAAGATCGGTATTAAGATTAGTCTCCGACTCTGCTATAGAAAAGTTATTAATAATCATACTTCTTGTAACAGTCATGTTTTTATCTGTTAATGTGATAGCAAGACCCGGAATTTGCACTAAATCATAGCCAATTAAAATATCAAATTGAGTTTGATGATTTTCTACTATATATAGTTCTAATTCAACAGTAACTTGATCAATTTCGACAACAGTTGTTATACTTTGAGAACACGCGACATTCACGCCACCTATTCCCTTAAAAACTGTACTGACTGCGTTTCTTTTTCCTGGAATCGAACCAGAAATGCTTCTCCGTACTAAAGAGCAATCAGCACCGGAATCGAACAGACAAGGATATGAATTACTTCCAATTTTGACGGTAGTCATGCAACGATTTAAAGAACCACTATAATTAATAGATTTTTGATCAGTAGGTTTCGCTTTTTCATCACTTTGCCTACGAAAACAAGATTTCTCTGAATGACCCTTTTTATGACAGTATGAACACTCTGACTTATAGTCGTCTGATATAATACTAGAGGCTGGCTTTGCAGTTGTATTACTTTCAGATTTTGTGGTATTTTTTTCCTTACAGTCACGAGCGCGGTGACCAGGTTTCTTACATTGAAAGCAAACTGGCGGCTGCTGTGATAATTCAGGGGTCACCGAAAGCCGGGGTTTTTTATACGAATGAGTTTTGTCTGTACTGTCGGTTTTAGGTCGGTCACGTTTACGGTAAGTTTTTAAAACGGAAACTAGTTTGGGCAAAGAATCAGGCGTATTGCGCAACAAATCACATTTTACAAAATCAGGGTATATACCAGTAATTAATGCATCAATTACCTGAGCGTCCGTGGCTTCTGGTCGCACTCTCTTGAAAAGCGTCCATCCTTTGATTGCGTAGTCCGCGTAGCTGCTCGCCTGCTCCGACGTGTAGTCGCGCCACCTCTGGACGTCGTCAGCATATCGAAACTCTTCGCTGAATGTCTGGATCAGCTCCTGCTTCACTTGCTCCCATGTGGTGGACCGTAGAGACCATGTATCAGCCCAGGTCTTCGCTCTTCCTTTTAGCTGCAGTATAGCCTTCATGCGAGCTTCATGTGGTGATATGCCAATAACTGCAATACTTTCGTCAACATTGGCACACCAGTCCCTGATGTCATGAGAGCGCACATCAGGATCGAATGGCGGGAGGTAAAAATTGCCATGATCTCGTGAAGGTGTAGGGGTAGCGGACAAAGCTGCAGTCACGGCACTTGATGTGGCTTGCTTTGTGATTGATGTCACCAGACTCATCACTTGCTCCATGGAAAAAGTTGCGTCTGGTGGAGCGGTCGGCACCGGTTTGCGGATGCGGAATCCAGAGCTCTTCAGTAGGGGCGAGCTGGATCCCACCGCTGCTGTCGGCGTATGATCGCCTTCATCGTTGAGGTCACACATTGGTTTGCACCAAAATACAATCACAGTCAATGTAAAAAGGCAGAAGATACTTTAGAGAAATAGAAAGAAACAACTTACAGTTCAGGGTGTTTATTCCGTGAGTGGCACAAGAATGATCTTTCATTCGAGTTACATCGGCTTTTATACACAGAAAATAACAAGCATAAAATGGATAACGGAAGTTAAAATAATATTAGTTTAGGCGGGAAACATCAAGTCATAATAAATTCTTATATTCACTATGGCGGTAGAAAAATAAAATAAATAGAACGGAAGTTGTCACAGTAAATTCATACTTAAATATGACCGGATGCTCTGATATTTTAAAGAAATAAAAAGGAAGTGGTAAGGTTAAATCCTCACAAATTCAACCGGATGCTATAATATTTTTAAGAATTAGAAAGGAAGTTGTCATTTAATTCGTTACAAATTGAACAGGATGTTGTAATATAAAAAATGATTCGAAAGGAAGTTGTCAAATGAAATCCTTATTATAAATTCAACAGGATGTCGTAATATTTTAAATAATCGGAATGGAAGTTATCAAATTAAATCCTTATATAAATTCAACAGGATGTCACAATATTTTAAAAGAAATAAGCAGGAAGTGATCAAATTAAATCCTTATATAAATAATCAAATAATGGTTTTGCGCCCATAGGCACTTCCCGTTGACCTAAACCCCCCCCTTCCCTTCCCTCCCCCCCTCCCCCTTCCCCTCCCCTTCCCTTTTTCTATTTCATGTTCTTCCATACCATCCTAAGGTTGTCTGGTAGATATCGCTCTCAGCGATAAGACCGCCTTTGTACCCGTAGATTTAAGTTAGTGTAAAAGTTTTGTTACTAATTTGGTGTACAATAAAGTTTATTCTATTCTAAAATCCTGAAATTTGGCATAAACCAAGGTCTCATAGCACAAGTATAGGAAAAAATCTGAAAACTGTAAATTTTTAGTTAAAACACAAAAAAAAACTTTTAATGCAATTCCAAAAAATCTTCGTAACTCAATTCGGGAATTGAACTATTTTCATAGGTAAGTTTGTACGGAACCCTCAGTGCGCGAGTCCGACTCACACTTGCCCGGTTTTTTAAATATTACAAATTTGTGCAAGGAGTCAATACTTCCACCTCTATGGTAAGCAGTGATGCAATCGTTGATAGTGAAAACACCACGCACTACTACCACCTACACTACTAGTATTATTAAGAGCCTATTCCCTCTAGTTTTGAAGACACCTAAATTATAATCAAACGGGAAGATCGTAGCCGGTAAATGTTTCCAGTCTTTCGATGTACGCGGTATGGTATACACACGGTATCAACAATGTAAGGGTGCACACTCGCCATACGTCACATTGGGTGGTCCGATGGAAAAAAGATCTTAATCTGCATTCAATCTCTTATAAGATATAGTTTTGGGTTGTGGGATTGTTTAAAAGAGTCACCACGACCCTCGCAAAAAGCAACTGAAGGAATACAGGTGGGTTTTATTCAATAAAATACTGAGATTCCCTCTTGCTTCATTCAGAGCGGAAGAAATTATTTGAAAAATTTCAACTCAAAAAAATAAATCGTTGGCCGTCATGGAACGCCTGGTAGACATTTGGATTAATATTAAAATTCTACTTTTTCTTCATTTTATTTATATGGAAAAAAAATAGAATTTTGCGGAGCAGACGTACGTACACTCATACACACACACTAAAGTCAAGAACAGTGGCGCAGTGGGAGCATCACAGCATGATAGCATCATGCCATTTGCCGTCATGGCATTTAAGTAGTTTTTAATGCCAAGACGCGCCAATAGAGTCAAGATCAAGAAAATAAGCCATCAATGTGCTTCTTTCAGTGTCGTAACTAGGAGGTTAGTAAGGTATGTAAAAATACTGCTACACATAAGCTTTAGCATAGTATTATGACCATCTGAACTGATATGAGTACCGTTTGAGTTTGACAAGTTTTTTTTTAATTCATATAAACCAGTGCTTGACTGCGATCCCACCTGATGGTAAGCAGCGATGCAAATTACTAGTCGTAGTTTCCCGCAAAGAGCATAGAACCATATCAACCATAGACTAATACTTAGTAAAAAAAAAAAAAATAACAACTTGATATTTTTTCGCTTGTTTTCCTTACTCCTTTCAAACGGCTTTGATCTTAGAAATATGTGTACATAAAATAATTGCTGGTTAAGTGTTCTTCAGAATGTACAAAGCATATGTAAATCAATCAATATTTCGCAAAGAAAATGATTTTAAAGGTCAGCGGGGCTCTATGCGGGCGCAGGTTGCAGGTACGAGTTTGTGTGCATTTAACTCCGGTCAGATGTTCAAAGGACTAAACACTTTAATACAGTCAAGTAATTCCATTGATTCGTTATTCACCACTCATCATTCTGCGTCTCATTTGTGAACAGCAGCAATTATTTCGAGGTTGTGTCTCAAGGGACTCGGTGAAGACAACAATACGGGCAGGGACGAAGACCGTCTCGAGTTTATGACTACACGACCGAGTAGTGGCAGTAAAACTTGCCATATAAATGGATCTGCACTGCCTTACGATAAAGATAAAGGCTTACGAAAGGACGTACGGTACACAAAAGTACTATCGTGGATCGTGGATCGCATATTGGTTCAATAAATGTCTTAAATTCATATTTATAACACATGCATCTTTATCAGAAAAGTTCTAAACAAAAACATACATACCAATATCACACTTACCCAACATAAACTAGTTAGTCAACGAAGCACACGACGAGCAAGTTTATTAGTTCTACCAAAAACCAGGACAAACTATGCCAAAAAAATGCTTGCATTTGAAGGAGCACAGCTATATAATAAAATACCCTTATACACTTCTGGACACATCTATTGGCCCACCTTGTATTTTCAGTTTCGTTTGGTCCTAGCTAAAATTTTATATTCGGTCGAGCAAAAAGTTTTTACGCAGTTTTGAACCTGGCACATTCACAATTTCATTCAATAGTCTTTTTTTGAATTTCGAACACAGAATTTAAAGAAACAAAAGATAATTTGGAGCCTGTTTGTTGATATCAAACAATCGAATACTAAGAAAACTTGGTTTTATTGGTTTACTTGGATTTAATTCTTGAAAAAGTGATTGATATCTTTGGTTTTGCAACAAACATTACTTATACTTAACATTAAGGTGAGGTTCTATCAATAATCTATGGATACTTCACCTGAAGTCGCCGCCCAAGCTGTGGCACTTATTCAGGCCGGACACAGCCAAAGAAACGTGAGTGCTCAACTTAATTTAAGTCGATCTGCGGTCGGAAATGTATATCGGAGGTACCTAGAGACTGGCGGCTTTGTTCGTCGCCAAGGAAGGCCACGATCTCGGGTCACAACTGAAAGGCAGGATCGATTCATCGTGACGACCAGCTTGAGAAATCGTCACCTTACCTCCATTGAGATACAAAACCAACTTCGCGACTTCCACGGAGTATCTGTGAGCGCTCGAACTGTTCGGAGAAGGTTAAAAGAACGCGATATGGTACCACACAAGCCAGCTAATGGGCCCAAACTAACGCGAGGCCACCGAACAGCGCGCCTTCATTTCGCACGCAGTCATTTAAATTGGACACAGCAAGATTGGAGCCGTGTACTCTTTTCTGATGAGTCTAAAATTGTGTTACATGGCAATGATGGAAGGAAGAAGGTCTACCGACGTAAGGGAGAGCGTTTCGCACAATGCTGCTTTGAAGAGAGGGTTGCTTATGGCGGTGGCTCATGGACTGTCTGAGGCGGTATATCCGCGAGCGGCAAAACTCATCTTGAGGTTGTTACAGGACCACGGCTGCTAACATTAAATGCTGAAAGGTACATTCGTGAGTGCTTAGAACCTCACGTGATACCATACGCGGACTATGTGGGCCCAAATTTCCTTTTTATGCATGATAATGCAAGAGTCCATGCGGCCGGCATCGTCAGGGAATATCTTCGGGATGTGAACATCACAGTTATGTACTGGCCAGCCAGAAGCCCAGACATGAACCTCATTGAGTACATGTGGGACGAGCTAAAAAGACGTGTTAGGGCTCGTCAGCCAGTTGCCCAGACGATGCAGGAGTTGAAAACTGCCATAGAAGAGGAATGGGAGATGATCCCTCAAAATTTCATAGAGCGGTTGATAAACTCTATGCCTAATCGTATGAGAGCTGTGGTAGATGCCCATGGAGGCAACACGCGTTATTAAATTGAACTTTTTTTGATAAAACATGTTTTTTATTCAAAAATCAATTGCCTTTAACAAGGCGCATATCCGACTTGTTAGGCGTAGCTCCATGTCGTATGGTATTCTGAATTCAAATTTAAAACAATACGATCGAAAAAGATGGTAAAATGTATCAGGTTTAAAACTGCATCAACAGTTTTTGTTCAATCTAGCAATCATATTTCGGTAGGGGCCATCGAAACCTAAACTCTAAGGTGGGCCAATAGATGTGTCCAGAAGTGTATAAGAAACCTTCTCTTATTCAACGCATTCAAAACCCAGCTTAGTCATTATTTAATCGCCAACCAGACATTACTCGAAAAATGAATGCCTTGGATGGGTCAAGTTTCGGGTAGTTCAGATTGTTTTGTGACGGATGTTGTCGAACCTAAATTAGTATTTAATTAAGTTATAATTATTGTTCTCAAGTAAGCGACATGTTATGTTTTTTTTATTGAGAATAAAGTTTCTTTAAACCTAAAAATAAACAATCATTAAAGAGTTACAACTCAACTTTACCCAGTGTATCAGATGAGAGGTACAGATGAGAACGCGACTGCTGTCACGCTTGCGACCACGAGAACAACGAGGTAGTTAATGGTAACGCGTTGTGTGGGTACTAAGGTAGGTGCCAGATAAACATGGAATAACGCTCATTGACCCTTCTACATGTGTTGACATTCTTCATTTCAAAAACGGAAATAAAGACATAAAGCTGTCTTGAATATAAATGTATTGTGATCCTTTACATGATCTAGTAATGAAAAACAGTTCATTGTTTATTTTTCGGGTACCTACGCAGAGATATTAAGAAAAGGTCAATGTACTTTATTCCTTATTTATCTGGCACCTTCTATAGTTAGGGATCCACAATTTTCTCAGTTTAAGAAATACAATATTTTATTTAAATTCTAAGAAGGCTCACTAAGTTCTAAATAGACCTGAAAACCATATTTAAGTTGAATCTGATCTCATTATCATCATCATTTCAGCCGAAAGACGTCTACTGTTTGACATAGGCCTCCCTTAAGTGTTGCCACAATGAACGGTCCTGTGCGTCTCGCATCCCACCGGATTTCCGCAACCCTTACCAGGTCATCGGCCCACCTTGTAGGAGGCCTTCCAACGCTACGTCTTCCGGTACGTAGTCGCACCTCCAGAACCTTTCGGCCCCAACGGCCATCTGTTCTGCGAGCAATGTGCCCTGTTCATTGCCACTTAAGATTGGTGATTCTTCATGCATGTCGGAAACCTTGGTTCTCCTGCGGATATCTTCATTCCTGATTCGATCACGCAAGGAAACTCCGAGCTATCCTTTCCATTGCCCTGAATTGAATCTAAACTAAAAAATTCTGTAGCATAAAAAATATCTGTAAAAGAAGAACGGGCCAAATATCTACAGCCGTTTTACAGTTGTGGTCTTAACGTAGATCGTAAACATACAAAACCAGAACAGATGGAGTTTACCATAAATTGGAAATAAAAAGTCTGGAGGCCAGAAATTAAGGCACGTCTTTGAATTTTACTGTCTTTCCAAATGAGTCTTTAAAATATATTGTTGAAATCTACATTTTTTAATATTTTCCTTTTCTAAGAAATTGAGTTAACTGCTCTCTTAGTTTTCCTTTTATTAAAGTTTTTTTTTTTAACGCTAACCTACCACAAAGTCATACATTTACAAAAGTATTAAAAAATGTTAATTTCAACACATATAATACGTATCAAAATACATTTATAGAATGACTAGCTTCTGCCAGCGGTGTAGCCCGCGTGTGGTTTCTCCATACAAACTCTGGACCTTCGCTTCATCCCCTTAGGCGGTGAATTTTGGAAAATCCTTTCTTAGTGCTCGCCTACGTTATAAACCTGATGCAAAATTTTACGCTTCTAGTCCCAGGGTTTTCGGCGGTGCATTGATATGTCAGTCAGTCAGTTTCTCCTTTTAAATATATATAGATATGAACGTTTAAAGAATTTAGATTGTAGATGCTTTGGTGAGGCCGGACCAGTCCTTGTGGGATGCTTGACCGCAGACTACCTCCTTATTTAGTTTAAGTTCTTATAGTCCATCCTAAGGTTGCCTGGTAAACCGCCGATAAGCCCGCCATTGTAACCATAGATTTAATTTTCTGTGAAATTGTTACTATTTTGGAGTACAATAAAGTTTATTCCATTCTATTATATTATATGGGGAGATCTTGTGGGGGACGTATTTCGGCCGAAATGATGATGACTTCAAGATGATTAAGTAAATCATCGGGTAGAGTCCTCAGGGAGATATTTTTGCCATAAAAAAATAACGGGCAAAACTACAAGAAAGTGAAAAAAAAAACCCAAACTGAAAACTTGTGATATTTTAACTTACTTATTATGATTTATTTGGGCACCATAACAGCTAACAATATAAAATATAACACCATAGGTAAAACAGATAGATGAACCATTCACAAAGCTCCACATAATGTGAGAGTATTGTTGAAACTGTTACAAAACTAATTAAAGTAAACAAAGTTTAGTTAGAACTATGAATATAGGGTGACTGGCAATTAGTGTACGATACTTAAACATGTGATTGTGCTCATGATAACAAACAATTTTTATTATGGGAGAAAAGCCGAAATTGCGAAAAAAATATCAGCTGTTCAGTACATTAGGCAAACATAAATATACTGAACAGCTGATTTTTTTTCGCGATTTCAGGTTTGTTCCCATAGTAAAAGTTGTTGGTTATCATGAGCACAATCACATGTTTAAGTATCGTACACTAATTACCAGTCACCCTATATAAGATACACAACATGCAAATATACATACGTGCAAATTACAAGACAAAGCTTTTAGATAGAATAATGCTAATGGATGCTAAACTGTTTGTAAAAATAACGATTCAGTTATGTTCTCTAATTAAATGGTTAAATATTATTACAGCGCGAAGGCTAGACTTTTACTACTGAACCTTATGAAAATACATAAAATGCCCAATGGTATTCGCAGACTCGACACCAAACTCCATAAATATTCACACTGTCAAACACCGTACACAAAACTCTAAAATTCAATAACTCATCAAAGACGTTACAGAACAGGACGAAGACACAAAGTATGACGAGTTGAGGAAATTAGTTCAGTAAGAGGACTTATAAACTAATTCCAAGTGTTGTGAGAATGTCTCTACTAAGTGGCGAACAGTGTCACCCTTTGTATAAAACATGCTGAGATTCGAATTGAATAGCTGAGTTGTACTGCTGGAAAAATACGAAATTAGAATATGCTGAGATTGAGTTGACTGGCCGATTGAGTTGGACTGTAGGAAAAATATGAAATTAGAACATGCTAAGATTGAGTTGACTGGCCGACTGAGTTGGACTGTAGGAAAAATACGAAATTAGGACATGATGAGATTGAGTTGACTGGCCGACTGAGTTGGACTGCAGGAAAAATGTGAAATTTAAGCAGACTTTTACTATATAGTATAGTAAATCAGTTTGTAAGGTTCTTTAGACCAGTTTCAAGCTAGTTTTAATAAAAAATCATCTTCCTAATTTATTCCCAACTAGCTTGGTATAGGCTTCTATTCTAACCGAATGCGGCTGTACTTATGTTTTACTGGACTGGGCAACACGATACTTCTTAGATAGACTGATAGTCAGACTTTCTGGCTTCTGACTTTCTTTTTGTAACGACTGTCAAAGATCTACGAATGACATCCAGGACCAACGGCTTTACTTGTTTTCCGAGGTACGGTATGTAGATCTAGGGAAATCATCAAATTACTTCTCCCACTCCAGGATGGAGCGAGATACTAGACTTTTACTGATTAAAACCCACCTTTACATAAAATCCACATTTGTGTTCCAGAGCCTCGTTAACTCTTTCAGACGTTCCCACAACTCTACTGAGCATCATCAGCCCTACTGGCCCCTTCAGTTTTGATGACATCTTCTTGAGGTTTACGTGGAACATAACGAGTAGTCGAGTAGTAGTAGTTACCGGACGCTCAGACGGCGAGCTACCCATTGCTCGTCGTCTGCAAGCTCGCGCTTACAGTGGGTGGGAGTCACTGAGTGTCTTCTGTGTTAGCGGCTAGGGCGTGAGGATGTTCTCTCCCTCATGGTTGCGGCCATCTCCTTCATTAGAATTATTGCTTGGGGGTGACCACTACCTATCACCCCTGGTTCCGGGCCATGGCCTGAACCAGACGTGGAAGCGCGAGAGGTCGGCGCCGCCGATCACCTCCACGAGGACATGATTGATGATGGATGATTGATTGATTGATTGACATGGCGGTGCTCCACTTAAACAGGGCAGACTTCCACCGTACTTGTGCTCCACCGTGTCCTCCTGGTGGTAGTGACACGTTGACGATAGACGTACAAGGAAGGGCTCTCTTAACGGTTATGTAAAAATCACAAATATTTTGTAAAAAAAATTAAAAATTTTATTTAGTATACTAGTGCTTGACTGCGACCCCACCTGATGGTAAGCAGTAATGAAATCGTTGATGGTGAGGCGCACTAGTTTATTAAGAGCCTATTCACAGTAGCCTTGAAGACACCTAAATTATAATCGGACGGGAAGACCGCAGCAGGCAAGTTGTTCCAGTCCTTCGATGTTCGCGGCATAAACGACAAGGCAAAACGCTTGATCCAGACCGTGGAGGTTTAATGTAAGTATTGGAAAAACATTGCTCATTTACACAATCCTCTTTAAAATCCAAATACGTAAAACAAAATCAGCTCGCCAGTCTTAATTTGTAGGAATAAACATAATTAGAGCACTATCTTTCCTCTCTAGTGTGATAATTATATATGTATATATATATATATATATTTATTATTTGTTTATTTATAGTATAAGGTATATATAGTTATATAAGTATTTATTAGTTTAAGTTTTCACAAACTCTTCTTTTCTTATTTCTACACACTGTTGTCTACATTGACTGGCCTGTTGGTCTAGTGGTTAGTGGCCCTGACTGCTATGCCGGAGGTCGTGGGTTCGATTCCCACCCAGGACAAATGTTTGTGTGATGAGCACGATCATTGGTTCTGTGTCTGGGTGTAATTTATCTATAATATGTATGTATTTAGAAAAATATAAGTATGTTTATCAGTTATCTAGTACTCATAACACAAGCTCTGCTTAGCTTGAGACTAGACGGCGTTGTGTGATAGTTGTGGAATATTATTATTATTATTATTATTATTTCTTTTTATCTCTCCTTTCGCAGGTCTGCTGGAAGAAATTTCTTTTAGAAATAAGCAGTACCTTTGTACATTTTGTTTTATTACTGTATCTTCTTCCAATGTAATGTGTGTACAAAAATGATAAAATAAATAAATAAATAAAATAATTCCTACAACCTCGCTACTGCCGTGGTTACTGGTTAGCATAGCAGAAATTCAAAACACAACATTCTCATCTCGGTTTTAATGAAAAGCAATTGAATACAATGGCTCTCGATAAACCGTGAGTCATTGTTCCCCTGTCCATCTAAAATGCAGATAAGTATTCGAGATCACTTTATTCAGTGGACGAAATCCCTGTTCAACCAGATGGAAGGTGAATTGCAGAAGGGTTGGGGGGATTGTTGGTAGGTTGTTGGGTAGAGTTGAGTTGTTGTTGTTGAGTTGTTAGTTAGTTAGTTGTGTTGTTGTTGTTAGTTGGTTGGTTGTTAGTTGGTGAAGTTAGTTAGTTTTTTATCAAATGACTTCTTTCGCTCTAAGGAGGCAGGGTAGGGCGTGTCAGAGTTTTACTAACCAAAACAGAGCTGTGTCCTTCAGTTGCCATTGCAAATCTCGTCCAGCGCACCCTGGGAAGTAATTTTCTTCTCTGCCAAGTCATAATAACTGGTTAATATTCTTAAAGATCCTTCTGGATCATCACGGTCTCACAGAAAGAAGCCATTTTCCTCTATTTTTTCGTGTACCACAAACAGTTTATTTACGCGATATGACGTAATCTTAAAACTAGCTAACAAACATAATCAATAGATAGGAAAGATATGCGTCACATTCGCGCAAAACGGCCGAACGCTCAGCATAAAGCTGCTGGTAGAGATAGGTCTCGGTCGATCTTGGCAACTAGGATCCGCCTCTCAAAGGCTCAGGCATGGCACTCCCAGAGCGTGTAGTGTAACAAATCCAATTCGCAAAGGTGGCAATTAGTCGTGAACTCTCGCCCGGTCCTACAGAAATATAACTACAGGCAGATTTATAAAACGTGAGTTCCCATAGCCAATGATTCTGATATTATTCTGATACGGGATAACCGATACGATTGTCCCTCAGTCATTTATTATTTACGAACCTAAACTTCTGCTTCCCAACTACGTCCCACCGTAACCGCATCAAATGTTTTATTGATGAGTACTCCACTTCATATAACAGACGAGCGATGCTAAAACGTACCACAACACGCGGTTGAGGCAACGGTTCTCACGCCCTAGTCACCGCCGGGATTCCGATCCCGATTTCCGCCACAGTAGGCGCGGGCTTGCGGACGGCGAGCAATGGGTAGCTCGCCGTCCGACCGTCCGGTAACCGTCCGGACCGAGCCCAAGTCGTCGACGGCGCGTACTGTTCTACGCGCGCCTCAAGGAGAAGTCAGCAAACCGTAGGGGCCCAGAAGGAACTTCTGAAAGGAAGACTCGGCCCTGGTACGAAAGGCAACCAAGGAACAGAACTGGGTTTTTGAAGTGAAACTTCTAAAATTTAGTGTAACATTTTTTCGTTACGCGTCACATTTTTCCGTTACGCGCCATCTTTTTCTTATCCCTACCACGCGTGATTCGAAGTATACTTTCTCCAGCGGAGTAGGGATTGGTAAATGTCTCCAATGTATTTTGCGACCCGTTTTGAGTAGTTACATTTTTGAAATCCAGGTGGCGATTGCATTTAACCAATTTCTGTAAAGTTGCATATAGTAAATTATTTTTTGAAAAATAACGTCATAAAGAAGTTTCACTTCTTACGAGTGTACGCTAGTACACGCACACATTTTTTTAGTCAGTGAAAGTCTGACACTATCTCCCGCTTCGCCCAAGAGTGGGAGATGTCATTGATTGTCAGATTTCCTACCGAAAAAAAAAAAACACAACACGCGGCCCTTTTAATCTATAACATCGGGAAATAATAACTGAACGGATATTACGGACAAATTGACGGTTTTTCAGATTTCGGATCTTAATTATGGAAGAGCCGAAATTGGAGGTTGTTAATAAGTCGTCTGAACATTTCTGACGTCTGATTTATTTTTTCCACCGTTGCTATTCGTTCTTATTCTTTTTAGGGTTCCGTACCTCAAAAGGAAAAAACGGAATCCTTATAAAATCACTTTGTTGTCCATCTGTTTGTCTGTCAGTCAAGACCCTTTATCTCGGAAACGCATAGAGGTATCGAGTTGAAAATAAAACCATATACTCAAATCTGCGTTGAAGCTGTCAAAAAATCAGATTTCTAAGTTAACTGAAAAAAAAGATACGGCCGTTTATGTCGCAAAAAACGTGTATTTCGACATTTTCAAGGAAATCAAAATTCATAGGGTACTTCCCGTTAACCCAGAATGCTGAAATTTGGCATGAAGCAAGGTCAAAACTGTAAATGTGTAGTTACGTCACAAAAAAACCTTTTTTTGCGATTCGGAAAAACCTTCGTAACACAACTCGGGAATTGAACTGTTTTCATAGGTAAGATTGTACGGAACCCTCAGTGTGCGAGTCTGACTTACCCGGTTTTTTGTAACAGGTCATACTTGCTGAAATCGCGTAGCAATTAGGTATTGTAATGACCTGTATTTTTCTTGGAGCGTTTTTTTTGGGAAGTGGAATATCTTCTAATGTTTTCGCACGCACTAGGGTTGAGCGGGAGAGTGTATCAGATTTTTACTGACTAAAACCCACCTTCGTTCCTTAAGTTGCCCTTGGCCTTCTAGGACCACAGGTTTCCTTTTCAGAAATACTCCATGGCTCTAGCTGGCATCGACCCTTCTCGGCCCCTACGATTTTGCTGACATCTCTTTGAGGCGCGCGTGGAATACTACTTTAAGTCAAGAATGAATAGATTACTTCTAGGTAAGCATGCTCCATCGTCAGCCACATCATTGCTTACCATCAGGGGAGATAGTGGTCAAACGCGAGCCTATACATAAATAAAAAAAAATCCCCTTCGATATTACAGTATTTTCTACTAGATTTTTAGATCAATAAAGTGCAAAATTTATTATATAGTTCCATATTATAATACCATAAAAGTTATCGACAGACCGAAAACTAGCACTCTGAATTTAAAAAAAAACCGGGCAAGTGCGAGTCGGACTCGCGTACTGGGGGTTCCGTACAAACTAACCTATGAAAACAATTCAATTATCGAATTGAGTTACGAAGATTTTTCCGAATCACAAAAAAAGTTTGTGACGTAACTACAACTTTACAGTTTTCAGATTTTTTCCTATACTTTTGCTATGAGACCTTGCTACATGTCAAAATTTAGGATTCTAGGTCAACGGGAAGTACCCTATAAATTTTGATTGCCTTGAGACTGTCGAAATACACGTTTTTTGCGACATAAACTTCCGTAACTTTTTTTTTCGTTAACTCAGGAGTTTGTTTTTTCCACAGCTTCAAGGGACCGCAGACTTGAGTATATGGTTTTTTTTCAACTCGATACCTCTACGTGTTCCCGAGATAAATGATCTTGACAGACAGACAGATGGACAACAAAGTGATCCTATAAGGGTTTCGTTTTTTCCTTTTGAAGTACGGAACCCTGAAAAAGTAAAATATGTATAGTGAAGGTAATTAATTTTTGTAAACCGTGAGAAAATATGGAACATCAGTCTAAATATTAAAAAATATGATATTTCGAGGTATCTAAAATAGCTATTCACAATTTCTTATGAAAGTACCTCTGCCGACATTCATAAAACAGCTAATCGCAGGTATGGCCTCGGGCTGGCGATGTTTGTGCAAATACCTTCAGAAAATTATTTTTTTGCCAAATGTGCGTATTTTTTTCAACGTTCTGCTTTCTTTCTTAGTGAGACCGTTCAACTTCTTTGATACACGGTGCCTAAAATATTACCTTTTTATGACTATGCTCTTTGTGCGAAAATATCCTTACAGTCAAGTTAGGAAAATTATAGGGGTTCACATGGCTTGTTTTTGTAAGTACTTAGCTACTTTTGAATGCGAAGACTAATTTTTGGGACTTTTATCCACCCTGAATGCCAAGTATCTAATTGGGAGCACCTACTTATTTTTATCATATCAACGCTTTTTAGGAAGAACTTCTCTTCCATAATCAAAAAGTATTTGTGACAATATCATACTAAAAAAAAATATAGCTTATTATTCATATAATTTCTGCCCCCCTAGACAAGTTACAACCGTTTCGTGTCAAATTCCGTTCTCCAATCGGTAACGCCTCGGTGTCAGCAATTGTAGAAAACGATAAGTTGGTAGCCATGTTGGCGCGCTTGAGTCGGCCGCTCGTTCTACAACAAAGGAAATTTTGTAGAAAAGTGTTGTAGTTTGTATGTCATTTTGAACGATGTGAACTTGGCTACGAATTTTCTATTCGTTTGTTCTGACCACGTGACTTAACGTTGTGATTTGTGATAATGTCATTCCCATACATTTGATTAGTTTTCGATTCGACTAGCGTTAACGATTGCAGATTATCAACTTGGCTAGGGCTGCTGATCTAATAGAATAGTTGCTATTAAGAGCGGCCAACCCGAGATACATTTACATACAGCCGCTCTTACGTCTTATGTATGTTATTACACATCTGTCTCCAGATATTTTGGAAACACAGATAGGATATCTTGTGGATATTATCTAGGTGTCTATGGTTCAGTTGGTATTTCAAACGCTACCTCCACCCGCGACTTTATATCGGCATAATTATCTATTCTGCGTTTCGGATTCATTTACGATAAAATCGACGGTGAGTTGATCGATATTCGTCTTTTGTTTTTGATGAACCCCGGTCGTGATGATTCGAAAATATTGACAGGTATTTATGATTTCAGGCTGAATTCACAAGTTACATACTTACATTTTTAGTTAGAACCTACATTTTGATACAAGTGGCGAAAGTTTGTCATCGCGACCAAGGCGGAATTTACCCGAGCTGCAAGTGAGGGTATTATGGAGCCGAGTGCTGTTATGGAGTGCGAGTGCTGTGACAAGAGTGGGGGTCGCTTAGCGCCCAGTCTGATACGATACGGTGCACTTTTCCGTTCTAGTTTGATAAACAGTAAATTGCGTGCCTAAAATCGGTAGGGATAGGAACGGGTTTTCGAGTAAATGTAATGAAAAACAATTATATCAGCAATCTGAAATAATTTTATTTACAATAAACGCGGGCGTTTGATGAATGCATTTTGTCCTGAAAACTGAAAAGACCCATCCATCACTCTATTACCATTTTTCCATTTGACGTCTTTAAAACTAAGCCAACAGGGCCTGCCCGAAAGAGGCTGAAACCTAATAAACACAATGTTTGTATATTCGCCATATTCCCACTTAAAAATTATCGTTCCCGTCAAAATGTTTGCTTCAACTTTGGAACCGTTTCTAATCAATACTCGCTGGAACTTAAATTTTTTTTTTTTCATTTTGGCGCTTTGTTATTTTTTTAATGATGAATGGAGTTGAGAAGTGTTTTGAATGTTTGGTATCTGTCTTTTTTTTCTATTGATTTGGGAAATTATCAAAAGACTTCTTGCGCCCTATGGTGGAGCGAGAGGACGTCAGACTTTTACTAGTTAAAACCACGTCTGTGTCCTTCAGTTGCCCTTTGCGTTCTAGGACCACGGGTTTCCTTTTCAGAAATTCCCCGTGGCCCTGGTATCAGCCCTGCTGGGCCTCTAAGGTTTTGCCGATATCTCTTGGGACAAGATTTTTTAAGATCCTCATCATGTTCCTCCCTTGTCCCGTATTATTTGGGGTCGGCGCAACACGTTTTTTTCTTCCATTCTGCCCTGTCACTCGTCATGCTATCACTAACTTCCTTTTCTTCCATATCACTCTTCACACAATCCATCCATCTTTTCTTTGGCCTCCTTCTCCCTCTCCATCCATCCACATGTATGCTCATAACTCTTTACCGCTACATGTAATCTTTTTTCATCAGTCTTTGTTTTTTTCACAGCCCAACATTCTGATCCATACAGTATGACAGGTCTTATCTCGGATTTGTAGATTTTACCCTTCAACTTGAGGGGCATCCATGGGTCACAAGTTGTTCCAGTGACCTGTCGCCATTTCATCCATCCTGAATTGATCCGATGTCTTATGTCTCGGTCTATCTCGCCATCCCTTTGGATAAGCTACCCGAGGTACCGAAAGTCGGAGCAGATCGTTATGGGCGTTCCAGTGAGAGGGTCACAGGACCGGAGAGACCGCCGAAATCGCAGAACAAGTATTCGGTTTTCGTTCTGCTCAATTTTAGGCCAAAACTCTCCAGTCTGTGCCATCACACCTCCAATCTACTCCGGGATTCTAGGCCACTCTCGGCCACCAGCACAATGTCATCGGCAAACAGCATACACCAGGGAGCCTCTTTCTGGATATTCGACGTCAGAACGTCCATTATCATCAGGAAGAGGTAAGGGCTAAGAGCCGACCCTTGATGTAAGCCGACGGCCACATTGAAGCTACCAGTGTTGTCCACTGTATTGGCTGTTCATACTTCCCCGGCACACCTTTCTCCTTAAGGGCCCACCACAGAACCTCACGAGGTACCCGGTCATATGCCTTTTCGAGGTCAACGAATACCATGTGCAAGTTTTTATGCGCACCTCTGTATTTCTCGCACAGCTGGCGTATAGTAAAAATGGCATCCGTTGTACCCCGACCAGGCATTCATCCGAATTGGTTCTGTGAAATTTCACTCTCTTCTCTTAGCCTCCTTTCAATAACTTTCTCCCAGGCTTTCATAGTATGTGACATTAGCTTTATTCCTCTATAATTGTTGCACTCAAGCACATCACCTTTGTTTTTAAAAATCAGCACAAAAGAGCTATTGCACCACTCTTCAGGCAAGACTTCTTCCAGCAACACCTTATTAAAAAACAAAGCTAACCACGTCCATCCATCCACTCGCAATAACTTCAACTGGTATTCAGTCTGGACCAATTGCCTATTGCAGATATGGGATGATTAATAAATTAAAGATTAAAGAGCAAAGACCTTTTTAATTAATCTCCAATTTCGTGGAATTTCACTTCAATAGGATAATATTATTCCCTCAAGGGCTACACAGCTTTTAACACAGCTCGTACTCTATTTTGTTCTAATTAGGTATTAGTATAAATAACAAATATCTGAAGATGATCTAGCTCCAAAATCAAATTCAGTAGCTGGAAAATCCATTTAGGTCTTGTAAAAGACTCGGTATGATTGTTTTTTTTTTAAGTACCTCGTCATCGTCATTTCAGCCGAAAGACGTCCACTGTTGGACATAGTCCTCCCCCAAGTGCCGCCATAACGACCGGTCTTGTGCCCTCGCATCCATCCCCGACGAATTCCCGCGACCCTCACTAGGTTATCGGTCCACCGATTGTGAAGACCAGCGTTGAAGGTCTTCCGCCTTCCAACTTTGCGTCTTCCGGTGCGTGGTCGCCACACCAGAACCTTTCGTTCCCATTGACCATCTGTTCTGACATCTTTATTTCAGATGTGATCACGCAAGAAAACTCCAAGCATAGCCCTTTCCATTGCCCTTTTCGTGACGAAGTCTTCTGTTAAGTAGCTACTTACTTGATTGTAAAAAATAAATTTCATCAAGGAAAGTTTTCTTGCACGGTCTATTATCTATTAGCTCTTAAGTAACATATATTAACAACCCTAAATAAATCCAGGACATCTCAAGGTTTTCCGACATAATACCGATCAGAATTATGACATAATTTCTGTGGCCCTAGTGTAAAAGGGTATAAGTCCGATTTTGTCGAAAATGAGTTAAGTATACCAAAATGATCAGAAAAAAATGCTCTATCGTTTGGTGGAAACAGGTCCAAGCTATCTCTGAAAATAAGAAAGTTACTTTGTGTAAAAGGGTTCAACTGACACCAAAAAAACTACAAAAGTTGGTTTCAAGTCCATTCCTTTTAAACGGAAAAATAAAAATTTTGTTTTATGTTTTTTAATCTAAATTAAAGAAAAAAACGTGTTGTGCCGACCCCAAATCACACGGGACAAGGGCAGGAAGAAGATGATGAATCTAAATTAACATAAATCACCCACGTTTTAATCTGGTTGGTGTTTATCGATATAACAAGACTTAGTCCTTAAAATGGTTTAACTTTAGACTTATATCCGTTTTCTCCAAAATAAAGGGAAAAAATATTTCTTTGCATTAGGTAATTGGTTATTATAAAATAATTCCAAATGCGTATCCCTTTTCACTTGTACGAATTAATATTTAACTTATGGGAGAAGAGGTTTAACTTATTTTATACCTTTAAGGAATTCATGTTGTGGTTGGTATAAGTCATTATCTTAAAAACACTTAACTTTACATAAAAAAATAACCCAATAATAATAAAGAGCATAAATCGTTTACCTTTAAAAAATATTATCACATGTATTTCATTAGGCATCAGTTTAAATGTCACACGAGTTGAAACACGAATTTGAAGCGCGTGGAGTGTTTTTTGCGTCTCCTGTAAACTTGCATTTTTGGACTTAGAACCTTTTTCACTAGGGCCACAGATTTGTCATCTAAAGGTCGTGTAACGGTCGCTTAATCTTGTCTATGCCCACGTAAATATACAAGAATAGATACTGTTCTGTGCAAACCTTCTTCTTGGAAATGTCATTATTATATTTTTTTGCTTCGGTTTGCCTGTTCTTTATTTAAAAATACCAAGTAAAGGGTATTAGGGTCGTGTTTCAATTTCGGAACAATTTAATGACTTGTTATTTTGCTAATGTTTGGAATGGTTCAATTTTGCTCAAAGATTTTTATTTAGGTCAAAATTTAATGTGGGAGGGCGTGTCAGACTCTGCCCTAGAGCGCAAAAAGTCATTGGATGATTTCCTACTTTAAAAAAATATATCTTAAGATCCTAAGTAAAATTAATTATGCCCTTAAGAACTTGAATAGGTACATCTATCCTAAAGATAATGCCATACAAATGTCAAAAGCCGTTAATAATTACAATTAGTAGCGAGTTCGTGAAACTGAAAAATATATTTTCTACAGTCACTGACACTCTTACTGTTCGGATGGACAGCACCAGAAACAACAAAAATGGAAAAAAGAATTCAATATGCCTGAGTGCTTGGACTTTGGTTACAGGTCACTGATTTTTCTATCCATATACAATTCAAGAAATATAGGAAGTGATTACAACGCAGAGTTGAAAGAAAATATTGAGCTGATCCGTCTACAGTTGGCAGAATAATTACGATAATCTCAATTTTGCTTGATCATATGAGCTCAGTAGGTTTGTCATAGAAGGGCCTCATTTCGTCGGCTGAAGTACTCATCATTGTTATCAGTTGTTTTGTGAGAATTCTATTTATGTCGAGCAGAGGAGGACTACCTTATGAAATCCTGGCAATTTAGACTTTTTTTAAATTATATTTTTGACAATATTATATAGCTTTTGCCAGTGGCTTCGCCCGCGTGAAAGTAGAGAATATAGGTGTTATAGGATAGCATATGTCACTCAGTGATAAAGTAGCATTCTATTGGTGAAAGAATTTAAAAAATTGGTTCAGTAGTTTATTTATTACAAACAAAAATACATATCGTTTCTCTTTATAATATTAGTATAGATGTGAATATGTCTTTAAAATTGCTTACATGGTAGGAGGCAATACAAAAAACGAATGATAACAAAATCGGGGGATACAGTTTGGTATTGCAGCAACATATCTATCATCTCTATCCAAAATTAAATTATACCACGAAGAGATAAAAGGATCAACGAATTTGGTACGCTAAGTAAGGACTGTGAACATCATGCGTGGTAGAGAGGGAGGTGCCGCCATTTTGAGGTAATTTTGCTGTGTTTCGAGATTTCTATTTAGTATAATTTTTGACTTAGAGAAGCTACGAAGTTTGTTTAAGTTTCAATTCCTTCTTCATGCGTCCCAGGACTCCGAGGTACCCTTTCGGACAACCCATGGCCCCAATAGGCTTCGGCCCTGCTGGGCCCCTACGGTTTTGCTGACATCTCTTTGAGGCGCGCGTGGAACACTACGCAACGACAACGACTCGGGCTCGGGACTCGGGACGGTCGGACGGCCAGCTGCCCGTCCTGCAGTGGCTGGAAATCGGGATCAGGGCCCAGGCAGCTGGGGCGTGAGGAAGTCCGTTCCCTCACGCATGCGGCCGCCTCCTTCGCTAGTATTACTGCTTCGCAGAAGGTGGCGACCGCCTGCCATTCCTTCTCGCCCAGGACCATGGCCTGTACAAGGGCCCGACGCGAGAGGTCGTTGCCACCGACCGCCCCCACGAGGACACGGCGGTGCTCCGCCCAAGCGGGGCACATCTCCACCGTATGCTCCACCGTGTCCTCCGGGCGGTCCACACAATGGTGACACCCAGGCGTTTCTTCCGTACGAATCCGGTGCAGGAACCTCCCGAACTTACCATGTCTGAGGACCTGCGTCATGCGGAAGGTGAGGACGCCGTGACGATCGCAGTCAAGCACTAGTTTATATCATAAAAAAACAAACAGTAAAGGACAGTTTCAAACCACATTCAGTGTTATAAGCGTTGCTCTCAGTAATTAAGAGAAGTGGGAAGTCTCCAAGACTTCATTTATCCGAGCCGGGCGAGCCCGGTGTGTACTCATTCCTATTTTGTTGACCAAACTGCTTGCAACCCGCCCGGGCTACCATTTCCCGGATTTATTTCCCACTTTCATACAAGACACGCTTTTGGAGTCCCTCCAGATCTAAATGGAAAGCTTTTTCGTGACGATTTATTTGAGATTTTCAACCTTACACTGTTTTGTTGACCTGGTTCACAACCAATTAGCTAATATAAAAAAAAAACTAGTTTATGCTACCGGCTTCGCTCGCGATAATACATTTATTTATTTAAACTTTATGTAAAGTAGTGGTACATAGGTGACCTTAATGCAACAAGGCATTATCTACCAGTCAACCTTTGGGGTAAAAAATACTACACTGTGGTTGGTGTGCACAATAAATAAATAAATAATAGATATTTGAAATAGAATGAAGTATCATTAGCCCATTTGTTGAGGAAGGCTATATATATTTTTTTAATGTTTCAATTAGCAATTTATGTAAATAAATTGTAATATGTAATTAGGAAGGGAACTGTCTCCTGAGATACAGCTTAACTACCTATTTCAGGAGGCAGAGTTTATATGTAACAGTTATACTTGTTTGCAAATATTTTTTTTTTCAGCATCAAACAGTCATATACAAAGAAATATAATTCTTAAGATATTTGATTCCTTATAATAGACCTATAGTGCCGACAATGTAGTATTCAGGTAAAATTAAGTACAATAAAATCCGCTTTGGAAGGACACGTTTGAATTATACATATTTTTTTTTTGTATATAAACATAAATTCACTGAAACATATATTATTACCAGTTTGATAACTAAGTAAAGTGAAAAAGGTAAGACTTAATTAGGTGATATATCGACTTTTTAGCTTTAGTTTCAGGCTATTAAGAAAAAATGTTAAAAATATCTATGTCTGTAAATTTTCTGTTATAATTGTTATTGGAACGGTATAAAAAGGCAAAATTCTTATTACATAACATCACGCTATGATCCACGGGAGCGGATAAGTAACTAAAGAAGTGTGTGAAGCCACAGAACAGCTCATCTTTATAGAGATAAGTTCAAAAGAACTGCTTATTTCTATAAAAAATTCTTCCAGCAGACCAGCGAAGGAGAAATTAAAAAGAAATGTTTCTAGACAATAATGTGTAATACTGTAAAACCAGGAGAAGAGTTAGGCAACTTTGTGTACGTATTTTTGTTGTAATTTTGATTCTTTTATCTTGTGATGTTGGCCAAGGATGAGGAAAAACTGGAGAGTTTAGTATAGTAAGTAATAAGTAACTATGGAAATTATGCTGAATCAAACTGATCAGTCCCATTTTTGATAACTATACTCAAAAATAACTTTGAACTAAAATCGAATTAACTTTCATTAATGCCGTAAAGACTGCCAGAAATGTAAAAATCTTTCTTGTCACGAAAATCGCTTTATCATCATGACGAAATTAGAATGCTATTCTTAATCGTCAGCATTATTTATACGAGCTTAAGGGACCAGTTAATTGGTCAATTACAGCAAATGGCACATAAAATTGAGGAAGCGATTTGATAATAGGCTTCCCTTCGTAAACGTAGGAAATAATCCTTGATGGGAGACTGATGGAGGAAACCTTGTTAACCCTCTTTCAGTAAAAAGTTTGGAGGTTAAAATCGCAACCTTGAAAAGTTGTGAGTATGTGTGAGTTACCCGACTGCACCGGTAGGAGGGTTATGTTCTTCGAGTGGATGTATGTATGCTAAATGGCTTGTTGCATTTCAGCTAGAGAGGTGTCCTTAGATTCGTTTTCGTTGTGAAAGTGATACTGGGCACATATAAATTATAAAAAAATAAACTTTGCAGATTTTTGGGTCCAATTATTTATTTGTTTTCGGGGCATAGTCATGCAGGGTATTAAAAAAATATTTATTAAAAAATATTAAAGAGATAAAATATAGGAATTAAAAGAACTTATTTTAATTGTCAAAAAACCCAACTGCAAAACAACAGAAAAATTCGAAACAAGTCACTTTAAGCAGCCTTATGCAATTGATGACGTCAAATCTATAATTGATCTAAATACAAGAAGAAGGAACATGGGTGTGGTTTTAGTCAGTAAGAGTCTGATACGCTCTCTCTTCGCCCTAAAGCGGGAGAAGTCATTGGATGATATCCCACCTTAAAAAAAAAACACTGGTAGGGCAGAATAAAAGCATGAGAGATAAGACAAGAGAGTTTTAAATTGTAAATAGAAATACTTTAATTGATATTTTAATTTTAATTATTGTTCTGAACTTTGGATTTTATTTTAATGATAGTCTAACTTAAATTTAAAAATACTATGAATGTCCCCAAATTTGTAAACGATGTGCATGCATGTAATTGTTTTTTTTTGCACTGGACCATTTTCTGAATGAATTCAAAAAATCTGTAAACTCTTTGTTGGTGTGCCATAGTATTAAAAAAAAAAGACTGAGAACGACATTAAAAGTAATAAGTTATGAGCTTTCTTGGAAACAAACATTTTCTAATATCCGAAGTTTGATTGGCATACATGAATCTGTGGGATGTAATCCGATTTTCAAGTAATTTGAATCTACATAAATGTGTGTTATTTGGTATAAATTAGTAGTCCCGTCCTTTTTCCTACGATGTCATTGGCCTCGAGGTTGGAGAACCCGTCTCGGAGCATCAAAGCACAGACACAGGTAGTTCGCCATCCAATTTAGACTAGGGCCCTGGATGAAGGTCAGACCCGGGTTGATGACGAATTATGATCTACGCGTGCCTCAAAGAGATGTTGGTATGATTAACGGTGTCCTTTAGGGCTGATGCCGGTCATGGCTGCGGAATTATTTGAAAGAGTCACCATTGCCCTGGTGCGCAAAGGGCAACTGAAGGAAGATGGGTGGGTTACAGGCAGTAAAAGTCTTACACTCCCTCTCTCGCTCCAGTCAGAGCGGGAGAAATTATTTGATGATTTTTCCCCAAATGAATGTGAAAATATTTTTGTCTTTTAATATTCATTCACAGACTTAATATGAAAATTAAATTAAAAAACTGGGCAAGTGCGCACTGAGGGTTCCGTACAAACTTATCTCTAATAAAAAACTTTGTACAAAAAAAATAACCGACTTCACTAAAAAAAACACTAAAAGGATCAAAATAACTTTATGGTTGCCAATAATATTTGAGGAATTCCCTCGATTCCTCATGGATCCAATCATCAGAATTGGATTCTGAAAAAAATTGCACCGATCGAAAAGCAAAAAAAATTTTTGAACCGAATTGATAACCTTCTCCTTTTTTTGAAGTCGGTTAAAAACAGTTCAATTCCCTAATTGAGTTATGAAGATTTTTCCGAATCGCAGTCTTTTTTTAAAAATTTACAGTTTTCAGATTTTTTCCTGTACTTGTGCTATGAGACCCTGCTTCATGCCACATTTCAAGATTCTAGGTCAACGGGAAGTACTCTATGAATTTTGATTCCCTTGAGACTGTCGAAATATACGTTTTTTGTGACGTAAACGGCAGTATCTTTTTTTTCGTTAACTCAGAAGTTTGATTTTTTTTCACAGCTTCAAGGGTCCGCAGACCTGTGAATATGGTTTTAATTTCAACTCGATACCTGTACGCGTTCCCGAGATAAAGGGTCTTGACAGACAGACAGACAACAAAGTGATCCTATAAGGGTTCCGTTTTTTCCTGTTGAAGTACGGAATCCTAAAAACTAGCTTGTTGCCGCATTTTTAGTCTTATGGCCTACCATGACTACCATACAGGGCCCATGCATGTTTTTGACATAAAATCATAAGCATATTTAATGTCAAAAATTGTATTTTATTTTAAGAAATACTGCTTACGTTCATAATCATTCCAATTCACATGCATAGTATCAGTATTTAAATAGAACTTATTAGTCTATTAAAAATATCTTTTTTCCTCAAGTATTTTCAATCTTCCTCTCATTGCTCCCTAAAGTCAAAGCTATCATTTGCTAAACCGTCGGCAAAGGAATTTCATTTTCATTTTTCCCTTATTTAATATCAGGTTTTACGCGACCGTGTTTTTTTACTTCATTAATTTTTAAATCGAATTTGACAAGCTATCTCAGATTTGAATTATACTACGGAAATAATAGGAATATTCATGATTTCGTCTCTCGTGACTTGGGAGCATACAATAGCTGAATTCGGTGTAAGAAAGAAATAGTGCTATACGGCTTACATAGCTGCGTCTCTTTCTCACAATGGAACTATGATTTTGAGATGTCACGTTTTGTACGCACGTAACCTAATGGCGGTGACGTCACATTTCAGTTTGTGCAATGTACAGTCAGGGATCAAAAGTGCAGTTGTACTCTACCAATACTAAAGTGTCTAAAATTTCTTTGTTGTAGAAGTTCAATAGACTACAACTAATTTATTCAATACTTAAGATTCTATGCTACTTTTATACTTTTCATATTAGTCTCTTTTCGTTATTTGTTTTTATTATAGGCTTTGTTTGACCAGTCCCCTCTGTTGGAAAGCGATGATATGGTCGACAATGTAGCGCGCTTACCTAGGAGTGTTTGAGGTTCTAGAGATTCCTTTTTACAGACAAACAAATAATATTACCTCCTTATAACTTCTGGTTACGGTTTCGATCGCATGTAAGTAGACAATTATAATAATAATAATATTCCACAACTATCACACAACACCGTCTAGTCCCAAGCTAAGCAGAGCTTGTGCATTTCTAAATACATCAGATAATTACACCCAGACACAGAACAAATGATCATGTTCATCACACAAACATTTGTCCTGGGTGGGAATCGAACCCTCGACCTCCGGCATTGCAGTCAGAGCCACTAACCACTAGACCAATAGGCCACTCGAATCATCCCAAGGAAGATACTCCAGGGGAAAAAAAAGAATCCTAAATCCTATTTCAGGACGTGACCTGTGTGTGTGCCTTTCAATAACATCCATTGCCATACACCCCATTGCCGCCATTGTACCCATAGATTAAGTTAGTTTATAAGTTTTTGTTACTATTTTGGTGTACAATAAAGTTTTATTCTATTCTATTCTATTCATTCAGCTCTTTGAGGGCGAAGGAGTAACAAACATAAATACACATATACATACATCTATATATATAAAAGGGGAAACTGACTGACTGACGCACAGTCGAAACTACTGGAATTAGGAGCGTGAAATTTTGCACAAGGTTTCCCTTTATGACATTAGTGAGCACTGAGAAAGGATTTTCCAAAACTCACTCCCTAAGGGGATGAAGCGGGGGTCCAAAGTTTGTATGAAGAAACCTACATTCACGCGAGTGAAGCCGCGGGCAGAACTTGGCGCATATTTCTTTTACATAATGTACTTATAATTTGTTAGTTCTAAATTTGCACCTTGTTCCTCCAAATAAAATGTTTTTCTTTCTTTTCTTTTCTTCTTAACTTTCACGTTTATGATATTAATATGATTAGTTTACATTTTTGTGGAATCTTTTTTTCATCGAATAACGTTTCCTTCAGTTGTCCAAAGAGTCACCGCTGCACTGCTCGTTAGCTCAAACTTAGAACTTATGTGAAACTTTCAAGTAGGTATTGTATTAAAAATTTCCTTCATAATCGTTTCGATTGCGACAGAAAGTAATTTTTCGAAAAAAATATAAGTAAATCCATAAATTAGTGTTGCGCACGCAGTGGCGTAGCTAGATGTCCGACGTTCTGGGGACCCGACGCCCAAATAAAAAAAAAATACTGTTATTTGTGGCTTTTCTTGAGATTTTCAATTGTGTCAGTGTAGGATACCGCTTGACTGATTCATGGGGGTTTACACTTTCAATATGTGTGGCTATTGCATTTAAATGTTACGCAATCTATTGCAGGATTGCAAATAGAGATATATGGAAAGAGTTACCGTGGTCCTAGAACGCAAAGGCCAGCTTAAGGTTACACTAGTCGACACTTTTTCCATACAAACTTTTGGTATTACTCCACAGTTTGACAACAACAAAAATAATTTCCGTTACAAAGTTATGAGCCCACAAAGTTTCTGTTTTTTGATGATTTTAACGCAACTTTAAGTGTAAAAAAGTAACAAAAATCGTATAAAATCTCAAAAACTAAGTCGGTACCGACAAACTTTTATTATCGAAGAGTTCTATACAATTTATTTGTATTAGATTTATGCAGTGGTTTTTTCATAAAATCCGATTTTCCAAAGCACTATTCTCAGATTTTACGCACCGTCTAATTTAATTTCAGTTCGGAACGGTGTTTGTGTGCATGCGAACCATACGATATGCATATATTTTAGCTTCTAACTGCTCATACTTGAAATTATCGCTGTCGGACACAATATCAGATGAGACGTAGCAATTTTCGACCTCACCCATCAGCGAGTTCGAGACCGCGACTAGTTCAGCCTTAAGGAAAACGGGTGGTTTTAGACAGTTAAGTAAAAGTCCGATACTCACTCTCGCTGATTTACCACTTCAAAAAAGGCAGGTATATAGATAGCGTATAGGTACCCGTATATTCTTGTATATTAATTTCAATAGTTACTTAATTTGTTTCATTCACTGTTTTTCTCTGTAAAGCTTCACTACATAGTATAAAACAAAGTCGCTTTTCGTGTCTGTCTGTCCCTATGTATGCTTAGATCTTTAAATCTACGCAACGGATTTTGATGCGGTTTTTTTAAATAAATAGAGTGATTCAAGAGGAAGGTTTATGTGTATAATACACGCACAATATAGTAGAGGAACACTGGTGATTTTAGAGGTTTGTAATGTGATGTCGTAAATAAACACATTTTTTTGCGCTTACATTGCAAACGCTGGCTGAACCCTAAGAGATAGATCAAAATAATGTACTGCAGTATTGTACACCTTAAAAAGATCTACAAAAAAGTCCGCGATGGTATATGTCTATCTTTTAGGTATAACCCACAATAACCATTTTTTATCTATTACTTTTTACGAGAAATGAGTAAAGAGAAAAAGTTTATTTACGAAACTATTAGTAACTACTTCTTGATTAGCGTAATTAGAGACACAATAGTAAGACAATGGCGCACGAACGCCGGCGTTCGTGCGGGGATCAACAGCTTACGCAATACAGCATTAATCTATATCCAAATAAGTACCTTAAATACATTATGCATTTAATATAGATCAATATGGCCCTTTACAGCGTGTAATTTAAGTAAAGTTTGGAAGATATTACAGATTTAAAATGCAGGGGCATAGTGGTTGCGGTAAATAACTTGATTCTTTCAAAGACTGATGTGCTGACGCAAATATACTACTCGGTTACTTCCAGATTGGTCCCATTTTTTTCAAATCCAGGTTTGATAGTAGAATCAATGAGGAATCGAGGGAACTCCTCAAATATTCTAGGCACTATATAGTAATATTGGTATTTTCATCGAGAATACAAAAAAAAAGCATTTCCAGTCAAAAAGTAACATTTGATGAAGTGGAACTGATGAAAAAGACCAGAAATGGCCAACGGAACATCACCCTCACATAGATATCATAATGAAGATGGTTAAGTAACTATGACAATATAAATAAATAAATGGTTCTGAATAGTTATGTTGAAAATGGGATCATCGAAGTGATCTGATGATGATGATGGAGGCGGAAGGTAGGCACTGGAACTCCATAATTAATCAATGTAACCTAGCCGTGTTTGGGCTTATTAGAATTGTCATTATATGCACTTTGGCTATAAGGTAGCTAATATCGAACTAACCTGATGATGGAGCCGGGAGGTGGATGGGGAGGGGACTTCATAATAAAATAATGTATCCTAGCAGTGTTTGGGTTAATTCGAATTGTCATGAGAAATAGCTATAAGTGCATCACAACTAAAAAGTGTGAAATAAAAAACTTTTTACAAAAAATAAAAAAATACGGACTTCACTACAAAAAAAAAAACAAAACAATAAAACGATCAAAATAACTTTAATTTCGGAAGTCAGTGTTAAATAACAAGCAAACCATACCAGAAACACCGACTTCCAAAATTAAAGTTATTTTGATCGTTATAGTGTTTTTAACCGACTTCAAAAAAAGGAGGAGATTATCAATTCGGTTGTATGTTTTTTTTTGTGTGTTACCTCAGAACTCCGTCGTTTATGGACCGATTTGCAAAATTTTTTTTCCTCTTAAAGGATATGCTTCCAGATTGGTCCTATTTTTTTCAAAATTTAGTTCTGATGATGGGATCCATGGGGAATCGAGGGAACTCCTCAAACATTATAGGCAACTATATAGTGATTTAGGTATTTTCATCGAGAACATAAGCATTTACAGTCAATAAGTAACATTTGATGAAGTGGAACTGATAAAGAAGACCAGGAATGGCCAACGGAACTTCATACGCACATAGATATCACAATGAAGACAGTTAAACGACTATGACAATACAAATAAATAAATGGTTCTGAATAGTTATTGTCCTTTGGGTGACTTTGAGCCTTCTGATGAGGCCCTTTGTGAGCGACCACGTTTCGGAAACATATGTCATCACTGGCAACACGCACTGGTCATAGACATTCGTCTTGAGACACTGTGGTATATTAGACGAGAAGATACCGCGCAGCTTCCCGAACGCTGCCCAGCCGAGTCGGATCATCAGAAGGCTCAAAGTAACCCAAAGGACAATGGAAGGCTCGGAGTTTCCTTGCGTGATCGAATCAGTAATGAAGATATCCGCAGGAAAACCAAGGAACCGAAAGGTTTTGGAGTGGCGACCGCGTACCGGAAGACGCAGTGTTGGAAGGCCCCCTACAAGGTGGACCGATGACCTGGTGAAGGTTGCGGGAATCCGATGATTGCGAGACGCATGTTCATTGTGGCGACATTTTTGGGGGAGGTCTATGTCCAGCAGTGGACGTCTATCGGCTGAAATGATGAATAGTTGTGTTGAAAATGGTATCATCGAAGTTACTTTATGATGATGATGGAGCCGGAAGATAAGTACCGGAACTCTGTAATTGATCAATGTATCCTAGCCGTGTTTGGTCTTATTAGAATTGTCATGAGATGCACTTTGGCTATAAGGTACTATCGAACTGATCTGATGATGGAGGAAGGTGGAACATAGACACAGGAAATTTATAATAAAAACAATGTAACCTAGCAGTGTTTGGGTTGAATTTGCGTTCCAATATAAACGCCTACAATTTCCGCTAAAGATATATTTTGCAATGACCATCAATAAATCGCAGGGTCAAACTTTCAACGTTACAGACTTAGATTTGAGCGTTGAATGTTTTTCACATGGCCAATAAAATTATATGTTGCTCTTTCAAGAGTAGGTAACCTCAAAAGAAAATATTTTTGTATTGTCTAATGACAAAAAATCTGTGAACGTTGTGTATAAAGACATTCTGTAGTATATTTAGTACTAGCGACCCGCCCTGATGCAATGCTGGACAAAACCGCATCAAAATCCGTTGCGTAGTTTTAAAGATCTAAGCGTACATAGAGACAGACAGCGGGAAGCGACTTTGTTTTATAATATGAAGTGATCAGTATTGCACCCGTGCGAAGCCGGGGCGGGTCGCTAGTGTTAAATATAACACAGTCTCTTCATCATCTTCCTGCCCTTGTCCCCGTTTTATTCGGGGTCGGTACAACACGTTTTTTTTTTTTTCACCATAACAAGTTTTTAATTCATTCTGTCCTGTCACCCGTCATGCTATCACGAACTCCTTTTTCCTTCTATTCACTTCTCACACAATCCATCCATCTTTTCTTTGGCCTCCCTCTCCAGTTCCATACACTCTCTTATATTATATTTCAATAAATTGTTAACAGTATTTTAGACACGGTTTTATTTTTCATATTTTAATTTATAATGCTCTACAGGTTATTACAATTTGTATTTAATAAATACTTTATTTCGTGAGATCTTACATTATTTAATAACAAAAATACGAGCTCTTTATTTGAAGAAGCAAACATGGTTTTGGTACTTTTTGAATGATTTAAGTTTTTCACTTGACTTGTTTATACATCGTATTCCTTTTTGGGCAGTCGTGTAGACCTAAAACTTTTTAATAAACGACTCTTTAAGACTCTGTTTAGATCTCTTGAAAGAGCCAGCCGAGGTAGAAGTCAGTGGCTAAAAAACTTACTTTTCTCGGTGTGTGTACGTTAATGATATACATACTTTTCAGTTATTCCTTCTATGAAATCTTTACTTACTATGAAAAATTGGTATTTTTCACGGTCGGATCCTAGGACTGCTGAGATTTTAACCATACTATCAATTAAAATGTACCGTTACTTATACACAACAAAACATTAACATTTTTCTTCATATTCATATTCTTTATTGTCATCGACTTACATTCTAGAGATAGACAAGCACGTTCATGGAAAATATTTGTCAAAATACTAAAAGTTAAAACAAAACTTCGCTGCGGCGCTACATTGACATTATGCCGTTCTATTAAATAGAACTATTAAAACATACAGCGCTAAAATAGCTTTTAGAGGATACTTTTTTCGTGACCAAAAAGTCTCAAGCGCCATGAATTTCGTGGCACTTACGCGTTTTGTTCAACATAGTGTTATAATGTTCAAGGTGTATGGATTACACTACACCTGAGTCGTAGTACATATATATCGATGTTTATTGTACACACAACTTTAATAAAACAATAAAAATAGGACAGTTGATGTACACGAGCTTTACTCAAAATTGGGTTTTCTTACAGCAAACCTATATAAATGAGAGTTTTTTGTTGTTGTTGATCTGCATAAAAGAAATTCTTTTTTTTTTTAATTGCTATAAACCAGTGGTACCTGGTGGTAAGTAGTGATGCATTGATGGTGAGGCGCACTAGTTTATTAAGATTTATCTTCCGTTAGTAACACGAAATATCAAACTTCACAACTTTGAAATAACAAACACAAGAAAGCATTATTTAATTTAATTTAATTTAAATTCTTGTTAACTAATTGACTTATTTAATACATTTGAATATTATACTAATGTACTTTTAAGTTTCAGTCACTAACATAATATGGACATTGAAATTAGTCTGAAATATTTTTGTTTTATTATGTATTAAAGTACATTGTATTTTAACGTTGGGATTCTAAGACAGTTGACATTTTGGTTGTACTTATAAATATAATTACTTAGCAATATAGTTCGAGTTGTAGGTCGCGGGTTCAAACCCAGCCAGGCGCATTACTTTGTGTAATTTATTTCATCACCACTGCTCTCAAAACGGTGAAGGAAAACATCGTGAGGAAACCGGCATGTCCTAGAACCAAAAATTCAAAGACATGTGACATTCACTAATCCGCACTGGGCCCGCGTGGTGGATTACGGCCCATTCCCTCTCCTAGAGAGAGTAGGCTTGAGTCCCAGCAGTGGGAACATTAAAAGGCTGATTATGCAATGCTTATGCTTATAATAAACAGCTTATGCTTAGTTCTAACGATAAATTAAAGTGTGATTTAGTTGTAAGATAACATTTTATCATTATGTTCTAGGAAACATCAGTAAAAGAAATACCTAGTCTAGTCTCATGACAGACCCATCTTCACAACTTTGAGTTGATAAACAAAATTACATGTAGGTACTATAAATAGTACAGCCAAATAAGTCGTGTTATATATATAACACGACTTATTTATAAAAAATCTAAGCATTTGATGAGTTCAAATACGGAATAGCAGATTCTTCATTCAAACTAAAGAGCTTTTGAACTTAGAATTTGATATTCTGTATTTAAAAGATTTAAACTGATTATGTCGGCTTCTTCTATTATTTATTTTAATAGTTATTTTATTATTTAAGGTTGATGAACACATTTGACAAAAACAAGAGTAATTTACACAATAATCATTTAAGCTGAAAGACGTCCACAGCTGGACATAGGCCTCTCCCAAGTGTCGCCATAATGAACGGTTCTGTGCGTCACGCATCCACTGCATTCCCGCGACTCTCGCCAGGTCGTCGGACATTTCAACAATAATAATACGTTGTATTGTGTAAATTTTTTGTTCAGACGAATTAAGTGCAATAATAGTTTGTATGATAATTAAAAATATTGATGCTTTGTTTCGGTATACTCGTGAATGTAAAACCTTCTAACAACCAAGCTAGGGTTCTCAGAAGGTTGTCATATTGTCAAAGGCCATAGCATGAATACAACAGTAAGCGTATTGTTTATTCAAATGGACTTTGAATTAAACTTATAAATAAAAAAAACTACATCGTCTAAAATAACGAAACCAGAAATAGCGAACACGAGTGCCCCCCTAGCCAAGTTACAACAGTTTCGTTTCGATTCTCTTTTCGTCGATCGCCTCGAGTCGGCCACGCCTACGATTCCTTGACGTCATCTCAACGCTCAGTCACGTGGTCAGAACAAAGGAATAGGAGGCGTGGCCGACTCGAGGCGATCAACGAAATGAGAATCGAAACGAAACGGTTGTAACTTGACTAGGGGGACATAACTTACAAAATTACGTTACGGTCTATTTAGCGCATTCGTATTAGGCCTACTGATATTGTCTCCTGTGCTACTTCCATTGACTTATATATTAAAGACAAGGCAGACCGCGTGTTTTTCTGATCCCACATATTGGTCCGACATTGGTCCGACTAGACCCAAATGAATTCTAGACGCGGACGACAATTTTCCGGAAGAAGTTGTGTGCTCGAAATGTTAAGTGCCATGTTCCTTATTGTATGGCGAACAACTAGACGTACAAAAGATGTTCGCTCGGGTCGGCTTAAATATATTTCAAACGTTTTGCCTAATATTACATTTTAATGACATCCATCGAGTTGTGACACTTTGCTATTGGTAAGTCCCGGGAATTCTACATAGCGGTAAAGGTTCGCACCCGGAACACTCGGGTGGTATGTACACTATGCACTCTTCATCTCCGAGACAGACGTGGTCTTCACACACGTCCATTGTTGATAAGCAGGACCTGTAGGCTGGAAGAAAAAATATCGTGTTAATACATATAACCTACATAAGTTCACGATTTTTTACCAGAGAGGCAGGCAAAAACTAAAGAACGATAACCTTTTTCTATCTTTACATATTAATTCGTTTACGTTCATACAACTATGGCCCTTCTTTTTGTTTGAAAAATCATCAAATGACTTCTTCCGCTCTGGGTGGAGTGAAAGGGAGTGTCAGAGTTTTACTGACTAATATCCACCCGTGTTCCTTTATTTGCCCTTTGCGTTAAAGGGCCGCGATGACTCTTTCAAACAATCCTGCAACCCAAATCTATGGCCTTAGTTCGGTGTTTTTTAAAGTACTCGAACGCATACCATGAAAGTTAAGCGCCAAAATGATCATTGGCAATTATTATTATTATTGTCTTAATAGAATAGATTATAATAGAATAAACTTTATTGTACACCAAAAAGTAACACAAGTTAATATTATTTTTTTGAATTTTTAATTTTAAGTTAAGTATTTATAGATTAAGTAATTTATTTTTATTTTATTGTTGTTTGTTCTGTGCTAGTCTTAAATAAATGCTTTCTTTCTTTCTTTGAGTCAAAATTTCAAAGTCTGGAGTAGTGGCGCCGAGTTTTTTTAGCCTATCGGTTTTATATCTTTTACATTTCGGCGAGTGTGCATCAGAACTGAATAAATTTAATTCCTCCAAGCCCGTTTCATGATTAGACCACTAGATATACGGCGCTCCTGTGCGATGTCTGTCCTCGAAGCAATGTACTCCTCCACCACGATAACGCATCCTCACATTCCGCCAAGGTAACAGACGCCTATTTGAAGAATAGAATCTTAGAAACTGTGGAACTGATTTCTATTTGTTTCCAAAAATTAAAGACTAACTTAGAGGCACACGTTTTACGAGCCCTGAATCGGCGGTGAATGCGTTCCATAAAGCCATTGAAGAGGTCCCTAAAGAAGGCTGAACCAACTGCTTTATACAGTGGTTTCAGCGAATGCAAAAATGCATTAATTGCGAGGGAATATACTTTGAAAAGCAATAAATGTATCGTAAGTCACATTTAATGTGCATACAGTTAGGGAGTGGAATTCCCTGCTGGAGTCTGGGTTTCCTGATAGCTACCACCTAGGGGTTTTTGAGTCAAGAGTGAATAGGTTACTTCTAGGCAAACGTGCTAGAGCATGTGATTTTTTTTTTGTAATTAGGAAAATCATTCAATGACATCCCGCGCCCTTGGGCGGAGCGAGAGGGTGTGTCAGACTTTTACTGACTAAAAACCCACTCCTGTTCCTTCGTTGCTTTTCATACCAGGGCCGAGTCTTCCTTTTCAAGCAGACCCTTGGCCTCAGTAGGCTTCGACCCTACTGGGACCCCAACGGTTTACTTACATCTCCCTGAGCCGCGCGTGGAACAGTACGCACCGTCGACGACTTGGGCTCGGTCCGGACGGTTACCGGACGTTCGGACGGTGAGCTACCCATTGCTCGCCGTCCGCAAGCCCACGGCAAGAGCACGTGTGGTGGTGTGTGTGTGGTGTGGTAGACGATCTATCGTCGACCGCACCATCAAACATCACACCATCGCTTACTATCAGGTGCAATAAAGGTCAAACGCAACCCAATCAATAAATAAAAAAGTAAACATCAATGTGTAACTGTATAAGCGCCGTCTGAAAGCAATAACTGTAAACCTCTTCTTTTCTACGATTTGATATAAGCGAACGTAAATAAAAACGTAAACCGTTTACGCGATCGAGAACGTTAAAAACACTCACACTCTGGTTTTACGTACACGCCAGTTTTACACCTGGCATTTCTGAAAGACACCACAAATGAGGTCTGCTCTGTTCTGGTGGTAAGTTAGTATGGCTAATAAAAGTCAAAGTCAAACCTTTATTGCTGAAAACAAAATACATAAACAACATTTCTGGGCGTTGTGTGAACGCGCAGTTTATTATGTTCTACTAATTTCGGCATGCAAAAATAAATACAAAATATTGCAATATTATGTTCTACCAATTTCGGCATGCAAAATTTAAATACAAAATATTACAAAAAAACCGGGTTATTGCGAGTCGGACTTGCGCACTGAGGGTTCCGTGAAAACTTACCAATGAAAACAGTTCAATTCCAGAGAATTGAGTTACGAAGATTTTTCCGAATCGCAAAAGTTTTTTTTATGATGTAACTACAAATTTACAGTTTCCAGATTTTTTCCTATATTTGTGCTATTAAATCTTGTTTCATGCCAAATTTCAGGATTCTAGGTCAACGGGAAGTACCCTGTACCTATGCATTTTGATTCGATTGAGAGCGTCGAAATATACGTTTTTTGCGATATAAATGGCCGTTTCTGTTTTTTCGTTAATTCAGAAGTTTAACTTTTTCACAGCTTCAAAGGACCGCAGACTTGAGTATACGGTTTTAATTTCAACTCGATACCTCCACGCGTTCTCGAGATAAAGGTTCTTGATAGACAGACTTTTTGACTGGCCTGTTGGTCTAGTGGTTAGTGGCCCTGACTGCTATGCCGGAGGTCGTGGGTTCGATTCCCACCCAGGACAAATGTTTGTATGATGAGCACGATCATTTTTTCTGTGTGTGGGTGTAATAAATTCATCTACATATGTATGTATTTAGAAATATATTAGTATGTTTATAAGTTGTCTAGTACCCATAACACAAGCTCTGCTTAGCTTGGGACTAGACGACGTTGTGTGATAGTTGTGGAATATAAAAAAAAAGACTTACAGACGGGCAACAAAGTGATCCTGTAGTGGTTCCGTTTTTTTCTTTCGAGGTACGGAACCCTAAAAAACTAAATAAAAGTAAGTTGTATATAAAAAATATATTAGGTAAGTCGGACTCATAAAGTAATAACCATTATATTTTATTATTAGGACTCAGGTTAGTTTCGTTGATCGAGCAACATTACAGTCATCAGTAATCAGCGTTTGGAAATTCAGATTCAGAATTTGCTAAGTTACGTATGATTTTTCCAAGCCTTTTGTTTCGGAGAAAAGTTAGCCTTTTTAGCGACCGCTAAAAAAAAATCATATAAGACTTTCTGTGTTGATTACTCTATTGTTTGCAGACCTTGAGACCAAATTACACTAGAGCATATGACACAAATGATTTTAATGAGCGCTCTAATGCATAATGCCAGGATAATCACATTATCTAACATGAATGCATAATGCCAGACTGTCAGCTTGTCACTCATGACTCCATCACATATATCATACTCATTATGGATGGGTGGCTACTTATGTAATGATGCACCTCATTATATCTGGTTTGTAACCTAAATTTCGACTACATTTGTACGATATTAGATATGGAATTTTTGGTTCTAGGACATGACGGTTTCCTCATGATATTTTGCTTCACCGTTTTGTGAGCAGTGGGGATGAAATAAATCACACAAAGTAAAGTGCTGGCCTGGGTTTGAAATCATCATCGGGCCACCACTTCTCTAGCCATCAATAGCAGACGTAAATTAAGTACTCTTTGAATGGTTTTATCTGAAATGACTTCTCCAGAGAACTCAGGAGATACTGTTTTTATTTTTATTGCTTTAGTAGTTAAGTTTCGTTCAGCAGACAATATAACATGGGATAGGGGTAGGGAACTAATGATAGCGTTCAAGCGTTATTGCACAGTCCCAGATTACATTAAGCATCTAAGGCCTGCAGAGCTGATCATGGGACGCAATTACCTTCTGCAAAGCAGTATTGAAAGCGAAGAAGGTGATGAAAAGTGTGAGAGAGAGGTAATCCTCATGACCCCGCCGCTGAAGGAATTGAAGAGTGGGTTTTAATTAGTAAAAGTGTAGCACTCCCCTCGCTCCAACCAAAACGGAAGAAGTTTCCCATCTTTAAAAAAAGGTCTTATGGTATGCATGCAGCTGTCGAATCGTGGACGCAGATAAAGAAATAAACTTATTCTATTTGTAATTAATTAGAAAGAATTTTTTTTTTTAATTCTATCATTTTAAATGGAAAAATAAAAAGAAAGAGTTTATTTGTGACTCGCAATGGACAAACAATAAAATAAAAAATATTCGTTTACTAAAATAAAAACATGACGTAACAAAAAAACCTGTGTGAGGCCGAAAAGGCGAAAGATAAGGTGAGAGCAGTCAAGTGAGAGCCTATCTATAATAATAAAAAGGTCTCCCATTTCAGCATATGCCTACTGCGATAGGGCTTTACGCAGGTGGTTAATTAAAAATCCCTTTTATACTATAAAAGAATTCCTTCAGTTCAAATTTAATTAATAATAATTTGTTTATTTGTATTACAATTGAAGTAATATCTAATTAATTTTACCTGTAACAAACATTTGCATGTCATTATGTGTTATGATTAAATATGTTGAGCTACTATTATATACATAACCATTGTAAGAACTTTTATAACCATATTTATCAGCAAATAAATCTATGAATTTGACTTTGATATGTAAAAAAAAACCTCTGGTAGGAGAATAGGGCCTGTGATGCTACGGACACGAAGTTGCTATCCTTTGGCTCTTCGTCTGGTCATCATCACCATTTCTGCCGAAAGGCGTCCACTACTAGTTATAGGCCTCCTTCACGTGTCGCCACAATGACCGACCTTGTGCGTACCCCATCCATCGGATTCCCGTGACAGGTCATCGGTCCACTTTGTCAGAGGCCTTCCAACGCTGCGTCTTTCGTCATAATATTACATAAACAAGTAATACATACTGTCAACACATTCGCCATAGAAGCAGCATCCTCCGCAGCATTGTTCGTGGTCGACGCACTGTGGAAGTAACGTTTTGTGTTAGTTTGATTAGCATCTATATTTGAATCCGGAATTCAAGATAATTATCTAATTTTGGAATAATTAACTCTATATTACACATAACGAATTTAAAATTCTGTTGTAACGTATACTTTTTTAGGGTCTTTATAACACGAATGTTCATTTAAAATTAAACTTAAAATACACCTGTGCTAGAGTCCATACTTGAGTTTGTGGCAATGATAAGCAATACATGAATGTATAATTGTATAATATCATGTATGTATGTATGGGTATCATTACATAATTTGCAGTTTTCTTATGTTTGAACTATAAGCTAGGATTGGGCCTGTTTAGGTTTATATGGTACGGTACGGTGGTACGTGTATATATTTTTTTAAATATTTTGAAATAAAATTAGGGATGTAAAAATAAGATATAATTCCGTCAAAAACTAGATTCAGGTCCAGAGCATATTAAAATTGTAGCGACATTTATGGCGTCACATAACAACTAATCCTGCATCACGCAATTAAAGTTCTCCGCGCGGTTAGAACATATAGAACAGCCCGAAATATAATCTCATGAATGACATTTTTTTTTTTTTTAGGTGGGAAAATCATCTAATGACAAATCGCGCTCTTGGGTGGAGCAGAAGATAGTGTCAGACTTTTACTGACTAAAAACCCACTCCTGTTCCTTCGTTGCCTTCGTCCCAGGGCCCCGGGTTTCGTTTTCACACTACCCATGGCCCCAGTAGGCTTCGACCCTGCTGGGCCCCTACGATTTGCTGACATCTCCCTGAGGCGCGCGTGGAAAAATAATGAGCTTAAAAATATAATAAATTGGCTAGCCAATAATAATCTAATTGTGAATCTTAGTAAGACAAAAATAATGAAAGTCAATCAGAGAATCATGAAACCCAAGCTTAACATAAAATATGAGAACGTAACAATCACTGAGAGCGATACGACTAAGTTTCTGGGTTTATACTTGGATGACCATCTGTCATGGAACCATCATATTGATACTTTGTCAAAGAAGCTTAGCCAGTTCGCGTATGCTCTTTATAAACTATCAAAAACGGTTAACCGATTTACAGTGCTACTAGCTTATGATGCTTACGTGGCGTCTAACATTAGGTACGGCATAATTTTCTGGGGTAACTCGAGTGACAGGGAAACTGCTTTTAAAGCCCAGAAAAAATGTTTGCGATCCTTTACTCATTTGCATTCGACTGACAGTTGTAAACCAATATTTAAACAACTAAATTTGTTAACTTTACGGTCTATGTACATCTATGAGATGGGAGTATTTGTACGTAGTAATCTCCATCTGTTTGAAACTCTACACTCTCGACGTCATCAGAACACTACGAATAGTGTTCTGATGACGTCGACCGGCTCGAAAGCCGGTTTTCATAAAACAGCATTTTTCGTTAAAAGTGTACTTGGTTAGGCCTCCAAAATATATAATAACATACCAATAGCTAGTGTCTAGGTTCCTTTAAGAGGTCCCTGTTTAGGTTTCTTTTGGCTAGATGTTACTATTCTATTTCAGAGTTTATTGCTGATAAACAGGGGTATAGAGATCCGACGTGCTAAATAGTTAATAATCATTTGTAATAATAATAATTTGTAATTATAATAATTTAATCCATGATATAATTTTAATAATTGTCGTTATTCTATTTGACTTATTTTAGTGAATGACAATTGACATACTCATATTTTATTTCTCTTTTTAATGTTATTTTTTTTTCATTTGTAATTTATTTTATTTGCTTGGCTTTTTGCCTTAATTTTGTGCGCCATTCTTTTGGCAAAACATAGTGCACTTACTTTTCTTTTATGTACTACCTGTTAACCCACCTATGTTTTACAAAATAAATGATTGATTGATTGATCTGTCGGGCAGTTGCCCACCAGACATAACACCCGTCTGGTCGGAGGATCCTCCCTTTTCAACGGAGGTTTGCGGGACTTTACACTCTGTTCCGTCTACCTCCAAAAAATAATCACAATGCCTCCGGTGTTTGAGAGAGACGAAGCTATGTATAGCTAGGCGTAGCCGTAGGGTCACAGTATAGATATATGGAACAGTACGGAAACTACCTACAAATATTCGAAACGGCACACTCACACAAACATACGCATCGACGAGACTTCTAAGCGTTTCTCGCGGTTCTGTCAGTAGCGAATGCCGCTTAGGAGTCTCGTCGATGCGTATGTTTGTGTGAGTGAGTCGTTTCGAACATTTGTAGGTAGTTTTCGTACTGTTCCATATATCTATACTGTGATAGGGTGCTGTAGGCCGTATACGTATAGCACTATCCTTTTCTTACACCAGATCATGATAATTTTAAGAAAGTACACAAGAAATACTAAGTACTCGATAGGTGTTTCACCTCTACACAGAGCTTCCTCTAAAGATGTGGACCACAATCGTGGATCTAGTTTTTAGTGAAATAAAACTTTATACTGTAATTATCATCATCATTTCAGCCGAAAGACGTACACTGTTGGACATAGGCCTCCCCCATGTGTCGCCACAATGAATGGTCCTATGCGTCTCGCATCCATCTGATTCCCGCAATCTTTACCAGGTCATCGGTCCACCTTGTAAGAGGCCTTCCTACGCGGTCGCCACTCCAGAACCTTTCGGCTTCAACGGCCATCTGTTCTGCGAGCAATGTGCCCTGCCCATTGCCACTTAAATTTGGCGATTCTTCGTGCTATGTCAGCAACCTTGGTTCTCCTGCGCATATACTGTAATGTTATCACGAAATTCCGCACAATGGCGCCACATTTCATAACTTATCAGCAACTTTGGTTTATTGGCTGGCCTGTTGGTCTAGTGGTTAGTGACCCTAACTGCTATGCCGAAGGTTGTGGGTTCGATTCCCACCCAGGACAAATGTTTGTGTGATGAGCACAATCATTTGTTCTGTGTCTGGGTGTAATTTATTTATATTATGTATGTATTTAGAAATATATAAGTATGTTTATCAGTTGTCTAGTACTCATAACACAAGCTCTGCTTAGCTTGGGACTAGACGGAGTTGTGTGATAGTTGTGGAATATTATTATTATTATTGTTTAGATAGTTTCAGGTAGGTGATTAGCAGAAATCCGTGTAACTGCAGTTTTTTACGGCGCCTTTACGTTTTTGCTTACATATTTGAGGTGCGCATGGAATACTACTCGCTGATCGACGACTCGAGCTTGACAGACAGATAGACAGACAGACGGAAAACAAAGTGATCCTATAAGGGTTCCGTTTTTTTCCTTTTGAGGTACGGAATCCTAAAAAATGTGCAGAAAATTTGAAAATTTCAGAAAAGTTAACGACTGTTAATTTAACCTTGGCGCGCTTGACACCAGTTCGAATTGAATATTCATGTCTAAGACACGATGAATTCTGTCGGCTTAGCTAGTTCATTATAAAAAAAACTTGACAAGTGCGACTCGGACTCCCGCCCTGAGGATTCTGTACAAACTTAGCTATGTAAAAAATTCAAACAGCCATATCTTTTTTTCCGTTAATTTAGAAGTTTGATTTTTTCACAGCTTCAAGGGACCGCAGACATAAGTATATAGTTTTAATTTCAACTCGATACGTCTACGCGTTCCCGAGATAAAGGGTCTTGACAGACAGTCAGACAGACAGACAGACAGATGGACAACAAAGTGATCCTATAAGGGTTCTGCTTTTTCCTTTTGAGGTACGGAATAACGGAACCCTAAAAAACGTTTTATACTACCTTGTTTATATATATCTATTTCTATGCATTTCAAATAAGAACAGGATCGACTTAGCGCCATGTTGTGACGTCATAGCTGTCAAATCGAATTAGGTAGGGTGAGTACAACAATATATTTTTTAAATTGACGTTATTTACGAATCATGAACTAAAAAAGTTTATTTAGTTCTTCAATTTCGATCATCTCTGCATCACTGTGCGAAGTTTCTAAGTAGTCGCGCATAAAAGAAGAAGGCCAATTTTTGCTAACAATGAAAATAAAAAAGAAAACAGTTTTATTTTTTAACTAATTATGACTTTAATACTATGTTTAGTTAATTTAGATTAAGAAATAACGTTTTTCTTCACTTAGACATGCAAATAAGTTTTCTTTGCAAACCGTACTTTTCAAGTAGATTTTGACAGATAGAGGTCATTGACGTTCCTATTCTCAGTTGAATCGCATTGTACAGTACTATACTATACCTAGGTTTTCAATTTTAACCAGCTTTAAACAGTCTGAAGTTTTAATTTTATACTGTCGTTCCCGAACAAGAACAATTATAATTTAGGTGTCTTCAAGGCTAGAGTGAACAGGTTCTTAATAAACTAGTGCGCCTCAACATAATCGATTGCATCACTGCTTACCACCAGGTAGGATCACAGTCAAGCACTAGTTTATATCAATTTAAAAAAAAAAACAGTTTTAACTTTTGGGATTGGGAAGAGGTCGTCTACTTCGTTCTGCGAAGCAGTAATATGAGTGAAAGAGATGGTCGCAACCGAGACGGAACGGCCCAACAAACATTTGATCGGTCGCCACGACGTGCCGATTTTAACTTTTGGTCCTATACGCTGGTCGTAAATACGTGGCTATCACGTTGATATGACCGAAAATAGGCCCATTTTATACGAATCAGTCTCGTAATAGAGTTACACAGCGGTCGTATTAATCACTATTTGATCATGTAGTGGTCGTATAGATGTCATAAGGCCCTGTTTCCGTCGAGTTATGGTGTTTATTAGCGCTATTTTGCGGCATTTTATCGAATAACTAGAGTTCATCATGACTTTTATAAGAAATTTTGATGTAAAGTGATGAGATAAATGTAGTGAATTGAAACTTAAAAACTAGACTAATAATCTTATACTGTGTAAGAATAATATATTTTTTTTTACCATTGAAAGAAGAGTACAGCCATTTTATTTATTCATTAGGTATTATATTTATCGTGAAAAGTCGTGTTCAAGCATTAATCTATTGGGAAATTAATTTTATTGAGTAATATGCACTAGTTTTCTCAATATAATGAACGCGCCTTATAAATTCTTTAAATTAAGCAACATTTTAAAATTAATTTTAACGAAAGTGTTAAAAATTACTTTTATACGACTTAGGGTTTAAGACACAACCGTAATACAATATCTAGACGACTTTTCGTTTCGTGCACTTATTTTTTTATCTGTATATTGTAAATTATAAGCCATATTAACTAAATAATTAGGGTTCACTTAGTAAAGAAAATCTCATATGAAAAAACCATTTTTAAATAAACTAGTGACTTATTTATTGTTGGTTTCAGCGGTAATAAAAAAGATATATAATAAATATAATGGACATTGATAAGTTTTTAACATATTGATACAGTATGTATTTGAGATGCATTGATATCTTCTATATCTTCTGAGGCATGTTTATGTTCATGAAAGTTAGAGATCACTTTGAAGTGTGCCAAAGACGGATGACATTTTAGTAATGTTATTTTCAAAAATTAATTTTCCAATTGCCCAGTTACATTATCACGAAGTATGTCATTTTTATTAGTTTCGCTTGCGCTTTCATAATCGGAACTATCATTAAGATATAATTTATCAAATCTACCTTTATAGAACCACTAGATCTACTTTTTGCGGTTCGAGCAACATCAAATCGTTTAGACTTTGCAGCGAACTCAATTATTTTGAGTTTTAAACAAAATATTGTGCGGAACCAATTCCAGTTTCATTACAATTGACTTGTTCTGGCTGTGGTTATAATGTTGATATTTTTTATACACTAATAGGTCATCTAGTCATTGAATAGTAGTATAAAAGTGTTCATATTGACTGAAAATTGTATAAGTGTACAATTTATCACTCTTACACGATTATCACTTAAAAGCAGTTTTTGCGACTCTAATACGATTAATGACGGTATAAAAGTCGTGTACATGTTACTAAGACGACAGCATCGGTTATACCACTGGAAATTGTGTATGAGTCGTATAAAATAGCCGTATAGAAGTTTATACGATGTCCATATACGACTATAAGTTGTGTAAAGATAAGAGGCACTAAGTCATATTACACGATAAAAATACTTCAATACAATGTTTAAAGCACTTCGAGTCGTGTAACTCTTACTTATACAGCTAAAATGTTTGTTGGGGGATATCCTCAAGCCTCAGTCGCTGCCATACGAGTCGCCCCGAGTGTTGGGAATCGCAGGGCGATTTTCGGCTACCGTAGGCATAGGCTTGCGGATGACGAGTAATGGGTAATGGCTCACTGTCCAGCCATTCGGTAAGGAGGACTAAGCCCGAGCCGACGGCGTAAAGTTTTCCAAGTGCGCTTCAAAGAGATGTCAGCAAAATTGCTAGAGCTGCGGGAATGTTTGAAAGAATTACCGTGGCTCTGGAATGTAAAAGACAACTGAAGGAACACAGGTGGGTTTTAGTCAGTTATAATTTGACACTCCTCCTGCCCAGACCGAGAGGCTTCTCTGGAGCTACGAGCATACACTCGATAATTTTTCTAGAAATATTTCTTGATTGCAAAAATTTTCTCATCGGCAAAAAAATATCCCTGTGTTTTCCATCAAGCAAACGTTTTGATCTTTCCACTCTCTTCGATTTAAGCGACTTATTTAAGGTGTGCCTCGTTTATCGCCAGTAGCCATTAAGTTTCAGGTCATCTTTGATAATACACGACAGCGTTCTAGCGCATATCTTCATTTCACGAGATGATTCTTAGTTCCTTCAAGGGATTTCCATGAATTTTGACCCTGACAGCATTCACTGCGACTGTGACCAACTTAATCTGTTATGGTTATCAACAGAAGCAGTGTTGGTGTATCCATCTATAGTACAAGAAACAAACATACGACTGATAGCAAGCTTAAACAGCGGTTTTAAGGTTCCATTCCCACTTTATTTTTATACAAAATTGCTGTGATTTCTTCACAGCAATTTTGTTTATATTTCATGTCTCATGCCATTTTTATTTATTAAATTCATAAAACCCTATTCGAAAGGTTAGAAATAGCGGGAAAAACTACACAGAAATACGTCAAAACTATACAGTTTTTGAATGAATTAGTCTCGTTCCAAATTTAAATAAAAAAAAAATTAATACTTTTTTAAGTGTAACAAAATTTATGGCGAGGCGATAATATATTTGATGTTGGTAAGCATGTCTAATTTTATGAAAATGCTATTACTGAGTCGTTTAAAGTTGAAATAAAAATCTAATCTGAAGTCAATTGGCAATTAGCAAAGAAATGGTCTGTGCTCACATTAGTTGATTAGTCTTACAATTGTTAATTTAGTCGGGTTATTTGGGACCTATTGGACCGATTAATATTGCCAGCATTATCTTATTTTCACAGTAAACAAAAAATGAAAAGACAATAATACATATTTGCAAGATTATATTATTATTTCAACTTATTGTCATACGAGTGACCAATATGAAACATGCTCATAAAATATTCAGAATTTTTTTATTGTTTTTATGTTAGTAAAAATATGGATAATAATATATTTTATTCAAATTGTTAATAAAATATAATTGAACAAGATTTTTTTCCCCAAAACACCGGCAAATGAAAAGTGCCAACCTTTTTCCCGCCAACTTTGCAATCCTGTGCACCGGCAAACACAATCACACAGCCAAACAACAACACTAATATAATTCTCATATTTTTTATCACATGTCACCTCACTACAGCTGTCAAGTCATGTATGAAAATATAAATAGAAGAAAATTGTCACGAGGTATCGTGTATGAAATTATGTAAAATGGTCGTATCGGTGCGCGCGCGCCGACCTCGGCCATTGTGACCGAGTTAGCTCAGCCGGTGCACTGCTCTATTACGTGTAGGAATGGCAATGGAATCTAGGAATGTCAGATTGACAGTTGCGATTGTGCAATTACCTAGTTAATTGGACCCTGAGACAATGGGATGATTTGAAATGCTCTTGTGATTTAATTTGTTTTAAGTTTTTCTCAATTGTTTACTAACCCATATGGATGTAACTAATCCGAATTAAATTTTTATTATTTTGTTTATTAATTGTCGTATGAGTATTTAATTTTCTTAGTGTTTTTCTATATATGTTGGGTTAAATTTCCAGTTTAATCAGATGCAGCTAGTTCGAAGAATATCACATCCTTCGCACAATTTTTTTTTTTACTTACTTGATCACGTTAACGTAATGTTTGAAAGTGGTGCCAGTGACTGAAAAGTTGAAAGGGAATCGTTTGACCTGGTGTGGTTATGTGAAGACAAGGGAAGAAACACATGATGGGAGGCTAAAGAAAATATTAATGGATGGTGTGAGGAGTGAAAGAAAAGGGAGTTGGTGATAGCGTGAGTAACAGGACAAATTAAAAGAAAGAAAAGTGTTGCGCCGATCCCAAATAACACGAGACGCAGGAAGATGATGATGATGATGATCACTTTAACGTAAAAGTCAGTTTATATTAAAACTGGATAAGCACTGTTTAGTGAATCTTATAAGTTGGTAACTGAAGGAACACGAGTGGATTTTAGTCAGTAAAAATCTGTCGAGAGCGGGAGAAGTTATTTGATGATTTCCAACAAAATCCGGGCAAGTGCGAGTCGGACTCGCGCACTGAGGGTTCCGTACAAACTTACCTATGAAAACAGTTCAATTCCCGAATTGAGTTACGAAGATTTTTCCGAATCGCAAAAAAAGTTATTTTTTTGTGACGTAACCATAAGTTTACAGTTTTCAGATTTTTCTCTATACGTGTGCTATGAGACCTTGCTTCAAGCCAAATTTCAGGATTCTAAGTCAACAGGAAGTACCCTGTGAATTTTAATTCCCTTGAGAGTGTCGAAATATACGTTTTTTGCGACATAAACGGCCGAATCTTTTTTTCGTTAACTCAGAAGCCTGATTTTTTCACAGCTTCAAGGGACCGTAGACTTGAGTATATGGTTTTAATTTCAACTCGATACCTCCACGCGTTCCCGAGATAAAGGGTCTTGACAGACAGACAGACAGACGGACAACAAAGTGATCCTATAAGGGTTACGTTTCCTTTTGATGTACGTGACCCTAAAAACTGGTGAAAATACAGTGAAACACAATTTCACATAAGCAATCCTTAACTTGATCAAGGAAAAAAAAAAAAGCTGTTTTTATTGAGGTTCGTGATTGCCTTGATTCCGAGCTAAGTCTGGAAACAAGAGCTTGTTTTTATTAAATAATAATAGTGTATTGAAATAAATGAAATGATTTTTAAATACTCTCCTCGACACGTAATAACTGCAACAGGTAAGTGAGATGTCGAAATGAAAACCACGCTACCAAGATCCCTGAATATGTATGATGTTGTCCTTTCTATTTAACAATTACTTAGCGCCTCGAGGGGACACAGTTCAAGTGACACTGGTTTTTACTTAGCAACGCTTCAATAGTTTGGTTAAATACAGGTATTAAAATATTCGATGGTTTTTATAACAATAGTGAAAGTTGTATTGTGGGACAATTTAATGAAGTCATGCTGGAATCACAGAGTAACGGTAATGTCTTGTTTGACAGTTTTATTGTTCGATATTCAAATTATTGAACCGTTCAAATAGGGGAGTACTTAATTGATAAAATGATGTTTTAAGGTGTGGAGAAGATAAATAGATAGGTAGATAAAACGTTTACAATAATAAAATAATTTTAACTATAGTTATAAAGTAGTATAGTATAATAGCGGTTTTTGAAAAGTGTTTTCTACTCGGGTTTTCTTCTGGTGGTTTTTCCTTGCTACACTACCATGCCCTGAGACCCTCAAAGAAGCATCGCCGTGTCCTCGTGGGAGCGCTTGGCGGCAGCGATCTCTCTCGCCGGGCCTTGGTACAGGCCATGGCCCGAGCGAGGAGTGGCAGGCGGTTGCCTCCTTCTACGAAGCAGTAATGCTAGCGAAGGAGGCGGACGCACGCGCGAGGCAAAGGCCCTTGCGTCCCAGCCAAAAATTCCGGCCACTATAGGCCCGGGCTTGCGGACGGCGAGCAATGGGTAGCTCGCCGTCCGATCGTCCGGTAACCGTCCGGACCGAGCCCAAGTCGTCGACGGCACGTAGTGTTCCACGCGCGCTTCAAGGAGATTGCAGTAACCGCAGGGGCCCAACAGGGTCGAAGCCTACTGGGGCTATGCGAAAGAGAACCCCGGGGCCCTGGAAAGGGGGCAAAGAAGGAACAGGAGTGGGTTATAGTCAGTGAAAGACTGACACGAAGGGCGGGAGATGTCATTGGATGATTTCCTACCTTAAAAAAAAGACCATCAAAGAAAAGGAAGTTCGGATCCCCTGCTAATTAGTTACAAATACTGTCCCCACCCGGTACTTTGCTTAAAATATTTATAGTATAGAATAGTCGTAAGAGTGTAGCTAGTTAGTAATTAAATCACACTATATCTATCTATATATTATATAAAAGAAAGTCGTGTTAGTTACACTATTTATAACTCAAGAACCGCCTGAACCTGTTTGAACCCGGCTGAACCGATTTGGCTGAAAGTTGGTGGGGAGGTAGCTTAGAACCAGGAGAAACACAGAGGATACTTTTTTTTTTGAGTAGGCTAGAGTAGGGTAGAGTAGGGTAGAGTAGGGTAGAGTAGGGTAGAGTAGGGTAGAGTAGGGTAGAGTAGGGTAGAGTAGGGTAGAGTAGGGTAGAGAAGGGTAGAGTAGGGTAAAAAAAATATATCAGCTGTTCAGTACATTAGGCAAACATAAATGTACTGAACAGCTGATTTTTTTTCGCGATTTCAGGTTTGTTCCCATAGTAAAAGTTGTTGGTTATCATGAGCACAATCACGTGTTTAAGTATCGTACACTAATTACCAGTCACCCTATATATAAAAGAAGAAACTGATTGACTGATGTCAGTCAATCAGTTTCTTCAACGCACAGCCGAAACTACTCGGACTAGGAACGTGAAATTTTGCACAAGGTTTCCTTTTATGACGTAAGAGAGTACTAAGAGAGGATTTTCCAAAATTCAACCCCTAAGGGGATGAAACGGGGGTCTAAAGTTTGTATGGAGAAACATACTTTTACGCGGGCGAAGCTGCTGGTAGAAGCTAGTAATATATAAAGGCACAATTTTATAAAGGCGAAAGTTTCTATGTGTGTATATTTGTCACTCCGCTCAAACTATTCAACGGATTTGGATGAAATTTGACATAGGATTTATTGGTTTATCTTGGTAGTAAAAAGTTGCTCCCTTGGGATCCATGTTCACGCAAGCGAAGCCGGTGGCAGATATTAGTAAAATTATAAAAGTAAACGTTTGTATATAGGTATATATAAGCGGATGTATGTTTGTTACTCCATCATGATCAAACTTTTGAACGTATTTGCACACCATGTCCTGGAACAGCATATATATTTTTTTTTTTATCGTGGGAGTATGTGGGATGTGGATCACATACGTTGTCTATATCTCTATTTCTTATCGTGGGAGTATGTGGGATGTGGATCACATACGGTGGCTACATCTCTATTTTTTATCCTGGGAGTATGTGGGATGTGAATCACATAGGTACGGTGTCTACATCTCTAATTTTTATCGTGGGAGTATGTGGGATATGGATCACATACGGTGTCTACATCTCTATTTTTTATCGTGGGAGTATGTGGGATTTGGATCACATACGGTGTCTACATCTCTATTTTTTATCGTGGGAGTATGTGGGATGTGGATCACATACGGTGTCTACATCTCTATTTTTCCAACTCTCCTGGATGTGGATCACATACGGTGTCTATATCTCTATTTTTTATCGAGGGAGTATGTGGGATGTGGATCATATACGGTGTCTACATCTCTATTTTTATCGTGGGAGTATGTGGGATGTAGATCACATACGGTGTCTACATTTCTATTCTTCCAACTCTCTTTGCTCATAGCTGCGACAGACCATGATGGAAGAGATTTAATTAAAAATAAGAATCACTTTTGTACTCACTTGTCTGTTCTTTTTTTTTAACTACATGCAACACAAAAGTACAAAGGCATTCTCTACCAGTCAACCAAGGGCGGTGAAGAGAAAACATGGCAGGTGCTTAAAAAATAAAAGATTTTTAAGAAAATAAGGGTATATATTATATTAAAAATATACATACTTTTGTAGTATGTATATATTCAAATTAAACATACATATATAATTTAATATAATATAATATAATATAATATAATATACCTGTCTGTTTTTATTTATTAACACCTTTTGCACTATAAAGAAACACTATACAAAAGCGGATTAAGTAATTGTTAATTTTTTTAAATTAATAAATATTTTTAACATGAATACCATTTTTATAAATATTTTTTTTTTAATGAATTAATAAAAAAAATAATTACTGTCCATTGGAAACAATAACACAGGTGCATTAAAATAACGCTAAATATTAGGTGTAGGTATTTAAAATATATAAATCAATTTGAAATCCACTCACAACATCGCCATAGTCGTCACAGTCCAACTCTACTGCAACCACAACCATTAAATAAACAATAAATAAAACAACCGCCTTCACACAAACAGACATGTTTCCTTTGATTTACGATCAACACACAACTCGGAATCGATCACACAGCTCCATTTATTATCTAAAAGCACCAACCCTAACCACCACGAAATATACTTCTTTGAACTCTATCTCCAACCCTTAAGGTTCAGTTTTACTTGAATCAACGGAATGTTTGAATGGACACTTCAGTCGTATGGCAAGGATGTCACACCGTGTTAGTGAACAATTCGTGATAAATTTTGAACAAATCGAGGTCTTCGATTGTTGCAGGATACAATGCATCATCATTGGTTTGTAAAACAATTAAGATTTATCAATGCAAGGGTAAACGTGTGTTTATACTTGTTTCGTTTTAACATGGCGATATCGGTCGTTGCCGAAATAGTACATTTTGATACAAGTGGAGTTTGTCATTGCGACCGAGGCGGAATAAGTGTTATGGTGCCTAGTGCTGCAGTTAAAAATTTCCACGTGTATCAAACGACATATTCAATACACTTACGAAGAAATAAATAAACGGGTGTTGATCAGCGACTCGTGGGGCTACGCGGCGACCAGCCTGACACGCTGAATACAATAAATTGTGGTGGGGTAAGTGCACTAGTGTGGAAAACAGTAAAATGCGCGTCTAAAAGAGGAAGGGATAGGAGCGGATTTTCGAGTAAGTGTATTCAAAAATAATTTATGGTGTAGATAGTTTATAATTTGACATGAGTATTTATTATAAAGTATTATTTTGTTTTATATTATTTACTCTTTTATTTTGAATTGGTTGACGATAAGGTCTATTATTCTTTTCGATAATTTTAGTGTTTTTTTGGCAGATTGAATGCTTTATGTAACCTGCCCAAATGTCCTTTATATTACAAGTCCTAAGTGTTGAGCTACATGAATACTTAAACAACAAATACTAAAAATCCTTGCACTGCAATACCATTACATGACAGTAATAATATGCATGGTTCTCATATGATTTGACCTTTGCAAGTGTGCGTTGTTTCGGTGTTTCTTCTCAGGGTAGTTAGGAAACACTAATACTTATAATCTAGTATAAAATAACGAAAAAATTTACGTGTAAAACATAATTTATCATTTAATAAAAAATTATATTGAGGATCACTATGTATAATTCCGTAGGGGACGACTTTATGTCTTTGTTTCGGTTTCAGAAATTAAGGATGTCAATAATCGAAGGGTCAATGACCCATAATTACCTTGCTAAAACGCAACATCTTTATGTTAGTTTGAGGAGGTCAGCAACGGTGACTTTTTACATCGATTCAGTAGCGATTCAACCGCGATACTGTCGCGATGCTGTCGTAGTCTTATACCTACGCAATTAATCATGATTTTACATCGCTACTATCGCGCGACTGCTTCGATAAAGCCACGATACAGTATCGATACAGTCTTGCGCTTTAGTAATCTAAATTTAAAGTTAGAGATCGAGCGTCTTTTTACACTAATAGGCGTACGTGATAAATTAATTATTACACGACTGCCCAAAAAAAGGAGTGTTATGTTTTCAGGGTTCATGTATGTCTGTATGTGAGTTTCTTTATTCCATCATAACTTCTAAACGACTGGACTGATTTACATGTATGAGGTATCGTTAGAATCCTTGCATAGTCCCGAGTAACATAAGCTATTGTAAAAAATGTAAAAATCCTATATGGTAGGTATAATAAATAAATGAACACCCACCCATTTTTTTTTAAATCTTTTAATACATTTGATTATCGTCTAGGATTTGACGAATAGATTACAAAAATATAAATATGTTACACTGTTAAACGAAACTATTATATTGTTAAATTATTTCAGTGTAGTCATTTTAATTGGTCGTTGATTCCAATAGTTGCAAGAGGACAAACTCGCGTATTCCATTTCGACTGCAATGTTTGTCATTGCAACCGAAGGAAATTGCAACGTCAATTTAAAGCCGAGAAACTGCAGTAACAGTTGCTTAAGACGTGACCTGATAAAACGCCGATTTTTAACCCACTTATTCAAAAATAATAAATTAAACTTCTTAAACACACAATTTTATAAAAAAAAAATGTTATAAACGGCTCGTGGATTGTTTATCTTGTGGGTGGAAGCTGTCCGGAGACCATCCAAGTACAATAAATATAATCAATTGTGGGGGGCATGATTTCTGCACTTTACAGTATTAGTGTAGTTTTTCGGGTTTTCGAGAAAATGTGTTTTAAAATTCAATTTAAAAATTTAATCAGATCTTAAAATGGAAAACAAAAATGCGTAAATCCTTCGCCCTTTTAAGCCGTAAACAGATGGATCTGAGCCTTAGGGAATAAGGGAGGGCAGATAAAAATACCTGAAGAAAACATGTTTTTAATGGATTCTACTTATAAACTATCCGCCTTTATTCTACTACTCAAAATTTTTACAGACAGGTCCAATCAAGGACGCAAGCGTCCGGCCGAATTTTTGGTTGAGTTTCGGCAAAAAAACGAGTTTCGGTTTAGTTTTGATTTCGGCGGCAAACCTGCTGAAACTACGACCGAAACGTATTCGAGAGTTCTCGCGCTGTGATCGGTCATGTTTGGCGCGTTAAATTCCATCCAAGCGAGTAAGCGACGAAGACATTTTCCGCGTCCACGTGCCTAATCATGTCGTGACTGGCTTGTGTTTGCAGTTCGTTTAGTTTGTTGTCAGTATTAGTGTGATTTATTTTGATTTTGAAACAAACTAATACATAGATTATAGTAGAATCAAGTTTAACCTAATTATCTAAAGACAGTTACTATGGAAATATAGGCAAACACCTTCAGAACAAACTAAAAAAGCATTCCAACAATATTCTAAAACATTTAAAAAAATCATTAAACTCACCCAAAAAGCACAAAACAACCACATTATAAAAAATGCTCAGAGCAAATCTAAAGCCTCTTGGCAAATAATTAAAGGTAGTAATCGAACTGCAGAACCTATATTACAAATTAGAAAGGAAAACACTATTGTCAATAATCCTAAGGAAATGGCGAAATGTTTCAATAACTTTTTTATTGATCAAATTCAAAACTTAACTAATGACAATACCACAAACCAAATCATTGGCATAGAAAACAACCCACATTCAATATTTATGACCCCAGTTCTACCAGAGGATATCGTGAGAGCTATCAAAACATTAAAAAATAAAAAAAAGTGTCGGATACGATGGAGTAGCGACCAATGTGGTAAAATTCGTTGCAGATGTAATAGCTTCTCCCTTAAGTCATATTATGAATCTGTGCATAAGCCATGGCACATTTCCAGATAGCCTAAAATAAAAACTACAATTGTTATACCAATTCATAAAAAAGACAGTAAAGAAGAAATGTCAAATTATAGACCGGTAGCTCTTACTTCCGTATTTTCTAAAATACTCGAAAAACTGATTTATGAATCTGTAACTTCTTTCTTAACTAAATAAAACATCCTTTGTAATGAGCAAAAAGGTTTCAGAAAAAATAAAAACATAAACATGGCTATTTACGACTTGCTTAACATAATGTTGAATATCGACAATAAAACACCAGTTTGTGCAATATATACTGACATGACTAAAGCCTTTGACTACGATAAACATGACATTCTTCTGCACAAACTTGACAGGTACGGTATTAGAGGAAACGTCTTGAGACTCATTGAATCTTTTCTAAGCAAACGCAAACAACAGACAGAAATCACTAGGATATGTCCCAAAAGTAAGATTCAATATAAATATTTATCGGAAAGCAGGGAAATCAAATTCGGAGTACCGCAAGGCACTGTGGTCGGACCCTTAATATTTTTGCTTTACATAAATGACTTGCCTAGACAACTTCAACACCCAATGGTATTATTTGCTGATGACAGCACGGCTATAGTTAAATGTACAGAAAATGCGGATTATGAAACTGATATTAATGACACATTAAAAAATATAATAAATTGGCTTTCTATCAATAACTTAATTATTAATTTGAAAAAAAAAACAAAATAATGCACTTTTACCAGCGTCTACGACCGGACGCTTTGACAATAGCATACAATGGACAAAGAGTAGACAATACAAATATTGCAAAATTTTTAGGTATAATAATTGACAATCAACTGACATGGAAACTACAAGCCGAAGAGATCTGCAAGAAATTAAGCAAATCTGCATACATTTTATATAATTTGACAAAAAAAGTTAACACTGATACGATTATCATAGCTTATCATGGTCTCGTTGTTTCTGTTTTAAGATACGGAGTAGTTTTTTGGGGTAATTGCAGCGAGAGAGAAAGGATTTTCAGAGCCCAAAAATATTGTATTAGATCAATGACCGGAATAAATTCAACAGACAGCTGCGTTCCTATGTTTAAATCCCTTAAATTACTAACCTTTCCGTCACTCTATATTTTGGAAATGGCACTGTTTGTGAAGGGTAATCAAAATTTATTTTGTTCAAATATTGATCACTCAACAAGGCCAACATTAATAAGATCTCAATATAAAAATCTTTTACATACAGGCAAATTTAAAACAGCACTGCTGAAAAAGAATAATATGCATATGGGACCAGTGGTATACAATAAAATACCTGATGATATTAAAAATTGCACACTACAAATATTTAAAAAGAAATTAAATAAATTGCTAATTGAAAAATGTTATTATACAATAGATGAATTTTTGAATGACAAATCCATATGATTATTTATAAACAACGATTTTATTATATTTTATTCAGATTTTGATTGTATTATTTGACTAATTATTCAATTATTTCTGACATTGTACTATTGACTAATTATTAAATTATTTCTGACATTGTACTATTGACTAATTATTAACGTATTATTGACATTCTATTATTGACTAATTATTAACTTATTTTTGACATTGTTTACCACTGAATGAATTTACAAATTGAATGGTTTATATTTTTATTGCCTAGTTTAATCATTTGAAAATAAGTCAAATATTTGTTTTTGTTTTTTTTTTTTTAATTATTTCTTAATTTAATTCTAATATAAAAATTTTGCATGCCTCACGGTAGAATGTATTGGATCCTTCTCTTACTTAACACCATATTTTTGTACCTGCATTCATAGCAAATAAATTATTTCATTCATTCATTTCATTCATTCATTCATTTAAATATTTTCTTGGTTGATTTAATTCTCTCGCTAATGCTATACCTTAACAAACATTAGTTAAGTACTTGGTACTTACATTATAGTTCAATAGTGGTGATAATATTATGGATTCAGAGTTTCTGAATTTTAATACTTATTACCAAGGTATTCAAGTGGCAAGTACAGTTAGATACTTACCTACGTCCAAATTGTTTTTTTTTTTAAAAACAAAATTAACATACTTAGGGTCGCACACAGGCCACCGGCCACAACCACAAAACTCCACCAACGGCATATTTCTTATAGTTCTCATAAATTTTATATGGATTCGCCGCACACGTTTGACACCGGTGGCCGCTACATGCTACAAAAAAAAAGTAGCAGCCACCAGCCACAAGTGGCTGTCGCGCGCTACAGCTTCCTTTGTAGCCGCTTCTAGTGTCTCGTGGCGGCGTAGTGGCTGTCGCGTGTGGTCCGTGTGCGGCAACCCTTGTAATTAAATGAGTAGGTACTTACATAGGTACCTACCTAAGTATCCGTATAATAAAATAAATATTTCACTTCTGTTATTGGATTTTTAAAACCTTTTACCTACCCCCAAACTAAAACCGAGTGCAATGAAATTCATGGTAGTCAACGAATGTAAATACCTAAATTAATAACGTTTTCTTTATTTTCCCCTCAAACTTGATCCTTGTAAGGAAGTTTCGGTTTCGGCCGAAACTGAGACTATTGCCGAAATTCGGTTTCGTTTCCGTAGTAAAAACCAGTTTCGGTCGGACACTAAAGGACGCGATATAAATGACGCAAAAATTGAACTGCTGATTCTTTTTCTATTGTAAGGTTTATTTTTATATTAATCGTATGACTCAGGTCTCCCACAGGAAACTGAGACGCGGGGCGATGCGTCACCGCATCGCAGAAAAATCGTTGCGATGCGATTTCGTGCGACAAAACATTGGTTCAGGTGACAATACAATCAGAAACCAGAAACGATTATTTCAAATAGAACATTTGCAGGCACTTTAGAATGGTCAAATTGTCGGTCTGTCAAAAAAGTGAAGCTAAATTGCACGTTCCAACACGTAAATCTCTATGGAGAAGAATATGCAAGAAACTCCATGGACAATGGAGGAAGGTGTTTGGGCCCTAATCGTAAAAAAAGAATGTATGGTGATAGAAACATCAAGTTTTATAATTAAGATAAAATATGATCGCCCATTCTTTAACCATCTATTTGCTACACAAAGGATTCCGGATTTCTGACAAAACAAACATTTAATTCAAAAAGTTGTTTCATATAAGTCTTTAGAAAAGGCAAGGGTATCTTCGGTAAACTTCGGCAATCATCGGCCATTGTCGGTTTACATGTAACCTTCTGTCGAAACTCCTGAACGTAAAGGTCTTGACCGGGATAAGTCTCAGTTTGTCTTCCACTTTACAAAGTATAAATGAAGGCTGTATGTGGATGAGCCTGAATTTTAATCGTGTGTTAGTTTAGGGTCATCCTCCACAAGAGACTATAAACTTGTGGTAATGACATAACGGTTTAGTGAAGTTTTTGTATAAACGATGGCTTATTACACACACTTGGCTACGACCTCCTGGAGGCTTTAACCCTCGAGGAGCTTGTAGCTAAACAATAACATCCGCAAGAGTCGGTTTTCGAGATTAAGCAACACCTGCTGAGGTGTGAGGCCCCCTACGGTTTGCTGACATCTCTTTGAGGAGCTCGAGGATCACTACGCGCTGTTGACGACTGGGCTCGGTCCGGTTAATTACCGAACAGCCGGACGGCGACCTACCCAGTGCTCGACGTCCGCAAGCCCGCGTCTACCGTGGCTGGTAGTCGGGGTCGGAATTACGGCGGCTAGGGCGTGAGGACCTTCGTTCCCTCACGCGTGCAGCCTCCTCCTTCGCTAGCATTACTGCTTCGCAGAAGGAGGCGACCGCCTGCCATTCCTCCTCGCTCCGGACCATAGCCTGAACCAGGGCCCGACGCGAAAGGTCCTGCCGCCAATTGCGTCCACGTCGAGACGGCGGTGCTCCGCCCAAGCGGGGCACACCTCCACCGTATGCTCCACCGTGTCCTCTGGGTGAATGATGATACCCGGGCGTTGCTTCCGCCTGAATCCGATGCAGGAACCTTTCTATCTATCATACATGGCTTGAAGAAACTGTTTTATGTACGGCTCCTAGTTAATGGATTGACAGCATAGCATAGCATAGTCGGCCTTAAAATGTTCCCACTGTTGGGACTCAGGCCTCCTCTCTTGGAATAGAGAGGAGAATGAAGAGGAATGGGGAGGGAATGGGCCGTAATCCACCACATGGTGAATTTTTGGTTCTAGGACATGTCGGTTTCCTCACAATATTTTCCTTCACCGTTTTGAGAACAGTAGTGATGAAATAAATTACACAAAGTAATGCGCCTGGCTGGGTTTGAACCCGTGACCTACAACTCGTTAGTCGGGGCCGTTACCACTCGGCCACCACTGCTCTATATACTGGATGGACAGTGTGAAAAAAATATAAATAAAGAATTATATACCGAAACACTTTTTATAACACATCCGTGTTCAAAAAGCAATAAAGAAAAAACATTGATGAATGAACGGGCAAAATCAGATGATACATTTAATAAAAACACGAGCGTTAAGCTGAACAAAATAAATGGTTTCCCATGATCGATGCGGTGTCAAAAATATTTGGCAAACATATTTTCAATTTTGTTTGGCAAAACTCTTAACACAACGTCATAGAGCGGATAATGCATTAAATCAACTTAGATTACTTTGTAAATCTGTGAATTAATCGACCAATACAGTGACAACTTATCAAGATTGATATTCAATACTCGGCTGTAAAATCCATTAGGTTGTTTCCCTTTTTTTTCGGTAAAAAAGGGATAACAACGATTTTTCAGATCCCTTAGGAACGATGATGGGTAGCGTCGCCGCGTCGTTAAGTAAGGGATAGGGAAACCAGCTTTTTTTGTCTAAAAGAAAATAAATTGCTTTTTACTGAAAAAAAAACTGTAAAGTGAAAAGGATTAGGGTTCCGCTTTCTTTGTGTCAAATTATTAAATGTTTAATTTAGAATATACTAGCGATGCGCCCAAGCTTCACACGGAAGTTAGAAATCTTTAAAATTCTTAGATTTTCTCTACGCATGTATTAAACTATTACGAGGGTCCTTTTTCACTCGCCTATCGTCAACACTGAGCATGGTTTAAAAGCTTGTTACTTCATCTAACGCAATCCAACGCGATGTTTGACGAAAAGGCAATAAAAAAATTGTCGTCATTCAGAATCTAGACTAAATTTGCAAGGTTTCTATTGTTATACTTTTTTAATTTTTGAGTACAAAGAAGTGTCAAAGTTCATGCAAAATAGCAGATTTTCAGAGGCCTTTACTGGATTAGTTTTACACAAAGGATCATGACCAACGATGTATGGAAATCCGTCTTAAGTTGAAGCACAATAAATGTTTATTTAATATAGACTACGCTTTATATACTATTAAATAAAAGTGTTCATTTTCACACAAACACCCGAGTTTTAAAGTAAATAAACAAAAACGGAGATAACCTACAAATTATGTCTAACCAACTCGCAACTTGTAAAATGACCACAGATCACTCATGTAGGTACAATACAAAACAACATTGTTAGTTATCATCCGTCTGTCATCTGGCTTGACAGCTGCATCTGCGTGAGACGAAGCACAAAATAAATATTATATTAGCTTAGTCGGCCTTATAATGTTCCCACTGTTGGGACTCAGGCCTCCTCTCTAGGAGAGGGAATGGGCCGTAATCCACCACGCGGGCCCAGTGCGGGTTGGTAAATATTATATTATCGGAACGATAAAATACATATACAGTACGTTATGGTATTACTAATTACTTAGCTATTTAAGATATTGATATCATTTTTGTGATGTTTTTGTCTAAAGGTTCATACTTACGTACAAAGAGTATAGTAATATATAGCTTACGTAACTCGTACAAATGAAGAGAACGAAACGTCAATCATGACTGGAAATGTACCTAGCAATCGTTAATTTACTGTTTATCTTAAAACCATAATTCCGGATACGAAAACAGAATTCCTGAAGTGAAAAGCTGTAAAAAAATAAGCAAATAATTTATATATTAATTTGATTTTCGTTCACGCATCTTTGCTAGACTGCTTTTGGTCAATCTCCTTTATAAATTGATTTCAATAGAAGCCTAGATAATATCCACAAGATACTGTGTTTTCAAATATCTAATGAAAAATGTGTAATAACGTCATAATCACTTAAGAGCGGTTGTATGAAAAACAGTGAAAATGTATGTCGAGTTGCATCCTCTTAAACCTACATCATGAATAACTTTTCCTATTGGTAAAAACCGCATGAAAGTCCGTTTAGTAGTCTTTGAGTTCAAGAACAGACAGACAGACGCTGTGAGGGGTTTTGTATTATATTATCTAAGGATTAAACGAACAGTCGTTTTGATGTGTGGGCTTATCTATTGTGAAATTAATACACAGCGCCGTATCTTTTATACGCCAGGTGCCAGTTTCTGAATCTGCGCCCCTAAAAAAAGTTTGTATTGGGTAAGTTTTATCCGCCTGACGCATGTCTTGAGTTTCGGGAGGTACATAGTGTTTTGGATCTGGTGGGAAGAAACACTCGGGTGTCACCTTGTGCGGATCGCCCGGAGTTCACGGTGAAGCATATGGTGGAAGTTTTTAAGAAGTTAAATCCGTCTTCGTGGAGGCTATCAACGTTGAGGATCTGAACGTCTGACCCTGGTTCTGGCTATGGTATGGAGCGAGAGGTAATGGGAAACAGTAACCTACTTCTGATGAAATGAATCTCAGTTTTATCAGTGCCCCATCAGGGGTACTGTTTGGCGGGCGGTCGTTTCCTTCTGCGAAGCAGTAATGCTAGCGAAGGAGGCCACCACACGGGCGAAGGCATGGCCCTCATGCCCTAGCCGCCGGGATCCTGACCCCGATTTCCAGTCACCGTAGGCGCGGGCTTGTGGACGGCGAGCAATGGGTAGCTCACCGTCCGGACCGAGCCTAAGTCGTCGACGGCGCGTGGTATACCATGCGCGCCTCAAGGAGATGTCAGCAAAACTGTAGCGGCCCAGCAGGGTCGAAGCCAAATGGGGCTATAGGTTCGCTCCTGAAACCAAACTCGGGATCCTGGAACACAAGGCAACGACGGAACATAGGAGTGGGTTTTAGTCAGTAAAAGTCTGACATGCCCTCCCACACCACCCTAGGGCGGAAGAAGTCATTGGATGATTTCCCACCTAAAAAAAAGGAGTACTGATAATACTGAGAGATAATTCTCGTATTTGTAAGGAACGTTCACATTTGCATCGTAATCTGTCAAAAACACACATAATTTCCCCATATTTTGACAAGTTTTTGAAATTGATTGAGACTCAGATAATATTGCAACTTGAATTTTAGCGATTATAAGTCCGAAAAGTATAGAGATTTATGTTTTACCAATTCATTCGGTAATTTTATCAAAATTCAGAAGCTATTGTTATGAAGAGTGGAAAGAATATTTTGGTGATAAATCGAGATATAAAGGGATATGGTATAAAACAATCCAAAATGAGCCTCCTCGAGCCCCATGGTTTAGTAGTTTTAAAGTTAGTCGAAAAACATTAGTAACTTCTTTCAGGATTCGTTCCGGACATATACCTTTAAGAGCCTTTGCATTTTTAATGAAAATGGTGGACTCTCCGAATTGTTTAGTTTGTCATAATAAAATAGAAGATGTCCATCACCTTCTGTTGGAGTGTGTCAGGAATGAGTCTGAAAGAAGTTCGTTAATTAATGAATTAAATATAAATAAGCTAGATTTAGGTATATTTAACGTTATTCTAACCAAACCAATGTCGCCAGAAGCTATTTTAGTTTACTCACTAGTTACTCTGTAATTGTGATGTATTTGGGTAAGGCTACGATGGAACTGATATAACAATTTGTTAAAAGTTCCTTAACCTTTTGAGTGCGTAATTAGAGACACAATAGTAAGATAATGGCGCGTGAACGCCGGCGTTAATGCGGGGATCAACAGCTTAAATAAATAAATAAAAAAAAAGTCCGAAAAGTGGACTTCAGCTATTTGCTCAGATATCACAACACTATAATATGACATCACACATCCTGGTCCTTTGAGGAATACTCCGTAAAGGATCAGACAGGGGTTTACTACACAGAGCTGCAGAATTCGAAAGAGTCACCGTGACCTTTGAACGCAACGGGCAACTGAAGAAACACGGGTGGGTTTTATGCAGTAATAGTCTGATACTCCCTCTCATTCCGCCCAGACTGGGAGAAGTTAGTTTTTATGACTTCCTACCTCAAACAAGTTTATATAAATATTATTGATATGACTGGCCTGTTGGTCGAGTGGTTAGTGGCCCTGACTGCTACGCCGGAGGTCGTGGGTTCGATTCCCACCCAGGACAAATGTTTGTGTGATGAGCACGATCATTTGTTCTGTGTCTGGGTGTAATTTATCTATAATATGTATGTATTTAGAAATATATAAGTATGTTTATCAGTTGTCTAGTACTCATAACACAAGCTCTGCTTAGCTTGAGACTAGACGGCGTTGTGTGATGGTTGTGGATAATAATTATTATTATTATTGAGTCTAATAGCAATTAAATTACTTTTACATGTTGTTGGGAATAGTTAAAAAAAAAAACAAGTTTTCAATGAAAAATATTTTTTCAAAGCAAGCTTTTGTAGCGCGGCATATAGCAATAATTATAATTAATACTCATCAAGATCATTCCAAAAAGCTCAAACACAATAGGGTTATCTGAGTTCCTATCGCCACCTTTCAGTTTCATCATCAGATCAGCTCCATGTCATAATAAATTTGCATTTTCATCTGATTTACACATACATGCAAAATTTCAGCTCAATTGGTAACCGGGAAGTGGATCAAATTTAATTTGCAAGATTTGATTGAAGATACAAACATCGGGACAGGTGAAACTAAATAAAAGCTTGTAAAAAAAAGCTAGTTGTTGTTGTTCTTAAAAAAAGCTAGTTGTTGTTGTTCTTAAAAAAAGCTAGTTGTTGTTGTTCTTAAAAAAAGCTAGTTGTTGTTGTTCTTAAAAAAAGCTAGTTGTTGTTGTTCTTGAAAAAAGCTAGTTGTTGTTGTTCTTAACAAAAGGTTGTTGTTGTTGTTCTTAAAAAAAACTAGTTGTTGTTGTTCTTAAAAAACTAGTTGTTGTTGTTCTTAAAAAAGCTAGTTGTTGTTGTTCTTAAAAATAGCTAGTTGTTGTTGTTCTTAAAAATAGCTAGTTGTTTTTGTTCTTAATTTTAAGAACAAAAACAACTAGCCATTTTCAAGTTTCCAATTAAAATGTTTGTCTATCAAAAAGAATGTTTTAAGTAGAAATCTAAATTACTCTTACATAAATAATGTGCAATCTAAGTTCTTAAAAATAAAAACATGTACATTTTTAATCACACTTTTTCATAATGACAGAGCTTATACGGTTCAGGAGCACACTAATTGTAATTAAGCCAGACTTTTGCCAAAGTTAATTTTATTGTTCCTTAATCATTTTTCAAATAAAACTGAAATAAAGTTGATAAAACACAGAAGGTAAATTAGAATAATGAACTGGCATTTTGCGACAAACGATTTGTGATTTTAGACTTAATTTAAAGATATACTTACCTGTATTTAAAACATACTATATCACAAAACCAGGTCATCGGTCCACCTTGTGGGAGGCCTTCCAACGCTGCGTCTTCGAGTACGTGGTCGCCACTCTAGAACCTTTCGTCTCTCGTTAGGATCACGGGAATTCGATGGATGCGGAACGCACAGGACCGGACATTATGGCACCCCTTGGGGGAGGCCTATGCCCAATAGCGAACGTCTTTCGGCTATGATGATGATGATGATATCACATTAATATGTATTACTAGTAGCTCACTCCAGACATCACATTTATATTATAAAGGCGGCAGTTCGTAAGTGTGTGTGTGTATGTTTGTTACTGCTTCACACATAAACGGCGCAACGAATTTGGATGGAACTTGGCAAACGTGTAGATCATGTCCTGGAATAGCACATAGGATCCTTTTTATATCGAGAGTATGTTATACTTTCACGCGGCTAAAGCTGGCACAACTCTGTACATAAAACATATTTTGGTCTTTTAAAGAGTACCAACAATTACTCTATTAGTAATTATAGTCCCTCATTACTTAACTTTGACACATAAGGGTGTTGTTTTTAGCAGTTAGACCGACATTAAAGTGACATTTGTATTTAGGATCTAAGTCCAAGGTTCTGTACAAGTTTTGTGAGAAATGTGCGAGATAGCTGAGCGGTGCTAGGATGCGTAGCTAATACAGTAGTAGTTGTGAAAATATGTGACTCTTTCCACTAAAGCTGAGCACTTGTTTAGCTAAGTTGCGCGGTGCGAAGATTTTAGTGAAGCTGTGAAATGGTCAGTATCTAGTAACGTCGATGCGTTGCAAACATTCTTCAGCTGCGTGCACACTTTCATCGCCCGTATCGCTCGCTCACATCTCTCGCTTCTTTGTGTGTAAAAATACCTAGCTCTGCTAGCCTTTTGCCACCAAAGCTGCGCTAAGACTGGATAGCTAAAAACATTAACACATTCAGACCAGCGGGTTCCTATGACGTTCAAATTTGTATGATTTGTTGATAACACAACGTCTAATCACGTCCAATAAAAATATGTCATTATTTGCACTACGTCTTATAACGCCAAGCAGCCATAGTAAATTCTATTAGTTAAACTTTCAGCTGCAACACTTGCAAATATCAAATATCTAAAACGGCTTGTAGAGCAGAACGTTTATCGACGTATGTCCATTTTGTATGAGAAAATATTGCCTCACGAGAGCGGCGCTGAGCCGAACGAGTTTGGTAGTTTTTTACTTCGGTTACTGCCTCGCTACCTCGCACATCTTTAGTGTGAAAGCAATCTTAAAATCCAGTTTTTCACAAAATGTGCTGACATTACAGCTGGCATAAAACTTTTGCAACGTACAAACTTTTAATGTGAAAAGTACCTAAATGTAATGAGTTAAAGTTGCAAATTGCAAATGACTGAAAGTTTTGTTAGATGTTTGCATAAAAATGCGATTTTCCATGTGGATGAGCTTAGCAAATATTAGTTGGAATATGAATGTTCGTTTTTTTGGTCATATGAATAAAAAAAAGAATTACGACAGATATGCGAGAAAATATAGCATAAAGCATAAGCATGAACTGCCTTTTAATGATCCCACTGCTGGGACTCAGGCCTGCTCTCTCTAGGAGAGGGAATGGGCCGTCCACCACGCGGGCCCAGTGCGGGTTGGTGAATGTCACATGTCTTCGAATTTTTTGGTTCTAGGACACGCCGGTTTCCTTACGATGTTTTCCTTCACCGTTTTGAGAGCAGTGGTGATGAAATAAATTACACAATGCATTGAGCCTGGCTGGGTTTGAACCCGCGACCTACAACTCGTAAGCCGGGGCCGATACCACTCGGCTACCACTGCTCTTAAAAATAGGTATAGGTAATTCATCAGAAATAGCGCAGCGGTAACGACCCGGACTTATGAGTTGCAGGTCGCAGGTTCAAACCAACCCAGACCGGCTTTACTTTGTGTCTCAAATCGGTAAAAGAAAACATCATGACTAAATCGGCATTACTCATAATCAAAAAATTGAATCCCAATATTACATTGCTCTTTGTAAAAAACACTTACGTGGTACTTGTCGAGGCGACCCTCTTTTCTCTACACCACGTGAGATTAAGTGAGATTCTGCTCGATCTCCCCTAAACATCTAACATAATTAATGGATACCCTTTAACATCACATGTTTTTGTCTGGATGTACGTAATACATTTAGTTAAACACAAGTGGGTAGTTAGTACCCACTTGTGTATTACGTTACTAACATTAGCAAATATTAGCCAGACATGCCTCTCCGGCTTTATTGGTTGATCAATTAATTCGATTGTACTACTTGCTTCGATAGATCTCGAAATGCCTCCCTACATTGTCAATACAATTTGAACTAGTTAGTCAGTATTCTAATAGTACTATAGACTAGTAGGAAAGCAGATACTTAAGTATATATGGATGTGCACCCCTTTTTTAGGGTTCCATACCTCAAAAGGAAAAAACGGGGCCCTTATAGGATCACTTTGCCATCCGTCTGTCTATCTGTCAAGACTCAAGACCCTTTATCTCGGGAACGCGTGGAGGTATTGAGTTGAAATTAAAACTATATACTCATTCGTCTCTTGAAGCTGTAAAAAATCAAACTTTCAAGTTGACGAAAAAAAAAAAAAATTCTTGTTTTTTTTTTTTAGATAGTATTCTAGTGAACCTTGCATAAAGAGAGATAAAGGGTGTACTTAGAGAGACATTCCCTCTTACGTATAACTTGTATAAAACTGTTGTTAGAAGTATCACAAGTGCACGTTACTAAGATAACATTGCATGCCCTCAGGGAGGGCTCATTTACGTTTTACAGTGTACCTGATGCTGTTAAACTAGTAAGGCAACATTCTCACTGTGTTGTTACAAAAGAAAGAGAATAATCTACTTCTTGACCTAGACATTTTTCATGACCTCGCCACTCGGATCAGATTAAAAATTTTGAAACCAAAGTGTTATCTGCACTGGAGCAGTATTTTTTTTTTTACCTATTTAATTATTTTAAATTGTTATTATAATTTTCTCTATTATTATATATAATTGATTTGTCCTCACCGGACATGTTAAGTTCGGGAGGTTCCTGCACCGGATTCGTGCGGAAGAAACGCCCGAGTGTCACCATTGTGTGGACCGCCCGGAGGACACGGTGGAGCACACGGTGGAGGTGTGCCCCGCTTGGGCAGAGCAACGCCGTGTTCTGGTGGGGGCGATCGGCGGCGGCGATCTCTCGCGCCGGGCTTAGGTGCAGGCCATGGTCCGGAGCGAGGAGGAGTGGCAGGCGGTCGCCTCCTTCTGCGAAGCAGTAATGCTTGCAAAGGAGGCGGCCGATCGCGTGAGGCAGCGGTCCTCACGCCCCAACCGCCGCCGGGATTCCGATCCCGATTTCCGGCCACCGTAGGCGCGGGCTTGCGGACGGCGAGCAATAGGTGGCTCGCCGTCCGACCGTCCGGTAACCGTCCGGACCGAGCCCAAGTCGTCGACGGCGCGTGCTGTTCCACCCGCACCTCAAGGAGATGTCAGCAACTGTAGGGGCCCAGCAGGGTCAAAGCCTACTGGGGCCAAGGGTCTGATTCTGAAAGGAAGACTCGGCCCTGGTACGAAAGGTAACGAAGGAACAGGAGTGGGTTTTTAGTCAGTAAAAGTCTGACACTATCTCCCGCCCCACCCAAGAGCGGGGGATGTCATAAGATGATTTTCCCACCGGAAAAAAAATATAATTGATTTGAATTCGTAATTTTAATTATGTTAATTAGAATAATCTGAAAATAGATACGCTCTGTTGAAATTATACCGGACAACGGACAAATATATAAATACTTCTCAATAGCAGCGTAGAGTCAGCGTACCCCGGCGTTGAGTCGTTGTCCTTACGCCTGACTCTCCATTCCGGTGGGATTGTTCCTAAAGACTAATGCCCCGTTTACGTGGGCCCAACCTTGGCCAATCGCTATCCCTGGTTATTGGCCGAGGCTGTGCCCACATGTAAACGCACCATAAGATTGATAAAAAAATATGTGTTTGTGTTTGGCCATACATTTGTGCACCAAAATATTTGCCGTGTTAATGGCCACTACGGCCGAAATTCAGTCAGAAATAACTTACAAACTACAAAACAGTAAACCCAACGCTATCTAGTCTTCACGATTTGGCCAACTTGCACCAGTGTTTCTAGAATAGTAAATTACTATCTTCAATACGGCTTTGAGGAGATTGTGGTCATGTTTATTATTCATTCAGGATCCGCTGTCAACTTAGAAGCCACAGTCAGACAGGAGATGGATCAATCTGAAGGCTGGTTTCAAGTTGGGCAGACGTCGTGAAATTGATTCGTGACTAAAGATATAGAGGTATGATTTTTTTATTATAATGTACTAGTTTCTACCGGCGGCTTCACCCGCTTAAAAGTAGGTTTATTCAAACTTTGAACCCACATTTCATCCCCATTAGGAGTGAATTTAGAAAAATCCTTTCTTATTCTATGTATAAATAATAAAAGGTGTGTGCAGCGTTCTAGATGCAAGAGTTTGCGCTGGGCGTTGATGAGTCGGTGAATGAGTTAGGACTTTGTCATATTATCTTATATATATAAAAGAAAGTCGTGTTAGTTACACTATTTATAACTCAAGAACGGCTGAACCGATTTGGCTGAAAGTTGGTGGGGAGGTAGCTTAGAACCAGGAGACGGACATAGGATACTTTTTTTTTTTGTAGGGTAGAGTAGGGTAGAGTAGGGTAGAGTAGGGTAGAGTAGGGTAGAGTAGGGTAGAGTAGGGTAGAGTAGGGTAGAGTAGGGTAGAGTAGGGTAGAGTAGGGTAGAGTAGGGTAGAGTAGGGTAGAGTAGGGTAGAGTAGGGTAGAGTAGGGTAGAGTAGGGTAGAGTAGGGTAGAGTAGGGTAGAGTAGGGTAGAGTAGGGTAGAGTAGGGTAGAGTAGGGTAGAGTTGGGTAGAGTAGGGTAGAGTTGGGTAGAGTAGGGTAGAGTAGGGTAGAGTAGGGTTTCCTGCATCGGATTCAGGCGGAGGCAACGCCCGAGTGTCATCACTGTGCGGACCACCCAGAGGACACGGTGGAGCATACGGTGGAGGTGTGCCCCGCGTGGGCCGAGCACCGCCGTGTCCTCGTGGAGGCAATTGGCGGCAGCGACCTTTCGCGTCGGGCCCTGGTTCAGGCTATGGTCCGAAGCGAGGAGGAGTGGCAGGCGGTCGCCTCCTTCTGCGAAGCAGTAATGCTGGAGAAGGAGGAGGCTGCACGCGTGAGGGAACGAAGGTCCTCACGCCCTAGCCGCCGTAATTCCGACCCCGACTACCGGCCACGGTAGACGCGGGCTTGCGGACGTCGAGCACTGGGTAGCTCGCCGTCCGGCTGTTCGGTAATAAACCGGACCGAGCCCAGTCGTCAACAGCGCGTAGTGATCCTCGCGCTCCTCAAAGAGATGTCAGCAAACCGTAGGGGCCCAGCAGGGCCAATGCCCGGTAGCTAGGACCGCGGAGAATTTCTGAAAGGGAAACCCGTAGTCCTAGAACGCAAAGGGTAATTGAAGGATTCAGGTGTGGTTTTAGTCAGTAAAAGTCTGACACGCCCTCGCGCTCCACCCAGAGCGCGAGAAGTCATTTTGATGATTTCCCACCTAAAAAAAAAAAAAAAGGGTAGAGTAGGGTAGAGTAGGGTAGAGTAGGGTAGAGTAGGGTAGTGTAGGGTAGAGTAGGGTAGAGTAGGGTAGACTAGGGTAGAGTAGGGTAGAGTAGGGTAGAGTAAGGTAGAGTAGGATATAGTAGTCAGTTGACGGGAGCGAAGCCGCGGGCAAAAGCTAGTAATTATATACAGACAGGTTCGCCTTGACCTATGTCATCTATTGATAAGCAATGATTTGGTCGATATTGGAGAGAGAGTAGTAAGAGTTCAACGATTGAAATAGTAAATGTGACTATTTCAATCGTTGAACACTTTTCTGATAAATTTATAGTTTGAACTTGTGTTTTTTCTGAGGTTTTACTCGCGTCGTTGGTTAATATTCTGTTCTCGTGGGTGTAGCTAAAATGATGACGATGAAACAATATTACTCATCTATATATAAAAGAAGAAACTGACTGACTGACTGACTTATCAACGCACAGCCGAAACTACTGGGACTAGGAGAGTGAATTTTTGCACAAGGTTTCCTTTTATGACGTAAGCGAGCACTAAGAAAGGATTTTCCGAAATTCAGCCCCTAAGGGCTTGAAACGGGGGTCTAAAGTTTGTATGGAGAATCCTACTATCACGCGGGCGAAGCCGCTGCCACAAGCTAGTTTTATATAAAACTAAGATCCGATTTTGGCACTCATTGACACAGAAAGAAAGAAGAAAGAAAAACATTTGTTTTGCGGGAAATGACGCAATCTTACGACTAGTTCACTAATTATTAACAATATCAATCTATAAGGAAAATATGCGCCACGTCCGCTATACGCACAGATTACGCTGTCACAAGTCCACAGCGCTGCCCTGCATTTTCAGCGTGGCCCTGTGATGGTGTCGACGTCGGAACGGTACTGAGTTCTAATAGATTTCAGTAAAATAATGAAAAATACATTTTTGGATAAAGCCATAAATGGAATAAATAAATAAAGAGAAAATATAATTACATTTATATAAAGTGTCAACATTAGGTCGCGTCCATGCCATAGCTGCATAGATACGAAGACGTAAAAGTGAATGATATTCAATCTTTGAATAAATGGAAAGGATATGACACAGTCTTGAACATGGCGTTTGCGTGTTTAGACTTCGTCGGATCAGACAAGAGTCTGTCAGTTCCTTTGATGCTAAAACCCATGATTGTGTCAACTTCTGTTCATTGAATCCATCAACCAACTCCACCTAGGGGACTTTAAAATATACAAGTTCTAAGATAACACGATATACAATCGCTCCCCAGGTCGTGAGCTGTTACTGCTCGTAACTGAAGCTAGACTAGGAGCGCAGAATCCTTGGGGAGACCTGCGTTAAGAGTAACTGTCACATCGTGTAAATGTTGCAAGGCGCTCCGAGCTGTTTCATTATTTAAATAGTGCAGGGAGTGTAAAGTTTCTATGTTTACACTGTTGTTGAAAAGGGTTCTGTCATCTGGGGCTTCGGATGCGGTCTAAAGAGCTATTTATCCAGCGGCATTTACTGCCGGCAATCTTGTGCATCAATATGTGGATAATGCAGTGGGCTACAATATTGTAAACTAGTTTATACTGTTTTTTTTCTATATGTGTATTGTAGCTGTTTATTGTCCCACAATAAAATAAAATAAAATAAAAAGGAAAAAAATTGCAAATAATGTTTTAGGCGAATTGTATGGAAGTAAAATTGCGCGGAAGGACGTCACCGTCGAGATTTCAACGCTGATTGTCAATGGTTTGATTCCCACGTGGAGCAAATAAATATGTTGATGGCATACAGTTACTTGTACTGGGTCTGAGGTCCTACTACGAGCTTTTAACGCGACCTATTTGACGACTTAAACTAAACTGTGAAAGGGATGGAGCTATATAGGGTGTATAGCTCCATCCTTCTTTCTCGCTCGCATGCCTCACCTTTTAACACCCCTTAAGGCCCCTGGTGTCCTGTGTATAAAAATTGTGAGTTTAAACGATACAGGAGTAGTTATAATTATTATAAATACGGCTTCCTTTTTTTTCGGTGGGAAAATAATCCAATGACATCCCCCGCTCTTGGGTGGGGCAGGAGATAGTGTCGACTTTTACTGACTAAAAAACCACTCCTGTTCCTTCTTTGCCTTCGTTCCAGGGCCCTGGGATTCTCTTTCATGCATCACCCATGGCCAGTAGGCTTCGACCCTGCTGGGCTCCTACGGTTTGCTGACATCTCCTTGAGGCGCGCGTGGAACACTATGCGCCGTCGACAACTTGGGCTCGGTTCAGACGGTTACCAGGCGGTCGGACGGCGAGCTACCCATTGCTCGCCGTCCGCAAGCCAGCGCCTACGGTGGCTGGAAATCGGGATCGGGATCTCGGCGGCTGGGGCGTCAGGGCTGTTCTCTCACGCGTGCGGCCGCTTCCTTTGCTAGCATTACTGCTTCGCAGAAGGAGGCAACCGCCTGCCAGTCCTCCTCGCTCCGGACCATGGCCTGTACCAAGGCCCGGCGCGAAAGATCGCCGCCGCCGATCGCCGCCACGAGGTCACGGCGGTGCTCTGCCCAGGCGGGGCACACCTCTACCGTATGCTCCTCCGTGTCCTCCGGACGGTCCACACAATGGTGACACCCGGGTGTTTCTTCCGCACGAATCCGGTGCAGGAACCTCCCGAACTTACCATGTCCGGTGAGGACCTGCGTCATGCGGAAAGTAAGGACACCATGTTGTCTTTCCAGCCACTCCTCAAAGCTTCCTTGTAAAAGATAACGTCTTTTCTTAAAAAAAAAGAAACTAAATTAAAAAGTAATGCTATATAATTTTGAGTCTATTCTAATAGTTTCCAATACGAAATTAATTTGCTCTACGTCGGTCGATTGTAATGAATTTCAATGATGAAAATTAATTTCAATTCGGTATTATCAATGTCTCTTTGTTACTCGTATTAAATTCAGCCGCCGTCGCCGCCGCCGGGTCGTATATCTACAATTTTAGGCATAAATCTAGGGCTTGCAAATTATTTCACAAATTGTATCAAGAAATGAGAAGTGTGTCGGTACTTAGGAAAAGGTTGCTATGAATGGACCACTTAACTTAACGATCTTATCTTAAAAAGTATAAGTGTTACAGTGACACCAAATTATTATCTTAATTAACTTCAATGAAAGATTTTTAATTTTTTAGGGTTCCTTACCCAAAGGGTAAAACGTGACCCTATTACTAAAACTCCGTTGTCTGTCAGTCTTTCTGTCTGTCCGTCTGTCACCAGGCTACCACCGATAGCACAAAGTTTTACTACGTGCTGGCGCAACTGGAGCCACAACACTCAACAGAAGTACGCGACCTTATAGTTAACCCTCCCGCCACCGGCAAGCACGAAATTCTGAAGGCAGAGCTAATCAAATGGTTGTCCGACTCACTGGAGCCTGCAGCATCATCCCGACTCACTGGGACAGCACCACCTTGACTCACTGGGGCATCACCGCAGACAGTTCCCACTCACCGAGAACTATGCGGCATTCGGTTCCGACCCACTGGTACCAACCTACCACTGGCCTGGCACGCATCAAAAAGCATCAAGAACCATCGATCTCCGATCTCCGGAGGGGAGTGATGTAGCGACATCTATGGCGTCACAAAAAGAACTAATCCTGCATCGCGCAATCAAAGTTTTAAAGAATCATCTCATGAACCGTGATAGCTAGACCACAGTATAGATATTTGGAACAGTACGGAAACTATCTACAAATATTCGAAACGGCACACTCACACAAACATACGCATCGACGAGACTCCTAAGCGTTTATCGCGCTCCTGTCAGTAGCGAATGCCGCTTAGGAGTCTCGTCGATGCGTATGTTTGTGTGAGTGAGCCGTTTCTAACATTTGTAGGTAGTTTCCGTACTGTTCCATATATCTATACTGTGGGTAGACCGTTGAAATTTTCACAGATGACGTATTTTTGCCGTTTTTTTGCTACGGACGGTGCGGACTCCTTCGTGCGGAGTCCTACGTACTTGGCCGGTTTTTTTTATATTTTGAAAATTGAATTGAGAATCTTCTGGTTATCAATCAATCGAGTTAGGAATAGTTTTGCCACATAAGTAAGTTTCCGCTGAACTTCCCCAAAATATGTGAATGGACGTTGTCGCCTAAATTTACGGACAGTCCGGGTTGGGTTGTCTGAAATCTGATTGAGAAACTTCATCAATCTATTGGGAAAACCTAAGCGTAATATAATATTGAAGAACTCTATTTCTGTCTCACATAACAAGACCAAGATTCTTATTTTTTTAAACGATCATCAAAATGGCAGCAGAGGAGCAATTCCAGGATTTTTAAGGAACGATTGCATTCGCATCGTAATGACAGTACGAGTACCTATGTCCAAATACCTCTGTTTTTAGGGTTCCGTACCTCAGGAAAAACGGAACCCTTATAGGATCACTTTGTTGTCCGTCCGTCCGTCTGTCTGTCAAGACCCTTTATCTCGGGAACGCGTGGACGTATCGAGTTGAAATTAAAACCATTTACTTAGGTTGATGGTCCCTTGAAGCTGTGAAAAAATTATATTGATAAAAATATATGGCCGTTTATGTCGCAAAAAACGTATATTTCGACACTCAAGGGAACGAAAATTCTAGAGTACTTCCCGTTGCGTAAAGCAAGCTTTTATAACACAAGTATAGGAATAAATCTGAAAACAGACAATTTGTTGTTACGTCACGAAATTTTTTTTTTTTTTTTAAGATTTGGAAAAAACTTCGCGACTCCAATCAGGAATTGAACTCTTTACATAAGTAAGTTTGTACAGAACTCTCAGGGCGCGAGTCTGACTTGCACTTGCCCAGTTTATTTTTTAAACTGTGGTAACTTTTTGACTTTGACAGTCAACTTTAACTCGTCATGGCATTTGTGGAAGAGACACCACAGTTTTACCAATAAGGCCGCGTTCCCACTATGTCGTAACGGTTAATTTATCTTCGGATGACTATCGTTTCTAGCTGTTCCCATTATAACAACTTTTTGTCGTCACTACGACAGATACTCGCAACAACGACACATGATTTACGTCACGGTTAGTCTTGACAAATTTTTATCGTTTTATGACGGTCGTGCTAGAGCTTCCCACTTTCTTGACAATATGTTGTCACCGCAAAAAAGTAGTAGACTACAGTTAATCGTGTATTCCTATATGTGAACACAACCATTTGAAAAATATATAAGCACCACGACACTTAAAGCTACACGATTATCTGTCGTCACGACAAAGTGGGTACGCGGGCTTACATGTGCGAACTATTTAACAGACCGTCAAATGCTGGAGAATATTTAGCGAGTCATTTTACAGTAATAGAGAAATTTCTTCGCAGACGCAGACAGACATTATGACTACATAACAGAAACTCGTAAGAATGAAACAGAGAGAGAGAAAAAAACTGGGCAAGTGCGAGTCGGATTCGCGCACTAAGGGTTCCGTACAATTGTAAATAATTCAATTCCCGAATGGAATTTCAAAGATTTTTCCGAATCGCATAAAAGTACTTTTAAGTTGTTGCTGTTGTGTACTGCTTTCCTTTTTAGGGTACGGAACCCTAAAAAGGAAAGCAGTTACAACTTAATTTTAGACATTGATAGTCGTCAAGATGAGATTGCGAATTGAAATTGGAATATTTTTTAAATACGAGAATATTGGTCTTCTATTTTTGAAAATCAGGCCATGAGCGGTCTCCTGAATGCCACAAAAATGATAAATTTATTTTTATTTAATTTAAATTTAGACATTTTATGTGTAATTTGATTGGTATCTATGTAATGTTTATTTGTATTTGTTTATGCACATTTTGTTACTAACATAATTTTGAGTGCCTACTAAAATATGGATCTTATATCTGAAGCAAATAAATAAATAAATAAAATAAATAAAAATAGTATACTAACCCCACTACATCAAAATGGCGTCACACACATTTCCATTTACATAATTACTGCCACAGAGGTCGAAGCTGTTCCCTTGTGCTTCTCAGTGGCTCGGGCGTTGTAATTAGCGCCTAATGCTTTAGGCTAAATGCCTCTCATTGGGCTTATTACGTTAACCAGCTCCCCACGAGGTGAAAACGACCTTGAAATATCTTCTGACACTGGAAAATATTTGAAGCTTTGATTATAAATATGAAGGTAACCTAGGTTAGTTACATGACGCATCTTATTTTAGAAAGAGATTTACAATGCATACTTTTTCAGAACACTCTGGAACTTGCTGGTGCCTGTGAATTTACTTGCTCTTGACTTCAGAACATAACATCATGCCTGGATTCACTGGAGAGTCTAACAGAGGTAGAAAGTAAAAGCAAAGGACTATACAGCCTCAGTGGTTTAATTCTTTTCAATACACTTACTCGAAAACCCGCTCTTATCCCACCGCTTTTAGGCACGCAATAGACTGTTTCCCGCACTAGTGCAGAAATAGCGCGTGCTCTCCTCCGCCACAATTTTATTACATTTATCGCATCAGGCTGGGCGCGCGTCGACCCCCACGAGTCCCCTTCGTTTATTCATTTCTTCGTAAGTGTATTGAAAAAAGTTGTTTGACACACGTGCAAATTTGTCACTGCAGCCATCGGCTCCATAACACACTCGCCTACGGCTCGTGCGAATTTCACCTCGGTCGAAATGATAAACTTTCTGCACTTGTATCAAAAAGTACTATTTTGGTAAAAGCCGATTATTTTTACTAGGGTGCGGTGGTGTTCCACGCGCGCCTCTTTTACATATATAGGGGAATTATGACATCAACCTACGAATGCTACTCACAACTTCAGGTTCAGTTGGAAACCAATATCACTAGTTTTTTGGCATTTATACTAAACTGGACCTATTTTGGTACAGCCGTGTGTCACACAATGTTATTTGTGCTTCTTTATCGTTTCGTTTATATCTAACTAGTGGCAGATAAAACCATTTATTTTTCTTTCTACGGTTTAAGGAAGTCACTCACGCACCCGCAGCCTCCAATGCAAGTGTACGAGAGAACACCGGGGTAATTTTAGTCAGTAAAAGTCTGACAGAACTCTAAACTCACACTAGGTTAGGGAAAATCTAAGTGGATTTCTACACTGAAACAAAGTGTGTATCTACTTTTTAGGGTTCCGTACCTCAAAAGGAAAAAAACGGAACCCTTATTGTAACGGATCACTTTGTTGTCCGTCTGCCTGTCTGTCTGTGGAACGCGTGGAGGTATCGAGTTGAAATTAAAACTATACAGTCAAGTATGCGGACCCTTGAAGCTGTGAAAATATCAAATTTCTTAGTTAACGTAAAACAAAGATACGGCGGTTTATGTCGCAAAAAACGTGTATTTCGACACTCTCAAGGGAATCAAATTTCATACGGTACTTCCCGTTGACCTAGAATCCTGAAATTAGGCATGAAGCAAGGTCTCATAGCACAAATATAGGAAAAACATCTGAAAACTGTAAATTTGTAGTTACGTCACGACAAAAAAAAACTTTTTTTGCTATTCGGAAAAATCTTCGTAATTCAATTCGGGAATCGAACTGTTTTCATAGGTAAGTTTGTACAAAACCCTCAGTGCTCGAGTCCGACTCGCACTTGCCTAGTTTTTCTTTAATTACAACTAGTTCAGGCAAAAATGCAATGTATGCGTTATAATTGTTTTTATGTATCTTAATTTAAATGTGCCACTTTTATTAAATAAACGATATTGTATTCTATAATGTTACTATGTTTCATGTCTGTGTGCATGTCCTTCACTCGTAACTAACAGTTTAGAGCTTTTCGGAGTATTACAATTCGAAAACATATCGACTGACATCGGAGATTGATGTCTGGACACCGGAGACCAGAGAACAAATGTTTAAATATATTGCGTGACGACTGTCCAGTAGGAATTTACAGCAGAAATATTTATAGAAGTTTAGATTCAAATGACTTTCTAAAAAAAAAATTGCACTTGGCCATGCCTGCTGCATGTCCTAGAAAAAAAAATTGAAGACATCTGACAGCTACCAACCTACACTGGACCCGGATTATAGCCCATTTACTCTAGTAAAAAAGGGTTTTGATACCCAGCATTATAAAGCTATTATATTATATATAATATAAAATGACGGACCGAAACAATTTGCCTGCTGCGGTTTTCCCGTCCAACTATAATTTAGGTGTCTTCAAGGCTAGAGTGAATAGGCTCTTAATAAACTAGTGCGCCTCACCATCAATGATTGCATCACTGCTTACCATCAGGTGGGATCGCAGTCAAGCACTGGTTTATATCAATTTAAAAAAATATATATTATAAAGCTGACTATGAATTCATTTTTATGGGATTTTTTCATTATTTTATAGTTTCTGAAGTTCGAAGTTACTGAGTTGTTACCAACCACTATCATGTGACTTTGGCTACATTTGTTATAGTTTTAGAATAAGACTCGGAGAACTAGTGCCAAGCAACTATCACGTAGTTGTCTGTCATTTATGTTGAATTAGTCCTATAAGGCGCAGCCGTAAGATACACAAAAACACACAATACACACACACAACACAACAACACACACAATATTAGTATGTTTTATTACATTTATTCTACATATCTACTTATTTCTACACTATGTGTATCTGTATGTGCCAAATAAATATTTCCTTTCTTTCTTTGTTTAGGAATTGTTGCATGCTACTGAAGACGTAAAAAAAGCTCAATTTTGGGCCGAGTCCCTTTCGATTGCGAACGATACGTCAAGAAGAATAAGAATAATAGTTAAAATTGTGTGTTAGATGGCTTTCCACCTGGTCTCTATTTTGTGACATGGGAAATCGTCAAATAACTGGTCCAGCTCTTGGTAGAGCGACAGCCCCCCTAGCCAAGTTACAACCGTTTCGTCACAGTATAAATGTTTCGTGTTGAATTCCGTTCTCCAATCGGTAAAGCCTTGGTGTCAGCAATTGTAGAAAACGATAAGTTAGTAGCCATGTTGACGCGCCTGAGTCTATGGCGAGCGTTCCTACAAACGTCATACAGCCCCCCTAGCCAAGTTACAATCGTGTCGTTCGCGCCGATCGCCTCGAGTAGGCCACGCCTCCGATTCCTTTGTTCTGAACACGTGACTGAGCGTTGGGATGACGTCAGAATAAAGGAATCGGAGGCGTGGCCTACTCGAGGCGATCGGCGCGAACGACACGATTGTAACTTGGCTAGGGGGGCTGATTATAATAAAGGATGTAGCGTTGAACATTGTAGAAACGATAACAATTGATTCTATCATTTTGAACGATGTGAAATTGGCTACGAATTTTCTTTTCGTTTGTTCTGACCATGTGACTTAACGTTGAGATGATTTCATTCCCATACATTTAATTAGTTTTAGAATAGCGTTAACGATTGCAGATTATCAACTTGGCTAGGGGTGCAGGTCAGTGTCAGATTTACAACAAAGGAAACCCACCCATGTTCCTTTTGGGCCCGCCACAATTATGGCGGTAAGTCCCTTCTTTGAGGCGTGGTTGGAAAGACCTCACGGCGTCCTCACCTTCCGCATGACGCAGGTTCTCACCGAACACGGGAAGTTCGGGAAGTTCCTGCACCGGATTCGTGCGGAAGCGACGCCCGGGTGTCGCCACTGTGTGGACCGCCCGGAGGACACGGTGGAGCACACGGTGGAAGTGTGCCCCGCTTGGGAAGAGCAACGCCGTGTCCTCGTGGGGGCGATCGGCGGCGGCGATCTCTCGCGCCGGGCCTTGGTACAGGCCGTGGTCCGGAGCGAGGAGGAGTGGCAGGCGGTCGCCTCCATCTGCGAAGCAATAATGCTAGCAAAGGAGGCGGCCGATCGCGTGAGGCAACGGCAACGGTCCTCACGCCCCAACCGCTGCCGGGATTCCGATCCCGATTTCCGGCCACCGTAGGCGCGGGCTTGCGGACGGCGGGCAATGGGTGGCCCGCCGTCCGACCGTCCGGTAACTATCTGGACCGAGCCCAAGTCGTCGACGGCGCGTATTGTTCCGCGCGCGCCTCAGGGAGATGTCAGCAAATCGTAGGGGCCCAGCAGGGTCGAAGCCTACTGGGGCCATGGGTAGTGTGAAAACGAAACCGGGGCCCTGGGACGAAGGCAACGAAGGAACAGGAGTGGGTTTTTAGTCAGTAAAAGTCTGACACTATCTCACGCTCCGCCCAAGAGCGGGATTTGTCATAAGATGATTTTCCCACCTATAAAAAAAAAACCCCATGTTCCTTTATTTGTTCTTTGTTGTCTAAGGCTGCGGTTACTTTTTAGAACAATCCCACAATCCTCGCATGTCTTGGCTTACTTTCTCATATGTTCAGTCTTTAAATGGGGCATTTGGCAGTTTCAACAGAATTTCAGCGGAATTTACAAGCGGGTCCTGCACATTTTGTCTAGTTCAGTGTGAATATTCAATCCTTTTGAGTATTTTCTAAGTGACTTCAAAGTGTGCAAACTCATACAGTGAGCATACATAGTATTAGGATCACAGATCTAATGGCGCCTCAGGGACACACTGCCGGGTAAACCTTGCTTATTTGTTATTACAACTTCCTTATGTTTTAGTCGTTTGACAATTATTTGGTTAACTTCTTATTTTGAGTCAACATCAACTTGTTCTGTGGGATTAAATTATATGTTTTTACATTTATTTTACAAAACTATAAACACTACTATTGACTTAGCTCGCAAGGTTGTCGACATGTGGGAAGTGGATAGAGCAATCATTGTGCCGATAGTCGTAACGGCCAATGGCTTAATAGCTAAGAGCCTCGAACAACATCTGAGGAGGCTCTCGTTGGGCAGCTGGATTAAGGGCTTGATCCAGAAAGCGGTACTCCTGGACACGGCGCGCATTGTTAGGAGATTCCTCTCTCAGGAGCCCTGACCACCGGTAGCTTGGACCCTGTTCCCGATGCCGGTGGGCTACTATTTTTTATATTTTTAAATGTTTTTTTTATTATGTTTGTTTTTAAGAAATATTTAAAAATGTAAATAATATGTATATATAGAAAATAAATGTAATAATAATATTCCACAACTATCACACAACGCCATCTAGTCCCAAACTAAGCAGAGCTTATACTATGAATACTAGACAACTGATAAACATACTTATATATTTCTAAATACATACATACTGTAGATAAATTACACCCAGACACAGATGATTCTGCTCATCACACAAACATTTGACCTGGGTAGGAATCGAAACCACGACCTCCGGCATAGAAGTTAGGGCTGCTAACCACTACACCAACAGGCCAGTCAAATTAGTATTACACAAAACTAGCGTTTGTCAACGGTAATCATACTCCCAGGATAAATAGTGTCTTATGTACCAAATTTCTGTGAAAATTTCATTCAGATCCATTCAACCATTTCGCATGAAGGAGTAAAAAATATACAAAAATACACATTCATATTTATACTACACTTCTATAACTGTTTTTTATATTAATCTGATTACAATAATGGCTTTTGAAATTGAATAGAAAAATGCTTAGTGAAAATTAAGCAAAATTTTTAGGTAACATATTATTGATATAGTACGTAATACATATAAAGGTATATAGCATAATCAGAATTTTTAATGTTCCCACTGATGGGACTCAGGCCTCCTCTCTCTAGGAGAGGGAATGGGCCGTAATCCACAACGCGGGCCCAGTGTGGGTTGGTGAATGTCACATGTCTTCGAATTTTTGGTTCTAGGACATTCCGGTTTCCTCACGATGTTTTCCTTCACCGTTTTGAGAGCAGTGGTGATGAAATAAATTACACAAAGTAATGCGCCTGGCTGGGTTTGAACCCGCGACCTACAACTCGTAAGTCGGGGCCGTTACCACTCGGCCCCCACTGCTCTCATATATATATCGATGATCATAATTATTAATCATTTTCTGCTACATAAAACATACATGCCTAAGAAGCCATCTATGGTTACGTAGAAGGCTACGCAAAGAAGTGAAGGAACGAGCTCAGTAAAATAATAATAAATCATTTTCTTTCAGCTTTGCTCCATATCTCATGTGATTCGGGGGTCGGTGCAACACATTTCCTTTTTCATTTCGTCCTGTCTACTGTCACGCTATGTATCTTCAGACTTCATATTTAACGAACTTCAAAAAAGGAGGAGGTGCTCAATTCATCGAGTTTTTTTTGTATGTTCCCTGATTATTTGAACACGTTTGGACCGATATTGAAAATTATTTTTCAATACACTTACTCGAAAACCCGCTCTTATCCCACCGCTTATAGGCACGCAATAGACTGTTATCCGCACTAGTGCAGAAAAGAGCGCGTGCTCTCCCCCGCCACAATTTTATTACATTTATCGTATTAGGCTGGGCGCGCGTCGACATTCACGATTCGCCGGTCGACCCCCGTTTATTAATTTCGTAAGTGTATTGAAAAAAGTCGTTTGATACACGTGCAGATATGTCACTGCAGCCCTCGGCTCCATAACACACTCGCCTACGGCTCGTGCGAATTCCACCTCGGTCGCAATGATAAACTTTCTGCACTTGTATCAAAATGTGCTATTTTCGTTTGAAAGGGTACCTCCCGGTTTCATGGTCACCAAACCAAGATCTGATAATGGAATCCTGGAAAAATCGAGGAAACTGTTCAAATATTGGCCCACTTGTTTATGATCTGGGTACCTTATTAAAGAACTTTCACACTGTTTTACCACTCACTGTTTAACTAGAAAAATCTACTTTCAAAATTGAAGTTAGTTTTGCACTTTGAGTGTTTTTTTTGTACTGATGTCGGTTGTATTTTATTGTAAATAGTAAATTATTTACCAAGGAGATAAAACAGTGCAGTCAAATCCCGAGCAAAGCGAGGGAGTTAAGCTAAGAATCCTGAGTGTAGCTAAGGAATCAAGCTAGGTTAAGACGAAGGCACCTTTACCCCGAGGAGAGTACTCTATTTTTCATATCTACTGTGAGAAAATAATAAACCAATAGTATCAAAACCATAGTCTATACATATAATAAAACAGTAAAATGGTGGAGCGTTGGTATTAGTTGGCGAAAAAACTACTGAACCAATCCTGTTCAAATTTTGCATACATAATCCTTATAGGCCGGGTCAACTGTTAGGCTACATATTATCACACTATTTGCTATGGGGGGTGAGCAATAATCCAAAATGTCGACGTTGAACGACATTTGCCACGAGTTCGATCCCCAGCTACAGTTAAAAATTTTGTCATTATTTTATCTTCTTTTTTGTAATAAAATAACTTTTACCATTTTTTCAAAATAAAATTGACATTTCTATTCGATATCTTCTAAATATTTTGTAAAAACTAATCAAAACACATAATAAAATCAAAGCGGCGAGTAAAATCACGTACTAAAATGTTGTAAATATGGCACCACACGCAATTCAGATACTCGCAACGCCATCTAAAGACTGAAAGTAGAAATAATGATGACAATGATAGTTGAACGTCATATTTGATAGATGGCATTGTGTATTTTACGTAATTTTCCGAGTGGCGGAAAAATGACCATCGCCCAAGTTTGCAGACAGTTTTATTGTTTAAAATTGGACGAAAACCGTTATGGTTAAACTGGAGTTAGACGGAGACATTTTTAATCCTACTGCTTTTTCCCCCGTGGTTGTAACAAGCTAATTGACCGTGATTATTCAAGGGATACCAACCAAAGGCGATAAAAGTAAATACTATGTATTTAATTATTGACTTTAAAATAACACGGCCAAATTTTCGGAAGGGGTATCATGGCACCTTGCGTTGGAAGGCCCCCAGGTGGACCGATGACCTGGTGAGGGTCGCGGGAATCCGATGGATGCGAGACGCACAGGACCGGTAATTATGGTGACACTTGGGGAGACCTATGTCCAACAGTGGACGTCTTTCGGCTGAAATGATAATGATAATGATGGCACCTTTATTTTTCTTTTTTTAAGGGTGGAAGTCATCCAATGACTTCTCCCACTCTGGTTGGAGCGGGAAGGCGTGTCAAGCTTTTACTGACTAAAACCACACCTGTATCCTTCAGTTGCCCTTTTCGACATCTCTTTGAGGAGCGCGTGGATCACTACGCGCTGTTGACGACTGGGCTCTGTCCGGTCAATTACCGGACGGCCGGACAGCTGTGGACGACCCATTGCTGGATGTCCGCGAGCCCGCGTCTACCGTGGCTGGTCGTCGGGGTCAGAATCTCGGCTCGGCGTGAGGACGTTCGTTCCCTCACGCGTGCGGCCTCCTCCTTCACTAGCATTACGGCTTTGCAGAAGGAGGCGACCGCCTGCCATTCCTCCTCGCTCTGGACCATAGCCCAAAGTCACAAGGCCCGGCGCGAGAGGTGACTGACGCCGATTGCCTCCACGAGGACAACACACACCTCTGTGTGCTCCACTGTGTCCTCCGGGGTGATGGCACCTTGCGGCCTAATAATGGTGTGTTTTATTATTAGCAGTCACTGCTTCATATAATACTAGGTCGAAAGGTTTGCGTTCCTGATCACAGTTCGACAACATATGATGTATCTCAGATTCCTTGCAGCCTTACGTCGACATCCGTACGTTACCTCCTTGCAGTGAGTGGTGACCAACACTGGAACCACCCTCTGAGGGAGGCCAGATTCAGGGATAACACTAATCGGCTGCTACATTAGTTTACCGGAATTTCATTGTTTTATGGATACACAAGCTCAGGACTGTTGAGGGTGTTTCACGCGGTTTCTGTTCCGGATTCGGTTGGAAGTACCCTGATATTACCATTTTACAAATCGCCCGGAGGACCCGTTGTAGCATGCGGTGGAGGTCTATCCTGCTTGGGTGAACCGCCGTGTCTTCATCGAGGCAATCGGCGTCAGTGACCTCTCGGTTTGGCCATCAATATGCGAGTTCGATTGGACAGGGATACACGCGTTCAAGATTTCACCGAAATTCATTCAAAATTTGGAGAGTTTTCATAGGGTAGTTCCCACTATGGAATAACATTTGTCTGATATACGAGGACGTCAGTCAAATACACACCAAAAAATCCTAGGTAAATGAACAAGTATTTTTTACGCCCTAAATGATCAAGCTGCAACAATCAATGCTGAAGCTGAAGGTCGGTGTCCCGATTATTTTCCTTCGTTTACCTCTACCAAAGCTGTCTGACGGCTTAAACTCTTCAGTGAAACATTATTGAGGCGAAAATTTTACAGGAGGTAACTCTTTCGAACAATCTCGCAGCCTTAGCAGACATTGGCCCTAGAGGGCCCTATCCATTTGCTGACATCATTATGAGTCGCGCGTAGATTACTACGCGCCGTCGATTCAGGATTGCTTTGACCAGATGACCGGACGGCTCCACCGCAATCGCCCTGCGGCTTTTAACACCTAGAGCATCACTTCCCTCATCATCCTTCATAGTTTCAGCCACCTTCTTCGATCGTAGTGCTTCACTGAAGGAGGCTACTGGTTGGCATTTTTTCCACTAATCGCCTCCATGAGGACACGGCGGCGCCGGCGCTCCTACCAAGCGGGACTGACTTCCACCGTAAGTTCCATCGTATTCTTCGGGCGATCCGCACAATGGTGAGACTCGAGTGTTTCTTTTCGCTGAATTCGATACAGATACCTCCCGAAACACCCACATCCGGCGAGTCCTACACAAAGAGAGGATGCCGTGACGCCTCTGTAGCCACTCCTCAAAGACAGGCATTACCGCTGCGATTGTGACGTGCTCACTTGGACAATGTTGTTTTACCAGAACATAAACCAGAAACATACATAAACTAGTGCCTATTCCCTTGGGGTAGGCAGAAATGCCAACTGCTACGACCCTTACATACTCTTTCTATTCATTGACGTTCATACATCTGGATCTGGACGAGTACATAACATGTATCCTGAAGGTAATTTGCGTTTTTACCTTTAACAGTTTTATGTGAAAGTACAATAAATAATTACGATGCTTTCAGAATGACTTGCAAGCACAGAATGATTGTACAGTTTTACGAACTTAACGCAGACGAAGTCGCGGGCAACAGCTAGTAAATAATAAACCAATATTATAAAAACCATAGTAAATAATAAAGTTGGAGATACAGTTTGGTAGTTGACTTAGTATTATATTATAGCAATGTAATGTATGTTTTTCTTTTGATTTTTCTTTGAGTAAATTAGTAGTAGCAATGCCGACAGCTACGGATCTAATAAACTGCGGAGTCAAATCACTTTCGTCACTCGACAAGTTATTAATATATTTTTTGCGAAACATTGTTAAACAGAAAAGTGATTCATACTAGGGTCAGTCCGGTCCGAGAATCTTCTCGGGATTTAAGATTCTGAATCAAAATAACATTATTGCCCAGCGGGTAGTTATGAAATTCGATACAATATTTCAGCCCGATTAGAGCCTAGAGCATAATGAATGGTTTACTTTAGGTTTGCATGACATATACAACATTATTTTTGCAAACCTTTATAATTATATTTTGTTCAGAATTAGTAACTGATTCCAATAATTTTTACACCGTGTTATATTTTTGCCAAAAATATCACAAGTTGGACACCACCGACACTAAGTACAACACAGGTTACGGCAGGTCATAACGGGAATTAGCCGCCAGCGCACATGTGGGTGCCCGGATGGTAACATAACAGGCTTATGACTTTGTGATTTTTCATGATACATTTATGAAATTTTGTACATATATACTTTACATAAAAATACTAGACACGAGTTTCGAGGTTTCGCATTACTTAGCCTACAAAAAGTAAACGAAAATTTTGGAAAAGTGGCAATTTATTTTTCAACATAGTCTCCTTTTAGTTCGATACACTTAGCCCAGCGATGCTCCAACTTTTTTAACCCGTCGGAAAAATAATTTTTGTCAAACTCTGCAAAATAGGCCTCCGTGGCGGCGATGACCTCCTCATTCGATCTATATCTATTTCCGGCGAGTGATTTTTTCAGATTAAGAAACAGAAAGAAGTCACAAGGGGCCAAATCTGAAGAATACGGTGGATGGAGCAGCAATTCGTAGCGTAATTCGACCAATTTGGCCATGGCAGCGGCAGACGTGTGAACCGGTGCGTTGTCGTGGTGAAACAGCACTTTTTTCTTCGCCAGATGGGGTCGTTTTTTCTTTAATTCGGCGTCGAATCAGCCCAATAAATCGGCATAGTAAAGCCCTGTAATTGTTTTACCCTTGTCGAGGTAATCGATGTAGATCACACCTTGTGAATCCCAGAAAACGGTGGCCATAACTTTTCCGGCCGATTTTACAGTTTTCGCCTTCTTTGGAGCACGTTCCCCGGTCTGGATCCATTGTTTTGATTGCTCCTTGGTCTCTGGTGTGTACCAGTGGATCCAGGTTTCATCGACGGTCAAAAAACGACGCAAAAACTCCGCTGGATTCCGCTTAAACAGCGCCAAACACGTCTCCGATGTGGTCTCACGGTTGCGCTTGTTTTCTGGTGTGAGTAAACGCGGCACTCATCGCGCCGACAGCTTTCTCATGCCAAGTTCCTCGTGAAGAATATGATGCACTGTTCCTTCTGAAATGCCTACAGTCTCAGCTAGCTCCCGAACCTTCAATCGGCGATCTGCCAATACGAAATCATGGATTTTTTTAATGTTTTCCTCCGTAGCAGCTGTTTTCGGTGCACCTGGACGTGGTTCATCAAAAACCGACGTACGGCCACGTGCAAACTCGTTGAACCAATTCTTGACGGTGGCCATCGATGGAGAAGAGTCACCGTACACAGCATCCAAGCGCTCTTTGATTTCGATGCGCGTTCTCTCTTCCAAAAATAGGAATCGAATCACCGAACGATATTGCTCTTTTTCCATTTTTGTAAAACCGATCGACACGTTCGCTTCCATAAGTTGTCAAATTAAAACAAATGAAGGGATTGGAATGAAAATTTGAAAAAAGAATGTGCTACACTGTGGTAAAACTCTTTTGAAACTACAGCGCCCTCTGGCGATGAGGCTAGGTACTTATTGAATGCACCTCGTAATATTGTATTTAATTTGTCATTTGCAAACCGGTGATATGAAAAAGTCTTTTATCTTTCACATTATTTTCATTATTCTTCACAAAACCAATTCATCTCTCTTTGACTTTCCCCTACCCCCCCCCCCCCCAGCCATCAATGTTTCTAAAATAATATTACCTTTTCGTAATTAATCGATTGTTCTTTTAGCAAGTTCATCACACTAATATTGAAAAGGTGAAAATTTGTGAATGTATGTGTGTGTGTACGTTTGTTACTTATTCACGCTCGTACGGTTAAACGGATGAAAACTTGGTACACGGATGGACCATGTCCTGGAATAGTACATAAGATACTTTTTAAGATAAGATAATCTTTTATTTGCTCAAACATGAGTACAATACATACATCACAAAGTAAATTGTCAGCATGCAAGAGATATTAAAATACAATATAATCGTCATGTTTGCCCTGGACAATGGCATCCAAATATTTCCAAAATAATACAAATAATAAAATCATTCTAGCGTGTCATTAAGTCAAATAATTAAAAAAATATAAATTATATATAATACTGATATAAATCAAAATAAAATTAAACATCTAGAATGTCAAACTAATAATTATGAATGTATAATGTTAAACTAATAATAAAATTATTATTATTATTAAAAAAAATGACAATAAAAATGTCCTCCTTATAAAAAAAATAAATAAGTCTGTCACAAATTCATTTAAATTGTAGTAAGCTTTATCTGCTAGGAAACTTTTTACTTTCTTTTTAAAACTTTTAACTTTGTTTATCCCGGGTGTTTGTTCCCTTGGGACAATTTTCTACTTTTGCGCGGGTGAAGCCGCTGGCATAAGTTAGTAGACAACAATATTTCATTATTAGTTTGATTGGGTCTTTATTAATATCTCAGCAAGTCTTGAGTCATCGAGAAAGATATTGTTTTTGTATTTCTGATTCAGATCACTCATCTTTCGCCTGATCGTATTTCTTACAGAAACAGATGGGATTAATTATCACAGTAATTATTGTTTTTCTCACCTTAGATTCTCATTTAGATTCTTAGAAGGATTAAAAGTAAAGCCGATGCATTAATTAAAGTCTGACAGCAGATCTCATAGGTATTTTTGGACAACAGCAGAATGCTGATCCTATTTAATAAATTAATGTTAAAAAATATAATTAAAAAGCGTTTTAAAAATGAAATCCAATATGGCGGCATATTGGGTTGTGTAGCGTAAGTATCTTCTTCGTAGTTTTATTGTAATGTAAGTATCTTTTTCGTATTTTTCTCAACAAAATCTTATAATCCAGAAGACTTCTCATCTCTAGAAGATGGCGGACTAATTATTGAATAATTAGTCCGCCATCTTCTGGAGTCCGCCATATTGGATTTAGAATAATGTCACATCTTCAGCTAAACCATGCATTGTACAAACTGAACATTTCTGCATAATTTCAGCTCATTCGGTTAGGGTATTTTTAAGGTGGGAACTCATCTAATGGCTTGAGTGTCAGTCTTTAACTGACTAAAACCACACCTATGTTCTTTCAGTTGCATTTTGAGTTCTAGGGCCACTGGTAACCTTTTCAGAAGTCGACCCATGGCCCCAGTAGGTTATGACCCTGCTGGTTTTGTATGGTTTTTCTGACATGTCTTTGAGCTAAAGCTCGGTTTGGAGGGTTACCGGATGGCCGGACGGCGAGCTACACATTGCTCATTATCCGCAATCCCACGCCTACGGTGGCTGGTAGTCAGCGTCGGGGTCTCAGCGGCTGGGGCGTCATGTCCGTTCCCTCACGTTTACGGCCGTCTCCTTCACTAGCATTTCTGCGTCGCAGAAGGAGACGATCAGGGCAAGGTTGCCGCCGCCTTTCGTCCCCACGAGGACACGACGATACTCCGCCCAAGCGGGATACACTTCTACCGTATGCTCCAACGAGTATATCGAATGTAGAAATTGAGGACGCCGTGACGTCTTTCTAGCCACTTCTCAAAGAGGGAACTTACCGCCATGTTTATGGCGTACCCAGTGCTGAGTTGCGACAGTTGCTGTCACCATATCGCCATTAGATCTCATCGGAACTCTGTCCGCCATGCCGCATAGCGGAGTTTCGTAAATCGTGCATGCGTGCAAGGAATGTTGCCTCCAGATCCAATGGTGGTAGGATGGCAAGGAGGCTATCGGTTAAGGGTAACTAAAGTTTTTTAAAATGACCGACGTACCTAATTTGCTGCTGGTCAATTTATTCTCCTTAGTTTATCTAATTAGCCCGATTGTTCCATTGCTTGGCGAATACTACTTTTTTACTTATGCACTGTTCTTTACCACTGTGAGCCATGTTTTTGATGGGAGTTAAGTTAGCCTCACCAAAGACGAATACGTCTTTGATACCGCCACGTCACCCGGCAATTAATAATAATAATATTCCACAACTTTCACACAACGTCATCTAGTCCCGAACTAAGCAGAGCTTGTGGTATGAGTACTAGACAACTGATAAATATACTTACAAATTTCTAAATACATACATATTATAGATAAATTACACCAGACACCGACCAATTGATCGTGCTCATCACACAAACATTAAAATTAGTCCTGCAAAGCCCTCAGGGCCACTGACCACTAGACCAACAGGTCTGTTAATAATTAATTTAATAGGTAGTTCTTTCAGCTCACAGCAAAACTCCACTTAAAAGAACTACTATTTTAAACAAGCTTAGTTGTAATCTGACGAGACATCAAATTCATCAGAAATAACTGATAATATCTGCCAGTCTAGATAATGCAGGCTAGAGGCAGATTTCGGTGGACAAAGCATCGTTTGTTAATGTAACACCAGCCTGCACTCCCGGTGGAAATCTACCGCGCGATCGAAATAGGCCTCCGCAAGCTCCAACATCAATGCTTTGTACAATCTTAAAATCCTCTGCCTCTAAATTCAAATGCTTTTGTTGTAGTAAACAAAAAGCTCGACAAGAAACAGGAAAACCCGTTTATATTATAAATTAAGAAAAGATTATATGTTTGTCTTTTTTATATGTTTGTCTGTTATTTAATTAATTTTGTAACTGCTTCAACAATATTTCCAGAGGCTTGTAAATATCTCGTCCTGCTTTAATATACTGTCATATCTTATATTGTAAGCTGTAAACGGGTGGCTTACAGCTTACAAATATAATAAAATAAATACAATAAATTTAATGGTGACGGAGGAAGCATGCCCTTAGTGTCGGATGCTGTGTCAGCTTGGTTGACCCTCAACTCAGGTGCAACAATTCCCGAATCAGAACATGTTTAGTAGGCGTGGGATGTCACAGGGGTAAAGCTGCTCCAAGAGCAATAGTTCGAGGGTGTGTTGTGAGTCGATAAGGCCAGACTACGAGCAGTTTCGCAACCCAAGTCTGGGGCGTGATAACAGGCGATTCCTTCGCCTTACGAGGGTACTCTACTTGACGATGACACTTTGCGTGTGGTGGTGGCTCTCCACCTGGACTTTAAGGTGTGCAAACCTCACACATGAAACTGCGGTTCTATGATGGAGGCCGATGGCCATCACGCACTGAGCTGTCGGCGCTGCACAGGGAGGTTCCCGCGTCACTATGCCCTGAACGACATAGTCCATAGAGCCCTTATAGCGGCAAACGGCCTCTGCGTGCTTGAGCCTCCGGGTCGTAGCAGATCTGATAGTAAAAGGCCGGATAGGCTGACTCTGGTGCCATGGAAAAATTAAAAATATGCCTGAACTGGGGCGCAACTTGCATCAGCACTGTCACCGCTAGTCACCTGAGTCGCACCATGCACACTGCCTCTGCCACCGCTGAAGACGCCTGTTCTAAAAAAAGGCTCAAGTACGCTTCCTTGTATCAGCATTACCATTTTGTACCGGTTGCTGTGGAGATTCTGGGCGGTTGAAATACGGAGGCAAAGTGTTTTGTGGGGGATTTGGGCCGTAGGCTCGGGAAAGCAACGGGTGACTCCCGGTCCAGGTCGTTCTTGGTGCAAAGGATGGTCATCGCTATTCAGCGAGGTTATGCAGCGAGTGTTATGAGTACCTTTGCACCGGGAACGATCAGAGGCAGGTTATTTATTGAAGTTTCACATTTCATTTAATTCTAAAATGATAACTTTATTGTATTTATGATTTTTTTATATGTATATTAAGACTTTTGGCTTAACTTTAAGTAAGTTTTTAAATTATTTTTTCCTAGACTGGGCAGGCCGCTTGTTGAAAGTAACAAATAAAGAGCATGTGCATATTTCTACTTTTTAAACTATTTTGTCCCACTGCCAGGCTGAGGACGTATATTCTTGTCCTACTTCCCTCTCTGTCAGGAACGAGTCTATATCAATACATCAACATTTTTAGACCCGCCTCGATGACAACGCTCATTTTCAGGCAAACACTGAGTGACGATTGGTACATCTATCCTCAAAAATCCTACGTGTGACCCACTTAGTCCAACAAATCGAGCAGGAATTCATACCAGACAGCTTGGTAAAACAGCAGCAACGTAGTCAGTCGAGGTAGGCAATCGGTAGTCCTGCATGTTACCACAAGCTCTTAACGTGATCCATTTAACGACCTGAACTGAACTGTTAAAGAGATGGAGCTATATAGGGTATATAGCCTGCTCCATTCCTCTTTCTTGCTCGCACGCTTGACATTTTAACTCATCATAGTAAGGTCCCTGATGTAAAGAGGAGGGATGAAACGCATGTTACTAAAAGAGTTATGAGTATGTATGTGTGTGCGTATGTATATGTATATATGTATGGATGGGTGGAGAGGGAGAGGGAGGCCAAAGAAAAGATGGATGGATTGTGTGAAGAGTGATATGAAAGAAAAGGAAATTAGTGATAGCATGACGGGAGCAGTGGTGGCCGAGTGGTAACGGCTCCGACTTACGAGTTGTAGGTCGTGGGTTCAAACCCAGCCAGGCGCATTACTTTGTGTAATTTATTTCATAACCACTGTTCTCAAAACGGTGAAGGAAAACATCGTGAGGAAACTGGCATGTCCTAGAACCAAAAATTCGAAGACAAGTGACATCCACCAACCAGCACTGGGCCCGCGTGGGGGATTATGGCCCATTCCCTCTCCTAGAGAGGAGGCCTGAGTCCCAACAGTGGGAACATTATAAGGCCGACTATACTATGCTATGCTATGCTATGACGGGTGACAGGATGGAATGGAAGAAAAAAACGTATTGCGCCGACCCCAAATAAGACGGGACAAGTGCAGGAAGATGATGATGATGATGACAGTGAGGCCCCTGATCACCAAATACTGCAATCAAGTTTTCATCATCCATTTTCTCTGTCATTGATCACGTAAGACGATATTCAAAGCCATACATTTTCGTCGGGAATTTTGATGATGCAACCCATAGCATCCCAAAGGAAATCGGCCGCGTGATCAACATAGGCCTTACTAAGCACTGACTGACGTCCATGTTATTGTTAGGCCTCAATATACTACTGCAAAATTCAGACGTTTTTGTTTCAAGGAACTAAAAATGCTTTTGACAAAAGAAATCGCTTTAAAGTACTTATACATTTTTATTAGATTTTTTCTTTTATCCCTGTTATTTTCACGTTGTTAACTTATTTGTTGACTTATGTATTTATGGTTTCTTTTGAGAGAACAGAAAACGGCGAATCCGATGCTTAGTGAGTAATCCTCCGATTTATTACCAATTTATATCACGGGTCAGGGCCATGTTCCTTCCCGCTGGAGATGTTCCTTGCATTTGGAGTTGCAGGGCGATTCCCGGTCACCGTAAGAGCGGACTTGCGGACGGCGAGCAATGGTTAGCTCGTCATCCGGTAAGAATCAGGGCCGGGCCATGTTGACGGTGGCGGCGCGTTATGTTTCACGCGCGCCTCAAAGAATGTCAGCAAGATTAACGGGGCCTGTAAATTTAGGGCCGATGCCTGCTAGGGCTGCGGGATTGTTTGAAAGAATTACCCTGGCCACAGACTGCAAAGGACAACTGAAGGAATATAAGTGGGTTTTAGTTAGTGGTCTGACATTCTCAGATACCCATAGCGTGACGAGTAATTGATGATTTCCCACGTAAAAAAAGAGCCACGTTCCATTCCATTTATGACAAAGTAATCCTTTACTAATGGTATCCAAATTCCTCTATGAAATATGGATCTTATATTTTTCTTCAATAGTTTTGCTGAATTGTGCGAGGTATGTCTAGCCATAGCCATATTTAACCTAGATCGTTACTTCAGCCTCTTAGGAAACGGTCCACATCATTATCAAAACGGCCCACTTATTAAATATTAATTCTACACTCTTATTTGATTTGTAGGCCAACCCTACAAATTGGTTGGTCCGTTGGTCCTGACTTGAGGCTTTTTACATTACAATATTACACTTTTCTCAGACCGGTTTGCTTGTGTTTCATTAAGATTTTTCGTTTCATTATTTGGGTATTTTTTCATTAAATTAAATCAAAGACAAAAGATCCGAGCAGTCCATATTTTTTACCAATTTCACGAATTTTAAATAATTTGATTCCGTGAATTTTCTGTGTTCGATCCATGATGGCGCCGATGTATTTTTTTTGTTAATGTTTTTGGCTTGGATACTAAGTCCTTTAAGTCATGTCTTCGTATGAATAGTTCATTAGTTTACCATTAGAATGCGGGTGCAACACATTCTAAGGTTTTTGTAGTATTTGGCAGCAAATGTATCTAGTCAGCCTTCTCAGCAAACTTCGCTGATATAGCCAAAACTACAATAAAATTCTCAGCTCTATTTTACCGAGATGGCGCCTGTTTCAATGATTCACGCAGACACTTGAGATACAAAACTACACCAATTTCACATCACAATATCCTCTAGGAATCAATTTGCGAATAATTAAAACAGCCACTGAACTTCCCCCGAAGAAATCCCGCCAAAAACTTCGGCGCCGATGTATGGAGGATGGAGATAATGTTTAAACCTCGGAGATTGAGACTAATATAGAGGTGCAATGAATCGAGTAAGTGGAATTTCAGTTATTTGAACTATTTGATATAAATGTAGATTTATGAAACTCGTACTTTCCTGCTCTAGTTATCGATTTAATCGTTGTGTTTAAAGAGTCGACAACTGGGGTTCGGTATTTACCGGACGGCCGGATGGCGAGCTACCCATTGTTCGTCGTCCACAAGCCCGCACCTACGGTGGATTTACGGTGGAAAGTCAATTTTAAGGCATTTGTGGTGAGGAACAGAACTGTTTTTTGCACCTTGTTATGAAAGAAGACTTTTGGCCACAGGGTGTGGTGTTCCGTCGCTTCCGCGGATAAGTACCACAGAACAGCACCAAGACAAAACAGTGCTAAGTGAAGTGTTTCTAACATAGTTGTAAATCATGTTTACTAACAAATTAATTTAATATAAGTAGTTATGTATGTTAGTCTATTAGGTATTTATGATATGGGCACTGTTGCCTGAAATAATTGGATTGTTCCTTCCAGGGACGGGTTTTCCTTTCAGAAGCGAACCCCTGGCCCTAACTTAAAGTTAACTTAAGTTTTTTGAAACATCAATTTGGTTTTAGGGTTCCGTAGCCAAATGGCAAAAAACGGAACCCTTATGGATTCGTCATGTCTGTCTGTCTGTCCATCCGCTTTTTTCCGGAAACTATAAGAACTATACTGTTGAAACTTGGTAATTAGATGTATTCTGTAAACCGCATTAAGATTTTCACACAAAAATAGAAAAAAAAAACAATAAAGTTTGGGGTTCTTCATACTTAGAACTAAAACTCAAATAAATTTTTTCATCATACCCATACGTGTGGGGTATCTATGGATAGGTAAAATGTTATTGAGGTTTCTAATACCATTTTTTTTCTAAACTGAATAGTTTGCGCGAGCGACACTTCCAAAGTGGTAAAATGTGCCCCCCCCCCCCCTTGTAACTTCTAAAATAAGAGAATGATAAAACTAAAAAAAATATATGATGTACATTACCATGCAAACTTCCACCGAAAATTGGTTTGATCGAGATTTAGTAAGTAGTTTTTTTTTAATACATCATAAATCATAAACCGCAATTTACCTTTCAAGTTTGTACGTAACCCTCAGTGCGCGAGTCCGACTCGCAGTTGCCCAGTTTTTTTTAAACATAACAACAGGTTTTTTTTTAGGTGGGAAAAATCATCTAATGACAAATCTCGCTCTTGGGCGGAGTGGGAGTTAGTGTGAGATTTTTACTGACTAAAAACCCACTCCTGTTCCTTCGTTGCCTTCGTCCCAGGGCCCCGGGTTTCGTTTTCACACTACCCATGGCCCCAGTAGGCTTCAACCCTGCTGGGCCCCTACGATTTGCTGACATCTGCCTGAGGCGCGCGTGGAAAAATACGCGCCGTCGACGAATTGGGCTCGGTCCGGACGGTTACCGAACGGTCGGACGGCGAGCCACCCATTTCTCGCCGTCCGCAAGCTCGCGCCTACGGTGGCCGGAAATCGGGATCGGAATCCTGGCGGCGGTAAGGGCGTGAGGACCGTTGCCTCACGCGATCGGCCGCCTCCTTTGCTAGCATTACTGCTTCGCAGAAGGAGGCGACCGCCTGCCACTCTTCCTCGCTCCGGACCATGGCCTGTACCAAGGCCTGGCGCGAGAGATCGCCGTCACCGATCGCCCCCATGAGGACACGGCGTTGCTCTGCCCAAGCGGGGCACACCTCCACCGTGTCCTCCGGGTGGTCCACACAGTGGCGACACCCGGGCGTCGCTTCCGCACGAATCCGTGCAGGAACTTCCCGAACTTACAGTGTTCGGTGAGAACCTGCGTCATGCGGAAGGTGAGGACGCCGTGAGGTCTTTCCGACCACGCCTCAAAGAGGGGACTTACCGCCATAATTGTGGCGTGCCCAAAACATAACAACAGATAAGATAACAACCAGTACTAAAATCAGACACTTTCCCAAGAATTCCAACTTTACTAAAAGAGCCACTTTACAGTTTCCAAGATCCCAGCATACTTTCAAACTCATAGTTTTAAAGATTGCAGCACTCACGCAGAGGTAGGTACAGCTAGGGGATCGAACAGAACTTGCCAACTGTTCCTAAGTTCGAACTTGTTAGGAAAAAGTAGTCTAAGTTAAAATTTATAACTTTAGCAAGCAACTCATTGCTAGAACGTAGCAAATACGACCTTATTCTCAAATAAGGTCGTATTTGCTACGTTCTAGGTGCTAATTCGAAGTTCTATTTTCTTTTCTTTTTTCGACTTGACTATCCGTGAGAGTGTTTAGTGATTTAAAATATGCAATAACAACTCGTAAGCACTACTAACATCTTTATTGATACCACTTGCCTCATCTGTGAGCGGTCCCAAGTCTACTGCTAAGAGTGTATACATGTGTGTTACATGTGTGTCACACACAATGTGTGTGAATGTGAAACAAATGCGCCATTAGCGACTCGCTCAAGAGCGTCGTATATGTCAAGATCGCGTGACGTTCCTGTGGACGCCCGAGCACTGTCAGAGCGCCCTTTGCGTGTCAGCTTCAAGCCAGTGCCTGAAAGGTGTCAGAGCCGCGCGCGAAGGCCCCACGCACTGCACATACATTTTCCCGCCCGCAGTTGTACTAGAAAGCAAACAACATGTGCCGTGCGCGACCGGTGTGAAAACCTTGTCCGAGTTGCTTTAAAAAGGGGCACTAAACAATTGCAGTAACTGCTTACGGGTCGCTAGCGGCGGCGGCGCACTCGTAGCGGATTCGCCAGTTGTGGACAGTTGGACACAGCCTGAAGTTGAGGTCCATTCTTGGGATGGGAAAACATCAAATAACTTTAGGAGTATCGGAGTTTTACTGACTAAAATCTAATGTGTTCCTTTCGTTGCCCCTTGTGTTTCAGGACCACAATGAATTTTTCGAATAATCCTGTAGTCCTGGTAGGCGAAGTTCAGGGCCTGATTCCGATTAATGCATAGTATATTTGGATTTTTGCATCGGAAGTTTCTTCGTAGCAACGTACTGTCTCGATTTGTGCACAAATGATGTCAACTCTTCACGCTTCAGCCATCAAAAAGGAGCTAATCGCGAGTTTTATAATGAGCAAAAGTATATGATCCACTACAGTAAACGGAATCAGAAAAATATATGTTATTCTTCAAGATAAATGCTAGACAGATAAGGTAAGATAAGATGTTCAAAACATAATACAGCTAATACAGTACGATAGAAAAAATCACGAAAATGCCTCTAAAAATTACTTTTATCGATAAACAACCGGACTACTAATATAAGCGATCATTCTGATTGTTTATTAGATTATTTTAAAAGCAACGTTTTACCGTTATAGTATTTTAATTTTATAATCAAATCTGTAGATTTTTATCAAGTCGCTAAAATGCTTCATATTTGCAAGCATTGTGCAAATATGAAGCATTTTCTTTTACATGCAGTCCAAGAGTGACCGCGCTTTAGGTGCTGTATTAGTGGCCAATACTGCAGCCACATATTACAGAAAAATATTGCCCGTTTAGAAGCCCCTTAATGCTTCAAACTTGTTAGCCATATTTCTTAAACACAACCCTCCCTCAACACAACTACAACTGTGCAAACTAACCTATTACAAGCTTATCCCTTCAGTGTGTCCTAAGCCATGATATGGGGCAACACCTGTTGTATCTATACCTTTAAACATCTGTGTATAACAATGAGTTGGGATTAACGTATGGTCTCGAGTTTCACAAACGTTTATGGATTCATTTCTTCTTTTTTTTATGTGGGGATATCTTATTTTTTGAAGTGAAGATACTTCTAATATCTCGTCCTACTCTGAGTGGCCTTTGGCGAGCTACCCTTTGGTCATAGTCCTCAACAGCACGGCGTCTACCGTAGTCAGTAGTTGGGGTCTGAGCCACGGCGGCGTCTACCGTCTCCTTCAATAGCATTACTGCTTCGAAGAAGGAGAGGACCGCCTACTATTCCTCCTCGCTCCTGATCATGGCGTGACTGAACCAGGGCCCGGCGCAAGAGATCACCGATCGCCTCCACGAGGGCACGGCAGTGCTTCTCCCAAACGGGGCACAACTCTACCGCATGCTCCACCGTGACCTCCACAGTGGCTTACACAATAGTGATCTGGGCGTTTCTTCCGCCTGAATCTGATACAGGAACCTCCCTAACTTACCATGTCTGGTGAGGACTTACGTCATGCGGAAGGTGAGGATACCGTGACGGCTCTCTAGCCTTTTTTCAAAGAAGGGACTTACCACCATGATTATGGCGTGCCCAATGGTCTATCCATGTAACAAGTTTAATCGAAATCCCTTCCGTGGTTCGAGCGTGAAGAAGTAACGAACATACACATAAACTTTCGTATTTATCATGGGAACACCCAAATACTCCGAAATATTTTATTCCGAATTTCGATATTCCGATTTTCAAAAGTCCGAATTTCATAATACCTAAAAATTATAATGTCTATTATTAAAAATCACGAAATTTATTTTACCGAAAGTCGTAAATGCGATTTGTTAGTTTTCCGATTTTCATACGTTCGAAGAATCAAATGCTCGAAGGGTTCTCGGTCCGAAAAACGATATTCCGATTTTCAATACTTCCGCCGAAGCAGCGGTGGTGAGCGTTAAAACCATCTGCGACGATAAGCTCGCGTGGAGCCGCCCAAACCCCGCAGCACCGGAGCCGTGACAGAAACAATGCTTGCTGCATTTTGCATGCCTGCTTGCATGCTGCATGCCTGCTTTCATGCTGCATGCCTGCTTGCATGTTGCATGCTTGCTTGCATGTTGCATGTCTGCTTGCATGTCGCATGCTTGCTTGCATGCTGCATGTCTGCTTGCACACTGCATGCCTGCTTGCATGCTGCAATAAATCCCCTGCATGCTGGAAAACGCATCTGTCATTAGTTATTTAATTCTACGCCCTCATACTACGACCCCTGACGAGCATTTATGTGTTTATTTGTCTTGCTATACAGTTTTATGAGGCGTTTTTATTTCGGAATTTTATTAATCGGTATTTTAATAATCGGAATTCGTATTTTTGATGTTTCGAATTATCATTAAGTCGGACTTTTCGTTATTCGATCTATTGAAACTCGGCATTTTGAGAATAGTAATTATAAAAGTTAGGAAAATTGAAATTTAGGAATTATAAAAATAGGAGTAATGATAAGTCGGAGTTGTTATATTCGGAATTTTGAACCATTCGGAATTATAAAAATCGGTATTTTGAAATTCGTATTTGTGACTGTCGGAATAAAGTTTTTCGTATTTATGTAGTGTACCCATTTATCATAATAGTGTGAAACCGTGCCATAATAAATAATAATATTCTACAACTATCACACAACGCCGTCTAGTCCCAAGATAAGCAGAACTGGTGTTATGAGTATTGGACAACTGATAAACATACTTATATATTTCTAAATACATACATATTATATATAAGTTGCACTCAGACATAGAACAAATGATCGTGATCATCACACAAACATTTGTCGTGGGTGGAAATCGAACCCACGACCTTCGGTACAGCAGTCAGGGCCACTAACCACTAGACCAACAGGTCAGTCAAAAAAAAAGAAAAAATAAAGAATAAATAATTAGCTCTTGTCTGCATTAATTCAATGGTAATAAGCATACTTAATTATTATTATATAATTACTAGTGGTCCCGGCAGACGTTGTACTGCCCGAAAGCTGAAAGCATTTGGTCAGAAAAAAATAATTATAAATATATATACCGGGGCCGATTGTATTTTCAAAGTATTTTCAGACGAGGTACTTTCACGACAGTCAATATTCTCACTTTCACTTTGTTATTGCAGGGGAAGCAGTTGTGGAATATAAATATTTTGTTGTGGGCGCAAGTGAAGAGCTGTAACTGGGACATATTTAAAAAAAAAAAAACACTCAAGTAGCGCCACACGTGGAATTTCTGCTAGAGAAACCGTAATAGTGGTGTTGTTTGCCGACGACACTTCTTTGATTTTTAAGATAAATAGAAGGACTAATAATCTTGACGACGAAAATAACGCACTATTGCAGGTCCAAAACTGGTTCACTGCTAATAATCTAGTTTTAAACGGAAAAAAAACTAAATGCATAAGATTTTCCTTACCGAATGTCAAAAGTAGTGATTGTGACGTAATACTAAACGATGAAAAACTAGAATTTGTCGACAAAACTGTTTTCCTGGGGATAACGCTTGACTCAAGGCCACAATGGGGTCCTCATTTAACATCTCTTGCAGGACGGCTTAGCTCAGCTGCATATGCTGTTAGAAAAATCCGCCAATTTACGGATGTTGATACCGCTAGACTAGTCTATTTTAGTTATTTTCATAGTATCATGTCATACGGTATCTTACTATGGGGACGGGCTGCAGACATCGACTCAATCTTTATACTACAGAGAAGAGCCATCAGAGCTATTTACAATCTTCGCCGGTGCGATTCTCTAAGGGAACTGTTTAAGGATATTAATATCATGACGGTGCCTTGTCAATATATTTATGAAAACATCATGTACGTTAGAAAAAATCTTCATCTTTTTAGCAAAAGAGGCGATAGATATAATTATGTTACAAGAAATACGGACCAATTAGTTCAACCAGGTTTCAGACTGGCTAAAGTGGCCTCTTCTTTCATGGGGTACTGTTTGAAATGTTATAATAAAATACCTCCACAAATATTAGAACTCAATGAAACAAAATTTAAATCTTGTATTAAACGCACACTATGCAGGCAGGCATAATTATTATAAGTTGGAGGATTATATTCAAGATAAAAATGCTTGGCTCAATGCTGGTCCAGCTCCACTACCACCGGGGTGAACAAATTGATTAGTTTGGAAATTGTTGTTATTATTTTTAAATGTTTTTTTTTTTGGAATTTTTAAATAATAAAATATAATTTTTAAATAATATAATAATGTAGAACCATTTTTTTCAAAGTTTGTAAATGTGAGTACCATGGAGCTATTTTATGGTTTTTTATGTTACTATTGGACTTGTTTGACATAAATCAGCATGGCAGTTGAGAGTTTATCATGCTCACTCAAATGTCTCACTGATAGTGGCGCATGTGTTGGATCATTCGGTTCCCTTCAAAATGGTTGAGCTGAGTGGTGCTAATATTGGCGTCATGTTCGTGAACGGGCGCTGTCAGTTGAGACTGGTCATCTCTTAGCTGCCAGTTGCTATTTTAATATCTATATTTAGTTTGTATTTTTACTTTATTTATATTGTTCTCACATGATAGCGACAACAAACATGTAACAGAGATATTTGTAATTACAAAACATGATTGAAAAGAGTGTCCATGGAGTTTCTTGCACATTCTTCTCTATAGAGATCTACGCTTTGGAATGTGCAATTAGCATCATTTTTTTTTTTCTGACTGACTGACTTCATGACATTTCAAAAGTGCCTGTAAATGGTTTATTTGAAATAAAATGCTTTGAATCTTGAATCTTTGAATCTCAAAAGACCGTGGTCTTAGAACGCAAAGGGCAACTAAATGATACAGGTGGGTTTGAAACCTCAGATACACTAGGGGGCAAAACGTCTCCCAGCATGACGTGCAATGCTGTCAAATTGACCAACAACATGTCCCGCGTCACGAGAATGCATTGTACAATATTGGAGGAAAGTTGCGGGAGGTTGGGCAACGTTAAAGCATCATGTAGAATAAGCGTTGCGCGTAGAGCTACGTCATAAAAACAAATAATTAAAAAAAAACAGGACTGCTATGTGAAAAAAATAAACTAAAAATCAAAAAACAAGAGTTAATTTATAGAAAAGTGAAGAAAGTAGTCACTCATTGACTAAACACGGAATCTCGGAAACTCCGACACAGTCGGGGGACCACTCTGTAAAATACTTTCTTATAGTAAGAAGTCCCCCGACTGCGATGAAAATTTCAGTTACATACAACATACAACACACCTTTTTTTGGGCAGTCGTGTAAAAAGGAAACCTTGTGCAAAATTTCACACTTAGTTCCAGTAGTTTCGGCTGTGCGTTGATATGTCAGTCAGTTTCTCCTTTTATTTTATACATATAATAATAATAATAAATTTTTCTTGTCCACGTATTTATATGGCTTATTCTATTCTAAAAATAAACCGATCTAACAATTTAATTGACCTTATTTAATTTCCAAGGATTTAATAATGAAAGAAAAAAAAATACAAAGTAATAAAGGCGTTATCTTCGCTCGTAAGTCGTAATTTACGACTTTTAAAGTCTACGGCGGCAGTCATTGAGGCTTTTATGTAGTCGTGGGCGACGCGTTTGTGACTTACCGTAATGTACCATGGACTTTATATTCAAGTATTTTAAATTGTATATTGGATGAGAAATGAGGTTGATTATGGGTACTGCTACCGGAAAATTGTTTAAGAGGTATTTTAAAATGTATAATTTTCTTTTTGCACACCGTATTTTTAGGATCGTGATTTTTCACCATATCTTTACATTTGTGATTTTAATTTTATTCAAATTAAATCTTTAGAGGGCCCTTCCCGATCCATCCATCGTAAACGAGAGCATGGTTTAAAAGCTTGTTGTTCCATTCAATGTTTGATAAAGAGGCAACGTGTATAAACAGAGACAACGCCTGAACGCTCAGTTGGCATTCGGTAATTCCGTCACTCACTCGGAATGTTTCACAAAATGTGTTTCAGGAAATACGTTCTCTTTTGAAAGAATATTTTTTTTCCCAAAATCTTTTAAGGTTTTGGGGAAAAAAAATCGTCATTCAGAATTTCTATTTTTGCAAGGTTTCTATGAACATTCATACTTTAAAAATGTAAAGAAAATACATAATTATTTTCTTTACTTTTTTAATGTATGACTAGATTATGAAGGGCCAAAGTTTACGCAAAATAGTAGATTTTCAGAGGTTTTTACATTATTAATTTTACACTTTATGTTTTAATTTCAATAGAAATCTAAATAATTTCCAAAAAATATCTTTATTTCCAAAATATCTAGAGAAAGATGTGTAATAACATCATAATCACATAAGAACGGTTTTACGTGATTGTCTCTCGGGTTGGGCGCTCTTAAATGTCTGATATGGCATCTGTAAACTTGGAGAAGACCTACGAGAATGTAAAAGGGATATTAAGATGATTAAAAAAATACATGACGTACTTACTTACTTAAACATGTTGTAGGACGGTTTTTGTTTTATTTGCCTAACAATACACATATAAAATAAAGACAAAAAGAAGGAAACAGAAAAACATATACAAAGGTGATGCTTATTTCTAAATAAATTTCTTCCAGTAGACTTGCGAAAAGAGGGTGGGAAAAAAAGAATATGTAGAGGAGGAGGAAATAAAGTACAAAAAAAATTAATGTTTAATAGATTATCATAATGACATTATCTTTTTGACATACCAAATATATTTAGGTCCCACTTTTCTGTACAGCCACTATTGGACAGACAGGTTGCGGTGGTCAATGCTGAGGGCCCCATGGGCGAAATGGAGACGAGGTTTTCAGCCAAAGAGGTACGGAAAGTAATAAAGTGTATGTCGAAGGGCAAGTCTCCTGGCCACGATGGCCTCAGTATTGAACACTTGCAGCATGCTGGCCCGCATGTAACTAGGGTCTTAGCTATGTTCTACTCGCTATGCCTGAGCCATTCCTACCTGCCGTGCGATTTTATGAGGACAGTGGTAGTGCCTGTAGTGAAAAACAAAACGGGTGATCTATCCGATAAGAGTAATTACAGGCCCATCTCCCTTGCTACTGTTATAGCTAAAGTGTTTGATGGTTTGTTGGATGCACAGTTAAATAAACACGTGACATTGCACGATAATCAATTTGGGTTTAGACCCAAACTGTCAACAGATAGTGCAATACTGTGTCTCAAGCATACCATTAGATATTATACGGATCGTAAAACACCTGTTTACGCTTGTTTCCTTGACCTTTCCAGGGCCTTTGACCTGGTGTCGTATAACGTGTTATGGCAAAAGCTTGAGGGTATAAACTTGCCACGTGAACTTATTTACATTTTCAAGTATTGGTACGCACACCAGGTTAACAGTGTCAGATGGGCGGGCGTGTTGTCGGAGCCGTACAGGCTTGAATGTGGAGTGAGGCAGGGTGGGTTAACCTCACCCACCCTGTTTAATTTGTATTTGGATGCACTCATCGTCGGTCTTAGTGGTCACCATGTTGGCTGCTACGTTGATGGAGTCTGTGTAAACAACCTGAGTTATGCGGACGACATGGTGCTACTGAGTGCGTCTGTCTGTGGCATACGAAGGCTGCTAAAAGTGTGTGAAGAGTACGCGTGCAGACATGGCCTCTTGTACAATGTCGTTAAGAGTCAATATATGGTCTTTCAGGCTGGCTCCAAATGCCCTCAACATGTACCACCCATACGCCTGAATGATGTACCTTTGGAACGGGTGGACCAATTTAAATACTTGGGGCATTGGGTAACATCTGACCTGAGGGACCATGTCGACATCGAAAGGGAGCGAAGGACACTGTCTAAAAGAGCAAATATGATAGCCCGTAGGTTTGCACGGTGTTCAAATGAGGTCAAGATCACACTTTTTAAAGCTTTTTGTACTTCATTGTACACGAGCAGCCTATGGGTTTCCTACACACAAGCGGTTTACAGTGCCCTCCGTATCCAATATAATAACGCGTTCAGGGCGGTGTTGGGGCTGCCCCACTTCTGTAGTGCCTCGGGCATGTTTGCGGAAGCGCGCACCGACTGTTTTCACACCACCATGCGCAAGCGGTGCGCGTCCTTGGTGCGCAGGGTGCGGGGCAGCTCCAATACAGTTCTGGCGATGATTGCCGGCAGATTTGATTGCCCTTATATCGGACATTGCTGTAGCAGACATGTTGCGGGCTATGTCCGATAGTGTAAAATGTGTATCTCTTTGTGTGTGTGTTTTGTTTTGTGATTGTTGTATGGGTGCTAAATTGCCTGAAATAAATGCTTTTTATTTTTTTATTTTATTTTTTATAATTATATACATACATATTTTATGTTATTACAAGCTTCTGCCAGCGACTTCGCCCGCGTGAAAGTCGGTTTCTCAATACAAACTTTGGACCCCCGTTTCATCCTCTTAGCGGGTGAATTTCGAAAAATCCGTTCTTAGCGAATGTCTACACCCTATAAGGAACCTACCTGCCAAATTTTAAGTTTGTAGGTGTTATAGTTTCTGAGATTTCGTGATTAATCAGTGAGTGGTATTTCACTTTTATATTTATATATAAAATTTATCTTTATAGATAAATTTTATTTTGTTAATATTTATAATTAGTTAATAATTTATTTTATTTTGTTGTTTGTTCTCTATTTTCTTTCTTTTTTCTTCTTGTCTATAGGAAATTATTTTTAGGTACCCATGAGAATATGAACCAGACATCAATTTCAATTGTTAAAAGAAATGGAGAAATTCGTACTCTGCTATTAAATAAATTGTGCATCTTGTGAATCATCATTCAGAATATTATGAATAGCTACTGTGAAAGTATACGAACATTATCTCCCTAACCTTTTTCCAACTAGCTTGAGTAGGCTTTTTATTACTCTAATTTAACACGTAACGAACTTCTGGCCAAATAGGGCATCCTCGACCCATCTCTAACACAGTGCCCCTACACAGGACATGCGCCACCTGGTAAGCTGCCCGCCCTGCACAACCACCTGCTCTTTTCAGGATTTATACATGGCCAATAACAGAGCAGTATAGGTTACCAAATACTGCCCCCCTAGCCAAGTTACGACCGTTTCGTTTCGATTCAATTGCGTCGAACGCATCGAGTAGGCCACGCCTCCGGTTCCTTTGTTCTGACGTCATCTCAAAGCTCAGTCACAAATACAAATACAAATATAAATATGTTTATTGTTCCAAAAGGTATTACATAAAATTTTACAGATCTCTGGACTCCACACTAGGATTCCCTGTGTCGTGGAGACCAGTCTCTTCCACCTTATCAAATCAAATAAAACTACAACAGAGAAAACTACCATTAAAACAAAAAATATTTAAAAAAAAGGAAAAATAAAAAGAATTAGTTACACATGGCATGGTTTTGTGTATGTGAGTGTGTGTGTGTGTGAGAGTGGGAGATGTGTGAGTGAGTGGGAGGAGTGTGAGTGTGTAATTGTGTGTATTGTGTATATTTGTTTCATATTTTGTACATATATAAAGTATTTGTATGTACTATGAATTTTTTAATATTTTTTCCGTATTATCATAATCTAAACCTTCGGTATGCCTGGAGGCAAAAAGTTACACGGTATGCCTGGTGGGTTTATCAGACCCGGATTTTTTACTTGTAATTTCTCAAATATTGATAAATAAATAAGTTATGAAAATGTACTAATATTTTTACTAGAGGTGTATGTTAGAAAATAAAATAAAAAATATTGCAAATCAACAACTTGTAATAATTATTTTTCCAATTAAACTTAGGTAGTGTTTTTAAAAAAGTTTTAATACTTCGTTACTCTTACAACACACTTTACTTATTAAAAACTAAAGAGATCTCAATTAGACTATCACTACATAGTATAAAACAAAGTCGCTTTTCGTGTCTGTCGGTCCCTATGTATGCTTAGATATTTAAATCTACGCAACGGATTTTGATGCGGTTTTTTTAAATAGATAGAGTGATTCAAGAGGAAGGTTTATGTGTATAATACACGCACAATATAGTAGAGGAACACTGATGATTTTAGAGGTTTCTAATGTGATGTCGTAAATAAACACATTTTTTTGCGCTTACATTGCAAACGCTGGCTGAACCCTAAGAGATAGATCAAAATAATGTACTACAGTATTGTACACCTTAAAAAGATCTACAAAAAAGTCCGCGATGGTATATGTCTATCTTTTAGGTATAACCCACAATAACCATTTTTTATCCTTTACTTTTTACTAGAAATAATGGCTTATTTACGAAACAATTTTAAGCAATACAGCATTAATCTTTATCCAATTAAGTACCAAGGGCAAAAACTACTAGCTAAAATATGGCGTCATAAAATTCCTCCGCATCGCTGTCGACTGGAAGTGTGCCCAAAAGGCTGGCCGCATTGCCACGTTGTATGGCAATGCTTAACCTTTGACCGAGGTAAAAGCCAGCCCTTTGGTCACGCGAAGTGTCAACTAAGCGTTTGGATAATTCTTTGAAAAGCTTATGAGCACTCGGACCCCACGGCCCAAGAGTTTCAACCCCAAACGGCTCAAAAATATAACTACCGACGAGGTTGTTATATTTCCGCCGCTTGAGGTTCTCCGCAGCCGCAGCGGCAGCACCAGCACAGCACGAAGAGCTAGGAAGATGGGATGGCGCAAGAGTGTCGACACAGGTAGCGTCCCACACTGAAGGCCTACCCATCTTCCACGGAAATAAAGACATACCGTCCGGTCTCTTACCATCGTCGCGTGCCAGGCCATGAGGTTCCAAAACAGCCGGAACGCCGACGGTGACAAGGGCTCGTCGGATGATGTCGTTAATATTCGCGTGCCGTGCTATCCGTCCCGCGCTTCGACTGCATGACAGGCCGTGGTGACCAAGGCTGTTGACAACTTCGCCACAGTGGCAGCGATGAGGAGAACAGCAAGGAGCGCCTAGGCGTAGGGCAACAGCTAGGCGGAAAGTAGTATCGTCGAATAAGGTGCCAATATTCGACGACGGCAGTGCGTGAAGCCAAAGACCTGACTCCCAATTTCCCACAGCCAGGAGGCGCGCACGCTCCGCAGTAGTAGCAGATGTTAGGATTAGGTTTTTCTGGACTACTTTGCAGAGCGGTTCATCCCACCGTCTCTGGGAGGTTGGGTTGTCAGGCGGATTTGTATTCGGGCAAGCGATTCTCCAGGCATCCATAGCCTCGGTGAAGCACGGCACTTCAAAAGGAATCAGTGTGGAAGTTAGAATGTTCCTGATTAATTTATCAGTGCTGTGAACCGAAGATATGAATGCCGGTAAACTAATACTGGTAATTTTGAGGAATTTTATGACGCCATATTTTAGCTAGTAGTTTTTGCCCTTAGTGTATATATAGTTTTAATTAGTTAAGTGTTTTTATTGAATTATACAGTTAAAATCCTGTAATAAAATATCATTAAGTACCTTAAATAAATTCTGCATTTAATATAGATCAATATGGCCCTTTACAGCGTGTAATTTAAGTGAATATTTTCGAAGATATTACAGATTTAAAATTCAGGGGCATAGTGGTTGCGGTAAATAACATGATTCTTTCAAAGACTGATGTGCCGACGCAAATATACTACTCGGTTACTTCCAGATTGGTCCCATTTTTTTCAAATCCAGGTTTGATAGTAGAATCAATGAGGAATCGAGGGAACTCCTCAAATATTCTAGGCACTATATAGTAATATTGGTATTTTCATCGAGAATACAAAAAAAAGCATTTCACGTTCATTGTGGCGACATTTTTGGGGGAGGCTATGTCCAGCAGTGGACGTCTATCGGCTGAAATTATGAATAGTTATGTTGAAAATGGTATCATCGAAGTTACTTGATGATGATGATGGAGCCGGAAGATAAGTACCGGAACTCTGTAATTGATCAATGTATCCTAGCCATGTTTGGTCTTATTAGAATTTTCATGAGATGCACTTTGGCTATAAGGTACTATCGAACTGATCTGATTATGGAGGAAGGTGGAACATAGACACAGGAAATTTATAATAAAAACAATGTAACCTAGCAGTGTTTGGGTTAATTGAAATTGAATTCTAATACCATCGAATTTACCGTTCCAATATAAATGCCTACAATTTCCGCTAAAGATATCTTTTGCAATGACCATATCGCAGGGTCAAACTTTAACGTTACAGACTTAGATTTGAGCGTTGAATGTTTTTCACATGGCCAATAAAATTATATGTTGCTCTTTCAAGAGTAGGTAACCTCAAAAGAAAATATTTTTGTATGGTCTAATGACAAAAAATCTGCGAACGTTGTGTATAAAGACATTCTGTAGTATATTTAGTACTAGTGACCCGCCCTGGTGCAATGCTGGACAAAACCGCTTCAAAATCCGTTGCGTAGTTTTAAAGATCTAAGCGTACATAGGGACAGACAGCGGGAAGCGACTTTGTTTTATACTATGAAGTGATCAGTATTGCACCCGTGCGAAGCCGGGGCGTGTCGCTAGTATAAACATATAAGGCACTTATATGTACTTATAAATAACTAAAGAATATTCAATCTTCACCACTTCTATCAAAATTTTCCATGGCTCTGGTTCATGATCCAGATATAAGTGACTCTTACAGGTCTCACAAATATATTGCGTTTTGCGATCTTTCTTGATTGGGCATACGTAGCATCTACGTTTTATACCAGGAGTCAATTTTTTCAACGGCGAGTCATCCTGGGTGCCCAAATGGCTACCTATTCACTTGCGAAGATCTTTAGATGGGTGATTGTTGTTTTTTCTTGACTACAAATGTTGTTCAATCGAAAAGAATAATAAATTACTAATATAATCATCGCACAGATGGCTCCCCATTTTGAAATTAAAATAATGTTATAAATATTGTATTTAAACCCAAAAATAACTTCAATTTCCAAAAACACAGACAACAAATAAACGTCACGTCGTATGTCTGGTCGGGTCCGTGAGACCCGCGAAAACTATATGCACATCCTACTACCACAAAAGCGTGCTCCAGACTGAGGTAGCGGGCGGCGGGCGCCTAGCAATTCATAACGGCCAGCTACTAAGTGCGGTTAGGCGCAAAATTCGAATTTGAATAAAATACAATGGTTTATGTATACATGTGGGTCTGACGGACCCTACCAGGCATACCGAAGGTTAAGGTAAGTTTTTATTTGTGTTTTGCAAGTGTATCTCGTCATTTGTAAAATATTCAACACATTATTCAACTTACGATATATGAATGGACCCATGTAATTAAAACATCTTTTGCCAAAATTTAGTCTGCATTTACGTTCGTGCCATCTGGGATTCCTGCGAGAGTGCACGCTGGACTTCACTGTGACATTTGCTTTAATATGGAACTTTAGTGCAGCAGCCATAATATATAGTTGTCGCACACGCAGGGTGCCTGACTCTCGATATAAAGCATCCGTAGGGAAGCGCAATGGTTTCCTATAGGCTACCTTAAGGATGGATCGTTGCGACCGTTCTGCTTTTATCAGGTGTGTTTTATGGGCAACACCCCACGCGGTTATGCAGTAATTTAAAATGGATTCGCACAGAGCACAGTACACCATCTTAACGGCTTCACGTGGTCAGAACAAAGGAATCGGAGGCGTAGCCTACTCGAGGCGTCCGACGCATGAGAATCGAAACGAAACGGTCGTAACTTGGCTAGGGGGGCTGTTCAGAAACAAATTAATTTGAGTCAATCGACACGAGAAGAAGAAGAACATGGAACGAAAGGTTACTAACCAAACAGAAAATCGCTGTCTCTTATGCCATTTCCCACACTAACCACTGGATACATAATCTAACATGCGACACGAGAGCCTCATAATACTGTTATCATAATCGTAACTATTCCACGTCAGCCACATCGAGGCAGCTTTTCAATTTTCCTATCCATGAAGATTTGTTTTAAATTATGTTACACAGTTCAAAACATCAAGGCAGGTTTCAAAACATAGATTGATTGAGATAAGATTAATACGAACGGCGAGTATCCACCCTTACGTTGTTGAAACCTCTACGGTCCGGACCAAGCGTTTAGCCTCGTCGTTTATACCGCGTACATCGAGGGACTGGAATAATTTGCCTGCTGCGGTTTTCCCGTCCGATTATAATTTGGGTCTCTTCAAGGCTAGAGTGAATAGGCTCTTAATAAACTAGTGCGCCTCACCATCAACGATTGCATTACCACTTACCATCAGGTGGGATCGCAGTCAAGCACTAGTTTATATCAATTAAAAAAAAAATATCTATTACCTACCCCCAAAGGAAATGCCCCAGACATCAGGAGTCGTGGGCGCGAGCGTGCAGACGACGAGTAATTATGGGTAGCTCACCGTCCGACCGTGCGACGGTGCGTAATGTTCCACGCGCGCGTTAATGAGATGTCAGCAGAACTGTAGGAGCTCAGTAGAGCTGATACCCGATAGGGTTGTGGGAACGTTTAAAAGAGATATCGTAGAGGGTCACGGCAATTCTTCCTAACGGTAATGATAACTCTTCTCTTTGCGTTACCACTAGAACGCAAAGAGCAACTGACGGACGCAAGTGGGTGTTAGTCAGTAGAAGTCTGATACTTCTCGCCCAACCCTAGAACTCGCATCTCCCTAGCCTTTTCTCAACTAGTTTTGGGTCGTGTTTCAGGCTCACCGGATGTGGCTGAAAACCTGTGTTTTATATGGAACGACTGCACTGCCTATCAAACTTCCACAACCCAGTTATTGTGCAACAAGATACTCCTTGGATTGATTATAGGATTGGAAAGTCTGACCATTACCATGACATTTTGACTGGCCTGTTGGTCTAGTGGTTAGTGACCCTGACTACTATGCCAGAGGTCGTGGGTTCGATTCCCACCCAGGACAAATGTTTGTGTGATGAGCACGATCATTTGTTCTGTGTCTGGGTGTAATTTATCTATAATATGTATGTATTTAGAAATATATAAGTATGTTTATCAGTTGTCTAGTACTCATAACACAAGCTCTGCTTAGCTTGAGACTGGACGGCGTTGTGTGATAGTTGTGGGATATTATTATATTATTAGGGTCAGACTTTTTGGCGTTTGACTACCTGTAATTACGTTCAAAGATCTACGAATGACAACCGGGACCATATTCGGCTTTACGTGCTTTCCGAGAAACGGGGTGCCAGTAATGTCCTAGATAAACTTAGAAAAGTACATATGAATTGAAAAATTCACGTTGATAACTTGCCTGGTTTAGAACTCGCAATCTTGAGAGTCTGCCTTAAGAGCGTTCACTCGAAATTACGCGCTATTTGGCAAAAAACCATGATTTTAAAACCCGTTTATTAATAATGCGACACTACTTTAATTTTCTTAATTTGTAAAGTAAATCTATGAATCTTTTTCTATAGCTATTTTGTTAAGGATCCTAGTTACTGTTTTCTAGTTTTTGTTTATTAATTTTATTAGAACTGTAGAAGTTGTCAAGCTTCGAAATTGACTTTAAAAGTAAAAAAAAAAAAAAACTATTTACATATGTGGATATAGTTCACAAGCGTGCTATTAATTTAAATAAAATCCTACTTAACTATTTAGACAAGAATATTTCCTAATGTTATTGGTAAATCACATGTTTGTACAATAAATCATTAATGGATATAAACGGGTTTGAAAATCATGGTTTTTGGCCAAATAGCGCGTAATTTCGAGTGAACGCTCTTAACCACTGGGCCATCATGACACTCAAACACAACAATAATCCATACTTAGTATTATAAAAGTGAAAAGAACTCTGTCTGTCTGTTACGCTTTCACGGCTATACTACTGAACCGATTTTGATGAAATTAGGCACGGAACAGTGTTGAAATCCAAGGATGGACATAGGCTATTTTTTATCTGCCTTCAACTTCAACTTCGCGTCCACAATGACCAACCTTCACGCGGATAAAGCCACCGGCAGATGCTAGTAAGTTTATAACATGAAAATCTTAATCTTCTGTGCTCATAATTGCACCGAAACCCAAATGAACCTAAGCACAATTACTTAACACACTCTCCCTATCTTTGTCTACCCACAAAAGTTTTCCCTACAAAATTGCGGTGATAAAAACAATACAGGGTGTTGCTAATTACTACACGAAGTTGGTACGCAATAGATAGAGAGTGTGTGCGAACGTGAACGTTATAGTCGGGGCTATTGTTTGTTATGTGAGTGGAGGAACAAAGTTTTCCGCAACCTCTAATTGGTTGTTGAACTTTCCGGTTTTGGATAGTTTTTTGGTGACAATCGCTATCTTTGGTCGCGCGAACTGTTATTGAAACTTGAAAATGTCTGTCTTTTGGGTATGTTGAACTAGTGGGAAATGCGTTCAGGATAAATTGCAATGGGTTTTCTATATGTATCTTATCTTTTCTTATTGAAAATGCAAATGGTAACTGATAAATGGTATTTATTTTGAAAATTGATTATATATTAAATACTAATACGCTTCACTTTGTTCGTGTGTCAACTAGGTCAGTGGGTTTTCCCGTCGACTAGCCTGAGAAGAAATATCAAAACTAAGTCATGGTGGACATCCCACCTATTTTTTTTTTTTAGGTGGGAAAATCATCTTATGACAAATCCCGCTCTTGGGCGGAGCGCGAGATAGTGTCAGACTTTTACTGACTAAAAACCCACTCCTGTTCTTTCGTTGCCTTCGCCCCAGGGCCCCGGGTTTCGTTTTCACACTACCCATGGCCCCAGTAGGCTTCGACCCTGCTGGGCCCCTACGATTTGCTGACATCTCCCTGAGGCGCGCGTGGAACAATACGCGCCGTCGACGACTTGGGCTCGGTCCGGACGGTTACCGGACGGTTGGACGGCAGGCTACCCATTGCTCGCCGTCCGCAAGCCCGCGTCTACGGTGGCCGGAAATCAGGATCGGAATCCCGGCGGCGGTTGGGGCGTGAAGACCGTTGCCTCACGCGATCGGCCGCCTTCTTTGCTAGCATTACTGCTTCGCAGAAGGAGGCGACCGCCTGCCACTCCTCCTCGCTCCGGACCATGGCCTGTACCAAGGCCCGGCGTGAGAGATCGCCGCCGCCGATCGCCCTCACGAGGACACGGTGTTGCTCTGCCCAAGCGGGGCACACCTCCACCGTATGCTCCACCGTGTCCTCCGGGCGTTCCACACAGTGGCGACACCCGGGCGTCGCTTCCGCACGAATCCGGTGCAGGAACTTCCCGAACTTACCGTGTTCGGTGAGAACCTGCGTCATGCGGAAGGTGAGGACGCCGTGAGGTCTTTCCAACCACGCCTCAAAGAGGGGACTTACCGCCATAATTGTGGCGTGCCATTTAAAACGTTTTGCGAACACATTTATTGTGCGTAAGGCTAAGCTAAGGAGTGTAATTCCCTACCGGGATCTATGTTTCATGATAGCTACATATAACCTAGGGGTCTTTAAGTCAAGAGTGAATAGATTACTTCTAGGTAAGCGTGCTCTACTGTTTAGCACATCATCACTAACAACCAGGTGAGATAGTGGTCAAACGCGAGCTAATGAATAATAAAAAAGTTCAGAGTTTTAAAGGTCATACATTAAACTTTGACAGTCTACGGTAATCAGACGTCAGAAATTCTGACCATCAGTCTGTCCGGTAACCGTCCGGACCGAGCCCAAGTCGTCGACGGCGCGTATTGTTCCACGCGCGCCTCAGGGAGATGTCAGCAAATCGTAGGGGCCTAACAGGGTCGAAGCCTACTGGGGCCACGGGTAGTGTGAAAGTGAAACCCGGGGCCCTGGGACGAAGGCAAAGAAGGAACAGGAGTGGGTTTTTAGTCAGTAAAAGTCTGACACTATTTTGCGCTCCGCCCAAGAGCGCGATTTGTCATAAGATGATTTTCCCACCTTAAAAAAAAACCATCAGTCTGTCCAAGGAGTACTGTGTTACCCATTATCTGGATTGTGGAAACTTCATGAAAAATTGATGTAAAACACTACAGTATTTAGCCGCATCCGGACTGAAAGCCGCCCCAAGCTAGTTGAAAAAAGGCTAGGGAGATGTTGACTGTAAACATGTAATGGTAAAATCATATGATGACCATGTAGCGACATCTATGGCGTCACATTAGAACTAATCCTGCATCACGCAATTAAAGTTCTCCGCGTGATTTGAATATATAGAACAGTCCGAAATCATTTAGCGGGTAGTTGCCCACTAGTCATAACACCCGTCTGGTCGGAGGATCTTCTCTTTTCAACCGAGGTTTGCGGGATATTACTCTCTGTTCCGCTTACCCCCAAATTGGTGACCCCGACGTGATCTGAACACGCAACCTTCTGATCTATCTAGGTCATGTCTTTCTTGTTTTGGCAGGTGAGAAATCATCCAATGACTAATCTCGCTCTAGGGTAGAGCTGGAAGATGTGTCAGACTTTAATTGACTAAAAACCACCTACAGGTTTCCTTTTCAGAAATTTACTGTGGCCCTAGCGAGCATTAGCCTCGCTGGGTCTCTACGGTTTTTCTAATAATTCTTTGAGGTGCGGGTAGAATACTACGCGCTGTTGAGGTTGATGATTCGGGTATCTAGGTTAATGTCTAATGTGTTCATTTGAGGAAAGGACCACGCAGATTTAAGTGGACTTGTCAAGATAGAGCAATCATTTGTTCTGACTAATACATACCGCCCCTATTGTGTAGCTCAAATGAACCCATTTCCTCTACTTTATTGGGTACATAGTATAAAACAACATCGTTTCCCGCATTTGTCTGTTTATCCGATGATTTGTCTTAAACTACACAGCGGATTTTGATGCGGATTTTATTGCCAGAAAGAATAATGAGCGAAAAAGGTTTATATATATTTTTATGGGTGCAATTTTATATACATAGGTGTGCAAATCCGGGGCTAATTATTTCTTACTGGAAAGTAAAATAATTATAATAAAAAATTTCTAACAACTGGTTTCTTCAATATGTGGGTATACTATCACAAGTCATTAAACTCTTCCAATTTGAAGTATTTTTTTTTGTGTAATGGTTCCTTATGCATTGTTACCCCAATTTTCGGGTTGGTTACTTCAGAGGAGAAAAATATAAGGCGCTTTAGCCTTATATTTTTCAGTTCAGCAAATAATAACTAATGGATCTAATCTAATATTAACCAAAATACTTATAGCCCCTTAGCAATAAACAGCATAATCAAAAAAAAAAAAAACCAGCTAAATCTTACATTTATTATCACAGAACAGTAAACTCAACATGCACTGTTACCACTGTATAGACGCGTAGACAATTTAATAGCATTACGTCGACACCATCTTTGGGACATAAAACGTCAAAATGTGTTGCTTGAGGCTCAAAGTAACTGCGGGAAATATTCGCTTCATACAATGTTTTGTCTTATCTGTTTGCGTCAGTTCTTTGATGATTTCATGTAATCGCTGTGGTCTTTTTTATTCGACAGTTTGAGCATGCGTACTTTACGACTTTTACTAGATTAAGATTTTGCTTTGGTGCGGACTCCTTTCGAAATTCCTTCAAGCCTCTATTTTTATTTGAAAGTAGCTGCTCCGCCCTTCGTACTACATAATAGTATTATATATTTTACTGAAGCTTAGAAATATTACTTACTTATTGTGATATCAAGTTTACTTATAGACAAGCATTCTCCATTGACTACATCATCGTATATAAGATGGGATCACATCACAAAAAAAAGTTTTTTTTTGGTGACGTAACAAAAAATTTAGGTACTGTTTTCAGATTTATTCCTATACCTGTGCTATAAGACCTTGCTTCATGCCAAATTTCAGGATTTTGGGTCAACGGGAAGTACCTAGGTGATGAATTTTGATTCTCTTGGGAGTGTCGAAATACACGTTTTTTGCGACATAAATGGCTGTATCTTTTTATTTCGTTAACGGTAAGTTTGATTTTTTTCACGGCTTCAAGTGACCGTAGACCTGAGTATATGGTTTTAATTTCAACTCGATACCGCTACGCGTTCCCAAGATAAAAAGTCTTGACAGACAGATAGACGGACAACAAAGTGATCCTATAAGGGTTCCGTATTTTTCTTTTGAGGTACGGAACCCTAAAAAATAAAGCCATTTAGTACCAAAAGTTAGTAATCTTTATTTGTTATAGTAATCGTTTTGCAAAATAAATGTTCCAATCTCTAAATAAAAGTTCTCAGGTTCCCTTTGATTATTTAGATAGCAATTAATCTTGTAACAAAAACGATTTACTATTTTCCTGAATCTAGAATCGATCCTTTTATCGTTTACCTTAATTATTTTATTGTACCTTCCCTTTATTAGATAAACTTGCCAGTAGTTTATCTCTACCCTAAAGGTATTATTAGATTTAGTGATCCGTTTACTTGCGTTACCTTTTATATCTGTTATGTTTAGGTTTAGTAAGAAATCTCGTGTTCATTTTAATATTTTGGTTTATGTATTTTGTAGAGCAGTGGTGGCCGAGTGGTAACGGCTCCGACTTACGAGTTCTAGGTTGTGGGTTCAAACCCAGCCAGGCGCATTTCTTTGTGTAATTTATTTCATCACCACTGCTCTAAAAACGGTGAAGGAAAACATCGTGAGGAAACCGGCATGTCCTAGAACCAAAAATTCGAAGACATGTGACATCCACCAACCCGCACTGGGCCCGCGTGGTGGATTACGGCCCATTCCCTCTCCTAGAGAGGAGGCCTGAGTCCCAGCAGTGGGAACATTATAAGGCCGACTATGCTATGCTATGCTATATGTACTTTGTACCAGTGAATTATTAAATGGAGTCTCGATTTAAATTGATAAACTGGGATGACCACAATACTCTTGTTCGTGAGCGAAAGAGAATGGGATGCGGTTGCCTCCTTCTGCGAAGCAGTAATACTAGCGAAGGTGATGGCTGCAATGGTGAGGGAACTGAGATTTTCACACCCTAGCCGCCGTCACAAGTGACGCCTCGGGCATCATGAGTCGCGGGCTTCCGGACGACGAGCAATAGATAGCTCGCCGTCCGGATGTCCAGTTTCACGCACGCCTCAAAGAGATGTCAGCAAAATTGTAGGGCCGATGCCCGCTAGGGCCACAGGGAATTTCTGATCGGACGATATCTCACCGTGGTCCTGGAACGCAAAGGGAAACTGAAGGAAACAGATGAGTTTTAGTCAGTAAAAGTCTGACACGCCCTTTCATTCCACACTTGGGCGAGAAAAGTCATTGGATGATTTCTCACATAAAAAAATGGCTTCGTATTTATAAAACATAGTACTTTAACAAAGTTTTTTTTCGAACCTGCATAAGATTGCCACAGGAGAGTGGAAACTAACACAACACCCCTCCTCCTCCCCTCCCCCCCTCCTCTCTCTCCTTTGTACTCTTATATCTGTATTTGTTCTTTTCGATTTTAAGTGTTTGTGTGTACATAAATAAATAAATAAATAATATAAAAGATGTGTATGTCCGTCGGCAAAGTCGGGCTAGAAAGTTATGTCAAAGTTTAACCCCGAAAAATACGTTGTGCCCAACCAAAGATGATGTAACTTAACTGTTTTTTTTTTAAATAAAAACTGTTTCACACCTCTACATTGCTATATCGTGGGTGCGATCACAAATATATAAATTCATATGTACATAACATTGAGAACCTTTACAACTATCTGTAGACCAAGCAAATAATTGTTCTGTCCGGAAATTGATCCTGCAATAACACAGTCAATCGCTCAACCACTATGGCAAACATGCCATCCTAGCATGCATTTGTTTTTCTTCCCCAGCAAAAACAACAAAAACCTTTTTCATACCCTTAACCAATATAACCAGCCAGTTACACATTAAAAAACAATTTCACACGTCGATCAGTCGTATAAATCCGTCAAAGAGTAGCGTTGAAGCGAAACCGGAAGTTAGATAGCGGCCATGTTGTCTCTCAGCGGATGTGACGTGCCAGTTGTAATGCGACCATGTGGATATTGCAACACAGTTTGTTGGCTGGGAAACCGATATAGGTACCTACTGTGATTGGTGTCCGTGTCCGTATTTGCCGATATTAAATTCGCTAGACTTAACTGTTTGTGAAATGTTGTATGTGGAATGGAGATTAAATAAATATAAATAATCTCATACCAGTATTGTCGTGATGGGATTGGTTTAGGTCGGTTAAGGCACCCACCTCTCATACATGAGCTTGCGGCTTTGTAACCAGGCAAGTAATCATGTGAATTTTTCAATTCATATGTACTTTTATACGTTTATCCAGGACATTACCGCCTACGACAGTGCCGCGCCCTACGTACAGCTACGATCGAAAACGGAATCCTAATAGGATCACTCGTATGTCTGCATGTCTGTCAGTAGGGTATTATTGGGCATTCTATGCCACTGTCGGCAAGTAGCTCGGCTAGTGCGCCTCGCTACGCGACAGTGTCATAGAATGCCCAATAATAAACGATTGACTCGACGGTAGAGCAAATTACTGTACTCTCTTCGAGATCTTGCAAGTTATACCACTGGCCGCCAGTAGCTAGGGCGAGTTCTCATTGCTACAAAACTCGCGTAGAATACCGAATATTGTACGATCGCTTCCAAACCACTTAATCAATGATCTTGCGAGTTTGTCATTGTTCAAACGATCGCACTATCGCGGAAAAGATAGAGTACTATTTCAGTTTATAAATATTAATGTATCAGATACATTTACTCATTAGCAATCAGTTGGTTTCCAAGTGTAATCATGAAGTTTGTAAAGCAACCACAATCACTACATGTTACAACAATCTGCGAGGATGTTTGTAAGACTAGTTTTCGTCACGGAGAATTGTTACCTGACTCAGTTCGATGTATCATTTGCGGACCATCCAATTGTGGAAAAACCAATTTATTGATTGGTCTTCTCATACACGAAAATGGATTAAGATTTAAAAATGTTTATGTTTATTCGAAAACTCTGTACCAACCCAAATACATTTTTTTAGAAAAAGTTTTACAACGAGTACCAGGTATTTCACTTCAGAAATATCATGGAAATGAGGAAGTGCTAAGAGTTCAAGACGCGAAACCTAACTCTGTGATAATATTTGATGATGTTGCTTGCGAAAATCAAGATAGCATGCGTGATTATTTCGCAATGGGAAGACATAAGTTCATCGATTGTTTTTATCTAAATCAAACTTATAGTAAAATCCCTAAGCAGTTAGTAAGAGACAACGCGAACTTAATCATAATTTTTAAACAAGATGACATTAATTTACGTCATATTTATGAAGAACATGTCAACACTGATATGACGTGGATTGAATTTCGTGAAATGTGTTCAAAAATATGGAATGAGCCCTTCAATGTAGTAATTAATAAAGATTGTTTAAAAAATAAGGGATGTTACAGAAACAAATTTGATACCTTTGTAGTCTTTGATTAAGAATATAGTTATTTAAGTCCGTTACCTTCGTGATATTATTATTCTTCAATCATCGCTTAATCAATCACTATCGGCTTGTTTTTCTGCAATGGAAAAATCGTTAAAAAGACAAATAGTAGTTGCAGCCGAAGCTGTTAAGAAAAAAGTACGTAAAATGAGAGATGTTGACATTAACAATCAGCAAACACTGGAATCAGTTTTCAAGCCTGTAACAGGACCACTCAACCAGATTGCTAAAGCCAGTAAGCAGACTTCTTCACTGTGTCCTACAAAAAATGAAGAACTTCCGTTTATTGATAAAACTTTGCAGAATCAAGAAGCCAATGATAAAAAAGACAATTCAGATGAATATGAATCTGATATCGAAAGTGACTCTTCATATAAATCATTAGTTGAAAACAACCCAGGTCGTGACACGTCATCCTGGTCTGTATCCTCAGAAGCACTGTCAGATATTCCATTCGGTGTCAGAGTAGAGAACGGGAAATTGATGTTAGGTTCTGCTCGTATAACGATCGGCGATGAATATATCACTGTAGCTGGACGCAAATACCGAAATACGTCTGGTTTGAAACAGTTGTTATTGAAGAAGACCGTAGATTTAAACATGGTTACAGAGAGTGACATGCAGCATTATAAGTCAATGCTACTTGATACAAATGCACATCGACGAGACTATGAGCCGGATAAACCAATAAAAAGTAATAAAGGTCAAAAGTATATGCAAGTTATTAAGCCTATTTTCAAACTACAAAGTACTATTCAGACCCCTCAATCGAAGGGAAAAGGACTACCCTTAACAAAAATGTGGAAGAAAAAGGTTGATTTTGTATATTGGAACGATCCAAATGAACTGGTGGATAGATTAAAATTATTAATTGCATCTCGAGATGCTGGTAACACAGGATTAGATAATGAAATTATATCTATCATTGAAGAATTACGTGAAAGTAAAATTATAAATAAATAAAATACCTACATATTTTAAAACGTGTGTTCATTTTATCATAAACCTCACAACACAATACACCTTAAACATGAACGTAGATAAATTCGGACATCATATTCATAAAAGAATGCGATTATCAGAGTTATTTGAGATTAATGAAAATACCTTATTAAAATCAGAAAACGGAGATTTTGATTTAAAAACATCGAGACTGAGAGGAATAAAAAATCCAGTAGAAGCTGGTGATGCAGTGAACAAGGATTATGTAGATCGAATGAGTGCTAATATGATAAAAGAATTTAATACACTTATTGGTACATTGCGTTCACAAAGTATTATAGATGCACGGGAAACAGTTCAAGTTACTTTAAAAGCCAAGATACCTGCAATTATAAGTCATTTGCAAGATAAGTTTTATACTAAAGAAGAGGTCGACAAATTACTTCAAAAAACTCAGTAATGACAAAACAGCAAATTGTTAATGAAATACACAAAGCAGCACGAAGAAATTTCCTTAGACGTCCTGTCATTCTAAAGGGAGTCGATGACTTGTGGCAAGCTGATCTGATGGACATGCAAAACCTAAAGAAATATAATAAAGGTTATAATTACATTTTAGTGGTGATTGACTGCTTCTCAAAGTATGCTTGGACAGAGCCATTAAAAACAAAAAATAAACTCGATGTTACTCGAGCATTCAAAAAAATATTGATAAACAGCAAACGCAAACCTGATAATTTACAAACGGATATGGGAACAGAGTTTTATAACAACTCATTTCAGATGCTTATGAAGTCATACAATATTAACCATTACTCATCATATTCTACCAAAAAAGCTTCGATTGTAGAGCGACTCATTAAAACTATTAAAAATAAATTATATAAATGTTTTAGTCTGAATGGAAACTATAAATGGTTAGATTTACCGTTACAAGATATATTAAAGACATATAACAACACAAAACATCGAACAATTAGAGTTAAACCAATCGAAGTGAATAAAGCTAATGTATCAGTTATAGAAGAAAATATAAAAAAATCATTTAAACATGTTCCTATTTGTAGAAAACCTAAGTTCAAAGTGGGTGATTTCGTTCGGATCAGTAAATACAAACACCAGTTTGAGAAAGGTTATACACCTAATTGGTCAACTGAAATATTTACCATAAAAAAGATTAATTTTACCATACCTGTTACATATCATTTAGAAGATCAGCGAAAGCAAGCTATATTGGGAACTTTTTACGAGCTAGAACTTCAAAAATCTAACTATCCTGGTGTTTATTTGATAGAAAGAGTTTTAAAAAGAAAAGGATCAAAAATGTTCGTAAAATGGTTGGGTCTAAACAATTCAGAAAACAGTTGGATAGACAAAAATGCAATTGTGGGTTAAAATAATATTAATATAAACATTATTTTTGCACTATTTTCATCATTGCAATTCGGACAATGCAAGGAGGTGAACTAGTTAATTCATTAATTAATAATCTGCCGTTCGAACTTCATTTGCCTGGTTACAATTATTGCGGGCCAGGAACCAAACTCCAGAAACGATTACAACGAGGTGATCGCGGTGTGAATAAGCTAGACGAAGCTTGTATGCATCACGACATTGCCTATGCAAACCATACAGACTTACCCAATCGCCACAAAGCCGATTTACAACTATTAAATATGGCTAAACAAAGACTTAAGTCGAAAGATGCCAGAAAAGGTGAAAAACTGAGTTCATGGATAGTGAGCAAAGTTATGAAAGCTAAATTAAAATCTGGTGCCGGCGTCAAAACGTTTAAGAGTTTCGTGTCAAAAATAAGTTCAACGATCAAGAAACTGAACCCAAAGGATAACAAAACATTAATCAACGTTGCTTACGTAGCGGCAAAAAAAATATTTCCAAAAATTTCAAAAATTCGAGTACCGCGTGTGATACCATTGCCAAAAACTGGAGGAATTCTACCTTTAATCCCAATTTTTGCGGGTTTATCGGCTTTAGGTACTTTAGCTGGTGGTGCGGCGGGTATTGCAAAAACTGTAAACGATTACAAAACTAGTCAGCAAAATTTGCAAGAAACAGTAAGACACAATAAGGCCATGGAGTCTTTAAAGTTAGGCAAGGGCTTATACATTAAGTCACATAAAAATGGTAAAGGTTTATTTATAAAATCTTCAAAAAACTAAGAAATAAGCTACCTAATCGTCCTCTAACTAATGTAGATATTCAAAAGTATGCACGTAACATCCCCTACTTTCGAGGAGTCTACATGAAAGATCAATTACCAAGGATGCCAAAACGGATTGAATGTGGTGTCGTTAACTTGGATAATTATAAGAATGTTGGAACACATTGGGTAGCTTATGTTAAAGTTAACAACTATTGTGAATATTTTGATAGCTTTGGGGATTTGAAACCTCCATTGGAATTAATGCGATATTTTAAGAAATGTAATATTTTTTATAATTATACTAGATATCAGAAATTTAACACAGAAAACTGTGGTCACTTATGTTTAGAATATCTAAGGACTTTTTGGAATAAAAACGTATAAAAATTATAATTTTCTTTTATTTCTATCATTTGCAAGATGTCATTCACATTGTCAATAACTGGAAACTCGTCAACTTTATCTACGTACTATCCTAACACATTGCAACTAAATGAACAGTATGAGTGTGCCTTATTGCATTTTTCAACATTTAAATCTATTCCAAACATCGACAAAACAAATAACAAATTCTATTATGGCTCTAACGAAGTTATTGAAATACCTGAAGGCACCTACGAATTGCAAGATATTAATGACTACTTAAAATCTAACATTAAAGATGCGTCAATCAAACTGCAGTGCAATAACAATACATTAAAAACTACTGTATTCTGTACAAAAAACATAAATTTTAGTAAAGAGGATACTATCAGAAATTTATTAGGTTTTGATAAGCAGATCTTGGAACCAAATAAATGGCATGTGTCACAGTTTCCAGTCAACATTTTACCTACGACAGTGATCAGGATCGAATGTGATATCGTAAGCGGCTCGTACACAAACGGAAAACCGAGTCACATAATTCACGAATTCGCGCTTAACGTACCTCCTGGCTATAGAATTATAGAAATTCCAAAAAACGCAATATACTTTCCAGTCAACCAAAACAACATAAGCTGCATACATATCCGATTGATAGATATAAATAACCGCTTAATAAATTTACGCGGTGAAGAAGTGCAGCTGTATTTGCATCTTAGAATCAAAAAATGATTGACTACAATAAATATGTGCATCAACAAATTCAAAATATCAGTCCCGCTCAAGCATCCACCCCATTAAGAGCTCGCTGTAAGAAGAAAATAAAATTAACTAAAGACAACAAGACATTTCTCAAAGTGATTGGTTTACTAAAATGAATATCTTAGACGTTTTATCCGCTCCAACTTATGATAATACGGTTGAAGGAATTGAATTTCATTCTTACAAGCCCTATGTAACTAGTTTTAATAGAAACGACGAAATTCGCATACCTATTAATCAACAGGACTTGTACATTCTCCCATCAGCGAGTACCTTGTATTTGGAAGGATCCGTTATCGTTAGCAAAAAGGATATGAAAGATAAAGCCACTAGTGTTCATTTCACGAATAATGCTTTACTCTACTTGTTTCAAGACATAAGGTACGAGTTAAATGGAGTAGAAATTGATAGAATAAAAAATGCTGGCGTAACTACCACCATGAAATCATTAATATCAATGAATGAGAACGAATCAAAGACATCGAATTCATGGGGCTGGAATATAGATGGTACAAAAAACATTAACGGAGGTAATTTTTCTGCTTCTATACCACTCTGTAATATTATCGGTTTCGCAGAGGATTTCAAGAAAGTCGTGATAAATTGTAGGCACGAACTGATATTGCTACGAAGTAACACTAACCTGAATGCTGTAAAACTTAACACTGGTGAAATTGTAGAAGACGTACAGATAAATAAAATCATTTGGCGCGTGCCGCACGTTAAAGTGTCTGACAAGGAAAAAATAAGTTTGCTGAAACTATTAGAAAAAGATCGACCACTCCAGATGATATTCAGAAATTGGGATCTGTACGAATATCCTGCTTTACCTAAAACTACAAAACATACCTGGTCAATCAAAACATCCTCGCAAATAGAGAAACCAAGATACATTATTATGGGACTACAGACAAATAGAAAAAACAATAGCAGTTCTGATATGTCTCAGTTCGATCATTGTCATGTTCGTGATGTAAAAGTGTACCTCAACTCTACTTACTTTCCGTATGAAAACCTAAATGTGAGTTTCGCGAATAACAGAATCGCTTTATTATACGAGCAATACGTCAGATTTCAACAGTCTTATTACGGGCGTCGACCGGAGCCCTTATTAAGTGAAAAACAATTTAAAGATTTGGCGCCACTATTTGTCATCGATTGCTCTAGACAAGCTGATAATGTAAAGACAGGCCCTGTTGTAGATGTAAGAGTGGAAATCGAGAGTGATTCAGAAATACCCGATCAAACTTCTGCGTATTGTCTTATATTGAATGACTGTATTATTGAATATAAACCTTTAAGTAATACAGTCAGGAAAATATCATGAATCCGAATACTGTCATATTAGATGTTCAAGGGTTTAAAGATCTGTACAATAATTTTATAATAAAAGAGTTAGCTTTTGCTACCCGTGATTATACGCAAACATTTTTAATAAAACCACCATACTTGTTTAAATACTTAACAAGTGACGAAAAGAGGCAAGTTAAATGGCTGGAAAGAAACAGAGGCATTTATTGGAACGAAGGGTATATCGACTATAAAGAATTTCATCGTGTAATCGTTCCCTATCTAGAAAATAAGGAAATCGTTGTTAATGGTTTGGAGAAAGTAAAGTGGATAAAGGAACTTTGTGAGAACTGTAATGTATCAGACCTTGGTACCGAAGGATGTCCTAATTTCTATATTTTACATAAAAAATACTGTGAAGGAAGAATTAATTTAAATTGTATAAAACATTTAAAGCATTGTGCTCTTAAAAATGTGTTATGTATAAGAAAGTATTTAGAGTTATAAATGTGTACCTACTTATATGGTTATTGGTTTTATAAATAAAAAAAACATTTGTATAGTAAAACTGCTTTTATTTTGTTAAACACCCAACACTTCTTCAAATAAAACACTCTACTTTAAAATTAAATAAAACAACATAATAAGTACTAAATATTTGCCTAATCAACTTCTTACGCAAACAGATATATATTAAAAATCACTATCTATTAAAGATTTAGATATTTTTTTAACTAAAGATTCAGTTTCGTCCATAACATTGTCGATAGCGTCTTTAACAATGTATTGAGCACTTATAATAACGTTCTCACTGTCACTGTCTGTGTCACTGGTTTGCGAATTGTTATTGGTTAGATCTACGACTGATATTTTTATTAATTTCATGCCTCGTCGCTGTAATCGGCTCATCACAAAAGATTTAGTTGGATTGTGCTTCTTCGACTTTTCCCTGCATCGCTGTTTTGACTTTTTTTCTTTCGTCACATGTTTGCTGTGCTCGGGTTCGTTGTGAAGCGTTTCGGAGAATCCTTCATAAGGATTTTGAGCGTACTGGCTAAACATAATCTCTGATTCTGTATTCTGGAACAAAAATAGACGCTCATTAAGTTTAAACTAAACCGTAGACGTTGATAAAGTGCTGCATAAACGAATTGTCAACGGGTTACAACATTCATAGCAGATTCACTAATAGCTTTGAGCAAAATTGCTGAAAACTCTATCGCTAGTTACTAAACAAAATAAAAATAAATTGAGAAACTTACCAATGACATGCTCGCGATAAGCAATACGTTGTGTGCTTCGTACAAGTACTCAAGGTGAGTTTTATTTCGTAAATGACAAAAAAAAAAATACCATCGCAACGATTCCCAATTTAGATTAAAATGTTAACTAAGCTTTTCTGAGGGTAATGCACTGTTACGTGTTTGTAATAGGTATTTTGTATGATCAGCGTTATGCAATTGACGCAAACATGGCTCTTCAAAATTTGTATAATCAGTCTTATTGTAATAAGTACAAAATACATTTTGCCTCTGAAAAACGAACGATTCAAGTTTCAACGTGCAGTTCATGTTGCAACTTGAATCTTGGTCGGGTTTCATTTTATTTAACCAACTACAAAAAAGGAGGATGATGTCTTAAATCATAAATTAAACAAGTAGTCATAGTCATTCACATTTTATTTATATTTTTACAATAACTTAGGTTTTTAAAACTATGAATTATATTTATCATACATTAAAAAGTTATTTAGGTATATTTTAAAAGCTATATTAAGATTACGTACGTTACATAAATCATATTCGAACTCTATTACTAATTAGCTTAATCTTAAAATACATTTTCGCTCTTTAAAATAAGTGAGTGACCCCAGGCACGCGTTGATATTCCATCTACAGATATTGAGCGTTTATCGTCATTTCGAGATAAAGCAATTTTGTTGACACACTTAGTAAATATTTCGTGCTTTATAGATTTAAACATAATATTTTTTCTACGAATAATTCCACCATTTAATAAAACATTTTCATAATCTGTTATATTTAAGTCTCTTACTACACTTGATTTTACTCCTTTTGCTTTTTTAATGACTTTATCAACGGTTTTTATTGAGTAAAGCTTGGATCTCAAACCAACAAAATCTGAGATATATTTTCCTCCCATTTCGTCTTTGAACAAACCTGGCACTTTTTTGTTCATAATCGGTATGTTAAAATCATTTTTATCATCATAGTTACTGGTGTCGAAATATTGCAAAAAATTACACTTCAAGTCATGGTAAAAATCAAACGTGAATATTTTATAAACAAACGAATCGGTATCTGTATAACACAGCTGCACTCGATCTTCATAAAAAGGTTTAACAATATTATAATGAAAGTCATACATGTGTGTCTTAGAAAGTTCTAATACAGTGAATCCAATATAAATAGGTTTATCTAAAATAATTTGGTCAGGTTTCATTTGTATTGCAACTAAGTTTTCAGTTAGAATAGAAGCGCTATGAAAATAGGGGTTGGCTACAAGTCTCTCGGAGGATATAAATTTCTTAGTTCGATTAGATTGATCACACCATTGATTAACTAAATGAACGGTTACTCTATTTTCAGTATTTTCTAATGTCTTGCCAAAAACACTGTTGTTTAACAACTTAAAAAAGTCTTGTTCGAAAGAACTTTTTGCCTTTTGTCTTAATCGAGTGTTTAATTCTATGTACTGTTTTAAATAGGGACTTTGTCTAAAAGTAATAGCTTTATGAACTTTACGTAATATTAAACCATGTTCTAAACATTTTTTTAAATGAACGTAATGTATTACGTAGTTGTACTTATTATGCAAATTTGCAACTAGTTTCTTCGTTTTACCTCCTGGAGGTATACATTTCTCAGGACAAAATGGTAAATCATTGTGGTGTTTGTGTAAATGTTCAGGATAAAAAAGATCGACTTCTAATATAAAGCCCCACTCAGAGTTATTCTCGATATTTTCTACACGAAAATTAGTTAATTCAATTTCATCAAGAAATCTAAAACTAGAATATGGTAAATACTGACACATGCTGAAGCCGTATAGGTTATTACAGTCTAGATATACTATAAAACTCTGAGGCTGTGATGCATCATGTTCTGGCATGTATTTGTGATTTGCTTTTGCATACCGATGGGAACACATGCACAAGCCACCTCGTATACCGCTTTGAATCATTCTGATGATAGCTAGATCCGAAATCAGTTCTAACTGAACACCTGTTTTTAGCAACATTGCATCGAACGATAAACTGGGTGCAGTTATGTAAAAGGCAGGATCGAGTTTGTAATATTGTTTACATGTTTTCCGAAAATTTTGAAATATGTCTGTCAACAAAAGCACGTCAGTTTTTAAGTATAGATCTGTATATTCGCCTAGGTCAGTAATATTGAATTCAGCCCATACATTCTGAGCATGATTATAATCTTCATCGCTTATACCTTCGTTCGTCAAAGAATTATGGAAATAATATTTCGATGGTAATGACTTTTGTTCGTAACATTTCCAATCTTTCATATAGTCATAGGGGTACACACCTTTACGAATTAGCAAACTAAATTGTGTTTCATCAGAAAAATTTGATTTAAGGTTAACAAAATCGTCTACTTGCAAAGTTTTAGCAAGTTTGTCTAAACTAGTTCCTAGAAAGTTGAAAGAATCTAAAAACCTTATTTGTATAAACTCATTATCAGCAATAGGAATAAACTTTGTAAACGATATATATTTTTCCTTAGTCTTGGGTATTATTTTAATTTGTCCTGGAATTTCGCCTAACTTTTTAATAAATAAATGACAATCGTATCCGGATAAGTTATGAAAAAATATTGGGATGAATTTTGGTACTTTGTGTTGTAGGTTGCAGTGTCGATGTGCTGCACCTCGGTACCGGCCTGTAATATGACAGTGATCCCTTACTCGATCTGTCAACAGTAAATTTTCACAAAGGTAGCACTTAATAGCGCGTTTGAAATCAAGAGCATCTATTTCTGTGAAAATCATAGGCTCGCTTTTAGTTAGAATTCTGTGTATTGCTTTAGCATCTTCAATCAGTAAATGTATAAATTTTGAAACACAATCTTTTCCGCGATAACTTCTATAGCCGCCAACCATATCGTTAAATGATGACACTACATTATAGGCGAACGCGGCCGGTACGTGACGATGTGAGTATGACGTGTTAGTGGTGTTGAAATTATCGCCGGAAATCGGTTCGAGTATCGTTTCGAAATCAGCATATATGACGTAAGGAATGTTTTGTTTTCGATCATAATTTTTGAATTTTAAAAATGTTCCTTCTTCTGGTAATACCGTGGCAATCCCTCCACACATGTGTGATTCAATTTGAGTGCGCGTCGGAAAAAACAATAAGCACGTTTCGCAGAAGTACAGTTTACCATGATGTTTAGTTATCTGATTTCTGACTAGACGAGGTAAATCATTGATAAGACAATAATGGGTATTAGTATTATTTTCTAAGAACAATAGATGGATACTCTTAGATTTTTGATTCGATGTTGAATACAAAGGTCCAACGATAGTCTTATTATTTTTTAAACCATACACGTAAATATTCAAAAACGGATTATTTTTCTCAAATATAGCTATACCCGAAAATGTTATCGGAAATGTCAAACCATCAACATTCAAAACATCCTGGAAGTAGGGATAAGATGAAACTCTGTCGGGGTGTTGTTTAGCAGGGTACAGAGCCGCCACTACGCACCATAAAAAACAATACTCATCATTGTTACGAATATTCAAACAAGCTTTTTTATTTTTTATACATTTTGGTAAAGTTATAAATTTAGATCCACCGAGAGGCTGATATTTATTAATATTTATTTCTACATGGGAATTGCTCAAAAATGTCCAACCACTATCTCTCTCCTGAAACTCTTCAATTTTCTTTAACAGTAAATCAACCGTTGCTTTATAAATTGAATCAAAATCGTAATTAAAATTAATAATAATGTTTTTTGTGGCGAACGATTTCATTTCCTTTTGATCATTTTTAAACATAAGAAAAAAAGAAAAAAGTTCAAAATTTATTTTCAGAGCTGTATGTTTCAATAATGATCGGTTTATTAGAGTTTCAACTTGTTTACTAATATTATTAAGAAACATTTCAGGAAAATTATTTATTTGTTCGCCAGTTGCTATGATTTTGTAACTTATGATTCGTTCTTTAAAAGAAGAATTAATAATTGCAACATTATCATAAATAGAGGTAGAGCTATTGTTTTTATGTACATTGCTACGTAAATGACCAGACCATCGACGATTTACTACAAATACTTTGCAATCAGAACAGTAAGGCATTATGTTATTTTAAAAATTAAAGAACACTTAAAATAATTGCTTATTTAAATAAAATAGATTAGGTAATACTTACAACAGTTACAATTAATAATCACGATCTTAGGTATACCAGTTACAAAATATTTAAATTATTAGTACAACTTGATCAGGACTATTTTACATTCGTTCCAAGATTCCTTGTATAATTCTTCACATGCAAGTCGGTAACTATGTTTAGGTAGAATTTATCTGAAAAAAAATGGTTACATTAGGTACATAATTTAATTAGGTAGATAATTGTATGTTCTGGGAAGAAAATGTATTAATAATTAGTAATGAGTAATAATTACCAGCAAAATATGAAATGTTTTAAATATAGGAATGTGCATCTGCTTGGTCCAAATATGTTGTTATATTTCGGGTCATTACATAGTTCTTCACTGGTACGTTTAAGCAATGTATCTGAAATAAAAAAAGGGTTTTATTTGAGGTATCGATAAATAATTAGGTATACATGTAATTATATATTCTGGGTATAGAAAAATAGTCATTATGTTCTGATATTTGATAATTACCTGCTCAGTATGAAATGATTTATACACGTGTTCCAATTATGTAGATATATTTCGGGTCCCAAAATATAGCGATTACAGCTGCTCCAGGAGATGAAATCGTTCGTGTGATCAATACAATATTTATTTATAATAATTATTAATATTAATTATTGAATAATAAGTCTATGCTATCCCACTGCTAGACAAAAAATGGAGGGAGCTCCATTTCTTCAACTGTCACAGAACAATTAAGTAAGTCATTATTTATAATTTACTTAATTGTTCTGTGATAGTTTAGAAAGGTGCTCACTCCATCGTACCTTTGAAACAATAAGTATCTAATATTTTAGAGTTTACAACATAGCAACATATTATTGATGCCTTACGAAATTTTATTTTTTTGTCTACAAGCAGAAAAATATTTCATCATAAAAGTTGTTTTTGCACAAATGTGACACGCGTGTCAAACTTAATTGTTTAATTCACATTCACAATAATCAGCTATTTTAGTTAGGGTTGGTAATAACTTGGTACGCATTTTATTTATAAGCAATATACAAATTTTATACAATGCACTATTACGATTATAATATATCATAGTATATCGTTAGATATTGATGAGCGTGGTTTCACTCATGGCTGTTAGTGTGGTTATGGGAATTATATTATTGATTTATTTTAGGAAGTCTAGCAAAGTACGACGAGACCAAAACGTAGATGGTCAAATGAGTACCTTAGAAACGTTAACTTATTTCCTGTACCCACTTCACTCGAGCATAAAAGTATTAGAAGTAAAACTTGGATGTATAACATAATAAATACTAATCTAATGATTGTCTCTAGATTGGCAAATATTTAAATTACTTGCAAGAATATTCCCTATTAGCGTTGTTGATAACTTATCTACTGGTTAACGTTTTGTCAACCCTAAGTCGCTTCACTGTCTCGTCATTCGATGCTACCTGAGACAACCTTATTGTGCACTTTTTGAACAAGTATAATACGTCTAAGGATAAAAGTTGTTTTACACAATATTTTATGAACGGTTGCCGTCATTTTTAATATGGTGAATTATCGTTCGTTTTCCGATTTATAAGCTACATGTTTTCGATGTACTCGGTACAAACTAACTGAAGTCTACAAGTGTGGAAGTAATCTTCAAGAAGTGCTCTGCGATCCTGCTGCGTTATTCTGTCAATATCAGTGTTGATAGCTAACCGCTGCCTGCTGCTGTCAGTCACTACGACTGCTTTCATCAGCCTGCCATATCGATTGGAGATAATTGGAAAATGTAAGTATAAAACATTCCCGCTCGGTTCATAGCTCAGAGGTCTGGCCCGATGCAGGTGATAGTAATAATTATGTTTGACTATTATTTTGTTGTATCTTTATTTCAGGTCTGATTCTGAGTGCGAGTACTTTCAACTAGCTCCGATCCCCGACCAGAAAACGAAACCCAGCCGCAAGCCGTCTGCAGACAACAATAAGAAACGCAAGTTGAACCCACCATCAACGAGTTTAATTCGTACGAGGTAAACAAACTATTCAATAATTTAGTTCGCCATACCAGTTAATAATCATCAGTTATTCGTGTAATGTTACAAGTCTGCTGACAGATATGACTTTATAAGTGCCTGATATATTTTTATTTGTACGTCTCTCATGTTCTACAGGCATATTGACTAAGTGTGTATTTTTTTTTCCTGTGCGTATCTAAACGGTAAATGTACCCTGTAAGTGTATGATGAACTAATAGAAGTTTTCGTTGTTGTTTCAGTAAAAAAACCAGTACTGATAATGATGTATTCGGTATCAGTAGCAACTACGGGTCTGATACCTTGCCAAAAGACGATTCATCGAGTACATGTCTATCATCATTCTTCGTTAACCGAGTCGCCAACGGCTGCGAGCGGCGAGCAGCGAGCATCAACGGAGAGTACTACGTCGACTGCAAGGTGTACAAGGCTGACGACGCGCGCCACACCGACTCCCAGGAGCTGTGGAAGAAGGCGCTTGTGCGACTCAAGTTCCAGACCGACTCGGATTCGTCTCAGTGGCGAAAACTACAAGAGCTCGTGCGTTCGGTAGATACATTATTTCCAGAAAAACCAATGTTTTACGACAAATAAACCAAATATAAAATGTATCTTGTTTATTATGCAGATCCCTTCAAAGCAGTGAGTGAACAAGTCATTTCTAATACTGAAATGCATGACCAAATCACTAAGTCGTTTCCCTGCTGAAACGCATTACAAAACCCAACAAGTCGTTTCTAATACTGAAACGCATTTCAAAAACACCAAGTCGTTTCAACCCACGAAGCGCATTACAAAAATCATCAAGTCGTTTCTAATACTGAAATGCATGACCAAATCACTAAGTCGTTTCCATGCTGAAGCGCATTACAAAACCCAACAAGTCGTTTCTAATACTGAAATGCATGACCAAATCACTAAGTCGTTTCCATCATTGAAGCGCATTACAAAAACCAACAAGTCGTTTCTAACCACGAAACGCATGTCAAAATGACTAAGTTAAATCTTAATCATTGATCATGTCGATGGTTATCATTACTGTCCGATGCCAAGCAAACTTGCCTAGCTACTGGCAGCCAGTCGTATAACTCGCATGATCTTTGTATGAGTCCAGTAACACCAGTCGTTTCTAATACTAAAATACGTGCCAAATTCATCAAGCCGTTTCCAAGCTGAAGCGCATTACAAAACTCAACAAGTCGTTTCCATGCTGAAGCGCATTACAAAACCCAACAAGTCGTTTCCACCATATATGAAGCGCATATCAAAATCATCAAGTCGTTTCTAACAACGAAACGCATGTCATACCATCGTCCGCAGCACGGTGAACTCGCCCGGCTACTGGCGGCCAGTGGTATAACTCACATGATCTCCAGGTGAGTACAGTAATATACTACACAGTCGAGTCGATCGTTCATTATTGGGCATTCTATGCCACTGTCGGATAGCGAGGCGCACTAGCCGAGCTACTTGCCGACAGTGGCATAGAATGCCCAATAATACCCTACTTCTGTCCATCTGTCATAGACGCAATTTGTTCCATATCTACCGGACCAATCAAGTTGAAATTTTGACACTCATGAATATTTGTGACTTAATTATATGAATTTTGAGGATGGGGCGACTTAATGATGGCCAATATAGCACTAACAAAAAAAGAGTTTGTGAACTGTACTGTAAATGAAAGGGCTTGTATATTATTATGTTTTTCATCATTTTGGTGTCAATGTTTTCTACAATAATAATTTATTCTTTTGTTCTAAAATAGTTCTTGATTATTGTGGAACAAAAAAAAACCTATTTCAAAATCGCTGAAATAATCGATTCAATAGTCGATTCTGAACAAACTACTTCCAGGGTGTGTGTTTATTATAATATATTGAATATGAAATGCCTACAGAAGACAAAAGTCCTGACTGACTCAAGCGCCCACGCTAAACACTTAACACCAATTCACTCTAGCTTTGAAGACACCTAAATTATAATCGGACGGGAAGACCGCAGCAGGCAAGTTGTTCCAGTCCCTCGATGTACGCGGTATAAACGACGAGGTGAAACGCTTGGTCCGGACCTTAGAGGTTTCAATAACGCAAGGGTGGATACTCGCCGTTTGTCAGGTTGTCCGATGGTAGAAATGAGATGGTGAAATCAAATCATGCAATTGCCTGCCGGAGTCGGTTTTTCCTAATGGCTACAACCTATATTCCATTTGTTTAAGTACTTAACTAAACGTAAACAATCTTGATACTTATGTCATTTTAATTTTTAAAAATCGTATAAAAGACATACAAAGATTATTAATATTTAGCTAAGTACCTAACATCGGTTTAAGTAAATATCAAATTGTAAACAGTTTTATATAAAATTTTTAGACGACTATAAGATAAAAGACATGTCAAGATTGTTTACATTTAGTTAAGTACTTACACAAATGGAGTATCTCCTATACTATACTCTTTTAGTCAAGAGTGAACAGGCAAGCGTTTTTAGGGTTCCGTACCTCAAAAGGAAAAAATGGAACCATTATAGGATTACTTTGTTGTCCTGTCTGTCTGTCTGTCAATATCTCGGGAAGGAGGGAAGTATCGAGTTAAAATTAAATTCATATACCCAGGTCTGCGGTCCCTTGAAGCTGTAAAAAAAAAATCAAAATTATGTTAGTTAGTTTACCGGAAAAAAAAACTACGGCCGTTTATGTCGCAAAAAAACATATTTTTCGACACTCTCAAGGGAATCAAAATTCATAGGCCCCGTTGAGATAGAATCCTGAAATTTGGCATGAAGCAAGGTCTTATAGCAGAAGTATAGGGAAAAATCTGAAAACTGTAAATTTGTAGATACGTCAAAACACGGGTATTCAGACTTATCCAGTTAGACTGGGAGCTAGGGAGATTAAGATAATAACTATAATAACAATAATAACCCCATCGCCGTATCTCTACATTGACGTCGTGGTGGGGCTTGCGTGCTCCAATATACCCTAGGTCTGTATCGGTAAAGTTTGCTTTGCCGTAATATGCCTAGGGTGAGGGGCCAGACTAAGAGAGATACAATCCGCAGCGCAGTTTTGTGGCGAACTGTTGGGCATTAGCGACCCCACGGACCCGATCTCCCGGGAGAATTCTTGTTCTTCATCTCCGGCTTGCCTTTATTGGCCGGCCGTAGTGAACACTGACGAGGAACTGAGCTCCCACCTCTCTCTTGCCTTTATTGGCTGGCTTGAGTGGAGATTCGCAAGAGCAAACGTGCTCGGGAGAAGGATGTATAATCCAGTATGGTGCTGGTAGGGATCTTGACCGTACTTCCGGGATTGTCCTGATAGCCGTGGTATACCTCTCCACTCCTCAAGCACCTCAGGATATGTTGCCCTCTTGTTGCTACGTCACTTCGTGCTAGCGGCCGTTTTTGGGGGCCCATTTATTGAGTGTGCAAGTCACCCCCTGCCTTTTTTAACCGACTTCAAAAAAAAGGAGGAGGTTATCAATTCGGTTGTATTTTTTTTTTTTTTATGTGTGTTACCTCAGAACTCCGTCGTTTATGGACCGATTTGCAAAATTTTTTTTTCGTTTTATAGGATATGCTTCCAGATTGGTCCCATTTTTTTCAAAATCCAGTTCTGATGATGGAATCCATGAGGAATCGAGGGAACTCCTCAAAAATTATAGGCAACCCTATGGTAATTTTAGTACTTTCATCAAGAACTTAAGCATTTACAGTCAAAAAGTAACATTTGATGAAGTGGAACTGATGAAGAAGACCAGAAATGGTCAACGGAACTTCATACTCAAATAGATATCACAATGAAGATATAGTTAAGCGACTATGACAATACAAATAAATGAATGATTCTGAATAGTTACGTTGAAAATGGTATCATCGAAGTGATCTGATGATGATGATGGAGCCGGAAGGTAGGCACTGGAACTCCGTAATTAATCAATGTAACCTAGCCGTGTTTGGACTTATTAGAATTGTCATGGTTGGCACTTTGGCTATAAGGTACTATCGAACTGATCTGATGATGGAGCCGGAAGGTAGGCACAGGAACTCCGTAATTAATCAATGTATCCTAGCCGTGTTTGGGCTTATTAGAATTGTCGTGAGATGCTCTTTGGCTATAAGGTACTATCGAACTGATCTGATGATGGAGCCGGAAGGAGGAAGGTAGACACAGGAACTTTATAATAAAACAATGTAACCTAGCAGTATTTGGGTTAATTGGAATTGTCATGAGAAATAGGCACTCTGTTTATAAGTGTATCGCAACTAAAAAGTGTGAAATAAAAACTTTTTAGAAAAAAAAAATAACCGACTTCACTAAAAAAAACACTAAAAGGATCAAAATAACTTTAATTTCGGAAGTCGGTGTTAAATAAGAAACAAACAATACTGAGAAACACCGACTTCCGAAATTAAAGTTATTTTGATCCTTTTAGTGTTTTTTTTAGTGAAGTCGGTTATTTTTTTTTTCTAAAAAGTTTTTATTCGATGCATATTAATAACGTTGTTCAGGCAGGGGCCATAGTCTTGACATAGTTCCATGTTACCAGTCCACTTAAGATTCCAAAAACCATAGCCCTATTATCTTTGTTCTCCATATGTCGCAACAGTTTTTCAATAACCGGGGGTTGTCCTTGGGTGCACTAGCATAGCGCGTACAGGGATAATCGTCGGTTGGTATCATGTTCCATTATAATTATCTAAAGGGCCTCTGCGAGTTGGCTTCGGCTCCTTGTACGCCTCCCAAAGGTCCAGGACCTCAGGGTCCTGAGATAAATAAAAAATAATAATAATAATAATAAATGGACTCGGCGATCATTGTACCGATAGTCGTGTCAGCCAATGGCTTAATAGCCAAGAGCCTCGACCAACACCTTAGGAGGCTCGCGTTAGGCGGCTGGATCAAGGGCTTGATTCAGAAAGTGGTACTCTTGGACACGGCTCGTATTGTTAGGAGGTTCCTTTCTCTGGAGCCCTGACCGCCGGTAGCTTGGACCCTGTACCCGATACCGGTGGGACACTATTTTTTATATTTTTAAATGTTTTTTTTTTATTTTTTATTGAAATATTTAAAAATATAATTTATATGTAGATATCTATACGAATAAACGAAATAATATTTATTATCAAGTACATATTTGACATCAAATGTGAAGTACTAAAAATACAAGTAATACAACAGTCAATTTAATTTGAATACCCTGACTCCTAAACGAGAAAGATCCTAAATCTTAAGAGGCAGTGTCTTCGCATAAACAGTAGACGAACAAATTATGAGCGTACAGCGTAGATATTATTGCCAAAATGTGGACTAATGAGAAAAGAAATATATAAGTATATATATATAGGGTGACTGGTAATTAGTGACCGATACTAAAACACGTGATTGTACTCATGATTACAAACAACTTTCCCAAAGAAACATTTTTTATTTACTCACTAGTTTTATCACAGTAACAAAATAGCTGTTATATCATACATACATACATTATTCTTTTTTCCAAATTAGGTATTTATTAGTTTCTTTGTGTTTTCTGTAATATCGCCGTACTTATAACCATGAAAGCTAATAAAAAACGTTTTTTCATATAGAGTTTCAACGTAGAAACTATGTATTTCAAAGGGCAAGTATACCTACGACTTTCTTCTAACAAAAAAAATCTTTTTTCTTGGTTTAATAGCTTTCGTTTTGGAAATTTTGTCATGTAGCCGCCTTGAGAAGAAAAGTTATTTGTGAGAAAAAAAAAACCCACGTGAAAGTGATTGACAAAAAATTGAAATCCCATTCATTAGCAGTTTTAAGTCCGTATACATCATCAATATTGCATACCGCTTGAGACACATTGTTTTCACGGTAGAACTCATATTACAAAATAATGTGAGTTTTCTTAAATTTCATACGAAAATCCCCTACTTACTACCTACTACCCTATTATTACACTCTATCATGATAATTCTTGAAGACATGTCATGCGTCACACACACTCACACATTTACGCACCAACATCACACGACTCGCACTTTTGCACACTCTGCAAGATGCCATGTAGGTACATTATTGATTATGTGTTTAACTTATCCTATGTTCTACATAATCTATGTGTTACATTGTATTTTCTTTATTTCTTATTGCACCACCATGAAAAAGACTGGTTTCCACCATAAAGGGAATCCTAGTGGTTACCAGTGACGTATTTGATGTAAAAGTGTATTTTTCCTGAAAAATAAGTAAATAAAAAACTCCTCGTCAAGCTCTTGCAATGCAATGATCGATTTGTTCACCAACCGTTTCCATTTAATTATAAAAAAGTATTTATTAAACGACACAGTACAAGAACTTTTTAGATTACATCATTACATCGAACGTTGCTGTAGACCGTAGATAATGGAAGCCAATTTGAAACTTTCCAATTGTGGCTATAACAGTTTTTTAAAAGAAAAAAAAAAAACTCAGTTAACTTGTACATTAATCGCTGCACTATCGTCTCTATTTCCATTTCATCTGACTTTTCAACATAATATAAGCTAGTCAAACACTTACACAAAACGTTATATCCACAGTGTGGCTTCGGCACAGAATGCTGCGGAGGACGTTGCTTCTATGGCGAATGTGATTGGTGTAAAGACAGTATGTATCACGTGTATTTGTAATATTATGATAGTAGACGAGGCCAAAGGATGTGTCTGTCGTATCACAAGCCCCATAAGAATAAGCACTGCATTGCTGGTTCTAGGACATGTTGGTTTCCTCACGATGTTTTCCTTCACCGTTTTGAGAGCAGTGATGATGATGTAAATTACCCGCGACCTACGACTCGCAAGTCGGGGCCGTTACCGCTTGGCCACCACTGCTCCTTCTAGAGTCAACTTTTTGAAATTATTGTTATGCTCACAGTTGACCACCATCTCACTTGATGGTAAGCGATGAAGTGGACAACGATGGAGCAAGCTTGTTTAAAGTAATCTATTCAGTCTTGACTTAAAAACTCTACGGTTGACCGTGTTAGGGAACTGAGAATGGATACGGAATAGGAGCGGAATAGGAACGGAATAGGAACGGAATAGAAGCGGAATAGGAACGGAATAGGAACGGAATAGGAACGGAATAGGAATGGAATAGGAGCGGAATAGGAACGGAATAGGAACGGAATAGGAACGGTATAGGAACGGAATGGGAACGGAATAGGAACGGAATAGGAGCGGAATAGGAACGGAATAGGAACGGAATAGGAACGGAATAGGAACGGTATAGGAACGGAATGGGAACGGAATAGGAACGGAATAGCAGCGGAATAGGAACGGTATAGGAACGGAATAGGAACGGAATAGGAACGGAATAGGAACGGAATAGGAACGGAATAGGAACGCTGTAGGAACGGAATAGGAACGGAATAGGAACGGAATAGGAACGTTGTAGGAACGGAATAGGAACGTTGTAGGAACGGAATAGGAACGGTATAGGAACGGAATAGGAACGGAATAGGAACGGAATAGGAACGGAATAGGAACGGAATAGGAACGGAATAGGAACGTTGTAGGAACGGAATAGGAACGGTATAGGAACGGAATGGGAACAGAATAGGAACGGTATAGGAGCGGAATAGGAACGTTGTAGGAACGGAATAGGAACGGTATAGCAGCGGAAGAGGACCGTAATAGGAACGGAATAAGAACGGTATAGCAGCGGAATAGGAACGGTATAGGAATGGTATAGGAGCGGAATAGGAACGTTATAGGAACGGAATAGGAACGGTATAGGAGCAAAAGAGGAACGGAATAGGAACGGAACAGGAGCGGTATAGGAACGGAATAGGAACGGTATAGGAACGGAATAGGAACGGTATAGGAACGGAATAGGAACGGAATAGGAACGGTATAGGAGCGGTATAGGAACGGAATAGGAGCGGAATAGGAACGGAATAGCAGCGGAATAGGAACGGTATAGGAGCGGAATAGGAACGGTATAGGAACGGAATAGGAACGGTATAGGAACGGAATAGGAACGGAATAGGAACGGTATAGGAGCGAAAGAGGAACGGAATAGGAGCGGAATAGGAACGGAAAGCAGCGGAATAGGAACGGAATAGGAACGGAATAGGACGGAATAGGAACGTTGTAGGAACGGAATAGGAACGGTATAGGAGCGGAATAGGAACGGTATAGGAACGGAATAGGAACGGAATAGGAACGGAATAGGAACGGAAGAGGAACGGAATAGGAACGGTATAGGGACGGTATAAGAGCGGAATAGGAACGGTATAGGAACGGAATAGGAACGGTATAGGAGCGAAAGAGGAACGGAATAGGAACGGTATAGCAGCGGAAAAGGAACGGTATAGGAACGGAATAGGAACGTTATAGGAACGGAATAAGAACGGTATAGCAGCGGAATAGGAACGGAATAGGAACGGAATAGGAACGGAATAGGAACGGAAGAGGAACGGAATAGGAACGGAATAGGAGCGGAATAAGAACAGAATATATAATAGAAGAAAGGGATAGGAAAGGAATAGGAACAGAATAAAGGTGGAACTTGGTGTTGAGCAGGCAGTTGGTGATGTCAGCACTGTATAGAATGAAAAGAAGAGGGCCTAGGATCGATCCCTGGGGCACACCTCTGCTCACGCACCTTGGACTAGAGGACTCAATGTATCCATCACTTTCACTTATCACCTGGACAAACTGAGAACGGTGATTCAAGTAGCTTTCAAACCACTGAACCGTCTCAGGCTGACATCCATAGTAAGACAGCTTAGAAAGGAGAAGCGACGTATTGATTGAGTCAAAAGCACGTGAGAAATCCAGAAGTATGGCACCCATTCCCTTATCTGTGCCTTCAAGGATATTACCGACCACAACAAGTAAGGCCGTGGCTGTACTATGTCCCTTACGAAAACCAGATTGAGCGAGCGGCAATATATTGTGCTCCTCGAGATATGCTCGGAGCTGGTTGGAGACAACCTTCTCTAGGACCTTGGAAAGACCATGCTAATAGGGCGAAGTTCTTTCACGCTGGTGGGATTAGATATTTTAGGGATTGGTCTGACTATTGCCAATTTCCACAGATCCGGAAAAGTGGATGAGGAGATGGAACGGTTGATGATCGCTGTTATAGCTGCAAGGGTACGAGGAAGAGTCATCATCAACATCTCAAGCGAGATATGGTCACAACCTTCAGCATTGGACTTCAAACTACGCAGTAAACTCAGCACCACATCCTCCTGGACGGGCTCCAGCTGGAAATTAGTATTACTGAATCTGTGTTTTTCATAGTAATCCAAGTCGGCAGCTGCGACCATACCACTACCTGGTACATCCAAAAAGTGTGCATTAATTTTTTCGGGATCAGTGCAGAAGTGCGGTAAACTGTGCTCTGGTGTTTTAGAGATAGCTATAGAGGATTTGATATGACTCCATAGCTTCTTAGGTTTTTTTGATGTTTTTATTTATATATGTATTAAAATATGCTCGCTTTTCACTCTCTAAGGCTATTTAAGGCTATTTCCATTTCATCTGACTTTTCAACATAATATTAGCTAGTCAAACACTTACATAAAACGTTATATCATCACATCAGTGTGACTTCGGCATGGAATGCTGCGGAGGATGTTGCTTCTATGGCGAATGTGATTGGTGTAAAGACAGTATGTAGGTATCACGTGTATTTGTAATATTATGATAGTAGACGAGGCCAAATGATGTGTCTGTCGTATCACAAGCCCCAAAAGAATAAGCACTGCACTGCTGGTTCTAGGACATGTTGGTTTCCTCACGATGTTTTCCTTCACCGTTTTGAGAGCAGTGGTGATGATGTAAATTACCCGCGACCTACGACTTGCAAGTCGGGGCCGTTACCGCTTGGCCACCACTGCTCCTTCTAGAGTCAACTTTTTGAAATTATTGTTATGCTCACAGTTGACCACCATCTCACTTGATGGTAAGCGACGAAGTGGACAACGATGGAGCACGCTTGTTTAAAGTAATCAAACCGACGAGTCAACCGGTCAACCGTAGAGTTTTTAAGTCAAGACTGAATAGTCTTGACTTAACGGACTCTACGGTTACGGCCGTGTTAGGGAACTGAGAATGGGTACGGAATGGATACGGAATAGGAACGGAATAGGAGCGGAATAGGACCTGAATAGGAACGGAATAGGAACGGAATAGGAACGGAATAGGACCTGAATAGGACCTGAATAGGACCTGAATAGGAACGGTATAGGAACGGAATAGGAACGGAATAGGAACGGAATAGGAACGGAATAGGAACGGAATAGGCGCGGAATAGGAACGGAATAGGACCTGAATAGGAACGGAATAGGAACGGAATAGGAACGGAATAGGAACGGAACAGGAACGGAATAGGAACGGAATAGGAACGGAATAGGAACGGAATAGGAACGGAATAGGAACGGAATAGGAACGGAATAGGAACGGAATAGCAAGCCAAGTACCTCGGAGTGATCCTCGATCAGCACTTGACCTTCGCCGAGCACATAAAGCAGGCTCGCTCGCGAGCCGCTTTCGCTCAAGGTAGGCTCCATTATCTCTTGACTGCTCGCAGCAAATTGTTACTTAAGTGCAAGCTGCGCCTCTTTACAGCAGTAATCCGCCCGATCATGACTTATGCCTGTGCTATCTTCGCACACGCCAAGCCCCGTTTCCTCCATAGGATGCAGACCCTCCAAAACCGGACCCTCCGTAAAATCCTCGGTGCCCCTTATTACGTCCGAAATGAGAATCTACACTTAGATCTCAAAATCCCCACCATCCAGCAGTTCATGAAACGCCTGTGCAAGCGTTTCTTCGATACTGCTGTGAAACACCGCAACCCCCTTATCGTATCGGCCGTCCGATACGAACCCTCCCACATCTCAAAGATTCGCCGTCCTAGGCATACTCTTTTCACCCCCGACGACCCCATTACCCTGCTCCAAGAGAGCCGTAAGGAAACCAGTACAGTTCGAAAACAATACTGACCGCCGTCATTCCGTCCTCGCCGCCGAGGCCCGCCGCGACAGTCCCGCCAACGTCCTCCCCGTCCTTTGCTCGAGCCAGCCCGCGCCGCTGAGCCGTAGTTTTAAAATTCCCCGTTACTAATAATAATATCTTTGTGCGATCCAGCCCGTCCCTTGCTGCCACCCCCCCAGCGATGCCCTAAGCCGAGGTCCGTACCCCACAGGGGGTGCCCTTAGCGTGTAGTCGCTTAGTTTTAAGTTTAGTTAAGTAAGCCCTGGCTGGAGGCTTTGATTCTTGCAGAATATAATAGAGGAAAGGGATAGGAAAGGAATAGGAACAGAATAGGAAAGGAATAGGAGTGGAATAGGAACGGAATAGGAACGGAATGTAATGTTTTGTACGTATTAGTGAAACATGTCGTGTCCACCATGTGCTGGTAGTGTAACACCGTACGTCGCGGTTCGATGATGGAACGTGCTTGGCGGAATTAATATGTACAATTCCGATGCACACTCCCCGAAATACTCGTACTAGCTGCAACCCGCAATTTTGCCCGCGTGATAACAGAAAATTATCCCAAGGGAACATACTCCCGAATTTCCTCACTGCGTTCGGGATTAAAACTCGCCACAATAATATATCGACAGTTCGGCAACAAACAAATGTGATAATGTGATGTGTAGATTTTTCGCCAAAAGACACCTATGCGATGATATTCAATTTATACAATGACGGTCGGTCGATTAATATTTTTACGGCCTTCTCAGCTAGGTATAGACCTACAGGTTGCCATGGTATGCCAGCAATGGTAGTATATGTGAGTCTCATGCGTGCCGCCTCCTCTTTTGCTAGCATTACTGCTTCGCAGAAGGAGGCTACCACCTGCCACTCCTCCTCGCTCCGGACCATGGCCTGTTCCACCATGTTCTCCGGGCGGTCCACACAATGGTGACACTCGGGCGTTTCTTCCGCACGAATCCGGTGCAACTCGCACTCGCAATCCCGAACTTACCATGTCCGGTGAGGACCTGCGTCATACGGAAGGTGAGGTCGCCGTGAGGTCTTTCCAGCCACGCCATTTTTTTAAAACTACAGTTCAAATTAGAAGTGAATTTTGTAATTTATTCCATTTAAATATCAAATAACTAATACCACTAGTATTTATTTGCTCGCATTTTTATTTTCTATTCTGAATGGATACAGATAACTTACAATATCGGCGAGCCAATCACTGTACAAGGATTTCACTCGCCGCCTCCGCATCTCTCTTCAAACCACTAAAGAGAAGCGATATTTCACTTCTGCGTGCTTCTGTCCAAGTAGAACTGTAGAAGTCAGCGCTCAAGATCCGTGCCGGTATCTATACCACTCTTTAAATAATTTAATATAAGAACAGAAACCAGAAGCTTGAATTTGGTACAGTCAGCTCAGTCAAACCTACTCAAATTGTTTCCTAATATTTTCATATTATTGTAATAGAATGCAAAAACTTCCCAAATTCATTTTATTCCAAAATTTTTACTAAGTTATAGGTAAGTCTGTAAGAGTAGTTTATGTCTATCATCTTGCTATTTTTTACCTGCAAAAAAGGTGAGTTTGCTCTATTGTTCTAAAATTCGAAACAAAAGAAATGAGTAAATATTTTATTGTCTTGGTGGCACTACACACAATAGAAACGAACAATCCAGCCAGCCAGCCCAGCGCTCGCCTTTGGATACGAAAGTACATCAAATTATTCCATTTTTTAAATGTAGTTTAGTATAATTTTTTAAAACTATAGTTCAATTTAGTAGTGAATTTTGTTTGTTTCAAATTTCAAAACATGTCAAGTGATAGTTTACTTATATTTCTCTAATATACAATTTGTTTCAGTGTATTGTTTTTTAATTATCTCCCAGAAAGTGTAAAAGTAGAGTATCCAACACGGCAATAAAGCTGTGTTTGTCTTGGGCGGCTTGAACTCCTTACATCACTCAGCTTTCTATATTAACTCCTTCGCAGTGCTCGGGAGTTAATTATATAAAACCCTCACTACGTTCGGGATCAAACCTGAGCAACCTTTGTTTCGTCCGGAATTCAACATGTCGCCCGCGACTTTAAGACACTGCTTTATCCCCTAGTCACATAATCTACTATTAAATTGTCATTCCTGTTTACTACGTAAAACCGCATTCAAAACAGCCCCTACTAAATTCGCCCACAATAGACAAACCACAGTATGATTACAATCACGATTACATTACTTGATTGCCTTCATTTACAGTCAAAGAGCTATCGGAAACATATCGAGGTATTCATTGGGACGAATAATCTGTTTAATCTTTAATTATTATCAGTGAGCTTCTCACCAAGGCTGCTCGTGTTATTACACGTCGCTGATCATTGCTTGTCTAGGGCCCCTTTTGGTGTTGACTGGGTTAATTTTTCTTATCGGAAAATCATCTAATAACTTCCACCGCTCTGGGAGAAACTTTTGCAACTCGGTGAGCGACCATGTCTGAGCACTGGACGGGCAGGATACACATATAAATGTGTTTTCGCTTCAGGGACATCTCTTGGTTTTCTAAAAGGTGAACGTATCATATTTAAGACCGTGGCAAGAATACGGTTTAGTCTTCTGTGAGGCCCATCAAAATATGTATTTTAAAACCATTCAGTTAACGTTTTGATCAGCAACCCATCAGACATATTGAAACGTGATTAAACAACAAAATATTGCATTACCGGTTTAATAATTTAATTAAAAACGCAACATTTCATTTTGTCCGCTCGCTGCATCGAATAATTTTAAGCGCGGCTGGCCAATAATTGTATTGTTTTAAAGTAATAAGCAAAAACATGTTTTTTATTTCAGAGTAAAATATCGCGGTAATTTAATTATTTGGTGTGTGTTGCTGTGTATCCAAGGTGCCATCATCCCGGAGGACACGGTGGAGCATACGGTGGAGGTGTGCCCCGCAAGGGTGGAACACCGCCGTGTCCTCGTGGAGCCAATCGGCGTCAGTGACTTCTCTCGCCGGGCCCTGGATCGGGCTATGATCCGGAGCGAGGAGGAATGGCAGGCGGTTGCCTCCTTCTCCAAAGCCGTAATGCTAGCGAAGGAGGAGGCCGCACGCGTGAGGGAACAAACGTCCTCACGCCGAGCCGAGATTCCAACCCCTACTACCAGCCACGGTAGACGCGGGCTTGCGGACGTCGAGCTATGGGTAGCTCGCCGTCCGAACGTCCGGTAATTGACCGGACCGGGCTCAGTCGTCAACAGCGCACAGAATTATGTAAATTACTGATATCGAATAGTAACGGAAATCCTAATAAAACTTTGCTATCGAAAGAGGAAAGCCTAGAATTACAAGTATCATACAATTGACCTTCGCCGAGCACATAAAGCAGGCTCGCTCGCGAGCCGCTTTCGCTCAAGGTAGGCTCCATTATCTCTTGACTGCTCGCAGCAAATTGTCACTTAAGTGCAAGCTGCGCCTCTTTACAGCAGTAATCCGCCCGATCATGACTTATGCCTGTGCTATCTTCGCACACGCCAAGCCCCGTTTCCTCCATAGGATGCAGACCCTCCAAAACCAGACCCTCCGTAAAATCCTCGGTGCCCCTTATTACGTCCGAAATGAGAATCTACACTTAGATCTCAAAATCCCCACCATCCAGCAGTTCATGAAACGCCTGTGCAAGCGTTTCTTCGATACTGCTGTGAAACACCGCAACCCCCTTATCGTATCGGCCGCCCGATACGAACCCTCCCTCATCTCAAAGATTCGCCGTCCTAGGCCCATACTCTTGTCACCCCCGACGACCCCATTACCCTGCTCCAAGAGAGCCGTAAGGAAACCAGTACAGTTCGAAAACAATACAGACCGCCGTCATTCCGTCCTCGCCGCCGAGGGCCGCCGCGACAGTCCCGCCAACGTCCTCCCCGTCCTTTGCTCGAGCCAGCCCGCGCCGCTGAGCCGTAGTTTTAAAATTCCCCGTTAATAATAATAATATCTTTGTGCGATCCAGCCCGTCCCTTGCTGCCCCCCCCCCCCCCCAGCGACGCCCTAAGCCGAGGTCCGTACCCCACAGGGGGTGCCCTTAGCGTGTAGTCGCTTAGTTTTAAGTTTAGTTAAGTAAGCCCTGGCTGGAGGCTTTGATTCTTGAATCGAGGCCGCCACAGGCAAGTCCGGTTAAGCAGCCGACAACCTCCTAGGTTGACCTGCGAGAGGCCACACAAAAAAAAAAAGCCGACCGACACCAGTCAGCGGGAAGCCATCTTGAAGAAAGCATCTAATATAGAAGAAAGAAGTCAACCAGTGGTTTTATTCCCCACCAATCCAGCATAGCAAATGAGGCTGTATGCCACACTACCTACTACCCTATTATTACACTCTATCATGATAATTTTTGGAGACATGTCACGCGTACACACAACCACACACACACTCACACATTTACGCACCAACATCCCACGACTCACACTTTTGCACACTCTGCAAGATGCCATGTAGGTACATTATTGATTATGTGTTTAACTTATCCTATGTTCTACATAATCTATGTGTTACATTTTATTTTATTTATTTCTTATTGAACCACCATAAAAAAGACTGGTTTCCACCATAAAGGGAATCCTAGTGGTTACCAGTGACGTATTTGATGTAAAAGTGTATTTTTCCTGAAAAATAAGTAAATAAAAAACTTCTCGTCAAGCTCTTGCAATGCAATGATCGATTTGTTTACCAACCGTTTCCATTTAATTATAAAAAAGTATTTATTAAACGACACAGTACAAGAACTTTTTAGATTACATCATTACATCGAACGTTGCTGTAGACCGTAGATAATGGAAGCCAATTTGAAACTTTCCAATTGTGGCTATAACAGTTTTTTAAAAGAAAAAAAAAAAACTCAGTTAACTTGTACATTAATCGCTGCACTATCGTCTCTATTTCCATTTCATCTTACTTTTCAACATAATATAAGCTAGTCAAACACTTACACAAAACGTTTTATCCACAGTGTGGCTTCGGCACAGAATGCTGCGGAGGACGTTGCTTCTATAGCGAATGTGATTGGTGTAAAGACAGTATGTATCACGTGTATTTGTAATATTATGATAGTAGACGAGGCCAAAGGATGTGTCTGTCGTATCACAAGCCCCATAAGAATAAGCACTGCACTGCTGGTTCTAGGACATGTTGGTTTCCTCACGATGTTTTCCTTCACCGTTTTGAGAGCAGTGATGATGATGTAAATTACCCGCGACCTACGACTCGCAAGTCGGGGCCGTTACCGCTTGGCCACCACTGCTCCTTCTAGAGTCAACTTTTTGAAATTATTGTTATGCTCACAGTTGACCACCATCTCACTTGATGGTAAGCGACGAAGTGGACAACGATGGAGCACGCTTGTTTAAAGTAATCAAACCGACGAGTCAACCGGTCAACCGTAGTACGGACGGACTCTACGGTTACGGCCGTGTTAGGGAACTGAGAATGGGTACGGAATGGATACGGAATAGGAACGGAATAGGAGCGGAATAGGATCTGAATAGGAACGGAATAGGAACGGAATAGGACCTGAATAGGAACGAAGTAGGAACGGAATAGGAACGGAATAGGAACGGAATAGGACCTGAATAGGAACGGAACAGGAACGGAATAGGAACGGAATAGGAACGGTATAGGAGCGGAATAGGAAAGGTATAGGAGCGGAATAGGAAAGGTATAGGAGCGGAATAGGAACGGAATAGGAACGGTATAGGAACGGAATAGGAACGGAATAGGAACGGTATAGGAGCGGAATAGAAACGGTATAGGAACGGAATAGGAACGGTATAGGAGCGGAAGAGGAACGGAATAGGAACGGAATAGGAACGGAATAGGAACGGAATAGGACCTGAATAGGAACGGAATAGGACCTGAATAGGAACGGTATAGGAACGGAATAGGAACGGTATAGGAACGGAATATGAACGGAATAGGAACGGAATAGGAACGGAATAGGAACGGAATAGGAACGGAATAGGAACGGAATAGGAACGGTATAGGAACGGAATAGGAACGGAATAGGAACGGAATAGGAACGGTATAGGAGCGGAATAGGAACGGAATAGGAACGGTATAGGAACGGAATAGGACCTGAATAGGAACGGTATAGGAACGGTATAGGAGCGGAATAGAAACGGTATAGGAACGGAATAGGAACGGAATAGGAACGGAATAGGAGCAGAAGAGGAACGGAATAGGAACGGTATAGGAGCGGAATAGGAACGGAATAGGACCTGAATAGGAACGGTATAGGAACGGAATAGGAACGGAATAGGAACGGAATAGGAACGGAATAGGAACGGTATAGGAGCGGAATAGAAACGTTATAGGAACGGAATAGGAACGGAATAGGAACGGAATAGGAACGGTATAGGAGCGGAATAGAAACGGTATAGGAACGGAATAGGAACGGAATAGGAGCGGAATAGGAGCGGAATAGGAACGGAATAGGACCTGAATAGGAACGGAATAGGAACGGAATAGGAACGGAATAGGAACGGTATAGGAACGGAATAGGACCTGAATAGGAACGGAATAGGAACGGTATAGGAACGGAATAGGACCTGAATAGGAACGGAATAGGAACGGAATAGGACCTGAATAGGAACGGTATAGGAACGGAATAGGAACGGAATAGGAACGGTATAGTAACGGAATATGAACGGAATAGGAATGGAATAGGAACGGTATAGGAACGGAATAGGACCTGAATAGGAACGGTATAGGAACGGAATAGGAAAGGAATAGGAACGGAATAGGAACGGTATAGGAACGGAATAGGAACGGTATAGGAACGGAATAGGAACGGTATAGGAGCGGAATAGAAACGGTATAGGAACGGAATAGGAACGGTATAGGAGCGGAAGAGGAACGGAATAGGAACGGAATAGGAACGGAATAGGAACGGTATAGGAGCGGAATAAAAACGGTATAGGAACGGAATAGGAGCAGAAGAGGAACGGAATAGGAACGGAATAGGAACGGAATAGGAACGGTATAGGACCTGAATAGGAACGGAATAGGAACGGAATAGGAACGGAATAGGAACGGAATAGGAACGGAATAGGAACGGAATAGGAACGGAATAGGAACGGAATAGGAACGGAATATGAACGGAATAGGAACGGAATATGAACGGAATAGGAACGGAATAGGAACGGAATAGGAACGGTATAGGAACGGAATAGGACCTGAATAGGAACGGAATAGGAACGGAATAGGACCTGAATAGGAACGGTATAGGAACGGAATAGGAACGGAATAGGAACGGAATAGGAACGGAATAGGAACGGTATAGGAGCGGAATAGAAACGGTATAGGAACGGAATAGGAACGGTATAGGAGCAGAAGAGGAACGGAATAGGAACGGAATAGGAACGGAATAGGAACGGTATAGGAGCGGAATAGAAACGGTATAGGAACGGAATAGGAGCAGAAGAGGAACGGTATAGGAACGGAATAGGAACGGAATAGGAACGGTATAGGAACGGAATAGGAACGGAATAGGAACGGAATAGGAACGGTATAGGAGCAGAAGAGGAATGGAATAGGAACGGAATAGGAACGGAATAGGAACGGAATAGGAACGGAATAGGAACGGAATAGGAACGGAATAGGAACGGAATAGGAACGGAATAGGAACGGTATAGGAGCGGAATAGAAACGGTATAGGAACGGAATAGGAACGGTATAGGAGCAGAAGAGGAACGGAATAGGAACGGAATAGGAACGGTATAGGAGCAGAAGAGGAACGGAATAGGAACGGAATAGGAACGGTATAGGAGCGGAATAGGAACGGAATAGGAACGGTATAGGAACGGAATAGGAACGGTATAGGAGCAGAAGAGGAACGGAATAGGAACGGAATAGGAACGGAATAGGAACGGAATAGGAACGGAATAGGAACGGAATAGGAACGGAATAGGAACGGAATAGGAACGGAATAGGAACGGTATAGGAGCAGAAGAGGAACGGAATAGGAACGGAATAGGAACGGTATAGGAGCGGAATAGGAACGGAATAGGAACGGTATAGGAACGGAATAGGGCCTGAATAGGAACGGTATAGGAACGGAATAGGAACGGAATAGGAACGGAATAGGAACGGAATAGGAACGGAATAGGAACGGTATAGGAACGGAATATGAACGGAATAGGAACGGAATAGGAACGGTATAGGAACGGAATAGGACCTGAATAGGAACGGAATAGGAACGGAATAGGACCTGAATAGGAACGGTATAGGAACGGAATAGGAACGGAATAGGAACGGAATAGGAACGGAATAGGAACGGTATAGGAGCGGAATAGGAACGGTATAGGAGCGGAATAGGAACGGTATAGGAACGGAATAGGAACGGAATAGGAACGGAATAGGAACGGAATAGGCGCGGAATAGGAACGGAATAGGACCTGAATAGGAACGGAATAGGAACGGAATAGGAACGGAATAGGAACGGAACAGGAACGGAATAGGAACGGAATAGGAACGGAATAGGAACGGAATAGGAACGGAATAGGAACGGAATAGGAACGGAATAGGAACGGAATAGGAACGGAATAGCAAGCCAAGTACCTCGGAGTGATCCTCGATCAGCACTTGACCTTCGCCGAGCACATAAAGCAGGCTCGCTCGCGAGCCGCTTTCGCTCAAGGTAGGCTCCATTATCTCTTGACTGCTCGCAGCAAATTGTTACTTAAGTGCAAGCTGCGCCTCTTTACAGCAGTAATCCGCCCGATCATGACTTATGCCTGTGCTATCTTCGCACACGCCAAGCCCCGTTTCCTCCATAGGATGCAGACCCTCCAAAACCGGACCCTCCGTAAAATCCTCGGTGCCCCTTATTACGTCCGAAATGAGAATCTACACTTAGATCTCAAAATCCCCACCATCCAGCAGTTCATGAAACGCCTGTGCAAGCGTTTCTTCGATACTGCTGTGAAACACCGCAACCCCCTTATCGTATCGGCCGTCCGATACGAACCCTCCCACATCTCAAAGATTCGCCGTCCTAGGCATACTCTTTTCACCCCCGACGACCCCATTACCCTGCTCCAAGAGAGCCGTAAGGAAACCAGTACAGTTCGAAAACAATACTGACCGCCGTCATTCCGTCCTCGCCGCCGAGGCCCGCCGCGACAGTCCCGCCAACGTCCTCCCCGTCCTTTGCTCGAGCCAGCCCGCGCCGCTGAGCCGTAGTTTTAAAATTCCCCGTTACTAATAATAATATCTTTGTGCGATCCAGCCCGTCCCTTGCTGCCACCCCCCCAGCGATGCCCTAAGCCGAGGTCCGTACCCCACAGGGGGTGCCCTTAGCGTGTAGTCGCTTAGTTTTAAGTTTAGTTAAGTAAGCCCTGGCTGGAGGCTTTGATTCTTGCAGAATATAATAGAGGAAAGGGATAGGAAAGGAATAGGAACAGAATAGGAAAGGAATAGGAGTGGAATAGGAACGGAATAGGAACGGAATGTAATGTTTTGTACGTATTAGTGAAACATGTCGTGTCCACCATGTGCTGGTAGTGTAACACCGTACGTCGCGGTTCGATGATGGAACGTGCTTGGCGGAATTAATATGTACAATTCCGATGCACACTCCCCGAAATACTCGTACTAGCTGCAACCCGCAATTTTGCCCGCGTGATAACAGAAAATTATCCCAAGGGAACATACTCCCGAATTTCCTCACTGCGTTCGGGATTAAAACTCGCCACAATAATATATCGACAGTTCGGCAACAAACAAATGTGATAATGTAATGTGTAGATTTTTCGCCAAAAGACACCTATGCGATGATATTCAATTTATGCAATGACGGTCGGTCGATTAATATTTTTACAGCTTTCTCAGCTAGGTATAGACCTACAGGTTGCCATGGTATGCCAGCAATGGAATGGAATGGTGTTGGTATATGTGAGTCTCATGCGTACCGCCTCCTCTTTTGCTAGCATTACTGCTTCGCAGAAGGAGGCTACCACCTGCCACTCCTCCTCGCTCCGGACCATGGCCTGTTCCACCATGTTCACCGGGCGGTCCACACAATGGTGACACTCGGGCGTTTCTTCCGCACGAATCCGGTGCAACTCGCACTCGCAATCCCGAACTTACCATGTCCGGTGAGGACCTGCGTCATACGGAAGGTGAGGTCGCCGTGAGGTCTTTCCAGCCACGCCATTTTTTAAAAACTACAGTTCAAATTAGAAGTGAATTTTGTAATTTATTCCATTTAAATATCAAATAACTAATACCACTAGAATTTATTTAATCGCATTTTTATTTTCTATTCTGAATGGATACAGATAGCGGCACGAATCTTGAGCGCTCGGTGAAAGAGCGGGGATCGCTTTGCGCAACGTACAATATCGGCGAGCCAATCACTGTACAAGGATTTCACTCGCCGCCCCCGCATCTCTCTTCAAACCACTAAAGAGACACGATATTTCACTTCTGCGTGCTTATGTCCAAGTAGAACTGTAGAAGTCAGCGCTCAAGATCCGTGCCGGTATCTATACCACTCTTTAAATAATTTAATTTAATATAAGAACAGAAACCAGAAGCTTGAATTTGGTACAGTCAGCTCAGTCAAACCTAATCAAATTGTTTCCTAATATTTTCATATTATTGTAATAGAATGCAAAAACTTCCCAAATTCATTTTATTCCAAAATTTTTACTAAGGTATAGGTAAGTCTGTAAGAGTAGTTTATGTCTATCATCTTGCTATTTTTTACCTGCAAAAAAGGTGAGTTTGCTCAATAGAGCAAACTCACCTTTTTTGTGAATTTTAGAACAATAGTTCTAAAATTCGAAACAAACGAAATGAGTATATTTTATTGTCTTGGTGGCACTATACACAATAGAAACGAACAATCCAGCCAGCCAGCCCAGCGCTCGCCTTTGGATACGAAAGTACATCAAATTATTCCATTTTTTAAATGTAGTTTAGTATAATTTTTTAAAACTATAGTTCAATTTAGTAGTGAATTTTGTTTGTTTCAAATTTCAAAACATGTCAAGTGATAGTTTACTTATATTTCTATAATATACAATTTGTTTCAGTGTATTGTTTTTTAATTATCTCCCAGAAAGTGTAAAAGTAGAGTATCCAACACGGCAATAAAGCTGTGTTTGTCTTGGGCGGCTTGAACTCCTTACATCACTCAGCTTTCTATATTAACTCCTTCGCAGTGCTCGGGAGTTAATTATATAAAACCCTCACTACGTTCGGGATCAAACCTGAGCAACCTTTGTTTCGTCCGGAATTCAACATGTCGCCCGCGACTTTAAGACACTGCTTTAGGGGATCCTAGTCACATAATCTACTATTAAATTGTCATTCCTGTTTACTATGTAAAATCGCATTCAAAACAGCCCCTACTAACTTCGCCCACAATAGACAAACCACAGCATGATTACAATCACGATTCCATTACTTGATTGCCTTCATTTACAGTCAAAGAGCTATCGGAAACATATCGAGGTATTCATTGGGACGAATAATCTGTTTAATCTTTAATTATTATCAGTAAGCTTCTCACCAAGGCTGCTCGTGTTTACACGTCGCTGATCATTGCTTGTATAGGGCCCCTTTTGGTGTTGACTGGGTTAATTTTTCTTATCGGAAAATCATCTAATAACTTCCACCGCTCTGGGAGAAACTTATGCGACTCGGTGAGCGACCATGTCTGTGCACTGGACGGGCAGGATACACATATCAATGTGTTTTCGCTTCAGGGACATCTCTTGGTTTTCTAAAAGGTGAACGTATCATATTTAAGACCGTGCCAAGAATACGGTTTAGTCTTCTGTGAGGCCCATCAAAATATGTATTTAAAAACCATTCAGTTAACGTTTTGATCAGCAACCCATCAGACATATTGAAACGTGACTACACAAAAAAATATTGCATTACCGGTTTAATAATTTAATTTAAAACGCATCATTTCATTTTGTCCGCTCACTGCATCGGATAATTTTAAGCGCGGCTGGCCAATAATTGTGTTGTTTTAAAGTAATAAGCAAAAACATGTTTTTTATTTCAGAGTAAAATATCGCGGTAATTTAATTATTTGGTGTGTGTTGCTGTGTATCCAATGTGCGGAGAAAATGAAACACACGGTATGAATGATAAATATTTGAATATAATTTTATATGAATACTAGCCCACGGTTTCACCCGCGTCTTTGATCACTGCTTCGCTCCTTTTGGTCGTAGCGTGATGTTATATAGCCTTCTACTATTAATGGACTATTCAATAATAAAATATTGTTTTAATTCGAACTAGATTCAAAGATTCAAAAGCATTTATTTCAAATAAACCATTTACAGGCACTTTTGAAATGTCAAGAAGTCAGTCAGTCAGAAAAAAAAAATGATGCTAATTGCACATTCTAAAGCGTAGATCTCTATGGAGAAGAATGTGCAAGAAACTCCATGGACACTCTTTTCAATCATGTTTTGCAATTACAAATATCTCTGTTACATGTTTCTTGTCGCTATCATGTGAGAACAATGTCAATAATGTAAAAATAAAAACTAAATATAGATATTAAAATAGCAACTGGCAGCTAAGAGATGACCAGTCTCAACTGACAGCGCCCGTTCACGGACCTGACGCGAATATTAGCACCACTCAGCTCAAACCATTTTGAAGGGAACCGAATGATCCAACACACGCGCCACCATCAGTAAGACATTTGAGTGAGCATGACAAACTCTCAACTGCCATGCTCATTTATGTCAAACAAATCCAATAGTAACCTAAAAACCATAAAATAGCTCCATGGTACTCACATTTACAAAGTTTGAAAAAAAAATGCGTCTACATTATACAATACTAAATACAATAATAATTAACTACAATAATACTTTACAAATTTAACAAATTCAAAAAAAAAAAAAAACATTAAAGAATAGTAATAATAGTTTCAAAACCAATCAATTTGTACCCCCGATGGTAGTGGAGCTGGACCAGCATTGAGCCAAGCATTTTTACCTTAATATAATCCTCCAACTTATAATATGCTTGCCTGCATAGTGTGCGTTTAATACAAGATTTAAATTTCGTTTCATTGAGTTCTAATATTTGGGGAGGTATTTTATTATAACATTTCAAACAGTACCCCATGAAAGAAGAGGCCACTTTAGCCAGTCTGAAACCTGGTTGAACTAATTGGTCCCTATTTCTTGTAACATAATTATGTCTATAGCCTCTTTTGCTAAAAAGATGAAGATTTTTAGAAGTTCCTGAGGTCACTTTTGGACTTTATCGTATTGTAGACACTTGTTCGTTAACACATCACATTCTTGTCGCAAACAACGCAACATAAAATATGATCGGAATAAAATACAAGGGAAAAGTGACATTGTTATGCGCTTACGCAATGTGACGAGGATATCACTTTATTTCATCATTTCGATAATTATTGACGCTGTCAAAATGTTACTTCGTTGATAGAAAGTCGTGCCCTCAGGTTGTTTTAAGGCGAAGTCTCTTTCGAGTAAAAGAAATTCGCATTTATCTCAACTGAAGTGTCATAGAGACCTAAGTGGTTCTGTGGGAAATTAATCGCCCCCAGCAACATTCTCTGAACACTGAGAAGCAATTAGCTGCGCAATCTGGAGCAATATCTGTCGGTATCAGATACTGTGACGGTCCCACAGAACACAGGACGTGGTTTGCCGCGGCCCCTTGTCGCTGTATCTGGTCACCAATCTTACGTTTTACGGGCCCACAGCTCGTTAGACATGCGGCAGACATATCCTACCTACCCAGTCCCATTTAAGTTAGGCAGCTTTTTGAGCCACATCAAAGATTTGCGTTTCGGAGAGTTGTTTCGAACGTGATCTGCTAATTCAAAACCTATTAAGCTGCGCTCCACAACACATCGGCAAACCTTGAGTTTACGCCTTTGGATGTTAGTCAAAGACCATGTCTGCACAACATAGATCAGAATGGATAGAATACGCATATCCATCACAAAGTAAATCAAAACAACAAAGAACTATGTATAAAGTAATAACAACAATAAAGTAACTAGTAATACAAAAAAATATTAGAAAAAAAAAATAGATCGTCATCTCTAGACTGCTAGAGATGACGATCTATTTTTCTAATATTTAGCCGTAAAGGCAGCGCTGTACTCTGTGGTCGATAAGACATCTTTTGATCCCACAGTCCATCAAATCTAATCGCCCACATTACAGTATTGGAGATAGATTTATTTGGTACTAGCTGTTGCCCGCGACTTCGTCCGCAAATAACCATTATATTTCTAACACAATTTGTTTTTGCGGATAAATCATAAACCAAAACTTTACTTTTCTTATAAAACTTCTCTGTAAACAAAATTTCTAGTCCTACTTTCAGGAGCCGAAATGTACAGAAATTCAGGACTGGTGACGCGGGAGCGAGCGATATACAGCTATCCGTGTGAGAAGCAGCTGTCCTGAGATCAACGCCTGCAGCCTTTAGATTATTATTATTGCGAAGCATACGCTTACAGGGAACTGCACACGCTTGAATTAGAAGGGGTTATTGTGAGAGATTAGTGGTATTCGGGGTATAAACACTGTTTCCTCGACGCCACAACCCTGTAGAATTTCCACCTCAATAATATTTGAGAGATGACTTTGAGCTAGGCCCAGTTACATAGTTTAGGTGGAATTAAATTCCGTAGCAGCATGATCAGGACACCGACCTTCAGCTGGATAGTGTGCGCCGGGAGTCCACTTGCCGTTCCAATACAGAAACTCTACGGGATAATATATAGCGTCATCTTGCTCTACAACAGTATTTATAGAGGTATAGAAATACCACTTCGTTCGCATCAATTTGCGAGAGAACACTTTCGTTAATTGCTGCAGCTTGATCATTTTTGGGTGTTAAAATGGCCCGTTCACACACCCAAGAATTCTCTTGTAGCGGTATTCGACCGACGTCCCCGTACACCAGACAAATTAGCTCTTCAATAGTGGGAACTACTTTGCTTAGAGTCTCTGGTAGGCGCACTTCAGAGCTCTCTTCTGGTAAGTTGCCTTCACCAAACTTTTAAAAGAACATCCAAGAATTCTTGAGTATATCCGCCCAACTGAGCTCGCATGTTAATGGTCAAGCGCAGTCTGTAAACTCGTGACCATAGATTCAATCGTTTCAACGAAGCATTCACCTCGTCAACCCTAATTTCTCGCGACACCACAGGCAAAGTTTGCCGAAAATCGCAGCTAAACAAAACAGTGACACCTCCCATCACATCTTGATTCCTGCGTATGTCCTGCAGGGTTCTGTTTACAGCCTTCACTACTTTTCTATTCGCCATAGTACATTCATCCCATACGATTAAAGAGCAATCCTTGAGTACCCAACCTTTGTCACAGTTGCGTGATAGCCCACACACTGGCATTTCGTTGCTCTCTAAATCGATGGTAATGTTAAACATTACGTGCGCTGTTTTGCCCCGTGGAAGCAGTGTGGCAGTAATTCCAGAAGAGGCAGTCGCAATCACTATTTTGCCTTGTCACCTTATTTCTGCAAGGATGCCAGTGGCAATGAATGTTTTTCCTGTTCCACCTGGAGCATTAATGCAAAATATTTTACCCTGGCTGAGCCTAACGCGACGATGTTAAAAATGCAGGGACATTTTGTTCTGAGGTGAGTCGTGATCATTGACGATATCACCCCGATTTCATCGACCTTGATATGCCAATGATTGCGGAGCCGGTAATCCATATTCGACCAGTCCAGTGGATTGCCACCGATGGAAATGACCACGTCTTGAAGTAAACCTACACAACTATTCGAAACGCGTTCGTTGTTCTGTTCAATGTCACCCTCAGTAGTACACCTTAAAGCACGTAAAAAGTCTTCGGACAGATGGTGGCGATAATTTACCCACAACCGACATTTTTTTTTTTTCAGTGGGATAATCATCCAATGACATTCCGCGCTCTTGGGTGGAGCGTGAGATAGTGTCAGACTTTTACTGATTAAAAACCCACTCCTGTTCCTTTCCATGGCCCTTTATGGCGCACCGATACGGGCGCCGGCGCTGCGGAAGCAGCCGGCGGCCCGGCTGAACGCATGCCAGAGGGTCATGGCCATACGGATGGTGCGAGGATACCGGACGATTTCCCGCGAAGCGGCGAGCCTTCTTGCTGGACAGCCACCATGGGATCTGGTAGCAACAGGCCTTGCTCACATGCACGATCTGCGCATGGAGATGCAACGCCAGGGCGAAACTTCGCTGCCGCGACAAGTCGCAGCATGGCGGACAGAGCTCCGGCGGGTTCTCATGGAGAAACTCCTCACGCTCCTGCACCGAATTCGTGCGGAAGCGACGCCCGGGTGCCGCCACTGTGTGGACCACCCGGAGGACACGGTGGAGCACACGGTGGAAGTGTGCCCCGCTTGGGAAGAGCAATGCCGTGTCCTCGTGGGGGCGATCGGCGGCGGCGATCTCTCGCGCCGGGCCTTGGTACAGGTCATGGTCCGGAGCGAGGAGGAGTGGCAGGCTGTCGCCTCCTTCTGCAAAGCAGTAATGCTAGCAAAGGAGGCGGCCGATCGCGTGAGGCAACGGCAACGGTCCTCACGCCCCAACCGCCGCCGGGATTCCGATCCCGATTTCCGGCCACCGTAGGCGCGGGCTTGTGGACGGCGGGCAATGGGTGGCCCGCCGTCCGACCGTCCGGTAACCATCCGGACCGAGCCCAAGTCGTCGACGGCGCGTATTGCTCCGCGCGCGCCTCAGGAAGCCCACTGGGGCCATGGGTAGTGTGAAAACGAAACCGTGGCCCTGGGACGAAGGCAACGAAGGAACAGGAGTGGGTTTTTAGTCAGTAAAAGTCTGACACTATCTCCCGCTCCGCCCAAGAGCGAGATTATCAGATCATAAGATGATTTTCCCACATATAAAAAAAAACTCCTGTTCCTTCTTTGCCTTCGTTCCAGGGCCCCGGGGTTCTCTTTCGCATCACATGGCCCCAGTAGGCTTCGACCCTGCTGGGCCCCTACGGTTTTGCTGACATCTCCTTGAGGCGCGCGTGGAACACTACGCGCCGTCGACAACTTGGGCTCGGTCCGGACGGTTACCGGAAGGTCGGATGGCGAGCTATCCATTGCTCGCCGTCCGCAAGCCAGCGCCTACGGTGGCTGAAAATCGGGATCGGGACGGCGGCGGGGCGTGAAGACCGTTCTCTCACACGTGCGGCCGCCCCGTTTGCTACCATTACTGCTTTGCAGAAGGAGGCGACCGCCTGCCACTCCTCCTCGCTCCAGACCATACCTTGTACCAAGGCCCGGCGCGAGAGATCACTGACACCGGTCGCCCCCACGGGGACACGGCAGAGCTCTGCCCAGGCAGGGCACACCTCTACCGTATGCTCCAACGTGTCCTCCGGGCGGTCCACACAATGGTGGAATCCAGGCGTTTCTTCCGCACGAATCCGGTGCAGGAAGCTCCCAAACTTACCATGTCCGGTGAGGACCTGCGTCATGTGGAAGGTAAGGACGCCATGTGGTCTTTCCAGCCACTCCTCAAAGAGGGGACTTACCGCCATAATTGTGGCGTGTTCAGCACTGGGTTGCGACAGTCGCTGTTGCCATTCCACCATGAGACCCACAACCGACCTGGGTTTGTGACTCCACAAAATACTAAATTATTGGCAAACAAATGTCGCAGTCGTCTGGGGCTATCGGTGATGCTGGCCTCCGTCACTGTCAGTGTCGTCCCAGTGTTGATCGTGATGACGTTGGGGCCCGTACAGTGTGAAGCAATCATCGCAAATAATGACACTATCCATTATTGGGATGAACGGTGTAAACCCTTCCCAATGCGCTGTTTTTAAAGTGATGATAGAAGTTCTGAAGTTAAATTTAAAAATAATAAGATGTAGTACTGTAAAAGAAATCAATGAAGTTTTTAATTCGCTTTGATATTAATACGAATTGATTAATTTCTAGAGATACAAATAATACGTATAAAAACTTACTTCACAGATGAATTGTATTTATTCATTTTATATAGTACATTTAAATCTAATATTAACGTAATTAAAACTAACTTACAAAATAAAAATAAAAGCCCTAAAGTACTAATAAAAGCAATAATATAAATAAAAAATAAAAGAAAACAATCACAAAAATTACGCGAGGCTCGAACTCGCAACATAGCAAACGCGGATCCGCCACTATACTACTGCGCCAGGGTCCTTGCAGAATCTAGATCTAAATAGCCGTTCTTAAATACACGTCATTGCTTGTCTGCTTGTCTCCTTGTACAAAATAGCGTGATGATTTTCATTTTTGACCTTAAATTCCTAATAAAATTTAAAAAAAAAGTGTATTTTTTATCTCCGGTTCCATTTTAATATGAGTTTTGATGGGTTTTTACTGAAATATTTGGAAAAATATCGAATAAAAATGTCGATGGCAATTTAAAAATACATAAAAAGCCATTTTATTATTGTTCTGGAAATATCATTCTATATTATGTACAAAAAAACACTAAAACAATCACAAAAATATTAACTGTACCTGAGGATCGAACTTAGAGCGATTGTCGTTCAATTGGAACATTTTGGAATATTGCTCACCCCCCATAGCAAAAAGCGTGATAATAATGTAGCCTAACAGTTGACCCGGCCTATAAGGATTATGTATGCAAAATTTTAACAGGATTGGTTCAGTAGTTTTTGCGCCAACTAATACCAACGCTCCACCATTTTACTGTTTTATTATATGTATATAGACTATGGCCATTTCAGTACCGGTCCAGGTTTCTTAGAAATAACAAAGCATATTATTATCTCGGCGTCTCTCTTACTCCTCAATATGGTAGGTAGAAGAACTAGTACGTTTTTTTCTTGCTGACACGTTTAATTTGAGTATGGAAAATTATGTTAAAGCTATAAAAAAATAATAATCACTTAGCCCTACTTTTAAGAAATTAGAAGCTAAGTGCACCTTTGGAGGTATGCGGAACAGAGAGTAAAGTCCCACATACCTCCGTTGAAAAGGGAGGATCCTCCGAACAGATAGGTGTTAGGTCTGGTGGGCAACTGCCTGGCAGATGATTTCGGGCTTTTCTATATGTCCAAATCGCACGGAGAACTTTAATTGCGCGATACAGGATTAGTTCTTATGTGAATATATATGTCGCTACACACGTTTCCACTTGGTCGGTTCAAATGGAGAAGAACCGGCAATACTCTCCACGAATACTGGATACCGGATACTGGACACAGACACAGCACAATGATAACAAGCAATAATTAAAAAAGATGAAAGTACAGAATTATATAGCAAATTTGTTCTGAGCGTACCCGTACCGAAAGAGTATTATTTAAGCATTTGCTGGGCATCAGACACTTAGAATTTCAGCTCCCCACAATGACGCTGTTTGTTATGCAGGAGTCGATCGAATACCTATTAGATTTTGATGTCCTAAAAAATAAACATACCAACCTAATAGCTACTAATCTGTAGGTGCCATTTGTGGAATAAAATTTTAAATAATAAATTATTCCAGTAATGGCACCTGTGAAAAATATTGATAGGTGCCGCCTATGGAATAACTCAGGTTCCATTTACTCAGGTGCCGCACGTCACGTTTCCGGATGACAGCTTTTTTTTATGTTTGTTACCTCAGAACTCCATCGTTTATGGACCGATTTACAGGATATGCTTCCAGATTGGTCCCATTTTTTTCAAGATCCAGTTCTGAGGATGGGATCCATGAGGAATCGAGGGAACTCCTCAAATATTATAGGCAAATATATGGTGATTTTGGTATATTCATCAAGAACTTTGACTGTAAATGTTAAAAAGTAACATTTTTATGAAGTGGAACTGATGAAGAAGACCTGAAATGGCCAACGTAACTTCATTCTCACATTGATATCACAATGAAGATAGTTAAGCGACTATGACAATATAAATAAATAAATAGTTCTGAATAGTTATGTTTAAAATGGTATCATTGAAAAGATCTGATGATGATGATGGAGCCGCAAGATAGGCACCGGAACTCCGTAATTAATCAATGTATCCTAGCCGTGTTTAAGCTTGTTAAAATTGTAATGAGATGCACTTTGACTATAAGGTACTATCGAACTGATCTGATGATGGAGCCGGAAGGTGGAAGGTGCACACGGGATCCTCATAATAAAACAATGTATCCTAGCAGTGTTTGGGTTAATTGGAATTGTCATGAGAAATAGGTACTCTGGCTATAAGTATATTGCAACTAAAAAGTGTGAAATAAAAAACTTAAAAAAAATAAAAATAACCGACCACTAAAAGAAACACTAAAACTACTGTTTACTAAACTAATGTTTTTTTAGTGAAGTCGGTTACTTTTTTTTTGTAAAAAAGTTTTTATGTTATTGTACATAGGTACTATGTACCTGTACCTACTACGTAGTCAGGTTTAATATAAACTAGCTGTTGCCCGCGACTTCGTCCGAGTTAAGTTCGTGAAACTGTACAATCATTCTTTGCTTGCAATTCATTCCGAAAGCATCGCAATTAGTTATTGTACTTTCAGTTCAGTTCAGGTAAAAACGCTAATTACCTTCAGGAAACATGGTACTCAGCCAGATCCAGATGTATGAACGTCAATGAATAGACAGAGTATGTAAGGGTCGTAGCAGTTGGCATTTCTGCCTACCCCAAGGAAAAAGGCTTTAGTTTATGTATGCTTCTGGTTTTATGTTCTGGTAAAACAACATTGTATGATTTTAAAATGATGGTAGATAAATTAATTACGTGCTTTTAAATTTAGGCTGTCAAAAAAAAAGCGATCAGTGGAGCTGATCCTGAGCTCGCTATCTGCAGCCTTTAGGGTTTGCATCTTCTTCTTAAGTTAGATAAATCACTAAATACCTTCTCCCACTCTGGGTAGAGCGAGAGAGAGTGTCAGACTTTTACTGACTAAAAAACCCAACTGTTTTCCTTCAGTTGCCCTTTGCGTTTCAGGGCTACAGTGAGCACGCCACAATCGCAGCGGTAATGCCTCTCTTTAAGGAGTGGCTACAGAGGCGTCACAGCGTCCTCTCTTTGTGCAGGACTCATCGGAAGTGGGTGTTTCGGGAGGTAACTGTATCAAATTCAGTGGGAAGAAAAACTCGAGTCTCACCATTGTGTGGATTGCCTGGAGAATACGATGGAGCATATGGTGGAAGTCAGTCCCGCTTGGTCGGAGCGCCGCCGTGTCCTCATGGAGGCGGTTGGTGGAGAAAATGTCAACCAGTAGCCTCCTTCAGTGAAGCACTACGATCAAAGAAGGTGGCTGAAACTATGAGGGATATGACATCCTCATGCCTCAGCTGTCGCTGCAGGTGACGCTCCGGGTATTAAAAGCCGTAGGGCGATTCCCAGCCATCGCAAACACGGGATTGCGGTGGTGCCGTCCGGCCGTCTGGTCAAAGCAATCCTGATTCGACGTCACGTTATATTCTACGCGCGACTCAAAGAGATGTCAGCGAATGGATAGGGCCCTCTAAGGCCGATGTCCGCTAGGGCTGCGAGATTGTTCGAAAGAGTTACCTCCTGTAACAATTTTCGCTTCAATAATGTTTCACTAAAGAGTTTAAGCTGTTAGACACCTTTGGTAGAGATAAACGAAGGAGCATAATCGGGACACCGACCTTCAGCTGGATAACGTGCACTGATAGTACAAAGCCGGAAGTGAATTCAAAAACTACCATCATCATCATCTATCTTCCTCCACAACAGTACTTATGAAGGATTTGCGAGAGCATGGTTGCATTGATTGTTGCAGCTTGATGATTTTGGGCGTTAAAATTACTTGTTCATTTACCTAGAATTTTTTTGTGTGTATTTGACTGACGTCCCCTTATAGCAGACATATGTTTTTCCATAGTGGGAACTGCCCTATGAAGAGTCTCCAGCTTTTAAATGAATTTCGGCGAAATCTTGAGCGCGTGTATCTTCGCCCAATCGAACTCTCATATTGATGGCCAAACCGAGCGGTCACTGACGCCGATTACCTCAATGAGGACACGGCGGTTCACCCAAGCGGGATAGACCTCCACCGCATAATACACCGGGTCCTCCGGGCGATTCGCAAAATGGTAATATCAGGGTGCTTCCAACCGAATCCGGAACAGAAACCTCTCGAAACACCCACAACAGTCCTGAGCTTGTCTCCATAAAACAATGAAATTACGGTAAACAAATGTAGCAGTCAATTAGCGTTATCTCTGAGACTGGCCTCCCTCAGAGGGTTGTTCCAGTGTTGGTCACCAATCACTGCAAGGAGGCAATGTCCAGATATCAACGTAAGGCTGCAAGGAATCTGAGATACATCATACGTTGTCGAACTGTGATCAGGGACGCAAACCACATTTGACCCCGTATTATATGAAGCATTGACCACAAATAATAAAACACGCCATTATTAGGCCGTAAGGTGCCATCATCCCGGAGGACACGGTGGAGCATATGGTGGAGGTGTGCCCCGCAAGGGTGGAATACCGCCGTGTCCTCGTGGAGGCAATCGGCGTCAGTGACTTCTGTCGCCGGTCCCTGGATCGGGCTATGATCCGGAGCGAGGAGGAATGGCAGGCGGTCGCCTCCTTCTCCAAAGCCGTAATGCTAGCGAAGGAGGAGGCCGCACGCGTGAGGGAACGAACGTCCTCACGCCGAGCCGAGATTTCGACCCCGACTACCAGCCACGGTAGACGCGGGCTTGTGGACGTCGAGCTATGGGTAGCTCGCCGTCCGAACGTCCGGTAATTGACCAGACCGGGCTCAGTCGTCAACAGCGCACAGAATTATGTAAATTCCTGATATCGAGTACTAAAGTGTGGGGTATATGGATAAATGTAATATGTGGGTGTGTGAAAATAAACTAGTTGTCAATCGGACTCAGTAGTTTCATTCGCCGCTCCCGTAGATATATTTCATAAAATACAACTGGCGACGAGGATAATAACTAAATTCGTGTGGTTTAGATCGTATACGTTTAGGAAATCAACATGCCTATTGGGAAAATTGAAGAATTTGACCTATCATCTAAAAAGTGGTTGTCGTATATCAGACGCGTGGAACAATTCATAACTTTAAATGGAATAACACCAGAGTTACAAGTGGCAACGTTGGTGACGTTGGTGGGAGCAGCAACGTACGACTTGATGTGTGATTTGTGTGCACCTAACCATCCCGAAAGCAAAAATTTCCGTGACTTGGTTAAAATTGTGGGTGACCATCTTGAACCAAAACGTTCCGAAATCGCGGAACGCCATGTTTTTAGACAAAGACGTCAGAATACGGGTGAATCTCTCAGTGAATATCTACAAACACTCAAGCACTTGGCTAGTACGTGTAATTTCAATGCTACGCTGGAGGAAAATCTACGCGATCAGTTTGTGTCGGGTTTGGCTAGTGATGAAATGAGATCCCGTATTTTTGCGGAACCATCAATTACATATAAAAAAGCCGTCGAGTTAGCGTTGGCGTTGGAAGCGGCCGAGCGACACTCGCAGACCAGCGGTGCGAACGCCGCGAGCGGTGCGAACGCGTCAGCGGCTGGCGCGCGGATCTTTGAAGCGGTGCATCAAGTGGGAACGGCAAAGCGTGCGGGCCGACCGCCCGAGCGCGGAACTACGAAGAGTGGCAACTCGTCTACCCAGGTTAGCGCGGTAACATCGCGCTCAACGCGTGCTTGTTGGAGGTGTGGCAGAAACCATCGTCCGGAAGTGTGTCGATTTAAAAATTATTCGTGCGATATATGTGGTCAAAAAGGTCACATTAAAATACAGTGTAAATCTAACAAGGAGCGATGTGTCGAGTCAAGCCAAGACACTTCAATACAGACGCGGCGTCGTAATAATTATCTCGGAAATAGTGATAACGAATCAGAGTGTGATTTTTATAACCTAAGTGTGTGCGGTTTAAATGACAAGCCGTACATGGTTATGGCGCAAGTGAACGGTAGAAAGATAAGTTTTGAACTGGACACTGGAAGTAAGTTATCAGTTATAAGTTTAGATTATTATAATAATAACTTTTGTGACTTACCAATAATTAGCAATGATATTTCTTTGTATTCATATGTCGGTTCAGTAATAGAACCGATAGGTTTTGTGTCTGTGCATGTTGTTATTGGAGAACATTCAGCCGGAAATCTCAAATTGTACATTGTTAAAAATGGTGGACCGCCACTTTTAGGTAGATCGTGGCTGACTAAATTAAAAATAAACAAGATTAATATTGGTGAATTTTTACTGAAGTTAAATGAAAATAACATAGTTGACATGTTACAACGTGAATTTCCGACTGTATTTGCTTCAGGGCTTGGAACATGTACGAAAAAAATTGCTTTAAAATTGGTGGATAAAAATCCAGTATTTATCAAAGCTAGGCCGTTACCATTGGCGTTACGTAAACCTGTAGAGCGGGAGTTAGAACGACTCGAGGCGGAAGGTACAATTCGTAAGGTTGAGTATTCAGATTATGGAACCCCGATCGTGCCCGTAATTAAAAAGAACGGAGAAATTAGAATTTGTGGTGACTACAAGGTCACGGTTAACCCGAAACTTATGCGCGAGCCTTACCCTTTGCCGCGAATTGAGGAGCTGTTCGCGGCGCTGAGTGGGGGTGAACAGTTTTCTAAAATTGACCTCACGCACGCATATCAACAATTATTTTTAGAAGATGAATCTCAGGCATGTACCGCTATAACGACACACATAGGAACATTTGTGTACAATCGCACCCCATTTGGACTTACGTGTATTCCGGAAAAGTTTCAAAAGTTTATGGAACAAACGGTCAAAGGACTCAAGGGGGTCGCGGTTTTCATAGACGATATAGCATGTACCGGGACGTCCCGTTGTGAACATATTGATAATTTAAAAGCATTATTCAGTCGCTTGCGTGAGGTGGGTTTAAGGATCAAATTAGATAAGTGTGCATTTATGCAAGATAGTATTACTTATGTAGGGTTTGTTATTGATAAACACGGCTTGCATCCCGATGAAAACAAAATTAAGGCAATCGTCGATGCGCCAAGGCCAAATGATGTGACACAGCTTAAGTCTTTTCTAGGCATGGTGAACTACTATGCAAAATTTATATCGAACTTAAGTTCAATACTATACCCATTACATAAGTTGTTGCGTAAAAACGCCGAGTGGATTTGGTCGTATGATTGTGACGACAGTTTTAACAAAGTTAAAAAGGCTATTTCAGGTAGCAAAGTGTTAGTACATTACAACCCTGAACTACCGTTAGTTTTAGCAGTGGATAGCAGTTCTTATGGCATTGGTAGTGTGTTGTCGCATAGATATCCCAATGGCGAGGAACGCCCCATATGTTTTGCGTCGCGAACGTTAAATTCGGCCGAGCGCGCCTATAGTCAACTAGACAAAGAGGCACTGGCTATAATAAGTGGAGTCATAAAACATCACCAATATCTTTACGGTCGTGCTTTTATAATTAAAACAGACCATAAACCGCTGACATTTATTTTTGGTCCCAAGTTTGGTTTGCCGCAAACTGCTGCAAGCAGATTGCAAAGATATGCTACGAAGTTAGCAGCCTATGACTTCACTATAGAATTTGTGAAATCCAAAGATAATTATAATGTGGACGCATTATCACGCTTACCACTGCCGTATAAACGTAGAATAGAAACGGAGCTGAATTAGTGTTGTTAAAAGGCTCGAGTCTCCCGAGTCTTCGACTCATTCAAGGCTCGAGTCTCCTATGAAGCCTCGAGCTGCAGCCTCGAGCCTTATTTCGAAGGCTCGAGCCCAGTCTCGAACCCTAGTTCCGACGCTCGAGTCGCGACTCGAGCTCTGTTTTAAAGGCTCACTACACAACATTATGCTCCAAAATAAATCTAATAAATATGTTATTAAAATAATTTATTTTTATTTACAAACTAACTTCTCTCTTCTCTAACGTGTAGAAGAAGCCAAAGAAACTATCGTACCGGTCCAAAAATTAGTAAAATTTATAACTTTTTCTCCTAAAAAAAAACAACTATATGAAGAATGTTGTACGTCCAGCATTTCTCATCTGAACTTGATAAAAGATATGAGGCATCAGGTGGAATTCTACTAATATGATGCTGGAAAGAGCTCTGAAAATGAAAAGAGTGTTTAATTAATGAGTAGGTATGTGTTTGGATTACACAGAGTTTTCTCCATACACTATTGAGAATTGGGAGATGGTAGAAGCATTGGTAGATTTTCTTCAACCATTTTATGAAGCCACTGTTATGCTTTCAAAACACAATTATCCAAGTTTGTACTATGTGGTGCCTATATTTGATGTTTTAACAGAGCATCTTTTTAACAGACAAGAAGATGGACCAATGAAAAAATGTGCAACGGCCATGATTGAAAAATTGAATGAGTACTCCGAGATTTTAAACAGTGATTTGGCACAACTTGCCGTTCTATTAGACCCGCGACTTAATAAAATTTATTTCATAGCAAAGAACAACACTCAAACATTAAACAACTTAAAAAACCCTTTATGACAAGCTCAAAGATAAAAATATACAAGAATTGCGAAGAGACAATTTGTCAACACGGTACCTATGAACACAGTAGCTCTAGTGAAGTTTACCCAAAAAAAAAAGGTTATTTGCATCTATGTACCTACAAGCAACCGGAGACTATAAATATCGCAGATGAAGTGGATAGATACATAAATATGCCTATTGAGCCTGAAAACACTAATGTATTAATGTGGTGGAAAAAACAAAAAGAATTGTCTTTGTCAACCTTAGTTCAAATAGCATTTGAAGTTTTGTCTATATACCAGCGACAAGCGTTCCTAGTGAACAAGCTTTTTCGAAGTCTGGTAATTTAATAACAAAAAAAAAAGAAACAGGCTGAGCAACAAAAATATCCAGGCATTAATGTGCTTATCGTCATGGTTAAAAATCGAATAATCATTCATTGTATAATAAACTTTTCTTTTTTCTATCTTTTTATTTCGTTTTTTTTTATACTTATTACACATATACATATTTTTATACGTACTTACCACATTAAAACAAAAATATTACATTTTAATATTATCAGGCATATAAATAAAGCTCGAGCTTCGACTCGAGTCCTTTATTTAAGGCTCTTGAGCCTTCAAGGTTCAAGCCTTTAGGGCTCGAACCTTTTAGACTTACGAGCCCTCAGAGCTCGAGCTTTGAAGACTCAGTAGCTTCGACTCGGAGCTCGAGTTTCCGCCTCGGAGCTCATTTCTCACAACACTAAGCTGAATACGGTGTCATACATTAATTACGTTGAAGAATCTATTCCTATTAGGGCAAAAGACGTTTCAAGTAAAACACAAGAAGATAAAATTCTAAAAAATATTTATGATTCCTTCAGTAGTCACACATAGTGAAGAGAAACCTTATTTTTATCGAAAGGACAGCCTTACTATCGATAGAGGGTGTATATTATACAATCACAGGGTGGTCATTCCTAAAGCACTTAGACAGCAAGTACTTCGTGAATTGCACGAGGGACACCTAGGGGTAGTCAAAATGAAAAATATATCTCGGAGCTATGTTTACTGGCCTCAATTAGACAATGAAATTGAAACGTTGTGTCGAGAATGCAGTGCATGCCTACAGCAGCGCGATGCGCCGGCGCGTGCACAGTTGCATCCATGGGCTTTCCCTACACGACCATGGCAACGACTAAACATTGATTTTGCTATATTTCGAGGTACATATTATTTAGTGACGGTTGATGCACACAGCAAATGGATAGAAGTTCAAAAAATGTTAGGAACCAATGCGAACGTCACTATATCTAAGTTAAGAGAACTTTTCGCACGTTTTGGAATACCATCCCATATCATTAGTGATGGTGGTCCTCCATTTAACTCTTTAGAATTTACAAATTATTTAAATAAAAACCTAGTTAACCATACAATCACAAGTCCATATCGACCAGCCGGTAACGGAGCGGCCGAAAATGCAGTAAAATTAGTCAAACGAGCAATGAAAAAAGCAATACATGAAGGCCAGGATGTAGATACTGCCATCTCGAAGTTTTTGTTTCAATATCGCAATTGCGAGCACGCCACTACCGGAGTGGCACCGGCGGTAGCTATGTTGGGTAGGAGATTACGAGGTCGGTTGGATATAATAAAACCGTCCACTGAGCGTGCAGTGGAATCGTCTTGTGATCGAGCGGGTCGTGCGCGGCCCGGCGCTGAGCGGCATGTGGAGCCCGGCGAGCAGGTACTGGCGCGAGACTACCGCTCTAGCGCTGACAAATGGGCAGCAGCTACCGTGCTTTCACGAACTGATCCACTCACGTACAAAGTACGCGTGTCCGATGGACACGAGTGGAAACGTCATATCGACCAATTATTGCCTCTTAAGAAACGTTATTCACGACATTCCATAATTAGTAGCACGGATGAACCGGTAACGGAGATTGACGCTGCTGAGACCAGTCAGGACAATCAACTTGAAAACACCTCATTCTCAAGTGAAGTTAATACTAATCGGAATCAAAAAGTAGTAGAAGTTAATAAGACTGTCAGCCCAAGGAATGTAACTGCAGAACCAACTCCAATTTCTGATGAACAAAGTGTTAGACTTAGACGTCAATGTTTATTCCAAGGTAAATACGCGAAGTGATTAATATCATACAAGTTTTGTAATATATAACCTAATGTTACGGGTACAAAGGTAGTTTACTTAGTGGTTATTTCGTTTACTTATATTATATTATTAACTACTTAGTATTAATCAAATATTAAGTAAGTATGGTAACATTTAGCAGATCACCACTAGGTATACCCCAAAGGATGCCAAACAAGAAAGTAGTGTGATGGCATTGTCGATAGTACATCTTATGTTTTTATTTTACAGAAAAATGTATTGATTCCCTGTCCAATGATCACAATACTTTCAGTTCATGATCACTATTATATTTTATTAGCTTTCATTTCAAGTGTAATGATAAAATAGGCATATAATATTATGTAGTTTTTTTTAGGTACTAATTATAAGTAAATACATACAACTTATTGTACCAACATGTCAAGTAGATATAAGTCAATTACAATCCTATCATTTAGTACCTATTGTTTCAAAGGGGGAGGTGTGGGGTATATGGATAAATGTAATATGTGGGTGTGTGAAAATAAACTAGTTGTCAATCGGACTCAGTAGTTTCATTCGCCGCTCCCGTAGATATATTTCATAAAATACAACTTAACGGAAATCCTAATAAAACTTTGCTATCGAAAGAGGAAAGCCTAGAATTACAAGTATCATACAATTGTTATACTACAGTACTCTTAGATAAACAAGTTAATACGAGTTATCACAGATATTATTAAAGGTGAAAGTTTAAATACGTAGATATGTATATGTTACCGGCAATCTGTATAATTCAGGTATTCTATACAATACCATGGCAATTTATAAAATACTTCAAACGTGTAGGTAATGCATGAAATATTCCGTCCGTCCGTCGGTCCGTCCGTCCGTCCGTCCGTCCGTACAAAAACATCGAACAAAGAGTTTGTCTTAAATTTTGCATCGCCAATGGAATTTCGTGTTCGGAGTCACTGAAAATGTTACAGAAGACTTACGGTGAATCGACTTTATCAAAAACACGTGCTTATGAAGTGGTACAAAGCGTTAAAAAGCGGTCGAGATGTGATGGAAGATTTGTCTCGCTCTGGTAGGCCATCAACGTCTTCAACTGAAGTTAACATCGCAAAAGTGAAGGAAATAGTGACTGAAAATTCTCATTTAACTTTGAGAGAGATAGCCGCCGAACTTTCTGTATCTCATGAGTCGATCCGTACCATTTTAACTAATTATTTGGGTATGAATCATGTTACCGCTCGGCTAGTCCCAAAAGACCTGAATTTTTCCCAAAACTCAATCGCATGAGAGTCGCTGAGGACATGCTAGAACGAGTCAATTCCGACCCAACATTCATGAAACGCATTTTTACTGGTGACGAGACGTGGGTTTACGAGTTTGACGTGCAAACTAGTCAACAAGCTTCAGAGTGGCGCCTTCCAACTGAACCGAAACCGAAAAAACCACGCCAAAGTCGATCAAAAGTCAAAGTCATGTTTTTTCTTTTTATTCATTGAGTTGGTTTCTCTTAAGGTACATTTCTCCATTCACACAGGCGGAGCCGCTTGCAAATGCTATATTAACGCTTTATTTAACATAAATTAAACTGAATTAAGTCCTCCATCACGCGTTGCCTCAGGCTCACACTCTGAATTATGAAATTTTAATTACGGCTAGAATAATAATTAAAAGTTGAGTGTTTGTAAATGAGTCACGTACATATTTTCTGTAACTTTCAAATGAATGTTTACGGAAAGCATTCCTATATTACAGTTACCTGTTATAAATACTTTGCAGTTACACCAACTCTTAAGCAATAACCTTGTAAAATAACGATGATTACTTTTAAAATTTATTTTACACAGGTCTTGTTTCTAAAACACTGATAATAATTATGTTCGTAACGCTAGCGATATTATAGAAGATTTTTTTTTGCGGATGTGACGCATATTTTTCCAATTTGTTTAAGTAAGACTCTAGGATCACTTCTGTGTCTCTGAGCACTTGTGTGTACTGTCACAGCCAATTTGCAATTTGTTTTTTATAGACTAGCTTTTGTCCGTGGCTTCACCATTCGCGTACATAAAATATAGCCTATGCCACTCAGGAATAAAGCAGCTTTCTATCGGTGAAAAATAAATTAGCAATCGGACAAGTACTTTCAGAGATTACTTTCTACAAACAAAAAAAAAAACAAACTACCTTTTTATAATATTAGTGTAGACTAGCTTTTGCCCGCGACTTCGTCCGCGTAGTCAAAAAATTAAAATAATATTTAAAATAATATAATTAAAAAGTCGAAAATGTTTCTAATAGGATTTTTAATTGTTTTTTTTAACGTTATTATTTTTTTAATCTTCTATCTTATTCTTTTTCTATCTATTATGAAATCGAAATAATACTTATACCTACCACAGTATTTCTTTGTATACAATATTTTTTTGGTTTTTCCTTCGGGTGCTAGAATCACACGGCTACTCTGTGCGCTTACTCTGGAGCATGCCACATACAATTGGCCGTGGGAGAAGCAGCTTTCCCTCAAGTCTATTCCTGCTACCTACCTTGAAAGTTTGACCTTGAGCTTTGTTTATGGTTATTGCGAAGCAGACTTTGATGGGAAACTGCACTCTCTTGAATTCGAAGGGGTAATTTGATAGTGTTAGGGGAATCCTAGGAATAAATACAGACTCTCCTCGAGAACAATCATGCATTTTAAATAGCGACTCGCATATGGCTGCTTTCTCTAGGGCAGAATCCCAATGTTTGTCATCCTCTAGCAAGCCAAGTTTCATGCAAACGAATTAAAAAGTTGGTTGGAGGACACCGCTGACAGTTTTCAAGTCATCGAAGGATGACGGACCCCTGACCTCGTGTAGAAGTAAACGAAGATGCATCAGCGTTATTATCAATATCGGTGTCAGGGTAGGCATCAAAGTGACCATTAGAAAGATCTTGAGAAACACTTAACCTTTTGATAGGTTGGTCTTCTGTACCAAATTTGATATACAGGTTGCCATTTCGATACACTTCAAATACAAATGGGTACATTTAATCGGCTGCAGTTAACTCGCAGAAACCACCATATTTAGGGTGTTGTGAACCATGGCGGTTATAAGACATTACAGCAAATTCATCCCAATTGTGCGTCACATGCCACACAATTTCTTTACGAATATCCAAAGACATTAAATATATACTACTATAACAGACAGGACTTATATACTACTATAACACACAGGAACAGACAGGGGGATGAACTGCTTGCGTCCGTAGGATTTACTTAGTTCTGAACACCCTACACGTGTCCCCCGGGTAGTGCTAAACGAGCAGTAAAGACGGTGGTAGGCCATAGCATTGGCTGCCGGCTTAAAGGTTACCACCCATCAGACAAAGCCATGCCGCCAAGCGATCCGTCGTGTTCCGGCGTGATGTCTGGTGAAGCCGTATGGTGGAAGATGGGTCTGAGCAGTTGTGTTGTGACGTATACCGGGTATGATGCGCCAGCTGTTGTTGTGTCGGACGTTTGATCGTGGAGGGTAGCGGGATCCGAAGCACGGTGCTCTGCTGGCCGACTGTAGGTAGTTGGGGGCCGAAGTAGTGTGCCAGCCACACACGAAAGGCTGCCCCGCCAACTGCGAAAAATCCCAGGGTGGCCCCATCGTGCCGGTTGGCGACCGGGCGAGAGGACCCGATGGCGAGCCCTGGGGGGGTTCGGGCGTCCCCGCAGTCTCCAGATCAACCCTCCATTGGCACAGCAACTCTGGTTGTGTTGTTGGGTTCAACATCGCATCACCTCGCTCAACTGCCATCTTTCATCTCTCCTATTCACTCCACCAAAAAAATTTTTTTTTTTTTTTTTTAATTGATATAAACCAGCGCTTGACTGCGATCCCACCTGATGGTAAGCAGTGATGCAATCATTGATGGTGAGGCGCACTAGTTTATCAAGAGCCTATTCACTCTAGCCTTGAAGATACCTAAATTATAGTTGGACGGGAAGATCGCAGCAGGCAAATTGTTCCAGTCCTTCGATGTACGCGGTATAAACGACGAAGCGAAACGCTTAGTCCGGACCGTTGAAGTTTCAACAACGTAAGGGTGGATACTCGCCGTACGTCGGGTTGTCCGATGATAGAAAGGAGATGGCGGAATCAAGTCATGCAATTCCTGCGCACACTCTCCAAAATGCAACCTGTAAAATACCGATAGGCTGGCTACCCTGCGCCTGTGCTCGAGGCTTTGTAGACTGGACTTAACCAAATCAGGATCCCCAATTAGCCTTTTCGCACGCCTTTCCATTGAGTCCAAAGCTGCTAGATGGCATTTTGCAGCACCAGCCCATATGTGACTGCAGTACTCCACACACGATCGAACCTGTGCTTTGTATAACATTAGAAGCTGTCCCGGTGTGAAGTACCGTCGGACCTTTGCAAGAACGCCTAGTTTTCTAGCAGCTACCTTGGCTTTGGACTCAATGAACCGCCCAAAATTGAGGTCTGAGGAGATTTCAACTCCCAAGAGCTGAAGGCGGTCGGTGCACTCCAGGGATACATTCCGAAAAGCAGGAGCCAAGGTGAACGGGCTCCTTTTGGCGGTGAACAGACACGCTTGTGTTTTGGCGGCGTTGAATTCAACTAGATTGGTTTCGCCCCACTTGGAGACTGCCTGAAGTGAGACATTCGTACGCTCCACCATAGCCTCTCGTTCGGACCGGATTAGTTCCTTACTAGCCCGAGCACCTGGAAGGTATCTCTCTACAACTGTGCTATCATCTGCATACCCATAGATACCGGGCATCAGCAGATCGTTAATATGCAGCAGGAAAAGAGTAGCAGAGAGAACTGACCCCTGAGGAACTCCGGCATTAGTGGACATGGGCTCTGATGAGCATCCATCGACAACAACTCGGAGAGACCGTTCACTCAGGAAGTCTTTTACCCAGTTAATCAGACCAGGGGAAATGCCGTACGCTGGAAGCTTACTCAGAAGGCTGGCGTGCCATACCCTGTCGAAGGCCTTCGAGACGTCTAAGGAGACAGCAATCGCTTCTCCATTCTTCTCGAGGGCCTCGCCCCACATGTGAGTGGCATACACTAGTAGGTCCCCAGTAGACCGATTGTGGCGAAATCCGTACTGTCGGTCACTGAGGAGATCGTTACCTTCCAGGTATGCCATGAGGCGCGAGTTCAATACACGCTCCATAATCTTGCAGAGGGACTTTAACGCGTGCCACCAAGACTGGCTGTTCCCATACCAGAGGACCGACCACGCTGGGAGAGAAGCGCGAAACTTTGCAATATCGATGGGCCTTTCCCAGCTGGTCAAGCAAGCGACTAGGGTGCCTGATGTAGTTGGTCATACTGCCAATTGTCTGGACCTTCTGCTGACCACCGATCCGGACAGATGTATCGTAACAGTTTCCTCACCACTTGGAACTTCAGATCACTGCCTGGTGAAGTCTGTTTCGTCCTTCTCCCCACCTGACTGCGACTCACGCGGTGAACGGCGAATGTGGCGTTACAGGTCAGCAGATTGGGATGAGATGCGGCATTTCTTTGCATCTTATCCTTGGCAGCAGGTCTGCTTCTCTTCTGAGAGTCCGTCGAGCTGTGCGGATGCTATATCCGATGTGATACGTCAAGCTATGGAGTTTTTCATCCCTTATAGAGACGTACCCGTTGGAGGCTCAGCTCACCCATGGTTCAACGCCGATTGCGTTCAAGCTGAAGAGCGTAAGCATTCGGCGTTTCTCGCCTGGGTTGACGCTCGTGACCGCAAAGCTCCGGATCTGAGCTCAAAGAAGAGAGCTTTCAACCATGCTGCCAAGTCCTACAAAAAGGCACTAAAGAAGGCTCGGTTCGACCGCATTACTCATATTGGCACAAAGCTCTCTGCACAGCCGTCCGGTAGCAGAGCGTTCTGGTCCCTTGCCAAATCGGTCGAAGCGAACTTCTGTAGGCCCACATTGCCTCCGCTGGTTAAGCCTGATGGAACACTGGCTCACTCGGCGAGAGAGAAAGCAGGTCTCTTTGCATCTCTCTTCGCCCATAATTCTCGTCTTGATACTAGCAGTGCTACTCCACCGGCTCTACCTCACTGCAACACCTCGATGCCTGAGGTTCGCATAAGAAATAAAGAAGTTTTGAGAGCACTGTGTCGCCTAGACGTGAATAAAGCTAGTGGACCAGATGGTGTACCAGCAATAGTTCTCAAGGCATGTGCGCCCGAGTTGTCTCCTGTGTTGACGCGCTTGTACCGCCTCTCATTTAGGACTGGTATAGTGCCCAAGTCCTGGAAGCTTGCCAACGTGCAACCCGTGCCCAAAAAGGGCAGTCGTGCCGATCCTGCCAACTATCGGCCGATTTCAATAACCTTTAAAAATGAAAGTTAAAAAGAAAGGCAAGTGTCAACAGCGGATGCACGTCCTCTCATTTCAAGTGCAGTTCTCAAATATTAGAGGGCTGCACTCCAATCTCGTTGCGGTCCACCACCATCTTGAGACTGACAAGCCACACTTGCTTTTCTTGACGGAGACCCAAATTAGATGTCCGTCAGATACGGGGTACCTCAACTACCCGGGATACTCACTGGAGCATCATTTCCTGCAGCGTGCCGGGGTCTGTGTGTACGTCCGTAATGACATCTGCTGCCAGCGTCTCCGTCACCTTGAAGACCATAATTTATCTACGCTATGGCTGTTGGTGGACACTGGTATGGACAAAATTGTTTATGCCTGTGTCTACCGTTCGCACAGCGGTGATCAGGAGACGACTCGGTTGTTCGACCACCTCAGTGAGGCTGCCGATAAGGCTCTGCATCGGCACCCTGATGCGCAGCTCGTCGCTCTGGGGGACTTTAACGCCTGCCACCAAGACTGGCTGTTCCCATACCAGAGGATAATACCCAATATCACCTAGCAAGTGTTTAATACTGCGTTTCTAGTTAGTAATCATGTCTTATTTTCTTGCCTGGTACTAGTTAAAAGATTTGTTAACCTTTTACTTTAGCTATCAAAATCAAATATATAAGTGGCTATGAGACGAAATAAAACAGAGTTTAGGTAGGTAGGTATTAGAAAAGTTGTTTATTTATATTACTACACATAATATAAAAAAAAATGGAATTATTTTTAATTAGTAATTATAATCAGTCTTTAAAATTCACTTCAGGAACATTTTATATTAATCTTTAAATGTAAAATATCTCCACACACCAGTTTTTTGAATTATATAAGGTTTTTATTTTAATGATATAAACTAGTTCGAATCGTAAATGTGTTAACAACGAAGGGTGGACACTCGCCGTATGTTGGGTTGTCCGATGGTAGAATGATTATGGCGGAATCAAGTCATGTAATTCCTGCGCACACTCTCCAAAATGTATTACATCTGGGTCACCAATTAGCTTCTTCGCACGCCTTTCCACTGAGTCCAAAGATGGCATTTTGTAGCACCAGCCCATATGTAGCTGCAGTACTCCACACACAATCGAACCTGTTCTTTGTATAACATACTCCATGAACCGCCTAAAGTTGAGGTTTGTGGAAATTTCAACTCCCAAGAGCAGAAGGCGGCACTCTAAGGGTACATTTCAAAAAGCAGGCTCCCAGGAGAACGGGCTCCTTTTGGCGGTAAACAGGCACGCTTGTGTTTTGGTAGCATTAAAACCCACCAGGTTGACTTCGTCCCATCAGGAGAAACTGCCTGAAGTGAGACATTGGTTCCTGCATCGGATTCAGGCGGAAGCAACGCCCGGGTGTCATCATTGTGTGGACCATACGGAGGACAAGGTGGAGCATACGGTTGAGGTGTGCCCCGCTTGGGCGGAGCACCACCGTGTCCTCGTGGAGGCAATTGGTAGCAGCGACCTTTCGCGTCGGGCCCTGGTTCAGGCTATGGTCCGGAGGGAGGAGGAATGGCAGGCGGTTGCCTCCTTCTGCGAAGCAGTAATGCTAGCGAAGGAGGAGGCTGCACGCGTAAGGGAACGAAGGTCCTCACGCCCTAGCCACCGTAATTCCGACCCCGACTACCAGCCACGGTAGACGCGGGCTTGCGGACGTCGAGCACTGGGTGGCTCGCCATCCGGGTGTTCGGTAATTAACCGGACCGAGCCCAGTCGTCAACAACGCGTAGTGATCCTCGCGCTCCTCAAGGAGATGTTAGCAAACCGTAGGGGCCCGGCAGGGCCGATGCCCGCTAGCTAGGACCGCGGAGAATTTCTTAAAGGGAAACCCGTAGTCCTAGAACGCAAAGGGTAATTTCTTTCTTTCTTTCTTTCTTTACACATTAAAAAAAAGACTCCAGAACAATTATGCATTTTAAATAGTGACTCCCATAAGGCTGCTTCCTCTAGGGCAGAATCCCAATGTTTGTCGTCCTTTAGCAAGCCAAGTTTCATGCAAGCTAATTGAAAAGTTGGTTGGAGGACACCGCTGACAGTTTTCAAGTCATCGAAGGATAATGGACCCTTGACCTCGTGTAGAATTAAACGAAAATGCATCAGCGTTATTATCACTATCGGTGTCAGCGTAGGCATCAAAGTGACCATTAGAAAGATCTTGAGAAAAACGTAACCTTTTGATAGGTTGGTCTTCTTTTCCAAATTTGACGTACAGGTTGCGATTTCGATACACTTCAAATACAAATGGGCATGTTTGATCGGCTGATCGGCTGCAGTTAACTCGCAGAAACCGCCATATGCAGGGTGTTGTAACATATCTAATATACACTCTCCTTTTGTGATGATGATTGTTGCCATGACGGTCATGAGACATTACAGCAAATTCATTCCAATTGTGCGACACATGCCACACAATTTCTTTACGATTAAGCGTTCTTGTGTGCCGTACAACAAATAAGAAAGCGTACGGAAAAGACATGTGCCATCCCTAACTATTGGTACATTAGTAAGGTTTATTAATTTCCCATTGATATTAACCAACTCTGATCCCATTTTTAACAACAGACACAGTAAGTTTATTTTTTTGCCGTTCAAAATATGAAAGCAATTCCGCATAAATAGCAAAATCATCTGTTTGATATTTGAGTTTTCAAAAATACGTCAAAATAAAATGTAATTTAAATCCAAAGCACTAAAGAGTATTGATATCATCTTCGAAGCAGATCACCCGCAAAATAACTTTCTACCCCTTTTTAACCCCGTTAGAGGATGAATTTCAATAAAATACGTAACTCGTCTTCCATTCATTCTGTTAAAGAATTTTCATGCAAAATTTGAAGTAGATTGGACTAAGGAATCACGTTGTCCCATACAAACTTTGCCCCCCTTTTTCACAATAGAATTTCAAACACAGGGTAGAATTTCAAAAAATCCTTTCTTATCGGATGTCTACGTCACACAAAGAATATACCCTCCAAGTTTCAGGTCTTTACGATCAGCGGTTTAGGCTGTGCGTTGATCCGTCAGTCATTCAGGACGAAGCATTTTATATTATAGATATGTATAAATTGTACGGTCAGCATCCGTACATTGGACTTAGACCTAGTTAGTAATTATTGCAAACCGGGTAAAAGTAGGTTTGCTGTATCGTCACGAACACAAGTGCGTCAGTAGAACGTTTGGCATCGAACTCTCGTAACATTTAACATTTTATTAACATTTTATAGAACATTTATTAGTCTCTTTAAGTAACATTTATTTAACATTTTTAAGTAACATTACATTAGTGAAGTGTATTATTAAACATCATTTATAGAACATTAACATCCTTTCATTTCACAACATTCAACATTATATGTAAAGGCTATTGCCCTTACATTTTGGTCCTTCGAGTTTTTTAGAATTAAAATCAGTGCCGCGTGGTGCCTATTCACTTGCGGGAACATTTAAACAGAACATTAAAATCAGTGCAAACAGTGACGAGTGATCCAGGTAGCAGAGAAGCAGAATATACAGGCGGAAGCTGCGAACCCGGTGAGCGCGTTCCATTTCTTCCACTTTACTCCAATATTGCAGTTTATTGTGTGTACCCAATACCAATAAATAATAGCAATGTCTTCCTACGATGACCTACTTGCATCTCAATCTACAACTCTTGACGCTATTAAGCGACTTAGTGAAAATTTTAAGAAGGACGGTCCGACACGTAAATCAACACTTGAGTATCATGACGAAAGGCTAATCAAGCTGGAGGAGTTATGGGCCGACTTCAAGAAGAACGATATTCAATTAACCCTATTCGAAGGCGAGAAGTCTGGAGCCTACTACGAACAACGTGTGTACGATCGCCTGGAGCAATTGTATGGGGAGACGAAGATTATGATCAATAAATCAAGACAGAGGGTATTGGCTAAAATCGAAGAAGAGCAATTTAGTTCATTTGGCCAGGTTAAACAACACAGAGAATGTAGCGGAACATCTCAACAAGCTCAGGAAAAGACTCCAGAACGATATGATAGGGATGAGTTAGCTGGCGGGTTCAAACACGTCTCGAGCAATATCAAGGTCGTCGACCAAAGAACTACGGACATCATGAACGAGCAATGGTCAAACATCAAAGCTTTTGAGAGAGCTGTACGAAACATGGACATCGAAAACCTGAGAGAAAAGTGGCAACTGGAAGATAAATTGAGGACTGTCACACAACGCTGGGAGAGGGTCGACAGTACCTACTGGAAGCTGGACAACATTTTGGATGACACGCAAGCGTTTGAAAGCGACTATAACAGGTTGGAAAGGCTGTATGAGTTCAGCGAGGAACAAATTAACAAGAGAATTTGGGAGAATAAACATCAGGAGAAATCCACACCGAAAATAGAACTTCCGGTGTTCAGTGGCAGCTATGCACAATGGACAACGTTCAAAGATTTATTTGTAGAAATCGTACATAACAATATATTTATCTCAAACGCTCAAAAGATGCAACATTTAAAATCAAAACTAAAGGAGGAGCCCGAGAGGTTGGTACAGCATATGAACATCAGTGCTGATAATTACGAAACGTGCTGGCAAATTCTTCAGCAGAGGTACGATAATAAGAGGCTGTTATTTACCTATCAAGCTAACATCCTTCTCAACCAACCTAACATACAAACCCCGACAGCATCCCAACTAAAGAGAATGCATGATACGACAGTCGAGAGTATTCAAGCAATTAAGAATCTACAGTTCGATACCTCTACTTGGGACCCGTTAGTGGTCTATATTTTGATGCAGAGGCTTGACTCAGACACAAACCAGTCATTTCAGGAATCATTAAATGATCCACGGGGTATGCCAACATTAAAAGAATTGCTGAATTTCATAGAAAACAAGTTCATTTCAATGGAGTCATCTACAAGCCGTCCACGCACCATCAATAATCAGCAACATAGTAATCAAACGAAAACAGTTCATAACGCCATCAGCAGTAGGTCTAAAATGCAACAGCAATGCGCCGAAACTAAGAACACGCCGAGTTTCACGCCGATTCACGGTCACGTTTGCGCCTTCCCCGTGACGTTTGTTTCGTGACGCGTTTGTGATGAAACGCGACACCCAACACAACGACTTCATTACGCAACTCCTTATCAAAAACAGCTGCATAATGACAACAACACGCGTCGTAGCTTGGGTGTCGCGTTTCATCACAAACGCGTCACGAAACAAACGTCACGGGGAAGGCGCAACCGTGACCGTGAATCATAACGTAAACAATAAAAATTGCAATCTAGCACTCGATGAAATTCAACGCGCCCATAACATTATAGTAAAACACGTACAGAGCGAACATTTTGAACAAGAAATCAAAGATATACAAACAAAAGGGAAATTATGCAACACTAGTGGAATTCTGAAACTTAACCCTTACCTCGATGAGAATAACATACTTCGCGTTGGAGGGAGGTTAGGATACTCAAACTTGCCTGAAGAAACAAAACACCCTATCATCATACCAAAAACCAGCAGATTAACTCACCTACTAATTGATCGCGCCCATGCCAGAACACTGCATGGTGGAGCGAGATTAACGTTGGCCACATTAAGACAAAAATACTGGATTATAGGAGGGAACAGTACTATCAAAAAACATCTGCAAAACTGCGTCAAGTGTCGCCGCTTCAAGCCATCAAAACAATACCAACTAATGGCTGATTTACCCAGTGAGAGGATAACGCAATCACCACCCTTCTACCACACAGGGGTGGACTTTACAGGATTCGTTAACGTCAAACTGAACAAAGGCCGAGGCGTCAGAACAAGTAAAGGCTACGTGGTAGTATTTGTGTGCATGACAACAAAAGAAGTGCATTTAGAACTTGCATCTGATCTGTCATCAGAAACATTTTTACTTGCTCTAAATCGCATGATTGGGCGACGAGGCAGCCCGAAACATATTTACTCCGATAACGGAACAAACTTTGTTGGAGCCGAAAGGGAACTAGCCAAACAACTCCACATCGAGCAAACATTTAACAACAGCTCTTTGTCAAGAAAATACTCAGAAATGGGAATAGAATGGCATTTCAACGCTCCGAGCTGGCCGACTGCTGGAGGACTTTGGGAGGCAGCAGTCAAGTCTATGAAATACCACCTGAAACGCATCTTAGGAGAGCAAAGGTTAACATACGAGGAGTTTTTAACACTGCTGACGCAGATTGAAGCCTGCATGAACTCTAGACCACTTTGTCCTTTAACAGAGGACGTTGAAGACATAGAATGCCTCACTCCATCACATTTCCTGATTGGCCGACCAGCAACATTCCTACCACATGAAAATGTCAGCGAGAAAAACATCAACATTCGACAAAGATGGCAGTTAATAACAAAAATGCATCAAGGATTCTGGAAAAAGTGGTCTTCCGAATACTTACAGTAACTTCAGCTCAGGAGCAAATGGTTGCATAAAACGGAAAATCTGAAAATAGGAGACATTGTCCTAATCAAAGAAGATAATCTTCCACCTGCGAAATGGGCGCTTGGCAGAGTGCAGGATGCTCACCCAGGAAGGGACAACCTAACCAGAGTAGTTACAATGAGAACAAAAACAGGACTACTAAAAAGACCAATAACAAAACTTATCAAACTCCCGATACCAGAAGCAGAGACAAAAATTCCAGCCACCACCTCTACTAAAATTTCAAATCAAGTAGGAGAAACGACAACAACAAAAAACACCACTAACAAAAAACGATCTAAAACAAACAAAATTAGCTCCAACCTGCTATGCATGTTTATAACACTATTAACACTATTCCAACCTACAAAACAACACAGCAACGCCATAACCGTGACGCCATTTGACCCACACAGGGCAATCTATTTCGACAGAATCGGCAACTTACAAAGCGTACATGATGACTGGAAAATAAGTTACCTATTATAACATGACGTCATATTGGCAAGGTATGGAAAACATTCATAAAGTTGTAAAACACCTGGAGGAAAGATGTGAGCAATTCAGTTATCAGACGATGTGCAAGACGATTACAACTGAATTTAAACAAGAACTAAATGAACTCGACCATAACAACTACATGCTGGAAACACATCATGGACAGATAAGAGGGCGGATCACCCGTGGGCTCATTAATGGAGTAGGATATTTAGCAAATAGCCTGTTCGGCGTACTAGACGAAAGATTTGCATCACAGTATAAACAGGACATAGAAACATTACACAACGACAGAGATCATTTATTGAGCCTTATAAAGAAACAAACTTCAATTATTGAGGCGCAAAACAACATTTTAAAGCGAAATGAAGAGGCGATGAATACTCAGTTCAATCTCATATCGAAACATCTTAACCTCACAGATAACTACCTACAGAAACTAGGTAAATCTGTTCAGGAAAACGAAGACTTGAACTATTTCAACATCATGGCTGTAATGACATCTATAATCACTTCAAAATTACGTCACATCCAACACATGCTTCTAGACACAGCTATCAACATTCACCATGGTCATGTGGACACAAGACTTTTACCACAAAGTCAGCTTTTCCAGGAACTGAGCATTATCTCTGGGCAGTTACCACAACATCTTTCTATTCCTGTCGATAACATGCAAACTCAACTAGCAGATATTTACAAGCTATTAGAAGTACATCGCTTACCATCAGGTGAGATGGTGGTCAAACGCGAGCCTATCAATAATAATAAAAAAAAAAAAAGTAAAGTCGAGACTAATGGACAACTATTTCATTATAGAAATTACATTACCTCTAACAGGTGACACTCAATTCGCCTTATACCAACCAGTTCCTATTCCGATGATGACAAATAGCAAGGATTCACTTGTAATGAAAACGAGCTCAAAATATGTTGCAGTTAATATCAGGAAGGAGACCTACATGCAGCTTACAGGCAGTGACCTGGAACATTGCATAAAAATTGAACCAAGCACATATATTTGTTCATTAAACACACCAACGCGTAATATGAGGAGTCATCAAATTCCATGCGAAATCGGCGCGATAACAAACATCACATTTTCTAAATGCATCTACGCATCGGAGACCTGCAACAACAAATGGACACCATTACGAAAACCCAATACTTGGCTATATGTCTGCTGCGAGGACTGTCAGCTACAAATATACTGCGAAGGCCAGAGTATGACATCAAAGGCAATACATTCTACAGGAATACTAAAAGCCAAGGAAGGATGTATACTGCGAAACAACGAAGACACATACTACACACAAGTTTCTTACACAAACAACATTTACATCAACCCTGAAATACCATTGATAAATCTAGAAGATATCAACAATTTAACTTCGGTTCAACCCATAAATTTATTGTCAGGGCAACAAAATATAAAATTCGTCAAAAACAATTACGAACAAATTCACAACTCGCTGAAGGAATTAAAGGAAGAATCGAAACTGGTGGAAATGTCACAACATGACGTTCATCAATACATCGTTTCCTACACCGCGTTGGGACTTCTGGTGTTGGCAGTAGTTGCGGCGGGAGGAGCCTACGTGTACTGCAAACGCTTCGGCAGCAGTGCCATCACAGGCGTGTCCGCCAGATTACCGCCAGACGACGGCCACGGAAGACCTAGAAATGACCACCATGAGAAACGCTACCTACACAACACCTCATGTGTTTAACATTTAGCTAGCAATTGTTTTTACTTTTTTACATTATATAGTTATTATTTTACATTTTTTACACTTGTATAACATTAGTTAGTTCTTATTCTACATTTTTTTATATAATACTAGGATACATTGATCAATTACAGAGTTCCGGTACTTATCTTCCGGCTCCATCATCATCATCAAGTAACTTCGATGATACCATTTTCAACATAACTATTCATAATTTCAGCCGATAGACGTCCACTGCTGGACATAGCCTCCCCCAAAAATGTCGCCACAATGAACGTGCGTCTCGCAATCATCGGATTCCCGCAACCTTCACCAGGTCATCGGTCCACCTTGTAGGGGGCCTTCCAACACTGCGTCTTCCGGTACGCGGTCGCCACTCCAAAACCTTTCGGTTCCTTGGTTTTCCTGCGGATATCTTCATTACTGATTCGATCACGCAAGGAAACTCCGAGCATAGCCCTTTACATTGTCCTTTTGGTGACTTTGAGCCTTCTGATGATCCGACTCGGCTGGGCAGCGTTCGGGAAGCTGCGCGGTATCTTCTCGTCTAATATACCACAGTGTCTCAAGACGAAAGTCTATGACCAGTGCGTGTTGCCAGTGATGACATATGTTTCCGAAACGTGGTCGCTCACAATGGGCCTCATCAGAAGGCTCAAAGTCACCCAAAGGACAATAACTATTCAGAACCATTTATTTATTTGTATTGTCGTAATCGTTTAACTGTCTTCATTGTGATATCTATGTGAGTATGAAGTTCCGTTGGCCATTCCTGGTCTTCTTTATCAGTTCCACTTCATCAAATGTTACGTATTGACTGTAAATGCTTATGTTCTCGATGAAAATACTAAAATCACTATATAGTTGCCTATAATGTTTGAGGAGTTCCCTCGATTCCCCATGGATCCCATCATCAGAACTGAATTTTGAAAAAAATAAGACCAATCTGGAAGCATATCCTTTAAGAGGAAAAAAAATTTTGCAAATCGGTCCATAAACGACGGAGTTCTGAGGTAACACACAAAAAAAAACATACAACCGAATTGATAACCTCCTCCTTTTTCTGAAGTCGGTTAAAAACACTATAACGATCAAAATAACTTTAATTTTGGAAGTCGGTGTTTCTGGTATTGTTTGCTTGTTATTTAACACCGACTTCCGAAATTAAAGTTATTTTGATCGTTTTATTGTTTTGTTTTTTTTTTTTTGTATCGAAGTCGGTAATTTTTTTTTTTTGTAAAAAGTTTTTTATTTCACACTTTTTAGTTGTGATGCACTTATAGCCAGAGTACCTATTTCTCATGACAATTCGAATTAACCCAAACACTGCTAGGATACATTATTTTATTATGAAGTCCCCATTCACCTCCCAGCTCCATCATCAGGTTAGTTCGATATTAGCTACCTTATAGCCAAAGTGCATATAATGACAATTCTAATAAGCCCAAACACGGCTAGGTTACATTGATTAATTATGGAGTTCCAGTGCCTACCTTCCGGCTCCATCATCATCATCAGATCACTTCGATGATACCATTTTCAACATAACTATTCAGAACCATTTATTTATTTATATTGTCATAGTTACTTAACCATCTTCATTGTGATATCTATGTGAGGGTGAAGTTCCGTTGGCCATTTCTGGTTTCTTCATCAGTTCCACTTCATCAAATGTTACTTTTTGACTGGAAATGCTTTTTTTTTTGTATTATCGATGAAAATACCAATATTACTATATAGTGCCTAGATTATTTGAGGAGTTCCCTCGATTCCTCATTGATTCTACTATCAAACCTGGATTTGAAAAAAATGGGACCAATCTGGAAGTAACCGAGTAGTATATTTGCGTCGGCACATCAGTCTTTGAAAGAATCATGTTATTTACCGCAACCACTATGCCCCTGAATTTTAAATCTGTAATATCTTCGAAAATATTCACTTAAATTACACGCTGTAAAGGGCCATATTGATCTATATTAAATGCAGAATTTATTTAAGGTACTTAATTGGATAAAGATTAATGCTGTATTGCTTAAAATTGTTTCGTAAATAAGCCATTATTTCTAGTAAAAAGTAAAGGATAAAAAATGGTTATTGTGGGTTATACCTAAAAGATAGACATATACCATCGCGGACTTTTTTGTAGATCTTTTTAAGGTGTACAATACTGTAGTACATTATTTTGATTTATCTCTTAGGGTTCAGCCAGCGTTTGCAATGTAAGCGCAAAAAAATGTGTTTATTTACGACATCACATTAGAAACCTCTAAAATCATCAGTGTTCCTCTACTATATTGTGCGTGTATTATACACATAAACCTTCCTCTTGAATCACTCTATCTATTTAAGAAAACCGCATCAAAATCCGTTGCGTAGATTTAAATATCTAAGCATACATAGGGACAGACAGACACGAAAAGCGACTTTGTTTTATACTATGTAGTGATATTCTGGCCCCCGCCAAGATGTACGGTCAGCATCCGTACATTGGACTTAGGCCTAGTTAGTAATTATTGCAAACCGGGTAAAAGTAGGTTTGCTGTATCGTCACGAACACAAGTGCGTCAGTAGTACGTTTGGCATCGAAAACATTTAACATTTTATTAACATTTTATAGAACATTTATTAGTCTCTCTATGTAACATTTATTTAACATTTTTAAGTAACATTACATTAGTGAAGTGTATTATTAAACATCATTTATAGAACATTAACATCCTTTCATTTCACAACATTCAACATTATATGTAAAGGCTATTGCCCTTACATAAATAATTATGTTGATTAGACCTGTAAGGATTATGTATGCAAAAATTGAATAGAATCGGTTTAGTAGACTTTGCTCCAATTAAAAACATCACTCCATATTTTCACTGTTTTATTATATGTATAGATATGTTTATTATTACAGTTTAAAGATATCCAACGAGTTGTTACGTTTTGTTATAAGTGAGCCCTGGGAATTCTAACGACAAAAAAAGCGTAGAGGTTTGCAACTGGGACACTCAATGGTCACCTCAGGTTCATCTGCCGCGTCACATCCCTCCATACAGGTCTCTGAGAATATGCAGGGTTTGTCAGCTGGAAAAAATATAACAAGTTAACATACATACATAGGCTCACGCTTTTTTTACCAGGGAGGTAGCCAGAAGCTACAGAATGCCAGCTGCTACGATCTTTACACACTCACTTTTACGTTTGCGTTCATACATACAACTAAGGCCAGTTTTTTGGGGTGAGAGATAATTAAATAACTTCTCCCTCTATGTGAGGGCGAGAGGGAGTGTTAGACTTTTACTGACTAAAGCCCACCCATGTTCTTTCAGTTACCTATTGTGTTTCAGGGCCACGGTGACCCACAACCCATAATAATATCTATGGCTTTAATGATAGTGAAAAACGAGGTTGTATATTAAGTTTTCACGTCTTCCATTTCGAATGACGAAATGTTAAAAAAAATTACACCAAAAGGTTGCAGAATGTCTTGCGCGTCCAATCAATAATACTTTTAGAAGGTTATTCAGACTGCCCCGGTTCTGTAGTGACTCAGAGATGTTTACACAGAATCGAACTGACGGCTTCCATGCGATCATTAAGAAGTAACTTGCATCTTTGGCGGCAGACCAGTGGCAACAGTATTCTAAAAATAGTCGCGTAGAGGGTTATTTCCTCTTTTTTTAGGCATTTTGTAGGGAGGATGGCAGCGTAAGAAAACTTGAGTCATCTTCTATGCCAAATGCTTAAAACAATATAAGTAATTATTACAATATGGTAAAGCAAGTTCACTAACATTGCGGATCTATTGTTAGCTGTGAAATTAAAATAAATAAATAACTATTGTTTGTAAATCTTGAAATCAAATTACACTTGAACATGTACTACAAATTATATTTGTGAGGCTAAAAAGGCTTCTATCTCAGCATATTCTGCTGCGGATTGAAAAAAAAAAATAACGCAGTGCTGATATTTTTATGGTGCTTGTGATACGACGGACACATCCTTTGGCCTCGTTAACTATCATAATATTACAAATACACGTAATACATACACTTGAGTGTATATTCTTTACACCCATCACATTCGCCATAGAAGCAACGTCCTCCGCAGCATTCCGTGTCGATGCTACACTGTGGATATAACGTTTTGTGTTAGTGTTTTACTAGCATATATATATATATTAGGTTGAAAAGTCAGATGAACCCTAATGCGCTACTTGCTTGCATTTCAAAAAGCCAGACAAGCACGTCACGGGCGCTGCTGACTGCCCAGCGAAAATAATAGCCGAAAAAAGATATATAAATTAACTCCTATAATAACTCCATTGATTATGAACGCGCCAAGAGCGCCATTAATGAGTTATTTATTTAGACTTTTTCCGTTAGTATTAAAGCAATTTTTTTTGTTTTGTTTTGATAAACAATTTAAATGATATTTCTGTATCCGAGTCTAAATAAGTTTGTGAAACTGAAAACTACAAACAATATCTTTCCGGTAACAAAACTACGGTTTTGCAGAACACATGATTCTCTACAACAAATGTCGTGACAGCATATGTCTAAATTTTATAGTTATGTCACAATAACTGATTAACAATATACGCGCGAAAAACATAACCCTTCTTGTAGTCGGGTAAAAGCACCGTCTCTAAAAAACGCTAAACACTTTTTTTGTACTTTAGTTTCTATTTATCCTTATCAAAATAAATTATTTCATATTTAAGACTGGTTTAGTGACTGTATACGGGAGAAATCACGATTTTAAAAATGTACTAGAAAATAATCAAAAACGTAAGATGACGTTTAACTGGTTATATTATTATCAACAATTTGTTAATACTTACAAAAATATACAGGTTTAATTACTAAATACATGTGTTTTTTACTGCATATTAATTGGACAAATGATTAAAAAGATAATACGAAAAAAAAAACAAATAAAGCTCAAGAGTTTGTTTGATTGTTTGAACGCGCTAATGTAAGAAAATACTGATTCTAATAAAATATATATATTAGTGTTGGATAGCATTTATCGAGAAAGGCTATATGCTATATAATATTACGCTACAACCCACGGGAGCGGAGCAGTTACCAAAGACCACGGGGATAGCTAGTTGTTTTTACAATCAGACGCGATATCGAACAAAGAAGTTATTTCTGAAAACAGCGGATCGAAAAGTGGTTAAATCACCCGTTCCTCATAAACACCATCTTGCTTATCGGCAAACACGAGCACACAGCCAAACAATAAAACTGTAATAATCTTCATGTTTTTCTATCACAGGTCACCTTTCTACAACTCTCAAGACATGTATGAAGAGAATCGTCTCGATGTATCGAATTTTATTTGCACATCTCATTATTCAAAATGGTCGTATTTGCGCTCGCATCGGCCTTGAGATAAAAGTATTAAATAATTAATGAAACATAATCATTTGTATTCAACGAGTAAATTTATAGAATAACTACCTGTTACCCGCGACTTTGTCTGCGTCAAGTTGTAAAATCATCATCATCATCATTTCAGCCGAAAGACGTCCACTGCTGGACATAGGCCTCCCCTAAGCGTCGCCACAGCGAACGGTCCTGTGCGTCTCGCATCCATCGGACCCCCGCAACCGTTACCAAGTCATCGGTCCACCTTGTAGGAGGCCTTCCAACGCTACGTCTTCCGGTACGTGGTCGCCATTCCAGAACCTTTCGGCCCCAACGGCCATCTGTTCTGCGAGCAATGTGCCCTGCCCATTGCCACTTTAGTTTGGCGATTAAGTTGTAAAATGCACAAACGTAATTAATAATTCTGTGCTTGTGATTCATGCTAAAAGCATCTAATTCATTTAACGGAAATTAATTCCAGTAAATATATTATGTAAAATGTATTTCTTATGTCCAGATAAATAATTTATTTTATTTATTTGGCTCACCAGTAGAATACTCGTACATGATATACATCAAATAAACTTATGAACGTCAATAAACAGAAACAGACCTGTTGAGGTCGTAGTAGTTGATGTTCTGAGGTTCTGCCTACCCCTAAAAGGAAAAGGTGTTAGTTTAAGTTTGATTTTGGTTTATGCTATGATGAAACAACGCTGTATGAATTTAATATGATTGGTTCATTAGAATATACTCAAAGTGTTGTTATCTTTTAACAACACTAAATAAATTTTATTTAAAGTAGGCTATCAAAAAAAGTGGATAAAGTAGTTTTCAAAATGCCAAATGTTGCCAAAATCTATAAAGAGTCTGTACGGATCTTGTTCTGAGGTCGATACCCACAGTTTTTAGTGTCTGCACCTTTTACTTTTAGGAAGAAAATCATCAAATACCTTCCCCCGCTCTGGGTAAAGCGAGAGTTTGTGTCAGACTTACAAACTGAAATCCACCTTTTTTTTATAAGTTGGGAAATCATCAAAATGACTTCTCGCGCTCTCCGTGTCAGACTTTTACTGACTAAAACCACACCTGTATCCTTCAATTACCCTTTGCGTTCTAGGACTACGGGTTTCCCTTTCAGAAATTCTCCGCGGTCCTAGCTAGCGGGCATCGGCCTTGCTGGGCCCCTACAGTTTGCTGACATCTCCTTGAGGAGCGCGAGGATCACTACGCGCTGTTGACGACCGGGCTCGGTCCGGTTAATTACCGAACAGCCGGACGGCGAACTACCCAGTGCTCGACGTCCGCAAGCCTGCGTCTACCGTGGCTGGTAGTCGGGGTCGGAATTACGGCGGCTAGGGCGTGAGGACCTTGGTTCCCTCACGCGTGTAGCCTCCTCCTTCGCTAGCATTACTGCTTCGCAGAAGGAGGCGACCGCCTGCCATTCCTCCTCGCTCCGGACCATAGCCTGAACCAGGGCCCGACGCGAAAGGTCGCTGCCGCCAATTGCCTCCACGAGGACACGGCGGTGCTCCGCCCAAGCGGGGCACACCTCCACCGTATGCTCCACCGTGTCCTCTGGGTGGTCAGCACAATGATGACACCCGGACTTTGCTTCCGCCTGAATCCGATGCAGGAACCTCCCGAACTTGCCATGTCCGGTGAGGACCTGTTCTGGAGAGTCAGTATTTACCCCTAGGATCCACGTTGGGGCCCTGTGTGAAATATGTCTTCATAGGTTTTTCGTGAAATTCTTAATGATCCACAATTTTTGGAATCTTTGGAATTGGGTACTTGTTCCAAACAGTAGGTTTTTTAGGTAGCAGGTTCGATGAAGGCCTGCGTCAGGCGGAAAGAGAGCCTTTCCTCAAAGAAGGGATTTGCTGCCGCGATGGTGGCGTGCAAGTTCCCATAGCCCTGGAACGCTAAGAGCAACTAAAGGAACACAGGTGGGTTTAAATCAGTAAAAGTCTGGTACTACCTCTCGCTTTACCTAGAGCGGGGGAAGGTATTTGATGATTTCCTACCTAAAAGCAAAAGGTGCAGACACTAAAAACTGTGGGTATCGACCTCAGGATCAACTCCGTACAGACTCTATACATTTTGGCAACTGAAAACTACTTTATCCACTTTTTTTGATAGCCTACGTTAAATAACATTTATTTAGTGTAGTTAAAAGATAACTACGGTATAATATACTTTTAGTATATGTAATCTATACATATAATAAAACATTAAAATTATTTTGCGATGGTATTATTTGGCGCAAAAACTACTGAAGCGATCCTGTTCAAATTTTGCATACATAATCCTTATAGGTCAGTGCATCTGTTAGGCTATAAATTATCACGCTATTTGCTATGGGGGGTGAGCAATAATCCAAAACGTCGGTGTTGAACGACATTTGCCGCGAGTTCGATTCCCAACAGTTAAAATTTTTGTCATTATTTTATCTTCTTTTTGTAATAAAATAACTTTTACCATTTTTTCAAAATAAAATTGACATTTCTATTCGATATCTTCTAAATATACTGTAAAAACTAATCAAAACACATAATAAAATCGAATTAGTAAAATATGGCACCACACGCAATTTAGATACTCGCAACGCCATCTAAAGACTCAAAGTAGGAATAATGATGACAATGACAGTTGAACTTCATATTTGATAGATATTGTGTATTTTACGTAATTTTCTGAATGGCGAAAGAATGACCATCGCCCACGTTTGTAGACAGTTCTATTGTTCAAAATTGGAGGAAAATAGTTATGGTTAAACTGGTGTTAGACGGAGGCATTTTTAACAATCCTACTGCTTTTTTTTTCCATGATTGTAACAAGATAATTGACCATGATTATTCAAGGGATACCAACCAAAAAAGGCGATAAAAGTAAACACGTATATGTATTTAATTATTGATTTTAAAATAACACGGCCAAATTTTCGGAAGGGGTTGCATGGCACCTTGTGTTGGAAGGCCCCCAGGTAGACCGATGACCTGGTGAGGGTCGCGGGAATCCGATGGATGCGAGACGCACAGGACCAGTCATTATGGCGACACTTGGGGAGGCCTATGTCCATGATAATGATAATGATAATGATGGTACTTTTTTTCTTTTTTTAAGAGTGGAAATCATCCAATGACTTCTCTGGTTGGAGCGAGAGGGTGTGTCAAACTTTTACTGACTAAAAGCACACTTGTGCCCTTCAGTTGCGCTTTGAAACATCTCTTTGAGGAGCGCGTGGATCACTACGTGCTGTTGACGACTGGGCTCGGTTCGGTTAATTACCGGACGGCCGGACGGCTAGCTACCCATTGTTCGATGTCTGCAAGCCTGCGTCTACCGTGGCTGGTCGTCGGGTCCGACCCCGACGACCAGCCACGGTAGACGCAGGCTCTCGGCTCAGCACGAGGACGTTCGTTCCCTCACGCGTGCGGCCTCCTCCTTCGCTAGCATTGCGGCTTTGCAGAAGGAGGCGACCGCCTACCATTCCTCCTCGCTCTGGACTATAGCCCGAACCAGGCCCCGGCGCGAGAGGTGACTGACGCCGATTGCCTCCACGAGGACACGGCGGTGATCCGCCCTTGCGGGACACACCTCTGTATGCTCCACTATGTCCTCCGGGATGGCACCTTGCGGCCTAATAATGGCGTGATTTATTGTTTGCAGTTTCTGCTCCATATAAAACGGGGTCGAAAGTGGTTTACGTTCCTGATCACTGATGTATCTCAGATTCCTGGCAGCCTTACGTCGACATCTGGACGTTACCTCCTTGCAGTGAGTGGTCACCAACACTGGAACAACCCTCTGAGGGAAGCCAGTCTCAGAGATAACACTAATCGGCTGTTACATTTGTTTACCGTAATTTCATTGTTTTATGGATACACAAGCTCAGGACTTTTGAGGGTGTTTTGAGCGGTTTCTGTTCCGGATTCGGTTGGAAGTATCCTGATATTACCATTTTGCGAATCGCCCGGAGGACCCGGTGTAACATGCGGTGGAGGTCTATCACATTTGGGTGAACCGCCGTGTCCTCATAGAGGCAATCGGTGACAGTGACCTCTCGGTTTGGCCATCAATATGCGAGTTTGATTAAGATTTCGCCGAAATTCATTCAACGGGGACGTCAGTTAAATACACACCAAAAAATCCTAGGTAAATGAACAAAAATTTTTACGCCCAAAATGATCAAGCTGCAACAATCAATACAAGCATGCTCTCGCAAATTCTTCATAAGTACTGTTGTGGAGGAAGATAGTTGATGATGATGGTAGTTTTTGGATTCACTGGCTTTTTGGCTTTGCACTATCAGTGCACTTTATTCAGCTGAAGGTCGGTGTCCCGATTATGCTCCTTCATTTACCTCTACCAAAGCTGTCTAACGGCTTAAACTCTTCAGTGAAAAATTATTGAGGCGAAAATTTTACGGGAGGTAACTCTTTCGAACAATCTCGCAGACATCGGCCCTAGAGGGCCCTATCCATTTGCTGACATCTCTTTGAGTCCGGTGTAGAATACAACGCGCCGTCGATTCAGGATTGCTTTGACCAGACGGCCGGACGGCACCACCGCAATCCCGGTTTGCGATGGCTGGTAATCGCCCTGCGGCTTTCAACACCCGGAGCATCACTTGCAGTGACAGTTAAGGAGTCAGAATGTCCTATCCCTCATAGTTTCAGCCACCTTCTTCGATCGTAGTGCTTCACTGAAGGAGGCTACTGGTTGACATTTTCTCCACCAATCACCTCCATGAGGACACAGCGGTGCTGGCGCTCTGACCAAGCGGGACCGACTTCCACCGTATGCTCCATCGTATACTCCAGGCGATCCGCACAATGGTGATACCCGAGTGTTTCTTCCCGGTATATTCGATACAGATACCTACCTCCCAAAACACCCACATCCGGTGAGTCCTGCACAAAGAGAGGATGCCGTGACGCCTCTGTAGACACTCTTCAAAGACAGGCATTACCGCTGCGATTGTGACGTGCTCACTGTGACGAGGGGTTAAAATCATACAATATTATTTCACCAGAACATAAACCAGAAACATACATAAACTAATTTCTTTTCTTTTGGGGTAGGCAGAAATGCCAACTGCTACGACCCTTACATACTATTTCTATTAATTGACATTCATACATTTGGATCTGGACGAGTACATAACATGTTTCCTGAAGGTAATTTGCGTTTTTACTTTTAACCGTTTTATGTTAAAGTACAATAAATAACTGCGTTGCTTTCAGAATGAATTGCAAGCTCAGAATGATTGTACGTTTTTACAAACTTAACGCAGACGAAGTCGCGGGCAACAGCTAGTTCGCAATAAAATTATAAGCTTATAAATAACATCAGTGATGAAATACCAACAATGAGAGTGGCTGTTTCACATAAATAAGATCACTGTCCTTCAAATTATGAAACAATCCTTATCTTGTAGAACAGTAGGTACATTTTAACATGCATTGATACAGTTTCATACATTATATAAGTGAACGCAGACAAGTATTTATGTCAGCTGCGATTTTGGGAAAACGCGTTTCAGATTATTTAATTTCATGGTTCATAGAAAATTGACGGCAAAAGAATAAAAATGTCTGGCGGGTTGACATGTCACCCATCAGTGTCCCAGTATGAACAGTTGTGCAATCAGTCTGATGCATCGATATATATGTACTGATGTTAACAATACAAAATATTAGGTTCATGATTATACAATTTTAGGTAGTAGTTAATTATGGGAAGTGTTTTTGTAAGTGTATTGGAGTATATAAGGAAATATGTACATAAATTGAAAATATCTGAATAATTCATACGGAATTGTTAGTTTTGATTTTTGAATGAAATACTCTTTCAGGCATTAATTTTGGGTAGTACTTTTAAGAACGATTTCTCTAGAAGCTTCCAAACTAGGCAGCCTTTATATAAAAACCAATCGCCGACCGAATGTCAAGTTAGCAATTATATTATACTAGCGACCCGCCCCGGCTTCGCACGGGTGCAATGCTGATCACTTCATAGTATAAAACAAAGTCGCTTCCAGCTATCTGTCCGCTTAGATCTTTAAATCTACGCAACGGATTTTTTTTGTCCAGCATTGCACCAGGGCGGGTCGCGAGTACTAAATATACTACAGAATGTCTTTATACACAACTTTCACAGTTTTTTTGTCATTAGTCAATACAAACATATTTTCTTTTGAGGTTACACTTGAAAGAGCGACATATAATTGGCCATGTAATAAAAACATTCAACGCTCAAATCTAAGCCTGTAACGTTGAAAGTTTGACCCTGCGATTTATTGATGGTCATTGCAAAAGATATTTTTAGCGGAAATTGTAGGCGTTTATATTGGATCAGTAAATTCGATGGTATTAGAATTCAATTCCAATTAACCTAAACACTGCTAGGTTACATTGTTTTATTATGAATTTCCTGTGTCTACGTTCCATCTTCCTCCATCATCAGATCAGTTCGATAGTACCTTATAGCCAAAGTGCATCTCATGACAATTCTAATAAGCCCAAACACGGCTAGGATACATTGATCAATTACATAGTTCCGGTACCTATCTTCCGGCTCCGTCATCATCATCAGATCACTTCGATGATACCATTTTCAACATAATTATTCAGAACCATTTATTTATTTGTATTGTCATAGTAGCCTATTCACTCTTGACTTAAAGACCCCTAAGTTGTAGCTATCAAGAAACACAGACTCCGGCAAGGAATTCCACTCCTTGGCTGTACGCATAATAAATGTGTTCTCAAAACGTTTTGTGCGTTTGGGTGGGATGTCTACCATGTACCGGTGGCGCAACGCCGTACGTCTAGTGGTCCGATGATGGAACAGACTTGGCGAAATTAGATTGTGCAATTCCAGTGCACATTCCCCGAAATGTAAACGATAGAAAACCGACAGGCTAGCAGCTCGGCGGCGATGTCTAAGGCTTTTTTTTTTCGGTTTTTTTTTTTTTTTCGGTGGGAAAATCATCTAATGACATCCCCCGCTCTTGGGCGGAGCGGGAGATAGTGTCAGACTTTTACTGACTAAAAACCCACTCCTGTTCCTTCTTTGCCATTTTTTTTTTCAGGGCCCCGGGGATCTCTTTCGCATCACACATGGCCCCAGTAGGCTTCGACCCTGCTGGGCCCCTACGGTTGCTGACATCTCCTTGAGGCGCGCGTCGAACACTACGCGCCGACAACGACTTGGGCTCGGTCCGGACGGTTACCGGGCGATCGGACGGCGAGCCACCCATTGCTTACCGTCCGCAAGCCCGCGCCTACGGTGGCCGGAAATCGGGATTGGAATCCCGGCGGCGGTTGGGGCGTGAGGACCGTTACCTCACGCGATCGGCCGCCTCCTTTGCTAGCATTACTGCTTCGCAGAAGGAGGCAACTGCCTGCCACTACTCCTCGCTCCGGACCATGGCCTGTACCAAGGCCCGGCGCGAGAGATCGCTGCCACCGATCGCCCCCACGAGGACACGGCGGTGCTATGCCCAAGCGGGGCACACCTCTACCGTATGCTCCACCGTGTCCTCCGGGCGGTCCACACAATGTTGGCACCCGGGCGTCTCTTCTGCACGAATCCGGTGCAGGAACCTCCCGAACTTACCGGTGAGGACCTGCGTCATGCGGTAGGTAAGGACGCCGTGAGGTCTTCCCAGCCACTCCTCAAAGAGGGGACTTATGGCGTGCCCAGATGTCTAAGGCTTATGTTCTCAATGAAAATACCAAAATCACTATTATGGTTGCCTATAATATTTGGGGAGTTCCCTCAATACCCCATGGAACCCATCATCAGAACTAAATTTTGATAAAAATGGGAGCAATCTGAAAGCATATCCTTTAAGAGGAAAAAAAAATTTGCAAATCCGTCCATAAATCACGGAGTTCTGAGGTAACACACAAAAAAAATAAAAAAACATACAACCGAATTTATAACCTCCTCCTTTTTTGAAGTCGGTTAAAAACACTATAACGATCAAAATATCATTAATTTCGGAAGTTGGTATTTCTGGTATTGTTTGCTTGTTATTTAACGCCGACTTCCGAAATTAAAGTCATTTTGATCGTTTCATTGTTTTTGTAGTGAAGTCGGTAATTTTTAATTTTTTGTAAAAAAAAAAAATTAGTTAGTTCGATAGTAGGTACCTTATAGCCAAAGTGCATATAATGACAATTCTAATAAGCCCAAACACGGCTAGGTTACATTGATTAATTACGGAGTTCCAGTACCTACCTTCCGGCTCCATCATGATGATGATGGAGCCGGAAGGTAGGTACTGGAACTCCATCATCAGATCACTTCGATGATACCATTTTCAACATAACTATTCAGAACCATTTATTTATTTATATTGTCATAGTTTTAACTATCTTCATTGTGATATCTATGTGAGGGTGAAGTTCCGTTGGCCATTTCTGGTCTTCTTCATCAGTTCCACTTCATCAAATGTTACTTTTTGACTGTAAATGTTTTTTTTTGGTATTCTCGATGAAAATACCAAAATCACTATATAGTGCCTAGAATATTTGAGGAGTTCCCTCGATTCCTCATGGATTCCATTATCAGAACTGGATTTGAAAAAAATGGGACCAATCTGGAAGTAACCGAGTAGTATACTTGCGTCGGCGCATCAATCTTTGAAAGAATCAAGTTATTTACCGCAACCGCTATGTCCCTGCATTTTAAATCTGTAATATCTTCGAAAATATTGACTTAAATTACACGCTGTAAAGGGCCATATTGATCTATATTAAATGCACAATTTGTTTAAGGTACTTAATTGGATAAGGATCAATGCTGTATTGCTTAAAATCGTTTCGTAAATAAGCCATTATTTCTCGTAAAAAGTAAAAGATAAAAAATGGTTATTGTGGGTTATAGCTAAAAGATAGACATATACCATCGCGCACTTTTTTGTAGATCTTTTTAAGGTGTACAATACTGTAGTACATTATTTTGATCTATGTCTTAGGGTTCAGCCAGCGTTTGCAATGTAAGCGCAAAAAAATGTGTTTATTTACGACATCACATTAGAAACCTCTAAAATCATCAGTGTTCCTCTACTATATTGTGCGTGTATTATACGCATAAACCTTCCTCTTGAATCACTCTATCTATTAAAAGAAACCGCATCAAAATTCGTTGCGTAATTTTGAAGATTTAAGCATACATAGGGACAGACAGACACGAAAAGTGACTTTGTTTTATACTATGTAGTGATAAAAAACAATAATAAACTTGAAAATGTGGGTCCCATCAGTTTGTTTTTTCAGTTTTTCACTGATTTTTTTTCCAGAAGTAGCTTGGAGTTCTTCAAGTGCAAATTTATCGTGTCTATCTACAGAAATTAGTTTTTATGTTCTTGATAAATAAAGTGAATATTAAATTCAAACATAAACATAAAGAGATTTAGATTAAATCTAAACTAACATTTTAGAAAAGCTGACAAACGAACTAAGAATTAAAGAAAGAAAGAAAAACGTTTATTTGTACCTCACACATACAGTAAAATTAAAAAAAAAACAGTAGAATACATAGGAATTAAAATATTGTAGAATTAAGTACCTACTTATAAAAAAAGAAAAAAATAACTGTATGATCTGTGCAAGGTCAAAAAGGCGCGCGGGGAATTATGGCAAAGAGCGTCCGAGAGGAGCCACGGACACAATGGATGACCTAATTAGTAACTACATTTTATGATTGGGTATAATACTGAGAGCTTGCTTTGTGAATGCAGCGTAATTAGGTATACTGTGTGCTGTCAAAGTAAAATTATCGAACATCTTGTTTAACGTAGGATTTTTTTTTGACCGAGCCCATGTCGTCGAAGCGCCGTCGACGACTTGGGCTCGCTCCGTACGGTTTACCGGACAGTCAGACGGCGAGCTACCCCTTGCTCGCCGTCCGCAAGCCCGCGCCTACGGTGGCCGGAAATCGGGTTCGGAATCGGCCATTGCCTCGCGCGTGCACGTTCGGCCTCCTCCTTTGCTAGCATTACTGCTTCGCAGAAGGAGGCGACGACACTCTTCCTCGCTCCGGACCATGGCCTGTACCAAGTCCCAGCGCGAGAGATCGCCGCTGCCAATCGCCTCCACGAGGACAGGCGGTGCTCTGCCCAGGCGGGGCATATCTCCACCGTATGCTCCACCATGTCCTCCAGGCGGTCCACACAATGGTGACACCCGGGCATTTCTTCCGCACGAATCCGGTGCAGGAACCTCCCGAACTTACCATGTCCTGTGAGGACCAGCGTCATGTGGAAGGTAAGGACGCCGTGAGGTCTTTCCAGCCACGCCTCAAAGAGGGGACTTACCGCCATAATTATGGCGTGCCCAGCACTGGGTCGCGACAGTCGCTGTCGCCATTTCACCATGAGATTCCGCCGGAACTCTGTCCGCCATGCCGCGAATTGTCGCGGCAGCGGAAGTAAGTTATCGTAGGGTGAAAATAAATTATAAGTTAACCCCCAATTTCAGATTTAAGCTTTTGGAGTATTTCTCAAACTCTTAAAACTTGTCACAATATAAATGTAGGTAACTCTTTGGGATACTATATCCGAGAATTTTTTTTAGGGTTTCTTACCTGAAAAGGAAAAAAATGGAACCCTTATAGGATCACTTTGTTGTCCTGTCTGTCAAGACCATTTATCTCGGGAACGCGTAGAGGTATCGAGTTGAAATTAAAACCATATACTCAGGTCTGCAGCTCCTTAAAGCTGTGAAATAATTAAACTTATCAGTTAACGAAATAAAAAAGATACGGCCGTTTACGTTGCAAAAAACGTATATTTCGACACTCAAGGGAATCAAAATTCATAGGGTATTTCCCGTTGAGCTAAAATCCTGAAATTTGACATGAAGCAAGGTCTCATAGCACAAATATAGAAAAAAAAACTGAAAACTTGTAGTTACGTCCCAAAAAAATCTTTTTTGTAATTCGGAAAAATTTTCGTAACTCAATTCGGTAATTGTACTGTTTTCATAGGTAAGTTTGTACGGAACCTTCAGTGCGCGAGTCCGACTCGCACTTGCCTAGTTTTTTTATTTTTGTTTGTCTTTGTGTATTGATCAATATTATATATATGGATTCAGTTCAATGGTGTATAGCAACTTTGTGAAAATTAAAATAGCGGCAGCGACGCCAGATTAATTTGAAAAAAACTCAAAACTCTTCTTCTTCCCTCTTTGAGGCGTGGTTGGAAAGACCTCACGGCATCCTCACCTTCCGCATGACGCAGGTTCTCACCGAACACGGTAAGTTCGGGAAGTTCCTGCACCGGATTCGTGCGAAAGCGACGCCCGGGTGTCGCCACTGTGTGGACCGCCCGGAGGACACGGTGGAGCACACGGTGGAGGTGTGCCTCGCTTGGGCAGAGCAACGCCGTGTCCTCGTGGGGGCGATCAGCGGTGACGATCTCTCGCGCCGGGCCTTGGTACAGGCCATGGTCCGGAGCGAGGAGGAGTGGCAGGCGGTCGCCTCCTTCTGCGAAGCAGTAATGCTAGCAAAGGAGGCGGCCGATCGCGTGAGGCAACGGTCCTCATGCCCCAACTGCCGCCGGGATTCCGATCCCGATTTGCGGCCACCGTAGGCACGGGCTTGCGGATGGCGAGCAATGGGTGGCTCGCCGTCCGATCGTCCGGTAACCGTCCGGACCAAGCCCAAGTCGTTGACGGCGCGTATTGTTCCACACGCGCCTCAGGGAGATGTCAGCAAATCGTAGGGTGTCAACAGGGTCGAAGCCTACTGGGGCCACGGGTAGTGTGAAAGTGAAACAGGAGTGGGTTTTTAGTCAGTAAAAGTCTGACACTATTTCTCGCTCCGCCCAAGAACGGGTTTTGTCATAAGATGATTTTCCCACCTAAAAAAAAATACCTCTCCTATGCTTTATTTTAAATTAAATAATCATAGGTCGGGAGAAGTCGCGCTCTAGAGTAGAGCGAGAGGGCGTATCAGACTTTTAAGTCTCAAACCCGCCTGGAATATAGGCGGGTTTTAGTTAAAGTTTTTACTTACGTTCTAGGAGCCTGGTGACTCTTTCAAACGTTCCCAAAGCAAGAGTATTAAACACGCGGGAATCTTTACGTCAAGAGTGAATATGTTACTTCTAGGTAAGCGCGCTCCATCGTCGACCGCATCGTCGCTTTCCATCGGGTGAGATAGCGGTCAAGAGCGAACCTATAAAGAATAAAAAAAAAAAAAAATAGTTTTTAAGGTATGTATTTCTGCCACTTTCGTATACTTTAATATGACAATAATTATGTAAATACATGCAACTCGCTGACAATATAGTTAAGCATGTATTTTGGTTTAATGTGCTAAATAAAATACCCCAACTAAACTGAAATCTTAAAAAATTCTTTAAGCTTCAATGCTAACAATTATTAGAAAAAAAAGTCTAACATGGACTTTAACGTCAAAGTCCATCACGCCCTTATGAACACCATAGAAAATGGTATAGCGACAGAGGCAGATAATTGTTATATCCCGTTTGCTTTTATTTATTTATTTTTAGATCAAGTTTATTTTGGTTTTCACTCTTAACATTCTTTTTTTTTGCAAAGGATGATGCAAAGTTCAAAAATATCTAGCAATTCCGTGGTAAGTAACATACATTCCTAGCTAATGTAAAGTGGGACCAGGATTTGGTTGATGATCTGGAATAGTAAATGTCTTTTAAGCATTAGGTACTATTTTTAACCTCATTATTAAGTGGATTTGTATGCATTTCATTTCAACCTCAATTATTAGATTTAATTTTTGTGAAAAGCTCAAAACCTTTAAATTGCTATCTCTATCGTTACACATGGTAAATTCCTTTTGGCACTTAATACAAACATACATTACTTACAATCATAAATTACATTCCAAATCACTGACCATTTAGCTTATCTACCAAAATGAATCGTCCGACTTTAGGCTAGCATTATCTTGGCCAGTCTTCCTCAAACTTGTGCCAGCTAGAATCAGTGGCGTAGCTTGGTGACTAAAGGCCCTGGGGCAAGAAAAAACTGGGGCCCCTTTTTACATGACTTTTACTGACTAAAATGAGTTTCCATTATTAAAGTAGTGATGCAACTTATTTTATCTAGATTTCAAATTTCGGGGAATTTCTTGGTAGTTCAAAAAGAGGTTTGCTAATGAGGTTTTGGGGGCCCCTTAAGGGCCCCGGGGCTCCACCTAGTCCTTCGGTAGCTACGCCATGACTAGAACGTTCCCAATACTATCACAGAACAACTTGTTTGTTAGTCATGTTCAACATGTTATTACTTGAGAAACTTTAACTTGTAAGTCAGATAAGTAGGGAGGTACGTATTTGCGTTCACCTTGCAAAGTTGTGATTTAAAATGGCGGATCAAGTTTGTTTTCGGAGAAGTTATGCTGTTCGTGATTGTAACATTTCTTACTCATTGGGATTCTTGTTTTCAAGGGCAACAACTTTAAAGGTGTTTTCTTCAGTACAGCGTACAAAAGAGGTCGTTGACATCTAGATACTGCTAAACATTAATATGTTGATATATGAAGTAGCGGTGACAAGTTGAACCTCATGGTTTCAAATTCAAGCAGACGTTTTACTTTTAAACCAACCTCAAAAAGAAGGAAGTTCTATGTTCGGCTGTATATATTTTTTTAATGAATGTTGCACCGATTTCTCGGTCAATTGTGGACCGGTTTTGAAAATTATTTTTTTAATTGAAAGGTTATACTTCCGAATTGGTCCCATAGAAATACTGTTATGATCTGATGATAAACTTCGAAGATATGGAACGGAACTCCTCATAGGATCACAGCAGAACTGTCGTATTAAGTAAATTTGCTTTGTTTATAAATACGTATACGCGATGACTTTAAGTTTGACTGAGGGGTACTTTTCAGTTGTGGTACCACAACTAAAAAATGTAAAATAAACTTTTTACAAAAAAAAAGGATGTAACCGACTTCAATGTAAAAAAATCACTAAAAGTGCAAAATAACTTTAATTTCGGAAGTCGGTGTTAAATAACGAAGAAACAAAACTGTTATAGAAACACCAACTTTAATAAATTGAAGTCGGTTGTATTTTTTTGTTGTTTAATTTATCCCCACTAGTGGTTTTTTTTTATTCAAGAAAGTGACATCTGTCTTTTATTAAAAATTACTAATCAATAGGTACAAAATAAATGGATGAGTAGAACTCTCAAGTGTCACTTTAGTATATTTGATTTAAAAAAAATCTTAAACTTTTTCTGACCTTGATGGTCATCATCATCTTCCTGCTCTTGTCCCGTGTTATTGGGGGTCGGCGCAACACGTTTTTTTCTTCCCTGTCACTCGTCATGCTATCACTAACTTCCTTTTCTTTCATATCACTCTTCGCATAATCCATCCATCTTTTCTTTGGTCTCCCTCTCCATCCATCCACATGTAAACTCATAACTTTTTTAGTAACATACGTTTCATCCCTCCTCTTCACATGACCATACCAAGACAAACGATTCCCTTTCAACTTTTCAGTCACTGGCGCCACATTCAAACTTCCCCATAATATACTCATTTCTCACTTTATCCATTCTCTTCACACCACACATCCATCTTAACATTCTCATCTCCACTACTACGTGCAATCTTTTTTTACCCGACTACGGAGGGTTATGATTTTGACAGGCTATGTATGTATGTGAGTATGTTCATCTGTTCCCTCATAGCTCCTAATCTACTTATCGGAACTCGACATATGAGGCATCTTTAGAACCGTCTTAATTGTCCGCTGAACATAGGCTACGTGACGTGTCACAAAACTCGACATGGCGCCCTCTAGCGGACAAAAAGTATGTGTTAAAAAATAAAAATGGAGATAAATACGCCGTGTTTGGTATCATTTGAAAAGGCTACATTTGTACATTTCGAAAATATTGCTCAAATTTAAAGTGACGCCCTCTAGCGGACAAAAAGTCATGTGTTAAGTTTAACACCAAAATTGTTTAAATAAAAATAAAGTAAAAAACTAAAACCCGTCTACGACAAAAAAAAAACGACGCTGAAAAAGTATGAAACAAGATTTTCATACTTCGAACAGAACAAAAAGAAAAACCGTAGTCACACGTTATTTAAGTGTTTCGGTTGGTACCTATTACGTGTGACTGCGGCTTTTCTTTTTGTTCTGTTCGAAGTATGAAAATCTTGTTTCATAGTTTTTCAGCGTCGTTTTTTTTTGTCGTAGTCGGGTTTTAGTTTTTTACTTTATTTTTATCATCCGTCTTTTTCACAGCCCAACATTCTGATCCATACAGTATGACAGGCCTTATCACGGACTTGTAGATTTTACCCTTCAACTTGATGGTCAAAACACACAAAAAATTTGCATAAAATAACTTATACAAAATTGGGCTATTTTTGTAATGGATGTTTATGAAGCAATTTTAGCAGCATGGTATTCTGTCTTTATTTTATCAAAAATTTTATCACCATTACATAAAAAAAATGTTTTATCGAATTCAGTTTTCTTTTATTCTATGCCGAAGTAGAACCTGTCATCATCATCATCATTTCAGCTGAAAGATATCCACTGTTCTGTGTTCTTGTCTGGACATAGGCCTCCCCCAAGTGTCGCCACAATGAACTGTCCTGTGCGTCTCGCATCCATCGGATTCCCGCAACTTTTACCAGGTCATCGGTCCACCTTGTAGGATGCCTCCAACGCTGCGTCTTCCGGTACGCGATCGCCACTCCCGAACCTTTTGGACCCAATCGCCATCTGTTCTGCGAACAATGTGCCCTGGCCATTGCCACTTAAGTTTGGCAATTCTTCGTGCCATGTCGGCAACCTTGGTTCTCCTGCGGATATCTTTATTCCTGATTCGATCACGCAAGGAAACTCCGAGCATAGCCAGTATAGGAGCAAAGGTAGTGGAACCTGTGTCTGATAGGTACAAGTTGTGTGAAAAATATGGGTTGGACAGAGATTTTTGAGAAAATCGAAACATATTTTTTAAAATATATTTAAAGAAAGAAAGAAATTTTTTTTATTTGGCACACGTACACAGATACACACAATGTAGAAACAACATGTAACACTTAAGATAATTAAATAAAATAACTAACGTTATGTGTCTCGCGTCTGCACCAAATAGGTCCAGTTCAGCAAAAATGCCAGACTTTCTCGACAGAGATTTCTCGAAACCTCCACCCAATTATGTGTGTGTAGCGTGTTTTTAGACACTTATACCTCTCAATCGATCAATTACAATATTTATTTGCTGGAATATAATCCTCTCAATCAGTCGATCACAATAATACATACAGTAATTTGGTTCCAGCATATCCTGCCTTGACATGGCGTGCAAATTCACAGTCTGTGATATCAATTACTCTAGCTTGCAAATTACTGGTTCTATCAACTTGTTATTCTCACTCACATCCTTACAATCTTTAATTAATATCCTCATGCCCTACACATATTCTCACAATATCCTCACGTTCATATTAGGCCGCAAGGCAGACACTAAATGAATCTTCATTTAGTGACTGCCTTGCAGCTATATATTACAAAGAATTATATTTATGTCCTGTTATGAATATCTATACTTATATTACGAAGAGGAAAAATTCGCATTTTTGTATGAGAATAGAGTCAATAACTCCTGGATTAAATTTTAAAATTATTTCACCAGTAGAATCCTACTTTATCACTGAGTGACATATAACCCTTCTATATTATTAAGAACCTACCTTTAACCCGATATTGTTTAGCTCTTGTGTGTTAATTGGATGTTTTTGGATCAAATAAATTTATTATTATTATTATTATTATATGTTTTCTACTTTGACACATGTGAAGCGTTTGGCAGAATCAGGTCTTATATGATTGCTACGTGTCAATAATTGAATAACTTGGTAAATGCCTCGTTGGTATCGCGTGAGGTCTTGAATTATTCCCAGTTCTGAAAAAAGTGCTATTCGGTTTTGGCACTAAGCTCTACTCTATAGCAACCCAGAGTTTAGAGAAGTTGGAGGTGTCCAGCTCCCCTGGCTAAGTTACAACCGTTTCGTTTTGATTCTCTTTTTGTCGATCGCCTCGAGTAGACCACGCCTTCGATTCCTTTATTCTGCCGTCATCTCAACGCTCAGTCACATGGTCAGAACAAAGGAATAGGAGGCGTGGCCGACTCAAGGCGATCAACGAAAAGAGAATCAAAACGAAACGGTTGTAACTTGGCTTGGGCTGATCCCTCCCCTCGGTCGTCATCCGAAGATAAGAATCAAAGAACAGGTAGTGCTCCTGTGTTTGCGCATAATATATCTTCTGTTTACTTGGCGTATCTCCATTGAGATTGGTCACGTGGTCGACAGTCGATCGGGAGGTTTAGTAGATATCGCAAAATTAAATAGGTTTTTTTAATCAGTTCCTTAACTCAGTCGTCGATACCAACACAACAACGCTCTCTGTACTACTAGTATTTCACTTGAACTTTGGTTCTAAGGCAACTGTGCCCATCACAGAAATCAATTTGATATATACTTGAATGTTCCGTAATTACAGTGACTCATTTAATATTGAAAACAATTTATTCCGTCGTTGATTCAACCTACATATTAAAGCTTTAATTAAACCGAGTCTATACCAATGAATATTTAAATTTTGTTTCAATCACGAAGTGTTTTCATAAGGGATTCCAACTTTTGGGTGTGATTGTGGGGTAGGACACCCTTTGTTTTACGGGTAGTTGGGATCAATTTCAGTGGTTCAGCCCCCCTAGCCAAGTTACAATCGTTTCGTTCGCGCCGAACACCTCGAGTAGGCCACGCCTCCGATCCCTTTGTTCTGACGTCATGTCAACGCTCAGTCACGTGGTCAAAATAAAGGAATCGGAGGCGTGGCCTACTCGAGGCGTTCGACGCAAACGAAACGATAGTAACTTGGCTAAGGGGCTGATCTTTATGCCTAGATTGTCGTAAGCAACTTAACTGTTCATTGATTTCTACTCTCGATATTTATTTGAACTTCAATACTTTTTTTAAGGTCGTAAATTGTCTCTTGTTATGACTTGGGGTCATAACAAAAGATACATAGTTGGGAAAAAGCTGGTCCGATAGATATGATTGATTGCAGTGTAAAACTTAGTACTACACAGTTTTCCCATCAGGACTACGTCACTTCATCATTAACAGATAATATCAGTTATTACTCGTTATGGCGTAACGGTTGCTTTACCACATTGTAACAGTAGATAATTATGAGTAAAATATAGTTAAGAAAATTCGAAACACAAACACCCGGGTTTGGTCCGGACGGTGAGCGATGCACATTTTTTTTTTTCAACTTTGTTCCACACTAGAAATTACTTACTCCTGTATCGTGTGTGGTTCACAAACTTATAAACTCATTTTTTATTTTATTTTTTATTTATTTTACACATTTTAGGAAAGCTTACAGACTAATAACAACATAATGACAATGGTAAATAACTAAATTGCTAATTACAAGCTTCCACATATAATAATGACAAAAAAAATATATTTAAAATTGGTTCCACAATACCTTAAACTATTAGTAAAATTAATTTAAACAAACAATAATAATATAAATTTCAGGTGCAAATAGGTGCTAGTTGCTCAAAAAATGGCTTTGCTAAGAGCTTCCTAACTGTGCTCGCGTTGGTGCAAAATAGGTCAATGCCAGGTTCACATGAAATCCTGTTAAAACTGCGACTGGCTCTCAGAAAAAATGCATTACGCCTATAATTAGTGTATTGCATAATACATTGCATATACACAAGACACCCAGATCCAACAACTACGCCTTCTGGTTATTGTAAGTTAAGGATTAGAAAGAGTCCCAATATAGATGGCTCGGTTGCCCAGTGGTTGAGCGATTGACTCCTGTGCTGCGTCGCGCCCTTGCTCTCAATTAGTGCCATAAAACTGACTTTCTGAAGCCTATTCCTCAGTGACGGTTGGGTTAATAGAATTGAAAAAAAAAAATTATTATAGATTCATATTATAACATTATCAACATATGATTTTTTCGTATGACTAATAATTTTGCCAAAAAAAAAAAGATTAACAGCTTGATATTTTTTCGCCTGTTTTCCCTACTCCTTTCAAACGGCTTTGATCTTTAGAAATATGATTACACAAACAAAATTGCTGATTAAGTGTTCTCCAGAATGTACATAGCATGTAAATCAATCAATATTTCGCAAAGAAAATGATTATAAAGGTCAGCGGGGCTCTATGCGGGCGCAGCCGGCTGTACGATTATGTGTGATGTTCACAGGACTATAAGCCATAATTTCTGCACGGAAAAAAATATTGCATGGCCTAGAGATAACTGTTTTCACACCAAAAATACATGAGTACGCACAGGATCGGTCGTTGTGGAGACGCTTAGCCGAAAGACGTCCACTGTTGGACATAGGCCTCTCTATGTCCAACAGTGGACGTCTTTCGGCTGAAATGATGATGATGAATACATGAGTGATACATAATGTACGACAATATCCAAAAAAAAAGTGTCGTCAAGATTTAATGCCACTGATTAATGGACCGCATGTTATTGGATTATCACGCTAATTAATTGAAATATATTGAGCATTATTAATTGGTTAAATGTATATTGGATATTCAGTTGATTGATTAATGTGTGTTTATTAAAATAACTCACACATTGTGATCGTTGTTTCCTTCTGCGAGACAGTATTAATGCTGGTGAAGGAGATGGCCGCAACGGTACTCACGCCCCAGCTACTACGTCTTCGGGGCTTCCGGAGTCGCTGAGCAATCTCCAGCCACTGTAAGCCCGGACTTGTGAACGACGAGCAATGGTTAGCTTGTCGTCCAGCCGTTGGATAAGGACCGAGCCGGGTTGTCAACCGAGTTTAGTGTTTCTTTCATGCATACCTCAAAAAGATGTCACTAAAACCATCGGGGCCCAGTAGAGCCGATGCCTGAACGGGGAATTAATTTCTGAAAGGGAAACCGTGCTCCTAGAACGGAAAGGGCAACTGAAGGATACAGGTGGGTTTTAGTCAGTAAAAGTCTGACACGTCTGAGAAATCATTGGATGATGTTCCACCTCTAAAAAAGTTTTTGAATGTTGTGCGAACATGCTTCTCCTCAAATAAAAAAAAACAGGGTAAGTGCGAGTCGGACTCGCGCACTGAGGTTTCCGTACAAACTTACAGATGTTAACAGTTCGATTCCCGTATTGAGTTACGAAGATTTTCCGAATCGGAAAAAAGTTTTTTTTATGTCGTATTTATAATTTGTGAGCACTCACAAATTGTAAAAAGATCTTTCGAAACGACCAAGATACAGGCTGTGCCCAGTTTGGGGCCCATGGCTACTTCTATTGTGTTCTCTGTTTTTTTTTAATTGATATAAACCAGTGCTTGACTGCGATCCCACCTGATGGTAAGTAGTGATGCAATCGTTGATGGTGAGGCGCACTAGTTTATTAAGAGCCTATTCAATCTAGCCTTGAAGACACCTAAATTACAATCGGACGGGAAGACTGCAGCAGGCAAATGGTTCCAGTCCCTCGATGTACGCGGTATAAACGACGAGGCGAAACGCTTGGTCTGGGCCGTAGAGATTTTAACAACGTAAGGGTGGATACTCGCCGTTTGTCGGGTTGTCCGATGGTAGAAATGAGATGGTGGAATCAAGTCATGCAATTCCTGCGCACACTCTCCAAAATGCATCCTGTAAATGCTCTCTGTTTTTTTTTTCTTTAATTATTTGGTTCTTTATGCACACAAAAGTTTAGAGGCAGATTAAATGCCTTAGGCGTTTTCTACCAGTCAAACTTTGGGTAATGAAGAGACAGGTGTAAATGATAAAAACGTAAGTTATTTCCAAAACTTCAAAATATATTACATCAGTGTGGTCTCAACCCCTGAACTAGGATAACCTGTATGACAGGGTTTGAGGTATCTCCGATTACAATGATCCGATATGTGTAAACTGTGCGTCAAAAGAAATAAATTACTGAAAATAATAATAATAAAAAAAAACCAAAAACTCACTGAAAAATAAATTGCAACAAAGTTTATATTATTTAGGAATAGCGGTAGTGTGTGTGTGTGTGTATGTGTGTGTGTCGGTATGTGTGTGTGTGTGTGGTGAGATAACGGTGAGAATAATTGTGTCAGTCACTAGGTTAGATTAATGATTAGGGTTTCAGTGTCATCGTAGCTATAGTTTTCCAGCCAAAATAATATTTCCTTTTTTATCTGGAAGTTACTCACATGCTTGACTGGTTTGTACTGGCTAATTTTGGTGTAAAGGCGAGGTGCTAATCTGATATAGTGCTTTCGGGCAAATTGACTCCTTACTCGTGGAGCAGGATATCTGTCTGATCTTTTATTTTGAATAGTCAAGTAGGGGACCGTAAGTCGGTGATATCTCCGTAGACACTCGTAAATAAATATTTTTCTTACGCTTAGCACTTTTTCTTGCTTATACACTAAACTGGTAGGAGTTCTGAAGTTAAGTGACAGTAGGGCCTTTAGAACTGCACGCTGCGAACACTCTACTTCTATCATATGGGATTTGCTGGCGCCACCCCACGCACAAATACCATAGCCCAAGATGCAGTGACACAGTGCTTTATACGTTTGTATTAGAAGTTTCTCATTGGTGACATAGAGATATATATAAATACTATATAATAAATAGTAACATGAATCAGCTTAAGTATAGTTAAATAATAATTAGTACAAACAAATAAAAGGAAAACAAATTAGCGCTGAGACGATATTACTACCAAATTCTTACGAATATAGTCGCGAAATTTAACTTTGAAGGTTAACCGGTTGGTTGCCAACCTGATTTATTCTTATTTGCATATTTATTTGTTTTCCTTATTTAAAAATGAAAGAATTGGTATCCTGTCAGTTCACCAAAATTTGATTTTCAAATCACTCATCATTATACAACAAGAAGTTTTCCAAATTATTCATTTTACAAATTACTATTTGTACTTTTGTTTAATAAAGTGTTAATTTGACAAATGTTTAATTTTTATTCATTTTATCTAACAAAACAACGTTTGGAATATAAAAAAGCGATTATTTTTTAGAACCCGGAACCAAACTAGTTGGTTAACTAGTTTGGTTCCGGGTTCTAAAAATTAATCGATTTTTTATATTCCAAACGTTGGCTTGTTTTTGGTAATTATACGGGTTCTTTAGCAGAGTCGTCAAAACTTTTTATGTTCTAGTTTTTTTTTTTGTGTTATATCATTCAATATTTTTGTCTACACTGCCATATTATTCTCAACACCCATCCACTTAGTAAAAAGGCACAGAGAACTCAAGACTCTGCGTCTGAACGCAAGAGCGAGCGAAGCGAACTAGGTTAGAATCGAATCGAAAAAGAAGGGAGGGAGAATCTTCCTTCCACCCGTAAATCAACTCAGAAGAGCCAATTTTAGTGCACTGTTTGTATTTTTGGTGGAACAAAGGCATTATTTGCAGTAGAAAATAGGAATCGAATGTGTAAAGGGACAGGAAATTGAGGATCAGTCAAATACTACCCATTATAAAACAAGATAAACACGAACCATTAAAAAATTAATATTATCAGTGTTAGGGCGGAATTCAACAATAAAACTAATAATAAGGGAAATTTTTCATACAATTTTCGAAGATTTTTTTTAGAAGGCAGCTGAAAATCTAGACGTGATTAAATTTTTCTACCATCAAATTATAAAATGAAAAATGTATAAAAATATCATCCGAAACATTTGTCAAGAAAAGCATTTGCCAAAAAAAGGTTTGTAAAGCGAGTGTTTGTAAAATTAAATATTTATGGAATGAATTGATTGTGAAATCGAAACGTCGAGTCTAGGAAACGTTGTTTGTTAATTAAAAATTTGCCAATGAAGTTTTGGTGAAACATTATTGAACCGAAAGAATGATTTACTGCGTCTTTTCCAAAAAAGTTGGAGACAGTTTAAAATTTACTAAACCAGACAGTTGGGTACAACTGTGACGTGAATAATGGTTAGCACTGTCTTGTACTGCTTCATCTCCCCTACTATATAGGCCTATTACACTACTCGATATTCAAACAGTCTTGGTCGATGTCGCGTAGTGTAATAAGGGTTAGACCGGTCTTACTCGGAACAAAAAATAAGACAGTCTGAATATCGTGTGCTGAATATTGCGTAGTGTAATAGGCCCTTTACAGTGGAATTGTGATGGTTTTAAGAGTTCCCGTTCCGTCTAACGTCGACGTGAGCATGGTTTAAAAGCTTGTTGTTTCATCCAACGCAATGTTTGATACAGAGGCAATGCGAAAAACGAGCGATAACGCCTGTAGGCATTCGGTAATTCCGTCACACAATCGAATATTTCACAAAACTTATTCCAGGAAATACATGTATTTTTATAAAACCTTAAAAGCTTTTGGTATTAATTTTCGTTACTCTGAATCTCGATTAATACGCCAAATACTCTAAAAAAATATGAGTTCTTAAAAAAGAGCCAAAGTTCACGCAACATAGCAAATTTTCAAAGGTCTTCATGTAAGAGTGCTTGTATGGAATGTGTCTTAGATTGCACGTTCTTAAGACGTCATAGTAGAGTCCCTGTTCTCGAACAGTTATATTCAAAGTAGATCATACAGCAAATATTACGGGTGTAGCAAGCAATAAACCGCTATGTTCCGGTGGTACAGAGGTAGTACATGCATGTCATTTCAACTCAACGACCCTCGAGGGACCTGCAATAGCATCATGCATTTACGTGCAGGTACTACTTTTCAACCATTTTTAACTTAAAATGCTTCCCATTTTAAATTAGAAATGGTTGGAGTATGCTTTTTTGCATTTTATGAAGTTTGTGGAAATATAAGTAATTTACTTATACAGCTTTTCCACACTTAAAAAAAATTCACAAGTGCCTAAAATAATAAAGTGGAACTAGTGATAACAAAATTTAACATTAGTTCCATTATTTCCAGATTCTTTTTAAATGGAACTAGTAATTTAAAAAAATATCAGTTTTTCCACCACGGAACTGTTAATGGTACTAGTGAAAAAGGAAAAGTAATCCACATAGTTCCCACATTCACAATAAAAAAATATACAAAAATGTAATACTTTACAAAGTAGCTTATTGCAAGTCGTAAAATATAAAAGAAAAAAATAAATCATAATAAATGTTATTCTGATAATGCATTATTTAATATGTTGATGTATAATGTAGGTACCTATTACAATTGAACATTACATGTTTATTAAAAAAAAAAATAGTTTTGACGTAAAAGCCGTCTTCTTCCTTCAATGGTAAAGTATTATTGAGGATTCGAAATAAATCGGGTGAGATTGTAAATTAATTTAGGAATTTGTTGTGCATTTCATCTAAATCTCCCATTACCACATAAAAGGCAATGAATGTTCTTGAAGTTCCTGAAAATGCCATCTACCCACATTAACACATCCAATAATTACGATCCTGAAATCTTGAAAAAAATGTGTTCCTAACATTCTACCACAAATGTAAGTAAACTGGAATCTAGAGCTAACTAAATACATCTTAATTCATTAAAAGAACTTGTAATTTAATTTGTAATTGACTGGGTTCCTAGTACGCGTGGCGTCTTGATTGAGTTTTTTGAGAACAGATGCCCTTTTCAATGTTTAATTGATAAGGAGAAGCGATCAATTGCTTCGTTTTCATTGTTTAATTTTATCGCAAAACTCCGCGTCAATTATTTCTTCTCAAGAAAGGACATTGTCTTTTATTTATTTATCAAATTAACTGTTACCCGCGGTTACATAGTGTTTCAAGGGAAATGAAAATTGGGAAAATTTTATTTCTGTTGATTTATATCATGGTTTATTTGTGTACCTATCTGATTTCATTAAAATTCGATCAGGTTAATATCTATACAATCTCTATACAAGCTTCAATTAAATTAAAATAGATGTACGCACCTTCGGTATCTGGAAATTGCGTAGCAAATCCCGTCACCGGAGCGTCTCCTGTGGTGGTGGCTAGGGCGTGAGGATAGTTAGATAGATAGATAAACCGTTTATTTGTTACAATACAAACCATACACAAAAACACAATTAAATTACAAAAACTAAGCATCTATAGTGCTTATATAATGGCATAATTCGCAAGTCGACTTTTTTTTTTTTAGGTGGGAAAATCATCTTATGACAAAGCCAGATTTTTACTGACTAAAAACCCACTCCTGTTCCTTCTTTGCCTTCGTCCCAGGGCCACGGGTTTCACTTTCACACTACCCGTGGCCCCGGTAGGCTTCGACCCTGTTGGGCCCCTACGATTTGCTGACATCTCCCTGAGGCGCGCGTGGAACAATACGCGCCGTCGACGACTTGGGCTCGGTCCGGACGGTTACCGGACGATCGGACGGCTAGCCAGCCATTGCTCGCCGTCCGCAAGCCCGCGCCTACGGTGGCCGGAAATCGGGATCGGAATCCCGGCGGCGGTTGGGGCGTGAGGACCGCTGCCTCACGCGATCGGCCGCCTCTTTTGCTAGCATTACTGCTTCGCAGAAGGAGGCGACCGCCTGCCACTCCTCCTCGCTCCGGACCATGGCCTGTACCAAGGCCCGGCGCGAGAGATCGCCCGTCGCCGCCACCGATCGCCCCCACGAGGACACGGCGTTGCTCTGCCCAAGCGGGGCACACCTCCACCGTGTGCTCCACCGTGTCCTCCGGGCGTTCCACACAGTGGCGACACCCGGGCGTCGCTTCTCTCTCTCTTCTCGGGGAACTTCCCGAACTTACCGTGTTCGGTGAGAACCTGCGTCATGCGAAAGGTGAGGACGTCGTGAGGTCTTTCCAACCACGCCTCAAAGAGGGGACTTACCGCCATAATTGTGGCGTGCCCAGCACTGGGTCGCGACAGTCGTTGTCGCCATTTCTCCATGAGATCCCGCCGGAGCTCTGTCCGCCATGCTGCGACTTGTCGCGGCAGCGGAGTTTCACCCCGGCGTTGCATCTCCATGCGCAGATCGTGCATGTGTGCAAGGACTGTTGCCTCCAGATCCCATGGTGGCTGGCCAGCAAGAAGGCTCGCCGCTTCGCGGGAATTCGTCCGGTATCCTCGCACCATCCGTATGGCCATGACCCTCTGGCATGCGTTCAGCCGGGCCGCCGGCTGCTTCCGCAGCGCCGGCGCCCATACTGGTGCGCCATAAAGGGCCATGGACCGAACGATTCCTGCGTAGAGCCTCCGGCAGGAGGCGTCTGGACCCCCCAGGTTGGGCAGGAGCCGCCCGAGGGCAGCCCCAGTCCGATTTAGTTTGGGAGCCAGACGTCGGAAGTGCTCCTCGAAATCCCATCGGCTGTCGAGAACTAGTCCCAGGTACTTCATTGTCGACCCGACGCCGATGTGGACTCCTCCTACCGTTAGTTGGGAACCCGGAGGTGGCGCGTTCCGAGGGCCGTGAAAGCACATGGCCTCGGACTTGTGCAATGCCACCTCGAGTCCCAACTCCTGGATCCTGCCCACGACTGTCGCAACCCCGCGTGTCGCTAGTTCAACCACCGCCTGGTACGACTCTCCCTGCGCCAGAACCAGCGTGTCGTCTGCGTAGCAGACCACGCTGACCCCGTCAGGGAGGTCGCCGCGCAGCACGTAGTCGTATCCGATGTTCCACAAGGGCGGCCCTAGTACCGATCCCTGCGGAACACCGCACGACATCTCTCGGCGTTCCCACTCTTCCTGGTGACCAGGGTAGATGATGTACCTGTCCGACAGGTACGCCTCGACCACACGACAGAGGTAGTCGGGCGTCCGGTGATACCGGAGTGCCCTCCTAATGCTACTCCAAGGCAGGGAGTTGAAGGCGTTGGCGATGTCCAGAGACACCGCCACGACACACCTGCCCTGGGCCACCGCATCCCCCGTCATGAGGGCTCGCACGCGCATGATGGCGTCCACCGTGGAGCGCCTTCTGCGAAAACCAAACTGGCCGTCCGCCAGATCCGGCCCCACCCGTGTTAGGTGCGCGACGAGGCGGTCTGCAAGTACTCTCTCAAAGAGCTTGCCCACATCGTCGAGCAGCACAATGGGCCGGTACGCGGACGGAGAGTCCGCAGGGCGCCCCGGCTTCGCGATGAGGACCAGTTTCCCAGTCTTCCAGCGAAGTGGGAACTGGCCCCTCTCCATGCATGCGCTGAAGAGCCCTCTTAGTCGAGGCCCGAGAAACTCCATGGCCAGGACCCAGGCCTTCCCAGGCAAGCCGTCGGGTCCTGGGGCGGTATTTTTGGCACTAAGCCTTCGTACCGCCACTCTCATCTCTACCTCGGTCACCTCTGGAGCATTGTCGTCGTCGTCGCCATCGTGGTCCACGTCGGACACCGCTGGTGGCGGAGCCATTAGCGGGGGAGAGTGTTCCCCTAGCGCGGGGAAAAGAGTGCTCACCACACCCTCCACAAGCTGGGGCCGAAGACTCTGCGTCAGCGGGGGAGCCCAGGGGCGGAGCTTGTCCCGCACTACCTTGTAGGGGCGTCCCCATGGGTCCCCATTCAGAGTCCCCAGCCACACGTTACGGGCCTCGAGCTTGGCCCGCCTTATCTCTGCTCGGAGGGTGCGCTTTGCCTCTCTGTATCCCTCGTACAGCTCCGCCTCTCTGGCCTCCGCATCCGGTGGACGGATGTGGCGCCTGCGGTATCTGGCATACCGGCGTCGCGCGGCATTGCACGCGTTGCGCAGTGCCGCAATCTCCGGCGACCACCAGTATACCTGGCGCTGAGCACGTCCTGGATGGACTCGGGGCATTGCCGCGTCGCAGATTTGCGACACGGCCTCCCGGAACCACTCTGCCTCGACGTCGATGTCGACAGGCCTGTCCGGTGCTTGCACCCAGGCCTATACCGTCGCGGCTTCCAGGAGGAGCTCCCGGTCCAACTGCCTCAGCGCCCACCGCGGACCACAAGGGTTCTGTCGGACCGGCGCGGTCGAGGTTTGGGCGGAGACGTCAAATCGGATGTACCGGTGGTCTGAGTACGTCTCCACCCCCTCCATAACGCGCCAGTTGACGACACGCGGCGACAGAGCGGGGCTGGCGAACGAGATGTCCACCACTGAGTCACCCCGCATCCACACACACGTGGGGACAGAACCCCGGCTTAGGACGACCAGGCCTGTCTCCAGAGCCCAGTCCTCCACCATCCGACCCCGCTGGTTCGTGAACCGGGAACCCCAAGTCAGGTTCTTGGCATTGAAGTCCCCGCACACGACCACGGGGAGGGAACCAAACCCAGCGACGACGGCTTTTAGCTCCATTAGGGAAATGTGAAGATCGCCGAGAGATCTGTTCGGGACAGGTAGACGCCCACCACTGCAATGTCCCCGAACCGTGCTGCCACGCAACCCCGTCCCCTCGTGACAGCCTCGAGGGTCGGGGTACCGGCGGCGGCCGACGAAATTAGGGTCACCGAGCCGTCCAGGTCCCGCACCCAGTCTCCCCTGGGAAGGACATAGTATGGCTCGGAGACCACGGCGATATTGATCGACCACTGTGCCATGCTCTGGAGCAACAGATCCTGAACGGGGGCGCAGTGGTTGATGTTCGCCTGGAGGAGACGCAATGGAGTCGTTATTGACATTCCATTACAGTCTCCTCCCGAGCCCCCCGTGAGGTTCCTACCGCGGCGGGTGCGGCGGCGATAGCGACGGCAGCCAAGGAGGCGGCTGCGGCGGTGAGAACATCAGCGGGGATGGGCCTCATGGCTTTGCCCTTGGCCTTAGCGGGGGGGTCGCAGGACCTGCTCCCAGCCCGGTGGTCGGCCGGCTTGCCTGCCGCCGCACATGCGTAGCAGTGCGGCGGTACACGGCATTCGACGGCTTTGTGACCGGCCTGACCGCACTGGTAGCAGCGGTCACTGCGGTCCATCTCCGCGGCGCAGTAGGCCCCCACGTGGTGCCCCACGTGGCAGCGGTGGCATCGCAGAGGTCTGGGCTCCAGCATCTTTACCTGGGCGGAAACCCAGCCCACCAAAAGCCTTCGGCCCTCACTCGTGATGGCCTTGGCCGCCGACACGGGACAGCTCACCGTAACGGCTCGTATGCCCGTGCTGTCAGCGCGTATGGTACCCGCCCGCACTTGAGCGGAGGTGCACTTTCCCGCACTGACGATGGTGGCCACCACCTCGTCCACCCTGACGGAGTCGTCCAGGCCCATGATGCGCATGTCTATGCACTTGGTGGGCCTAGACACTCGGACCTCTTTGACATCTAGGGACGCCCTGATCCTTTCAGCCAGGGCGTCCGCGGCGGAGACACCATTCGCCCCAGGGACCTCCAGTATTCGGGCCCCGGTTGCGGTGCGCCTCATACGGAAGCCCCCAGAGGCTCCGAGCTCGCCAAAGTGGGGCAACACCGCCTGCTTCGCCTTTGCCATGACGGCGTCATACGTCACGCCCTTCTTTACCGCATCTGGCTGTAGTATGATGACTACAGCCTCGGAAGTCGGGGCGCGAAGTCTGGCAGCCATGGCCCGCTTCTTGCGCTCTTGCTGCCTCGTGCGCTTTTTGGCCGCCCTAGCCGCCTTGCCCGCACTCCTCTTGGCGCCAACAACCGTCCAATCGGCGCCAGCCGAGGGTTCTTCGGGCAGGGGAGGCGGCAGGCGCGGCCTTGTTGCCGCCGCGGCAGGAGTTCCTGCTGGTTTAGCGGCAGGCAACGCCCTGCCCTTCGGGGGAGGAGCAGGCTTCCCCTGCCGCTGCTGCTGCTTGGCCGCCGGGGCTGGCCTCACCGGCTCCGATGCCACAGCCCCTTGCCCGACTTGCCCCGACGGGCCCGTCTTGGGCGCAGCGGTCGTGGCTGCGGCGGCGGCGGCATACGACGTCGCCCTCTTCTGGCCAGAAGCCGCGAGCGGGGGGCGCAGGACGATGCCCTCCAGGACAGAGAACTGCCGCTGGACCCGCTCCTGGAACTGCTGCTGCTGCTCCTGCTGCTGCTGCCGGAAGGCAGCCAGCTCTTGCCGCAGCAGGGCTAGAACCTCGCTCTCCGGCTGGAGCAGGGGCTGGGACTGCCCCTGCTTGCGCCCCCCTTTTGGCGCCATTTCGGGGCCAGTGCTCTGGAGACCGGCCAAGTCCGCTTCGAGCCGCTCAATCCTCTTGGAGAGGGATCTTCTGAGAGGTTCCAAGACAATCCCCAGTGCCTCTATAATTGAGGTCGTGGCCTGGGGGATCGACCTCTTCTTGGAGACCCCCTTCCTCTTTATAGCGACTCCATCTATGGCGGCTGTGACGATCCCCTTGAATTGAGCCAGCGCCTCCTCCATGCCTTCTGGCTCACTGCCAGAAGGTTCCGGCTCTGAGGGGCTGTCCTGGGCACTGGTCCCTAGGGGACCTGACGCGCTTTTTGCCCCCCCCAGAATAGGGCAGCCCGAGCTCTGCTCGGGGAGGGATTCTCCTCCTGCGGTGCAGGCGGTACCCTCCTGGGGTAATAATTTTTTTTGAGTCGCGTCCATGGTGTGCTGAACTCAGCTTTGCCTTTTTTGTGGGGTGGGGTCCCCAATAACCACGTTCGCCATCTTGGTCACGTCTGATAAGCAGACGCGTACCCGAGGCGAACCCTCTCTCCCATAACCACTGTCCAAAAACACCAACAGCTGTTGGTGCCGATGCTTCTGGACAGTGCACCCTCCGTGGCGGTCTGTCTGGACTCCGCCTGTGTGTGTTCCTCTTGGTCTGGTCCCTCACTTGAGGCCTTCCGGCATGAGTAGCTCTACCGGCATAGCCCTCAAGATCACAGAGACACGCAATCCCCACCACGACGACAACGTGGGAAAACAGTTGGTGGGGGGGAAAACAGTTGGTGGGGATTCGCAAGTCGACTGTGATCACTACACATTCTTCATCATATAAGTCAGAAACAGCACTTCATCAAATTGCCCACAAGGGAACTTCATATAGAGAGGCAGGTTCACTGTACTCCCATAATCGCAAGAGAACAACATTAACAAAGAAAACAATTATAAATACATGTAGGTACTTAGAGAAAAAATACAAAGATGAGAGCCATAGTGCGGTGTGCATCCCAGTGTTGCACCAAATGGGAGTCCAGCTCAGCATGTGTCAGGCAAATGAACCTGACGCTGATTTTCTGCTGGATCCTTGCGGTAACATTCGGACGATCAGCAGGTTTTGTGAGAGAAGTCTTATGTGCGGAGTGAATTTAGTAGTTGGTGATATATACATATAATAAAGTTGAGAAAGTGAATAAAGTATATTAAAATAACGTGTTTATTCAAGTTATACATTTGAATAAATAAAGCGGTCATAAAAAGTGCTTTCATTAGCACTAAATATATAGATAGATATAGTCTTTATTGTACGCCAAAAATAGAAATTACATTAGGATCTAAATCATCAAGCACAAACTTTTGGTAGTTTGTTCAATATATAGGTACGTCTAGCTGACTGTTTCAGAAAAAAGAACATGCAGGCAATTTATATGATGGACGTGTTCCAAACAAGCATACCATGTTCTTTCTGTGAGGTTATGAGAAATTATCGTAGCCGTGTCCTATAAGTGTTAAGACATTTAACATTCCTTATCGGCGGGGGAAAGTTGTTCCAGCATTTGGATGCCGCGTACTGAAAACTGCCTCTGAAAGCAGTTGTTTTATGCGATGCAGTGGACAGTAGTTGCAAGCACTGTCTGCTGGCACATTGCCTTCTGCTATTGATCCAGCTCAATTTATTATACAGGTAAGTCGGCTGATTGTATCTTATCACCTCAAACAGTAGACAAGCTAAGTGCAGCTTACGACACAACTTCATCCTGAGAATTGCGTGCTTGTTTAGAAATAGCGTTACGTGGGTTAATGCTGGGATGTTGAAACAAAATCGAGCGCAGGCATTTTGCACCCTCTGGATCAGTCGATCAGTTCTTGCCAGTAGTCGAGGGCCGATACGGCATCCGCATAGTTTAGATTCTAAAGCACAAGTGACTCCACAAGCCGAATTCGCAACTCCTCGGACAAATATGGCCTTATTTTATAAAGGACCTTTAGCCGGTAGAAGCACGTACGAACTGAGATTGCCACGTGTGCTTCGTATCTTAACCCAACGTTCATGTTCAGACCCAAATTTCGTGACTCACTGACTCGACTGACCGACTCACCCAATAGGATAACATTGAGTGTTGCCGGCACTGCACTGATTTGACATTTGGTTCCAAACAGTATGTACTTAGTTTTATTAGGGTTCAAAACTAAACCGTTGTTCTCAGCCCAACATGCTATTCTACCGAGATCATCGTTTAGGTCCTTTGTCGCGTTTGCATAGTCACTCGGCTTAAAAGAGATATATACCTCTACATTATCCGGATAAATATGATACTTACATCGCTTCAAAGAATTTACAATGTCCGCACAATACAAAATAAAGATTATAGGGCCCAATATAGAGCCTTGCGAAACTCTCCTACTAACAGGGGTGAGTGACGAAACAATTGACGTGCCATTGCTCAAACGGATTTCCGCACGCTGCTGTCGGTTGATGAGATAACTGAGGAACCAGTGTATCGTATCCTGATCGAAACCATAATAGTTCAGCTTTGAAAGAAATAAATCAATATTTATACAGCCAAAAGCGTATATAGGCCCTTAACCTGTGCTGCCAAAATATTATCCGTGACGTTCAGAAGAGCCGTAGCAGTACCGCGCTTTTTACGAAAGTCTGACTGTAGCACAAGCAGTATATTTTTTTTCTAAATATTTTGAGAACTGCTCGCACACAACCTTCTCAATAATCTTGAATAGACAAGGCAGAATACTAATGAGGCGGGGATCCTTGAAGTCTGTTGGATTAGATATTTTTGTGTGATGAGCACGATCATTTGTTCTGTGTCTGGGTGTAATTTATCTATATATGTATGTATTTAGAAATATGTAAGTATATTTATCAGTTGTCTAGTACCCATAACACAAGCTCTGCTTAGCTTGGGACTAGACGGCGTTGTGTGATAGTTATAAAAAAAAAAAAAAAAAAAAAACTAACGAATGTGTGAGGATTATGTGTGAGGTAACGGTCTAACTATTGCCATTTTCCAATTGCCAGGGAATGTTGCAGAGTGGATTGAACTATTTATAATATTGGTGATTGCTTTTAGTGTATGAGGAAGGGTAAGCAAAAGCATATTTAGGGTCACCTTGCCTTCAGCGTTAGATTGCAACTCACGAAAGTATCTCAGAACCTTACTTCGAGTTACTGGTTGTAACGCGAACATAAAACTATCATCCCTGAAACGAGGATGACCTCTCCCTCACGGTTTCAGCCATCTCCTTAGCTCGAATTGCTGCTTCACTGAAGGAGGTGACTGCTTTCCATAGGGCTAGACGCGAGAAGTCACTGCCGTCGATCACCTCCACGAGGACACGGTGGTGTTCCGCCCAAACGGGGCAGACTACCACCGTTTATTTCAGGCGATCCGCAATGGAGACACCTGGGCGTTTCTCCCCGCCGAATCCAAAACAGGTACATCCCGAAACACTTAGGTCCGGTGAGGACCTGTGTCAGGTGGAAAGTGACGATGCCATAGCATTTCTCTTTCTACTTTTCAAGGAAGGGACTACACGTTTGTGGTGTGCCTAACCATAGTTTAACTACGTAAGTACCGAATACTGCCAAATTGAGTTTCATAAATGTTTCTTACATATAGTGACTAGACACATCTTACTTAACCTAAATCATCTCAAACTGGCAACATTATTTTACATTATGATATTCTAGATCACCGTAAACATATAATTTATCATAGTTACACTGAAATATCACGCTCACCTCCACATTATGCTAAGGAAACAATCTTATACTCACATTCCCATTAACCGAGATGAATCTTCATAAATATTGATAACGTCGTTACACAAAGTTTCACGTTACAAACGCGAACGTGAACGTCAGCGTCAAGAACTGTCAAATCACGTTTCCCAAAAAACAGCTTGACGTCAGTACCACGGCCGGGTGATTAAAATGTAACTTAATATCAGAATGTCACTAGAGCTTGCAAACAAGAGCAACCGTCTCGCTAAGACTGCTGACAAATTCATAGACGATAGCGGGTTGTACTCGTAGTACACAATATTAAAATTTATTAAGGGCGCTATCACAAAATTGTATTTTTTCGTAACTTCGAAGTTCGAACGGCGGCCATCGCATGATGCAGTATTTTTGCAATTGTAATTACTTTTATTTGAGAATTTATAATAAAACATATTTAACTAGCTTCACCCACGTAAAAGTAGAAAATATACCAATAGCCTATTCCACTCAGTGATTAAGTAGCAAAGTCGGTCCAGAGTTTTTGAGTTTATTATTTACAAACAAAAATAAATATCTTTCCTCTTTATAATATTATACCTCGATTGTTTATTACAGTAGTTCAATCTAAGAGGTCAAAAAAATCTGTTGTCATTTTTTTTATAAACTTACTTCGGAATTTAGTCTTTATAAAAATTGGGGAACCCTATGAACTGTATAATTAGTTAATAACTATTCTTCACCGTTCATAAAGTCAAAGTTATTGAAAACATTTAGTTTCTCTGATTAAGAACGCCAAAGTGGGACATATAATGTAACATCACCATCAACATGTAAAGTCCTCTTAATATTATTGTCAGTTTTAATCCGTGGCGCTTGGCAACTGAGCTTATCCTCGTAGAAAACGATCTTTTGTTCTTAGCTCCATTCTGTCTGCACTTCCGACGTCTGGCTCCCAAACTGGATAGGACTAAGGCTGCCCTCAAGCGGCTCCAGCCCAACCTAGGAGATCCAGACGCCTCCTGCCGGAGGCTCTACGCAGGAATTGTTCGGTCCATGGCCCTTTATGGAGCGCCGGTGTGGGCGCCTTCGCTACGAAAGCAACCGGTTGCCAAGTTGAACGCATGCCAGAGGGTCATGGCCATCCGGATAGTGCAATGATATCGCACGGTTTCCCGGGAAGCGGCGAGCCTCCTTGTTAACCTGCCACCATGGGATCAGGAGGCAACAGTCCTTGCACGCATGCACGATTTGCGCGTAGAGATGCAATGCCGGGGCGAAACTCCGCTGCCGTACCAAGTCGCGGCATGGCTGACAGAGTTCGGGCGGGATTTCATGGTGGAATGGCGACAGCGACTGTCGCAACTCAGTGCTGCATGCGCACGCCACAATTATGACGGTAAGTCCCCTCTTTGAGAAGTGGCTGGAAAAACCTCACGGCGTCCTTACCTTCCGCATGACGCAGGTCCTCACCGAACATGGTAAGTTCTGGAGGTTCCTCCACCGGATTCAGATTAGAATTGTCATGAGATGTACTTTGGCTATAAGGTACTATCGAACTAATCTGGTGATGGAGCCGGAAGGTAGAAGGTAGACACAGGAAGTTCATAATAAAACAATGTAACCTAGCCGTGTTTAGGTTAATTGAAATTGTCATGAGAAATAAGCACTCTGGTTATATATAAGTGTATCGCAACTAAAAAGTGTGAAATAAAAACTTTTTACAAAAAAAAAAATAACCGACGTCACTAAAAAAAACACTAAAAGGATCAAAATAAGTTTTATCAAAATAACTAAAAGTCGGTGTTAAATAAGAAACAAACAACACCGAGAAACACCGACTTCCGAAATTAAAGTTATTTTGATCCTTTTAGTTTTTCACTCATCACTGACTTATGATCCAAGGTAACTAGAACAAAATAAACGACGTAAAAATCCTGTATGTCCAGCTGTCATCACCAAAACTGCCCTGGCGAGGCGAAGCTACCCAAGTTTTAGCTAATGAACGAATAAGAGTGAGTTACTTAAAGCGGGTCTCAAGTCTGCTGAGAGTTACCCAACTGTCTATTTAAACGGTGGTGCCTTATACCGTGTTCGTCAATTTAAATACCTTGGGCATATTGTGACAGAGGATTTGAAGGTCAATCTGGACGTTGACAGGGAGCGAAGAGCGTTGGCGGTGAGATGTAATATGTTGATACGGAGGTTCTCACGCTGCACGGGTTCAGTTAAAATCACCCTTTTCAGAGCATACTGTCAAGTATTTTACACGTGTAGCCTTTGGACTAACTACACTCTGAAAGCCGTTAATGCTCTTCGCGTCCAGTACAACAATGCATTCAGGATGCTGTTGGGGCTGCCTCGCTTCTGTAGTGCCTCAGGGATGTTCGCGGATGCCCAGACTGACGGCTTCGCTGCGGTCAGGCGCAAGCGAGCAGCATCTTTGTTGCGCAGGGTGCGAGCCAGTACCAACGGCCACCTGAGTGTCATTGCCAATAAGCTGGGTTGTCCTATTACCTTGTCCTGAAGCCAACTACATGCTCCTGTAAATACTGTCTACTAACTTAGTTGTTAAGTTTTTTGTGTTACTAACATCTAGTATTTCTGTTGTGTGTTGTTTTTAATAATGTTGTGTAATGCTGTATGTGACGGAAAGGTCCGAAATAAATGTTTAAATGTTTTAGCACCCACCTTTAAAATACTATAAATGAAACTTGCAACGTGTATCCTTTACCTAAATTTAAATTTAAAATTATAGTTAGTAGTTTTCTCCAAAAGTTAACGTACGACGAGACTGAAAAACTATTTGCAGAAAAATCTTACGAACGCCGCTTCTAAAAAAAAGTTAAGTATATAAAACAGTCCTTTGCTGTCTGTTTTATAAATACTGTGACATATACGAAACTCACAACACATTCACATACACCTATCCACACACTTCCACACACGCCCATTTCTTGCTTACAGTCTTACATAAGTTTTTTAATGTTTATTTTAAACTAAGTTTTAAGCTTGTGAAAACTACAAAGTGCAGCAAATTTGTGAATTAACGTAAGGGGATGTAACACAGTTTATACTAGCACAGACACAGACGTTCACTCTGTCTCAATTAATGCATAGCGTTGTAATTGTACTGAATAGTTTATATTTTCGATTGAGATGGACAAATTATATTTGGCTTTGTGAAAATAAACAATTATAATTATTCTTATTAAGTGTTTTTGTAATTATTTTTTTTCTATAATATATGGGTGACTGGTAATTAGTGACCGATATTTAAACACGTGATTGTACTCATTATTACAAACAACTTTCCCAAAGAAACTTTTTTTTATATACTCACTAGTTTGTAGGTACATTCACTGATTAGGTACATACACCTATGGGTTTGCAAGCTGCGCGGGTGTTCTATCACTATTGTAGGTACGACGGCGTCACGCGGCTAACAGCTGAGCGGTCGCCGGTCGCAGGCGCGCGTACGTATTTAAACAGCTGTTTTATTATTGTGATAAAACTAACGAGAATATAAAAAAAGTTTCTTTGGGAAAGTTGTTTGTAATCATGAGTACAATCATGTGTTTAAGTATTGGTCACTAATTACCAGTCACCTTATATAATTGAAGTTTTTTTAGGTGAGAAATCATCTAACGATTTCTCTCGCTCTTGCTCCGCATCAAGAGGATATTGTGAAGTCAAGTTGGTGCAGTTTTGTATCTCAATTATCTACAAATCTGGATAATACGTGCAATCATTGAAACTGGCACCTCCACCCGTTTCAGTAAAATGGAGCTGCGAATTTTATTGTAGTATTGACTACCTCGGCGAAACAGGAAAGGCTAACTCGATATATCTGCTGCCAAATACTGTAAAAACATTGGAATGTATTACATCCGCATTCTAATGGAAAACGAAATGACTATATTATACTATATTAAAAACTTTCTTAACTTGACACGGGCTTTTTTTAAGGGTGGAAATCATCCAATGACCTCTCCCGCTCTTTCGTGCCAGACTTTTACTGACTAAAATAACACCTGTGTCCTTCAGTTGTCTTTTGCTTTCTAGGACTACGGGTTTCCTTTTTAAAATTTCCCCGCAGTCCGGACCATAGCCCGAACCAGGGCCCGGGGTGAGAGGCCGCTGCCGCTGATTGCCTCCACGAGGACACGGTGGTGTTTCACCTGGTGGTGAATCCGATGCAGGAACCTCCTGAACTTGCCATGTCCGGTGAGTACCTGCGTCATGCGGAAGGTGAGGACGCCGTGTTGCCGTTCTAGCCACTCCTCTAAGAGGGGATTTACCGCCGTGATTATGGCGTGCCCAAACTAGACACGGGCTAAAATTTGCAAACCGTGCGGAATAAAAAGAAAAAAAAAACAGTGTCTCAACGAGTGTTACCACTCACGAGTACTTGATTATACAGTTTGAATTACAAAGGCTGTACTCTAAAATAAGTAAGCTTTTTCAATGCATCGTCACACTCAGCCTATAATGTAAGTGCCCAGGGAGTTTTTTGCACATTCTTTTCCATAGAGATCTACGCTTTGGAATGTGCAATTAGTATCATTTTTAACCGACTTCAAAAAGGAGGAGGTTATATGTTCGGTTGAATGTATGTTTTTTTTTTTTTTTTTATGTATGTTCACCGATTTCTCGGTCAATAGTGGACCGATTTTGAAAATTTTTTTTTTGATTGAATGGTTATGCTTCCGAGTTGGTCCCATAAAAATATTGTTATGATCTGATCATGAACTTCGAAGATATGGAACAGAACTCCTCATAGGATCACAGCAGAACCGTCGTAACAAGCAAAATTGCTTTGTTTATACGTGTAGTCGATGACTGACTGAAAGTAGAGGGGGAATATATCGAACTGATCTGATGATGAAGCCTGAAGTTAGGCACCGGAACTCTGTAATAAATTAATGTAATCTAACCGTGTTTGGGATTATTAGAATTGACATGAGATGCACTCTGGCTATAAGGTATTTAAATTTGGCTGAGGGGTACTTTTTAGTGGTGGTACCATAACTAAAAATTGTAAAATAAAAACTTTTTACAAAAAAAAAATACAACCGACTTCAAAGTAAAAAAAAACACTGAAAAGTGCAAAATAACTTTAATTTCGGAAGTCGGTGTTAAATAACGAAGAGACAAAACTATTATAGAAACACCGACTTCCGAAATTAAAGTTATTTTGCACTTTTCAGTGTTTTTTTTTACTTTGAAGTCGGTTGTATTTTTTTTTTGTAAAAAGTTTTTATTCTGACTGAATTCTTGACAATTATAAAGTACTTACCTATAAACAGTTTATTTGAAATAAATGCTTTGAATGATTTTCTGTTTACCTCAATACTCCAAAACGTGGATCATGAAATATTGATCGTTCATGAACCGTGCTTCATTTTAAGTCGTGATTTTATTTTTGTGCTGGGCAAACGTACATTCTTTCCTTGTCTGTAAATTCTTTAGGAAAAATCGCTTCAGCTCCATCCAAACTCGCTTCCGTAAAAAGCAAGGAGTGGCGGCCATATTTGAGCAACGCTAATTGAGGCTCGCAGCCACTGAGCAAACATCACGACAACGGGACCACGGGACAGACCAGGCTAATTTTAGTAAAAGCGACCACAGAGCATAAGACGCCTTAGCGGGCACGGACATAGATGACATTGTCATAACTATCATACGGATCAGCCTGTCAGTGAGTTGGTCGTTGGCTTAATTTTTATTCTTTTGGTTTTTTACATACTTCAGGTTATAAATGTAAAATGTCTTTTTTATTATTGATAGGCTCGATTTTATCTCTATCTCATCTACTATCAGGTGATGAGCGATGATGTTGTAATCAGGTTCTTACCACTAGTTGTTAAGGAATACTTGTTGAAATGAATAAACTATTATTATAAAACCAGCTTAGTCTAGGAAACTGAAGGCCCTGGGCGCTTCTGACTAATGCTCTCTCTTTATTAACTCTGATCCAATTAGTAGAGGTCGGCTCTGTTTTTCTATATTTATCAGACGGATCCGTGCTAGTTCGTCGAGACAGCAAAGTTTTAAGATTTTTTTCGAACACGAACAAAAATTTTGGCGTGATGACGATTTTATAATATTTTAGTTCAAATACCTGCACCTGTCACAATGATTATGATTTTGACATAAGTTAAATTAACGTCAGGACTTGATGCCATTTTACAAGAAAAACCCTCATTGACTACCTGTGATGATTTTGACTACGGCTATGATATCCGAACATTTTTAGCAGTACATTGTGTGGGCAATAACGTTACTAGCCATGACATCTTTAGTCCCGCCTGATGTGACATTCCATGCTCTGTGGCCACCTAACATTGTCATTTGTGTCATTGTCATTTGGGTAATGTCAAAAGAGAGTTCTCCGCGCGATTTGAATACATACGACAGCCCGAAATCATTTATCGGGCAGTAGCCCGCCAGACATAACACTCGTCTGGCCGGAGGGCGAGAAAAGAAAAGGGAGGATCCTTTTCAACGGAGGTTTGCGGGACTTTACACTCTGTTCCGCTTACCTCTAAACTGGTGACCCTCATTGATTTGTGTTATAATGTTCCTATATTATAAAGTATTGCCTTATTTTGTATTTTAGTACAAACTTGGTTATTTTGGAAAATCTACAACAAATCTATTATCAAATACATACAATGTAAAAATAACTCTGAACAATTCTTACGTTTAATTATTCCTAGTACACCTTTCAAAACGCTGATGTTGAAATTAGTTGAATTAACCTCCTATATTACATTTTCAAAGTAAAAGACCTGTTGCTAAAGTGGCGACAACTGGTGGCAACATTTTACAAAAAAAAAAACAATCACTGACTGCCTCTGACTATTTTGACTACGGTTATGGTAGCAAAACTTGGTTAGCGCACATAGTGAGTGCAATATTATTATTAGCGATGGCGTCCTTAGTCACGACTAATGCAGCGTTCCCTGCTCTGTGGCCGCCTAACACGTACTGAGATAAGAGCTTTCAAAGTCATTTGGGTAATGTTAAAAGAGGGCCATGGAATTAAAACTCTCGGTCAAAAGCCCATATTATTTTGTTGAGTTAATTGCAAGCAATAATAGAGTATCAAAACAGATGGAGGTTTGTAGTAAAAATATTGCATTATTTTGTATTTTGGTGCAAACTTGGTCATGTATACATTTATAACATATTCATTATCAAATACAATGCAAAAATAATGACTAATTCAAATACCTCATAGTACACCTATCAAAATGCTGATGTTGATATTAGTTGAATTGACATCTTAAATTACATTTTCAAAGGCGGAGAAAACCTCACGCCTAAGTGGCAATAATTGGTGGCAACATTTTGCAAAAAAAACCTCATTAACAGTCTGTGAAGATTTTGACTAAGGCTATGTTATTTATTTATTTATTAAAACTTTATGCACTAGTAATAAACACTGTACAAAGGCGGACTTAATGCCTTAAGCATTTTCTACCAGTCGACCTTAGGGTGGTACAGAAACATAGCATGGTAGGTGCAGCTTAATGGTAAAGAAATAGAAAAGAAATACAATAATAAATATATACTTAGATACATACAAATTAACAATGTAACTATGAGAAACGAATCCAACAAATCAACGCTGTGATGATTACACCAACTTTCTGCGAATGTGTTCACGTGCCTTCACCTTAAAAGTGAACCGACTGGACAGTATCCTGATGTTTAGCGGGAGCGCATTCCAAAGAGAGATCGCATGGACAAAGAAGGAGGACTGAATAAACCCAGAGCGATGTGTGGGACATCGTAGAAGGCGATTAAAGGTAGATCGAAGATTTTTATTATGACCAGAGCAAAGAAATTGGATTTGAGAAGTCAAATAAGAAGGAGAAGAAGGTTTATCCAGAAAAGAAAACAAGGTAGTCAAGGCTCTTAGAGTTCTACGCTGTCGGATGGGTAACCATTTTAAAAGTGAACTTTGCTCAGATACATGATCATACTTACGAAGGTTGAAAACAAATCGAATGCAGTTATTCAGAAGTGGTCAAGTTTATTGAGGATGGTATCCAAACTTGGTTGGCGTAGCGCACACTGTGATATTATTATTAGCGATGGCGTCTTCACTCACTGCTGATTTGGCATTCCCTGCTCTGTGACCGCCTAACACGTACTGAGATAAGAGCTTTCAAAGTCATTTGGTTAATGTCAAAAGAGGGCCATTGAATTCAAAAGGTCGCTCAAAAGCCCATCACATTTTATTTTTGTTAAGTTAATCGTAAGTGGTGTTTAATTAAAGTTAAACAGATGCTAATTCGGCCAGTTAGTGTGAAAGTAATTGCAAAAACGTTTTTGTGCTGAAGGGAATATGAATGCGTGAAATAAATAGGTACGCATGTTTTTTTTCGTATCCAACTTGAACTAGGCAAATATTTCATGAACCGTGTGAGCTTTTACAGTATAACCAATCCAGTTATTAAACTTGGTTGGAGATAGGGAAATCGATTAAAATATAACTGGAAAAAGGATTTTTAGACAATACCAAGAAACTTAGAAATCTATGATGACTAAGTTGCTTATAGCTTCGACGTACAAGTTTGTAGGTCGTTTGTTTGGACTCTGGCAGGCGCAATACTTTGTATTTTATCACTACTGCTTTTAAAACGATGAAGGAAAACATAAGACATTAAAAATCGAATGTTTGTGACATCTACCAAACTCCACTGGGCCTGCGTGATAGACACAAAAGAAAGAAAAACCGCTTATTCGTACCTCACACATTTGTATACAGTAGACATAAAATAAGTATGGAAAAATAACATTAAAATCTGTGCGAGGCCACAAAGGCACCTAACTCAGCATATGCTGCGATATTTAAAACTTGATTGGATTGCAGTCCACTCTTCCTTACAGAGGAGGCCTGTGTCCCAGTTGTGGGAAATAGAGACTATAGTAATCTAATTTTGCTTATGACGTGTTATGCTCAAAATCTTGAAGGTCTGTAGGTAAGATAAAATGCTTGTGACAATTTTCTTATTATTACTGAAACACTGTTTTTTTTTACAAATAATTCATTTTGCTCTAGTTGGAGCAAAAGGAGTGTCAGACTTTTACTGGCTAAAACCTGTGTTCTTTCAGTTGCCTTTGGCGTTCCAGGCAGTGACGCAGCTAGCCCAAGAGGGGCCCTGTATCAAATATTTTGAATGCTTTTTTCGAGACTCGATAAGTTGATAAGTTGACCAGTGTTCTGGACTAGGGTAGGTTAATTTTTTATTGTGATCTTATGTAGAAAATTCTAGAACGAGCGTTGCGAGCTATAATATTGAAAAATTATTAATTATTATAGTGATTAGGTACTAATTTACTACAGGCTTCTTATCAAGAAGAGAATTTAAGATTGTGGTTAACATGTTAAGAATTATTGCATACTTTGAGGCCCTTATTGTAGCCCGGAGGCCCCATGTTATTGATACGGCTGATACAGCGGTAGCTATGCCCCTGGTTCCAGGGCCACGGTGATACTTTCAAATAATTCTCCAGCCCTGGCAACTAATCAACCAACTGTACAAAAGTCGTACTAATCCGTGTCAGATTAGGACGGCCACGAGTAAGTATGCATTTAAGCGAAAGTTGCGGAATTACTTTCTACACAATTAGCAGAATCATCTCAAAACTCCTTTACTGTGTATATATATATAATTTTATGTATGTATGTATAGGTATATATTTTATTAATTATGTATGTTTAGTTTTAGTTTTATATATAATTTTGTAATACTTGTCTAAATAATATTTTCTTTTTTTTTATGCACCTGCCATATTGTCTCTCCACTACCCTAGGTTGACTGGTAGAGAATGCCTAAGGCATTAAGTCCGCCTTTGTACCTTTTGTTGCATGAAGATTAAATAAATAAATAAGTAATATTATAAACCAACACAAAAAGACAAAGAGTCTTATATTTGTCTTTCATTTTCTTTCGTCATAACCTGATGTATTTGGTTGAAGATTTATTATTAGACAAGACGTACGTCACTATTACTCTCGGGAGGTATCATATTATATTATTTATTTTTAGGGTTCCGTACCTCAAAAGGAAAATACGGAACCCTTATAGGATCACTTTTTTATCCGTCTGTCTGACTGTCTGTCAAGACCCTTTATCTCGGGTGTGAGCGTAGAGATATCGAATTGAAATTAAAACCATATACTAAGGTCTACGGTCCCTTGAAGCTGTGAAAAAGCAAACTTATGAGTTAACAAAAAAACAAGATACAGCCGTATATGTCGCAAAAAACGTGTATTTCGACACTCTTAAGGGAATCAAAATTCATAGGGTACTTCCTGTTGACCTAGAATCCTGAAATTTGGTATGAAGCAAGATCTCATAGCATAAAAATAGGAACAAATCTGAAAACTGTAAATTTGTAGTTACGTCACAAAAAAAAACTATTTTTGCGATTCGGAAAAATCTTCTTAACTCAATTCGGGAATTGAACTGTTTTCATAGGTAAGTTTGTACGGAACCCTCAGTACGCGAGTCCCACTCGCACTTGCTCAGCTTTTTCTCGTGGAGTAAATTAAATAAATCTTTTGTCTCTGTAAACTTTATCCAAGAAATGTTGTAAAAGTGAAAGATCTTATGTTAAATGGTTTATGTTTAAAACATAAATATACCAATCATGGCCTGGATTATGACCAAGGATTCTTATCTCTGCAATATGATGTCTGGACGACTCAATACAAACACGATATCTTTTTATTATTATTGAAAGCTTGACCGTTTCCTCGCTTAGTGGGAAGCGATGATGAGGTCTACGATGGTGCACGTTTGCTTACAAGTACTCTCTTTTGACTTAAAGACCCTGAGATTATAGTTACCAGGAAACACAGACTTCGGCAAGGAATTCTACTCCTTAGATGTACGCACAATGAATGTGTTCTTAAAACGTTTTAAGCGTATAGGTGGCATGTTCACCATGTACTCTACGTACGTCTGGCAAAAAATGAAGATTGACGAGCAGAATCGGGCCCAAGTAATGGGATAAAGCTAAGTACAGAGAAAACAAGAGCCCCTCCCCTGGGATGTCTTTCGACTTTCACGAGGAAAATTTTCCACTTGTATATTGTATTTATTTATTATATTCTTTATTGTATACCGCATAAACAAAAAAAACTGGGCAAGTGCGAGTCGGAATCGCGCCCTGAGGATTCCGTAAAAACTTACCTTTGTAAAGAGTTCAATTCCTGATTGGAGTCTCGAAGATTTTTCCAAATAAAAAAAAAAAATTTTTTTTACGTAACAACAAATTTTCTGTTTTCAGATTTATACCTATACCTTTGTTATAAGACCTTGCTTTATGCAAAATTTCAGGATTCTAGGTCAACGGGAAAAACTCTAGAAATTTGGTTCCTATGAGTGTCGGAATATACGTTTTTTGTGACATAAACGGCCATATTTTTTTTTTCCGTCAATTTAGAAGTTTGATTTTTTCAGAGCTTCAAAATACCGTAAACTTAAGTATATTGTTTTAATTTGAACTCGATACGCCCACGCGTTCCCGAGATAAAGGGACTTGACAGACAGACAGACGGACAGACAACAAAGTGGGTTCCGCTTTTTCCTTTTGAGGTACGGCGTCCTAGTGTAATAGTAGTATTTACAGTGTAAACACTATTATTGCACTAGACATCCTGACCCTAAAAAACTATTTGAAGGCTAAGCATAAGGAAAGTCTATGTCTGGATTAGTGTATGGATAGCTCGTCGTCCGGAATGTACCAAATCTGGGTTATGGTCAACCCAGATTTGGTCCATTGCAAAAAATTGATATTAAGATTTTTTTTAAGGTATAAAATCATCCAATGGCTTCTCTCGCTCTTGGGCGGAGCAGGACATGTCAGACTTTTACTGACTAAAACCCACTCGTTAGTTCCTTCTTTGCCTTGCGTTCCGGGGCCCCAGGGTTCATTTTCACTTAACCCATGGCCCCAGTAGGTTTCGATCCTACTGGGCACCTACGATTTGCAGATATCTCCTTGAGGCACGCGTGGAACACTACGTGCCGTCGACGACTTGGACTCGATCAGGAGGCGACCGTCTGCCATTCCTCCTCGCTCTGGACCATGGCTTGTATCAGGGCCCGGCGCGAGGTGTCGTTGCCGCCGATCGCCCCTACGAGGACACGGCGGTGCTCTACGCAAGCGGGGCACACTTCTACCGTATAGTGCTCCACCATGTCCTCCGGGCGGCCGTTTCTTCTGCACAAATCAGGTGCAGGAACCTTCCGAACTTACCATATCCGGTTAGAACCAGCGTCATGCGGAAGAGATCTTAAGATAATACTTAATCATGCTTATTTCATCATGTGGTGGTTTCTATTGCCCGAAGGTATATTATGTGGAGGCAGATTTTAAGGATTACTTCGCTTATGTATTATGGTTACGTGTTCTCTAAATATCAAGGTAAAATATCGTAGGGTCGTTTTTTGAGACTTGTCGACCGCAGGGAATCTGTTCGTAAAGATGTTGTAAATTGTGTGGTAGTAAATGTCATTTACTTATAATAAACAAGTTTTATGCGAGGCCCAGATTGAAAACACGTTTTATTACCATTTGGAATTTTTATATGAATTGAAGGTACTTTTAACTTCAAAAGCATTTGCTTCATATGCTCTTTTTATGCTCTTCTTTTTCTTTTTGAACCAATGGTTCTCTTCCCGCAAAGTATTTGGGCCCAGTGGGTGGCCATTGGGCTTGCGGACGGCGAGCAATGGACAGCTCGCCATCCGATCGTCCGGTAACCGTACGGACCGAGCCCAAGTCGTCGACGGCGCGTACTGTTCCACGCGCGCCAAGGAGATGTCAGCAAACCGTAGGGGCCCAGCAGGGTTGAAACCTACTGGAGCTAAGGGTCTGCTTCTGAAAGGAAGACTCGGCCCTGGTATGAAAGGCAACGAAGGAACAGGAATGGGTTTTTAGTTAGTAAAAGTATGACACACCCTTGCGCTCTGCCCAAAAGCGGGGGATGTCATTGAATGATTCATTTGATGTTTGTTATAAATGCTAATGGCATTTTTAAGGTTCTCCAAAGTACAGATGTAGTGACAGTTTGGGCATTAAGTGGGCCATGGTCTGATCAAGGGCACCGCACTGGGTATCGGAGGGGTCTATAATCCCCCATTTTGCCAGATTGTGTTTGCAACGGCCTACTTGCAGATGCTCCTGGGGATGAACGAAGTCAGACAATAGGCTGTGGTGTTCCTCCAACAGCTTACATCTCACCGTGGATGGTCGAACCCGAATGGTTTTTATGCTAAAGATTAAAATTACTAGAAAATTAGAATTAAATCTTTATTCATTACACTTACTCGAAAACTCGCTCTTATCCTCTTATCTGCCCCTTTTAGGCATGCAATTCATTCCCCGTTTATTTATATTTTTGTAATTGTATAGAAAAACGTTATTTGATACACGTGGATATTTGTCACTGCAGCACTCAGCAATTTTTGAATTTCGCCTCGACAACGATTTGACGATTTTGTCGCAATGACAAACTTTCTCCACTTGTATCAAAATGTACTGTTTTCGAACAGCTTTAACCTTTTGACGTGCGTAATTAGAGACACAATAGTAAGACAATGGCTTGCGGGCGCCGGCTTCCGCCTGGACGTTAATGAATTAAAAAAAGAAGTGCTTCTACTACCCGCGGAGTTTGGTCATGTGTTTAACTTCAAATAACTCCTACGCGCAAGTAATACTCCCTACTACGGTTGCTGTAGCCAGTCTTCACTTAGCCACAGACTGAACTGTCGTAGCGCGTAGCACAGTCGTCTACGAGCGAGCGGCGTAGCTTGTGTTGTGCTACGAACGGTTTTATTGTACCGTTTTACAACTATTAAAGACCTTACCGGTCTTTAAAAGTTATAAAACGGCATTATCATCATTTAATTTTTTTGGTAATAAATAAATAATAATATATAATTAAATCATCTATTTGATCACAAACGTGCATTTTACAAACCCACCAAACTACGTAACAATTTGTTGGCGAGATTAGCGCTTATAGTTGTAACAATTGATTTTACACCATCTGTGAGATAATTAAAAGACAATTTACTAAAACAAATTATATATTTGAGAATTACAAATATTATTTATCTCTCGCATCCATCGGAATCCTGCAACCCTCACCATGATATCGGTACACCTTGAAGGAGGGCTTCCAACGCTGCGTCTTCCGGTACGCGGTCATCACTCCAAAACCTTCCAGCTTTATCGATCATCGATTATCTGTTCTGCAATGTGTCTTGCCCACTGCCACTTAAGTTTGGCGATTCTTCGGTAACCTTGGTTCTCCTGCGGATATCTTCATTTCTGATTGGCTCACGCAAATAAAACTTACAGAACTCTGAGCATTGTCCTCTCCATTGCCCTTTCAGGCGACCAAGTTAAAAAAAGAAATGATTAATGGAAACGATTTGACGTCCTTTTTCATATAATAACTTTGATGTAACAGCTTTCGGTGGTATTTCTACCTCTTGAAGTGACGTGAAGTAATGACTTATTGAATTTATGGGCAGAACTGGAATAATGGCTTCTAAAATAAAACGCAGTATAATCGCTTATAGTTGTGGGCTTGCGGACAACGAAAAACCGATAGTTCGCCGTCCAGCCCAGTCGTCCAAATCGTGGGGGACCAGCAGGGCCAAAGCCTACTCGGGGCATGGGTTGACTTTTGAAAGGGAAGCCAGTGGACCTGGAACGCAAAGAGCAAAGAAGGAACAAAGGTGTGGTTTTAGTCAGTAAAAGACTGACACGTCCTCCTGCCCGCCCTAGAGCGAAAAAAGTCATTAAATAATTTCCCAGCTTTAGAAAAAAGACTAGACAAAATCTTCATCATCATCATCATCATCATTTTAGCCGATAAACGTCCACTGCTGGACATAGGCCTCCCCTAAATGTCGCCACAACGAACGGTCCTGTGCGTCTCGCATCCATCGGATGCCCGCAACCTTCACCAGGTCATCGGTCCACCTTGTGGGGGCCTTCCAACACTGCGTCTTCCGGTACGCGGTCGGCACTCCAGAACCTTTCGGCCCCAATGGTCATCTGTTCTGAGAGCAATGTGCCCTGCCCATTGCCACTTAAGTTTGGCGATTCTTTGGGCTATGTCGGCAACCTTGAAAAAAAACAACAAAGGCAAAGGCAAAATCTTCACTAAACACTAAAGAAGTACCAAAGTCAGCGACTTCGCGAAACTACCGCGTCGCATAAATATCCTATTTACACTTAAAAAGAACGGCTCTTTGGTCGTACTGCAGCAGTAAACTTCGCAACATGTCCAAGCCATTACGAACTGTTTATGGGACATTCTCCTTTTTGCAACGTAGGAATTCAGTTCTCTACAATCAATAGATGTAGTGACTTGCTTTGAACTTTTTAGTCGTATTTAGTGGTCAGGTTTTTTGAGGCTGACAACTTTATTTTACACAGAGCGATTGCCAATCGGTCAAATTCGCTTGCAAAAACCGGTATCTACCCCCTAGCCAAGTTACGACCGTTTCGTTTAGATTCTCTTGAGTCGAACGCCTTGAGTAGGCCACGCCTCCGATTCCTTTGTTCTAATGTCATCTCAACGCTCAATCATGTGGTCAGTACAAAGGAACCAGAGGCGTGGCGTTATACGAGTATAATTTATTAACAACTTACAATGGGACTCATCAGAAGGCTTTACAGTCACCCAAAGGGCAATAGAAAGGGCTATGCTCGGAGTTTCCTTGCGCGATTGCATAAAGAATGAAGATATCCGCAGGAGAACCGAGGTCGCCGACATAGCCCGAAGAATCGCCAAACTAAAGTGGCAGTGGGCAGGGCACATTGCTCGTAGAACGGATCGTCGATGGGGCTGAAAGGTTCTAGACCACGCACCGGAAAACGCAGCATTGGAAGGCCTCTTACAAGGTGGACCGACGACCTGGTGAGAGTCACGGGAGTGCGGTGGATGCGAGACGTACAGGATCGGTCGTTGTGGCGATGCTTGGGGGAGGCCTATGTCCAATAGTGGACGTCTTTCGGCGGAAATGATGATGATGATGATAAGTAACAACGATCAAATTATTACACAGTGTCAGACAACTGATTCAATTTATAGAAGGTTTACTGTTAAACAGTGGGTGTTTACTAACCAACATTGTATCATGATTATTCAATTTCTTGAAAACAATCTCCCCCTCAGCTCAAAATAATCTGTTCTTACAAAATGATTAGCATATCATAATATTTCGTTTATCTTCAAACCAGCGACTTTCGTCTTCCAGTATTAAAACGATTATCGAGTATTTAATCGAAAATCGGGTTTATGGAAATCGATTATCGAAACCGACCGAGATTAATGTTGTCTGAAATTGGTTGTCATCCAATACCTAAAACTAAGAAACTGTCGTTGGTATGTTTGATGAATTGGTTTTTTGGCCTAGAGCATCAATAAGCCTCAGCAGCCTTTGCTACAGACAGTACTGTCAACATTTAAAAATCTTTTTTAATATATATATATATATATCTATATATATAGGGTGACCGGTAATTAGTGACCGATACTTAAACATGTTATTGTATTCATGATTACAAACAACTTTCCCAAAGAAACTTTTTTATATTTTCATTAGTTTTATCACAAAAACAAAACAACTGCAGCCGGCCTGTTATACCTACATATGTTTTGTTATTGAGTATATAAAAAAAGTTTCTTTGGGAAAGTTGTTTGTAATCATGAGTACAATCACGTGTTTAAATATCGGTCACTAATTACCAGTCACCCTATATATAAAAGGAGAAACTGACTGACTGACATATCAACGCACAGCCGAAACTACTGGGACTAGAAGCGTGAAATTTTGCACAAGCTTTCCTTTTATAACTTAGGCGAGCACTAAGAGAGGATTTTCCAAAATTCACCCTCAAGGGGACGAAAAAGGGGTCCAAAGTTTTTATGGAAAAATCAACATTCACGCGGGCGAAGCCGCTGGCAGAAGCTAGTAATTATATAAAAGCGAAATACCACTTACTGATTAATCACGAAATCTCAGAAACTATAACACCTACAAACTTAAAATTTGGCAGGTAGGTTCTTTGTAGGGTATAGACATACGCTACGAATGAATTTTTCGTTACTCCACTCCTAAGGGGGTAAAACGGGAGTTGGAAATTTGTATGGAGAAACTTATTTTCACGCGGGCGAATCCGCTGGAAGAAGCTAGTAACATATATATAGTTAGAGTTGTATCTTTTTGACAAAGTTTGATACGTTACAGTTTTTTTTTTTATTATTGATAGGCTCGCGTTTGACCACTATCTCACCTGATGGTAAGCGATGATGTGGCCGACGATGGAGCACGCTTGCCTAGAAGTAACCTATTCACTCTTGATTTAAAGACCCCTAGGTTGTAGCTATCAGGGAACATAGACTCCGGCAGGGAATTCCACTCCTTAGCTGTACGCATTATGAATGTGTTCCCAAAACGCTTTGTACGTATGGGTGGGATGTCCACCATATACCGATGGCGCAACGCCGTACGTCTAGTGGTCCGATGATGGAACGGACTTGGTGGAATTAAATTGTGCAATTCCAACGCACACTCCCCGAAGTGTAATCGATAGAAAACCGACAGGCTAACAACTCGGCGTCGATGCTCAAGGCTTTGGAGTTTTTATGCGACAAGAGCATTATCACCGATGATCCTCTTGGCTCGCTTCTCAATCGACTCCAGAGCATCAAGCTGGTATTTGGCAGACCCAGTAACAGTATTTTGAGTGCAGTCACATGCAATCTGGCTAATCCCATATTTAAGCACTGGATTTCTATACACCTGAACGGGAACAAAAAATGACATAAGAATTATTTCTTAAATTATAATATTGTTTTTAACATGTTTTTTTTTGGATGATTATGGGACATAGGTACTACATTGATTTTAAATGTATTTTAAAAGTTTATTTTATTCTATATGTGTGTCTTCATTGCCTGAAATAAGTGATCTTCTTTTTCTTAACGTATCGATGGCAAAACTAGTTAAATCCCTTGCCTGGCTCGGCCACGGCAATGACGTCCGCTGGTGCTGTCATTAGGGCCCTACAACAAGTAACAGGGCACGTGATGCAGGAAGGAAGGTGAGAGGAGAGACGCCACACAAACACAGATCGGAACCGTCCGAGAATCCCCAAAGATCGAGTCAGGAATGAAGATATCCGCAGGAGAACCAAGGTTACCGACATAGCACGAAGAATCGCCAAACTTAAGTGGCAATGGACAGGGCACATTGCTGCAGAACGGATGGCCGTTGGGGCCGAAAGGTTCTGGAATGGCGACCAGGTACTGGAAGACGTAGCGTTGGAAGGCCTCCTACAAGGTGGACCAATGACTTGGTAACGGTTGCGGAAATCCGATGGATGAGAGACGCACAGGACCGTTCATTGTGGTGACACTTATGGGAGGCCTATGACCAGCAGTGGACGTCTTTCGGCAGAAATGATGATGATGATATATAAAAAGCGATAAGTTAAAATATCAATACCGTAGTCACTTATATGCGACACTGTATGTAACTATAAAACTCAACATTTTATTCGTACAAAAACACATTATTTCTGCTGAAACACAATAAAAACAAAAGTCTCATGTTAAAAACTTGGCGAAGGGTAACAATTTGTCTGTTACACGACCGTGTGTAAGTGACAAGTTGCTTCATTGCCCTCATTTCTGTCAGTTGGCTCGTGTACCTGGCGTATATTGGCATGTGGACCGCTATGCATTATGAATTTTAAATATTTAACATATTTTTTATATATTTTTACATTACATGGGTATAAACTAGATGAACCTGATGGTAAGCAGTGATGCGATCGTTGATGGTGAAGTGCACTAGTTTATTAAGAGCCTATTCACTCTAGCCTTGAAGACATCTAACTTATAATCGAACGGAAAACCAGCAGGCAGCATTCCAGCCCTTCGATATAGGAGACCAGAGGTGGCCGAGTGGTAACGACTTACGAGTTGTAGGTCGCGGGTTCAAACCCAGCCAGGCGCATTACTTTGTGTAATTTATTTCATAACCACTGCTCTCAAAACGGTGAAGGAAAACATCGTGAGGAAACCGGCATGGCCTAGAACCAAAAATTCGAAGACATATATGTGACATTCACCAATCCGCACTGGGCCCGCGTGGTGGATTACTGCCCATTCCCTCTCGTAGAGAGGAGGCCTGAGTCCCAGCAGTGGGATCATTAAAAGGCTGATTATGCTTATATTATGCCTTCGATATAAACGATGACTGTGATATTAATATGTACTTAGCACCATTACCAATGTATATATTTTACGAATATTTGATAGCGACTGCAAACAACCCCCTTTTTTAGTTTAAGTTCTTATCATTCTAATGTTGTCTGGCAGATTTCCGCCTTTGTACCCATATATTTAAGTTTTTATAAAATTATGTTACTATTTTGTTGTATCATAAAGTTAATTTTATTCTAGAAAAAACTCCCACTTCGTCAGCCGGCTAAAATTTCCTGAGTTTTTAAACAAATAACTTCAAAGATCGCTCTTTAAGCAATATTTGAAGCCTACTGGGTTCATAGGTTCACTTTCGAAAGAAAAACCCGGAGTCCTGGAACGCAAGGTTAAGAAAAAACATAGAAATGGAGTTTAGTCAGTAAAAATCTGACACGCCTTCCGCCCCGACTTAGAGCGGGAGAAGTCACAGGATGATTTCGCACCAGAAAAAAAAAATTTTAGGTTGGACACCTCCCGCCCTTGGGTGGGGCGGGAGGCCGTGTCAGACTTTTACTGACTAAACCTCACTCCTGTTCCTTCTTTGCCTTCGTTTCAGGGCCTCGGGGGTCTCTTTCGCATCACACATGGCCCCAGTAGGCTTCGACCCTGCTGAACCGAAAAGCACTTGAAAATACATGAAAATTCCGTAAACTTACTGATCTTCTATATCCTTTGAAGAAACCAAAACATTTCTTATGTAACCAGACGAAGACGACTCGATAGGCACAGTGGTTGAGCGTTTGGCTGTTGTGCTGTACGGGTCACGAGTTCGATTCCGACTCGGAACAAATGCTTGTACACCTTACAAATAGTTGTTCCGGGTCTAGGTGTCTCGAGTTAATGAGTTTACATGTACGTGTACACACCCACAATGCAGGAGTAATTCCTAGCGTGGAGCAACATTTTGATACAAGTGCAGAAAGTTTGGCCGAGGGCTGCAGTGATAAATTTGCACGTGTATCAAACGACTTTTTTCAATACACTTACAAAACGAATAAACGGGGGTTGACCAGCGACTCGTGGGGATCGACGCGCGCCCAGCCTGATACGATAAATGTAATAAAATTGTGGCGGGGGAGAGCACACGCCCTTTTCTGCACTAGTGCGGAAAACAGTCTATTGCGTGCCTAAAAGCGGTGGGATAAGAGCGGGTTTTCGAGTGAGTGTATTGAAAAAAAATAACCGAATCTGTTAATTACCGTAGTCTGTTCTATCACATAAATCACAACACCCAAATCGACATGAAAATTAATGACGACATTAATATGGCAGAACAAATTAGTTACTTGTAATACTGTAAATGGTGTGACTTTCCTTTTGTTCCGCCACCTACACACACATAGGTCTGTATTACCTATACATTGACGATATCAGATTGAGCAGTGGTGGCCGAGTGGTAACGGCCCCGACTTACAAGTTGTAGGTTGCGGGTTCAAACCCAGTCAGGCACATTACCTTGTGTAATTTATTTCATCACCAATGCTCTCAAAACGGCGAAGTAAAACATCGTGAGGAAACCGGCATGTCCTAGAACCAAAAATTCGAAGACATGTAACATCCACCAACCCGCACTGGGTCCGCGTGGTGGATTACAGCCCATACCCTCTCCTAGAGAGGAGGCCTGAGTCCCAGCAGTAGGAACATTATAACGACGATATCAAACGTGGCACGTTTACTGTGACTCCGTTAGTACTTACCTAATCTAAATATGCTTCTAAGCTAGAGAAATCAATCAAATCGATTCGCAAGTAGTTACGTCACTCGCGCTCATATTGGATTGAATCGTAGATTTGCGACTGGCATCACGTGGAGTCAGCCTCGGATTCACTCCCGGCTGCGGATGCAGGCAACGGCTGCATGTCATGCGTGTGCTACCTGCATTCGCAGCCTGCATCCGCAGCCTGCAGCCGAGGTTCGAATGGCACCTTTAAAATTGTTATACGCTTCCCGCTAGAGTGTACGGGGGAATTTCTAAAAAGGATACCGTGGTTCTGGAACGCAAAGGGTAACTGAAGGAAACAGGTTTTTTTTTAAGTTTGGAAATCATCTAATGACTTCTCGCGCTCTGGGCGGGGCGCGAGGGCGTGTCAGACTTTTACTGACTAAGACCACACCTGTGTCTTTCAGTTGCCCTTTGCGTTCTATGACTACGGGTTTTATATTCAGAAATTCTCCGCGGTCCTAGCTAGCGGGCATCGACCCTGCTGGGCCCCTACGGTTTGCTGACATCTCCTTAACTGAAGGAAACAGGTAGGTTATAGTCAGTAAAAGTGTGACACGCCCTCTCACTCTACCTTAGAGTGGGAAAAGTCATTGAATAATTTCTCACCACAAAAAAATAAAAATAAAATTTCTCTTAAATTTTTACTAATCAACGAAAATGGTTCAAACTAATACCGGGAAACTCCTATAAATGTATGCGAACGAATTCCTAATCCGCCGGCAATTCGGGCTATAAAAACTATTGAGTCGAACCTTCCATTTAGCACAGGTAAGTACGACGACAGACTATATTACCTTTGGTATAGTTTCCATTTTAGATTGACCCATAATAATAGGTAAATCCCAAACAATACGAGGCCAGCTTATTCTGGAAATGTATAGCTTGAAATGTCTACGTGTGTACATAAAGACCAAAGGGTCTAAATCGGGCAACTATCTCTTATCGGTTACTGTCATTGGCAATTTCTATAAAAATAATAATGTTATAGCGATCCGGAAAATAGAATAGTTATTGCGAAAACTTTTGTAAGGTCAGGTGTTTTGGGACTATAAGTGTTCCAAAAAAAAAATTCACCTATACGGTAAATTCACCTATATTTTCTTTAATGATCGTGGAAAAAACAATTTTGCAGTGTATCCGGGAACGATAAGTGGTATTCTGAAAGGCCAAATGGTATTTCAATAAGTGTTACTAAAATAGAATTTTATTTTGGGAGATTACAACCTCTCACTCCCTTTACGTAGTGGATGCAACGGACGCCGGAGGACGCGAATCGATTTCCAGCCACCATAGGTTGTAACCTGCAGGTAAGAGAATAGAATAAACTATATTGTATACAAAAATATTAACAAAACTTTTACACTAACTTAAATCTATGTGTACAAAGGCGGTCTTATCGCTGACAGCGATATCTACCAGACAACCTTAGGATGGACTGTAAGAACTTGAAATAGAAAAAGGGGGGTAGTCTGCGGTGTATTGCAAATTAATAAAGTAAATGTTAGATTAAAATTATATACTAGACTATACATAGATATGATATAGCTATTATATAAGTAAGTTGTTAAGAGATTTGGGAAGACTATTGTGTGAACAGTGAAAGGCCCTGACGGCGGCGGCGGTGCGCCGTGTTCAATGCGCGCCTCTTTTGAGGAATTATAGCGGAGCCGGCATAAATGTATGCGCCATAGTCAACACCTTGCTTTTTTGGGAGTGGGTGGGTTAGTGGGTGGTAATTATGAAATTACTTCTCCCGCTCTGGGTGGGGTGAGAATGATCCTTCAGATACCCTTTGAGTTTAGGGCTGCGAGTGATTCTTTCAAGTAATCTCTCAACCCTGGTAGGCATCGGCTCTAGCGAGCCCTGTCAACAATTCTAGTCAGAACCGGAGCTAAAGGTAGCTGTAGAACACCGTGCAGTTTTAATCAGAAAGAGTCTGATAAACCACTGCGCCAGCCTCGGGACGGAGGACATTCATGAGGATTTCCATACACTAAAAAAGAGAAATTCCGTTGGTATTTTTTCTGAAGAACTTGTTACTTAAAGTTTGAATTATACCAACCGTTGTATACCTACTTACGTATTAAAAGGTATGCAGACAAGGGTATAAAGTCCCGCCAATCTCTGTTGGAAAAGCAGGATCCTCCGACCAGACGGGTGTTGTGTCTGGTTCGGACAGTTCCCGATAGTTGATTTCGGATGGTTTTATATGATATGGATGCAGGATAGTTCCTACACGTATATAGGTTGGGCAAGCCATAATAATGGTGGTAAGTACCCACGCCCTAGCCCAGCGGGATCCCGATCCCGATTTCCAGCCACCGTAGGCGCAAGCTTGCAGACGGCGAGCAATGTGTAGCTCGCCGTCTGACCATCCGGTAACCGTCCGGACCGAGCCAAAGTCGTCGACGGCGCGTACTGTTCCACGCGCGCCTCAAGGAGATCTCAGCAAACCGTAGGGGCCCAGCAGGGTCGAAGCCTACTGGGGCCAAGGGTCTGCTTCTGAAAGGAAGACTCGGCCCTGGTATGAAAGGCAACGAAAGAACAGGGTTTTTAGTCAGTAAAAGTCTGACACACCCTCCCGCTCTGCCCAAGAGCGAGGGATGTCATTGTATGATTTTCCCACCGAATAAAAAAAAAACACGGACAATGGTATTTTCTATTGACTGCACAACATTGCTTGTTAAAAACTTGTCCTGAAAAGTTTTGAGCAGAAACAAATATTCTTTACACATTTATAAACTTATTTACATACAAAACACGTATTTTTCACCTTTTTGTTCTCCAAATGTTTGGGAGACGTAGCACTCAAACCGAAATCGTCGACTTAGTGTCTCAACACACTATGCCGGTACAAATACGGTATGAAGGTACGCGACCGAAGTTCGGCATGATTACGCCTGCAATGCTATTTGAATTACTGACGACACATTATGCCGAAATTACGTTGCGTTATAGCTTACAGCCGAACTTCGGTCTGGCGTAAGTTCAGCGGCAATTCGGCGGCAACGTATTCTGTATAGCACACATTTACGCGACCGAAGTTCGGTTCAATTGCCAACGAAGATCCGGGGTGGGGAGCAGCGGGAGGCAAGCATGCCCGCGCCCCGTGGGTCCGCCCGTTGTGTTTATTAAAATAATAACGGAACCCTAACAGGATCACTTTGTTTTGCGTCTGTCTGTCCGACACGACGCCACAACAGCGCTCGAGACACTGAATACACACAAAGTTGTGCAACTGCTACGTAAGTTCGGCACTTATGGTGTGTCATGTCAGCTGAATACGTCGGAACGTAAAATCAGCCGCGGAACTTCGGTCGCCTACCTTCGGCATAGTGTGTTTAGACACTTACACGTCATGAGATCGATAGCACCTTTACCGTATTGACTATGACAAGACAAGTATCGTTTCGTATCGTAAGACCCGTGTCTCTATTGAAAGACACGGGTCTCAATTACATATTCAATGGCGTATCTATGTCTTGACGTCTGTTACCCGTAATTATAATCCATTGATTAAGACATGGTTAATGGTTATCAATGTTACTTCCGAAATGATCTTCGTCAGAATAACATGATATCGTACTTCCATGACATTTGTGTTTAATAAAGGATTAGGTAAATGTGTATCTATTGGAGCTACACCACATTTTAGTCATATCAGCCCCCCTAGCCAAGTTACAACCGTTTCGTTTCGATTATCTTTTCGTTGATCGCCTCGAGTAGGCCACGCCTCCGATTTCTTTGTTCTGACCACGTGACTAAGCGTTGAGACGACGTCAGAATAAAGGGATAGGAGGCGATCAACGAAAAGAGAATCGAAACGAAACGGTTGTAACTTGAGGGCAGGCCTCTGTCCATGGACGTGTAGTTTCACTTTGTTGACGAAGCGGCAACGACACGACAACACGACGTTGTTGCTTCGTCGACAAAGTTTCATAATTTTCTATGTAAGTTTCACACAGGCGTACACCAAGCGTATAATTGCTATCCCACTTCTACCTAAATTCAGTTCTTCCGTCACTATACCTTATTATTTTTTTTCTTTTTTCCATCTCTTTGTATGAAATTGTGTAACTTATAATATGTACATATATATAATATTTATAAGTTTATATAAATTGTCTTTTCTGTACAGGGTGTTTGGTGCATCGTGTGCCAAATTGAAATGGTCGACGGGATGAGGGGGAGGTCATCTGCTATCCTTTCAGACCCCTATACACTTCTCATGCCCTGTGGATTTTTTTCATCGACTTTTTATTGTTTTATGAAAATAAGACCCAAATTTTTCATTCAAATACAAATTTAAAAAAATATATAAGGCGTAGACTCTGAATTTTAATTTTAATCAGATTTGTATTGTATTAGAGTACTTTTAAATTTAAAAGCAGTACACTTGCTTTCTAATTTTTTTTTAATTTACTTGCAACTTACTTAAATTAAAGCTGTCCAATTTAAATACATAGGCAAATATTATAAAGAGGTAAAGTTTGTTTTTTTGTTTATAGGAGGTAATCTCTGAAAGTACTGGTTCGATTGCTTAATTTTTTTCACCTATAGAAGGCTGCTTTATTCCTGAGTGACATAGGGTATAATTTATGTACGCAGACGAAGCCTCGGGCAAAAGCTAGTTATTTATAAAAATGGGAAGGACTAATTTCATGTGAGCTGAACTGCGGGTGGTAACTACATTTCTTAAGTGTCGTCACATAGACTGGTTCTTCTCGCATTCAGAACATTCTCGTCGCCCAAATATGTTTTGCACTCGTACACTCTTAGTAAGATTCAGTTGGAAACCAGCGTCAGGTACCTAGTAAGTAGTTTTCTAGCATTTTTGCTGAACTGGATCTATTTGGTGCAATCATGAGATACACGATGTTATTTTTTTTTTAATCTTAAGTTTTTATATGTTGTTTCTACACTATGTGTATCTATTTGTGCCAACTAAAAATAAGCTTCTTTCCTCTTTATTTTGATATTAGTTCCATATATTTTCCAGGTTCACTCAAAAGGTTGACCATTTTAAGCGTCCACTCACTTTAACACATTGACAGCGGCACTCATTTTTGTATTATTTCTATTCCTGTAGTACGGGGCGTTTAAGACCTCGTTTGAAAACTATCATTATGACGGTAAGAGGCTTATTAGACCCCGAAGTTACGGCCTCCGCACGGCAGAAAAGACTTTGTATATCTTAGCCGCACCGCAAGGAAGACACATACGAGGCATATTCGACCTCGTTCTGCACTGAACGTGTTAAATATCATTACTTCTATATGCGCATTCGCTATTTCGATTTGACCTCTACAAAGTTAAAATACCCTTAGGTATCCAGACTAATTTATCCACTCGGGTCTTACGCAATAATAATTAAGATAATGATACGAAAAATGTATTACTAACAAACAAAATTAATTTAATTGTAGTTATTTGAATAAGGTCAAGCGTCCGGGGACTGGAACAATAAATAGTCTGCCGAATGGGCCTTATTTATATTAGCAGGAATATAAAAATGAATTTCTGCTACTTGGGTACGATAGCAAATGATATGGCCATTACGCCGATGATTTTGAAGTTGATACTGGCAGAAATATAACAGTGGATTGAGCTATGTTGGCCCAGTGGTAATGGTCCCGACTTACGAGTTGTAGGTCGCGAGTCTAAACCTAGCCAGGCATATTACTTGGTGTAGATAATTTATTACGTCACCGCTGCTCTCAAAACGGTGATGGAAAACGTTATGAAGAAACCAGCATGTCCTAGAACCAAAAATTCGAAGATATGTGACGTCCACCAACCCACACTAGGCCCGCGTGGTGGATTACGGTCCATTTCCTCTCCTAGAGAGGAGGATTGAGTTCTAACAGTGAGAACATTTTAAGCTGATTATGCGACTAGCAGAAATAAATAAAGAACTTCATGAGCTATGCATTTTAAGCTCGTATTTTTCTTTTTTGAGGTGAGAATTTGTTATAATATAACTTCTACCGCTCTGGGTAAAGCAAAATGAGTATGAAACTTTGAAAAACTAAACGCTCCACACGTCCACATGCTCTAATCTACAAAGTTTGTTATTCATTTTTTGATGATTAAAATGAGACAATGTCATTTTAGGCCTAACTATATTGAAACTGTAAAAGAGTCTAGGGACAGAATAGCTGTTTACAAGTTTTTTAATCAATCGTACTCTAAGATCATATTCATTATGATGTACAGCTTCTTTTCTTTCTTTTCTTCGTGGTGGGAAATCATCCAAAGGGTCCTCCCGCTTTAGAGGTGAAATAGCTTTTCAGCTGAAATAGTGGTGAAACGCGAGCCTATTTATTATTTTATTACTATGCAGCTTTGGGAAAACCAACAGTTACACAAAGCTTCTTAAATAATAATATAGAAGTTAAAAAATATATACAATTTATCACTTTGCCTTCTGTATTCAGATATTAAAAAGATCAGAACTCAGTCTGTATAATATCTCCAATTATTTCTTGTCCATTTTAAACACGACCATGACTATACAAAACCATACTTCAGCTATTAACGAAGCCTGAACCAATATTCCAAGTAAAAGAAAGCACCAAAATGGTTCGTTTACTTTTAATTACCAATCCAGTGATATGGACAGATGGGATCGATGCTAACTTAATCTAATGGGAGCAGAATATATACCTAATATAGGGCGTACAGGATTTAATATTTACTAATTATTTCTGGTACTAAGTGTAGCATATTCGACCTTATAATGTTATTCTTTCTTTCTGCGATCCCACCTGATGGCAAGCAGTGATGCAATCGTTGATGGTGAGGTGTACATACTAGTTTATTAAGAGCCTATTCACTCTAGCCTTGGTTTCTTTGTGTTTTGTATTTTCGGTAATATCGCAGTATTTATAACCATTTTTGTATCAAATCTGAGAAAACTCGCATTATTTTGTAATATAAGTTCTACCGTGGAAACAATGTGTCTCAAGCGGTATGCAATATTGATGATGTATACGGACTTAAAACTGCTGATAAAATTTATCAATTATTTTAAAATAGACATCCCATTTAATGGGATGTCTATTTTTGTTTCAATCACTTTCACGTGGGAAATTTTATCTCACGAATAACTTTTCTTCTCAGGGCGGCTACAAGACAAAATTTCTAAAACGAAAGCTATTAAACCAAGAACATAGAGTTCTTTTGTTAGAAGAACGTCGTAAGTATCCGTCATTGATATTGCTTGCTCTTTGAAATGTATATTTTAGTTTCTACGTTAGAACTCTTAATACGAAAAAACGTATTACAAAAAATATTACAGAAATTACAAAACGCAAAGAAACCAATAAATACGAAATTTCGAAAAAAGAATAACGTACCTTTAATATAAAGTTTATTTGAACTTATAATTCCAAGTCAATCCAAAGATCACTTCAAAGCAACCCGTTTCAAAAAACGTCAATTTCATAGGTAAAGACCTATTATTAGTGAGATGTGATAAAGTAAATTACTTCTTATCTTATAGTATTATTGTAAACACCTTTACGAACAGCTTTAGATTAGACTGATTAATAGGGTTCAATAGTTCGAGCTTAAGTTTCCAATTTGCATCTTTGTGAAACCTAAAGCCTTGTCGCCAAACTCTCAACAAACTATAATGGACAAGTCAACCTTTGGACGATCGAGATTGAAGACCTCCAAGGAGGTACAAAATGTTAGTGAATATAAATTATTACCTTTCTATAAGCACAAGCATGAAAAGAGTTTTTATTTTCGTGGTGAAAAGTCATCAAAATAATATCTTCTCACGCTCTGGGTGGAGCGAGAGGAAAATGTCAGAGATTACTGACTAAAACCGACCCGTGTTCTTAGAGGCCTACGCAGACCGGGACGGCATGGCAAAGGATTTAAATTTTTACCAATGGACATTCAACCATATCTAAATAGAAATACGACATAAATTCCTATGCTTTAAAATGATCCCGTGTCGTCGAAAGGGATATCATCGCACGGCATTAAAAGACGCGTCACGGGCTCCCATGCCGTGGCGCGCTGCGGTAGGGGACGGCATGCCGAAGAACGCCAGCACCCACCAACACTCTATCAAACGTTACTTATGACTGAAATATGTATCGGGCAGTAGAAGCTGCCGTGGCATACTTCGACGTGACGTGGCATGCCATGGCAAGGCGCTGGAGTACCGCAGTATCTAAGTGGCTAGTGTGCGCTGACTGGCGGCAAAATCCTTTGCCATGCCGTCCCGGTCTGCGTAGGCCTTAAAGCACCTGGGTGCAATTTAGGTGTGCGCGATACCTAGAAAACCAGTCGTGCAGCTGCAGCCGCCTTCGAGCAGCCGCCGCATGTACTGCCTGCATCCGCAGCCTGACAAGCCATCGGACAAGCCGGCGTCCGTTGAGTGTCTACCCACCCTACTGAGCGTTTCGCCTCGGTTATACCGCGTACATCGAAGGACTAGATAAATTTGCCTGCTGCGGTCTTTCAATCCGATTGTAATTTAGGCGTTTTCATGGCTAGAGTCAATAGGTTATAATTAAGGCCCTTGCTCCCATTTAGCGCCATAACAGTGATTTTCTGAAGCCTACTGCTCGGTAACGGCTGAGTTAATAGATTTGAAAAAAAAAAAAATTATAGATTCATATAAACATATGATTTTTTCGTATGACTAATACTTTGACAAAAAAAAATAAACCACTTGATATTTTTTCCCTTGTTTTACCTACTCCTTTGAAACGGCTTTGATCTTTAGAAATATGTTTAAAAGAAATTACTGGTTAAATGTTCTTCAAAATGTACATAGCATATGTACAATGCATTCCAAATAAGAATAGGATCGATTGCCATGTTGTGACGTCACGTCATTCTGTCAAATCGAAGAATTATTATGGTGAGATAGAAGTAGATTTAACTGGTGAGTTAAGTCGGTGCTTCTCTGTAATAAAGTTAGATGTGCTACCATTATCCAGTAAGGCACGGACAGTATGTTTTCTACCATTACAATCAATGATGTCTATGAGTACTGTAGACAGCAATACGCAACCATTATGTGTAGATGACAAGACAACGTCAGCTTGAATTGTTGAATCTATATTGGAGTGGCAATCCTCCTGTGAGGAACACGACACATTTGTCTTGAGACACCTTAGTATTGGACCTGCTGTGAAAGTGCAGGTTCGTCTACAGGAGCATACTCTGCATGGCCCAAATTTGCAATCCTGAGATCCATGTCCCTGCATAGGTTGAGCTTTTTAGCCTCAGCAATTCGAGCTGTGACAAACAATGACATGTCACCTCCCAGGGTTTCCTATCATCTAAATACCACACGTTGAATTTTGAATTTAGTTGTTGAATGTTTAGATGAAATCTATAAATTAATTATTGTTGAACTGACAAATCACGGATATACTACAGAGGGTCACTAAAGCCCGGAAAATCTTAACAGCGAGATTTAGAAATATGACGTAATTGCACCATGCCATCTATTAATCGAATTGGAAACTAATTTAATATACACCATCTATGAGAAGAAGTGTGAACTATGTTAACATCAATGTACGCAACAAGAGTCATTCACGTTTGTGCAAATTACCTAGACGTTGTTTTTTTTATAAGCGGAGAACTTTAAATGGACATAAAGAACTGAAAAATGTTTATAGAGATGATTTAAATAAATTAATGTTTGAATATAATTCCAGGCATGTAGCGCTGCGGCTCGCGCGTAATCTGGATGTCCCATTTTCACATGCTCACCTCTCGCTCACCATTGCCTGTAACATTATGACTATCATCATTTACATATAGAAATACGGAAATAATGAAAAAAATAATGAAATTATGTTCAAACGTTAATGTCATAAAATCATCTTTCAAATAAAGTAAATTTGAAGTTCTCCGCCTCTAAAAAAACACCCTACATGAATATATAGGGTGTTTTTTTAGAGATATTATCATTCGATATCAGGCCGATATGTGAATACATATCGGCCCTTTTAAAGAAGAACAGCGTAAGCGTTTGTATTTTTTGCAGGAGTAGGTTTTCTCTTCCATGATTAAAAAGTATTTATGATACCTAATATAGTTCTAAAAAAATATAGCCTAATAGCCATATAACTACTGATCTAATAGAAAACCTAGCTACTATTAACATATTTTCATAAAACTCTCTCTCTTTTTTAACTTTTTGTTTCACTAATAAATTGTCACTTACGAGCCGATAGAGCCTTTTCAAGAAGAACATCTTCTTGAAGAGGCTCTATCTTTAATTATATAATTCTCCTGTACGTGTGTTTGTCACCTAATTCCTCCTACACGGCTTAACCCTGGATGGTTTGAAAATATAATACAATTGAACCTGGTAAGTGGCACTGCAATCGGATTCTGGCTAAAGTAATAACAGCCGCAAGGATCCAATACTCTTACCGAGGTCGGTCTATAGATGGGTGACTATCTTCATATATCGCGATTTCTCCAATTCCTCCAACCAAAAAATTTATACGAGTCAGTAAAAGTATGTTTGTCTAATTAGCAAGTATGTTAATAAAGGCCATTTCTCATGTGTTCTCCTTTGATATCACAATACTGTAAATACACAGCTAGCGTATAATAAATATAGTGTAGAGAGTTGCAATCAATAACAAGCACTTATGTAGATATGGTCCCCTCTTTTAGAAAGACCCCTGTTTTTCTTCATTCAAACTCAGCTCTCATAAAATTTTATTCTCTAACTCATATTCATAGCATTTTTTCCTTATTTCATGAAAATCGTATTCATATGTAGTAGATTTACCAATACTTACTGCTTCATAAATGTATATGCAAAACGTACGTAGCACGTGCCTAGTCGTATGGTTCATACTCATACGTCATATGAAAAACTGTCCCCAGTGCCGGATTAAGCAAGCGCGGGGCCTGCTGTAGCAAGTTCTACCAAGGGGCCGGCAAAATTTTTGTCAAATGGAAACGTATTAAAACTCTTTTAACTTATTATGCTCATAGGCCGCAGGTCCCTTAGGTAGTGGTAGGCCTATTGTAGTTGCTTACATTGTAGCATAGCATAGCATAGTCGGCCTTAAAATGTTCCCACTGTTGGGACTCAGGCCTCCTCTCTAGGAAAGGGAATGGGCCGTAATCCACCACGCGGGTCCAGTGGGGGTTGGGGATGTCATATGTCTTCGAATTTTTGGTTTTAGGACATGCCGGTTTCCTCACGATGTTTTCCTTCACCGTTTTGAGAGCAGTGGTGATGAAATAAATTACACAAACCCGCGACCTACCACTCGTAAGTCGGGGCCGTTACCACTCGGCCACCACTGCTCACATTCTCTACTTACATTGTATTTATGGATATTCTGGAATTTCGAGGTATCCTAACTTGTTTTCGTACATCCCGCGTCCGACCGGGGCTGCGGGGCCCCTCAATGTGCGGGGCCCGTAGTAATTGCTACTTTTGCTATATGGCTAATCCGGCCCCGACTGTCCCGACACGAGATAAAGGAATTCGTAGTAGGTGCAAATTATGAAAATTCCGCTTTTGTGATGTTTTCAGGTAAATATTTGTGGAATTGCTGCGGCTAGCGAACAGTAAGTGTATCTACGTTTTATTTTGAAAATGGAATGTACCAGAGGAAAAGAACTTTAATAGCTAAATCTAATAAATAAAAATCTCGTGTCACAGTGTTTGTTATCCTCCGAAACGGTGTCGTAGGTTATTCTTTACCCTCATACCCCATCCCCATCGTCGATGGCGCGTATTGTTCCACGCGCGCCACAGGGAGATGTCAGCAAATCGTAGGGGCCCAACAGGGTCGAAGCCTACTGGGGCCACGGGTAGTGTGAAAGTGAAACCCGGGGCCCTGGGACGAAGGCAAAGAAGGAACAGGAGTGGGTTTTTATTCAGTAAAAGTCTGACACTATTTTGCGCTCCGCCCAAGAGCGCGATTTGTCATAAGATGATTTTCCCACCTAAAAAAAAAAAATCCCATTTTTTCTTTGACAATTTATATGGTAGAATAACATTTGTCAAGTAACGTTTATCTAATTTATAAAAATCTCGTGTCACAGTGTTTCTTATCGAGCTCCACCGAAATGACTTAACCGATTTTAATGAAATTATTGTGTATATTTTTGTGTATTTTCGGTTTGCGAACTACCCATTACTCGTCGTCTCTTGTGCCTATAATGGCTGGTAGTTGGGGTTGGGGTTCCGGCGATTGGGGCATGACGATGTCCGTTCCCTCACGCGTTCTTCACTAGCATTACTGCTTCGTAGAAGGAAGTGACCGCCATCCATTCCCCTTCGCTCCGGACCATGGCCTGAACCAGGACCCAGTGCGAAAGGGTACCATCGCCGATCGCCCCCACGAGGACATGGCAATGCTCTGCCTAAGCGAGGCACCCCTGCACCGTACGCTCCACCGTATCCTCCGAGCGGATCAGAATCAAAGGTGCAAAATCAATCGGAAGTTCTGAACCTTCTGAATCGAAATCGAACCTCCATATCATCTCTCTGCTTTTAATTATAATCAGTTTTCTAACTTCTAACTATATTCTATCTCAACCAAATGCTGAAGAATATTGGCAAATAGGCCTTGTATGAAAACGGAAAATGCATTGAACTATCCAGATCCATTAACAGAATAGGCTTGGTGACTAGTATTAATTTGTAACATTTGAATAACAACCGTAAGAGACAACGAAATGGGCTCGCGGACGACGAGCAATGGATATCTCGCCGTCCGGTCGTCCACTAAGAACCAAGCCCGAGTCTTCGATGGCAATTAGTGTTCCACGCGCGCCTCAAAGAGATGTCAGCGAAATCGTAGCCGATGCCAGCTAGGGCCACGGAAATTTTGGAAAGAGATACCGTGGTTCTAGAATGCAAAAAGCAACTGAAGGAATACAAGTGGGTTTTCTTCATAATCATCATCATCATCTTTTCAGCCGAAAGACGTCCACTGCTGGACATAGGCCTCCCCCAAGTGTCGCCACAATGAACGGTCCTGTGCGTCTCGCATCCATCGGACTCCCGCAACCGTTACCAAGTCATCGGTCCACCTTGTAGGAGCCCTTCCAATGCTACGTCTTCCGGTACGCGGTAGCCATTCCAGAGCCTTTCGGCCCCAACGGCCATCTGTTCTGCGAGCAATGTGCTCTGCCCATTGCCACTTTAGTTTGGCGATTCTTCGTGCTATGTCGGTAACCTTGGTTCTCCTGCGGATATCCTCATTCCTGATTCGATCACGCAAGGAAACACACACACACGTACCAGAGAATGGGCAGCAGCATCCTCTGTGCATTACAACAACCAAACTGCGATCGCCAACCCGTCTGCCAAGCGTGGCGATTATGGCAACCCCCCCCCCCCCCCCAAATGAAAAGCAGAAGTGGGTTTTAGTCAGTAAAAATCTGACACGCCCTGCCCAACCACCTTAGAGTGGAAGAAGTCATTCTGAGACTCAATACTCAATACTCAATTCTTTATTGCATTCCACAATGTAGACTTAGGTGGTAAATATTTGTCAAAAGAACTCTTGAACACCGAACCGTTTAAAGACATGCTTGCCTAAGCCATAGAGAAAATTCACAACTTCATTTAATAGACAAGAAAACGATAACTTGTTCAAACACCTAACAATATCAAATTAAGATCCAATAAGAGTAGAAGAAAGAAAAACAATCCGAACAAACTAAACGTTTATTTTCAATTTCGGATGAACACAATATCGTTCCAATATCCTAACTTTGTAAAGTTTTCGTTAGCAAAGGATTGGACGAAACAAATATATGAAACAAATCCAATGGTGACGATGTTATTTTAGAGCCTTTGTTCGATACAACTGGGTTGTTAATCTAACCCTTTTAGTTAAGGGTTGCAGCCATGGAATAGTTTTGGTAAATGAAATGAAAAGGTGTGCAAAGTTTCTGCGGAGTGCGGAATTGGCCGTGGCCTTGATACGCAAAAGGCAAATTAAGTACCACGAGGCTTTTTGGGCACACCACAATTATGGCGGTAAGTTCCATTTTTGAGGTGTGATTGGGTGGTTCTCACCGAACACGGTAAGTTCGGGAAGTTCCTGCACCGGATTCGTGCGGAAGCGACGCCCGGGTGTCGCCACTGTGTGGACCGCCCGGAGCACACGGTGGAGCACACGGTGGAGGTGTGCCCCGCTTGGGCAGAGCATCGCCGTGTCCTTGTGGGGGCGATCGGCGGCGGTGAACTCTTGCGCCGGGCCTTGGTACAGGCCATGGTCCGAAGCAAGAAGGAGTGGCAGGCGGTCGCCTCCTTCTGCGAAGCAGTAATGCTAGCAAAGGAGGCGGCCGATCCCGTGAGGCAACGGTCCTCACGCTTCAACCGCCGCCGGGATTTCGATCCCAATTTCCGGCCACCGTAGGCGCGGGCTTGCGGACGGCGAGCAATGGGTGGCTCGCCGTCCGACTGTTCGGTAACCGTCCGGCCCGAACCAAAGTCGTCGACGGCGCGTATTGTTCCACGCGCGCCTCAGGGAGATGTCCGCAAATCGTAGGAGCCCCTGCAGGGTCGAAGCCTACTGGGGCTACGGGTAGTGTGAAAGTGAAACCCGGGGCCCTGGGACGAAGGTAAAGAAGGAACAGGAGTGGGTTTTTAGTCAGTAAAAGTCTGACACTATCTCGCGCTCCGCCCAAGAGCGGGATTAGTCATTAGATGATTTTCCCACCTAAAAAAAAACAAGAGGCTTTTAGTCAGTAAAGGTCTAACACTTCCTCTCTCGCTCCAAGAGAAGTTATTTGAAGATGAATGATATATTATTCGGTCGGTGTTTCCTAGCGGACTACACTGAAAAGAAATACCGATACAAACTCAGAGATCAAAGTCTCTTTTAAAGTTCATACAGTGAACTTGTAATGGTCCCCAGGTCGTCGATGGCGTGTATTGTTCTACGCGCGCCTCAAGGAGATGTCAGCAACCGTAGGGGCCCAGCAGGGTCGAAGTCTACTGGGGCCATGGGTGATGCGAAAGAGATCCCTGGAAATATGGCAAAGAAGGAACAGCAGTGGGTTTGTTGATGTCATTAGATGATTTTCCCACCCAAAAAAAAACTTGTAATGGTCAAATCATATGATAACCATGCAGGTTAGTGTCTGAAATGGTCTTTTGAAGAAAAAATACTCAGATTTGAGTGGATTTATCCAGTTAGTGCAAGCATTGGTCAGTATTTGTCGTATTTGAAGACTCTTCAACTTAAATTGTACAGAACTAAATACGTTGCAAAAGAGAGAATTTCCCATATACAGTTCATAATGGCTTGGACATGTTGCAAAGTTTACTATTACAGTACGACCAAAGAACCACTCTCTTAATGTGTAACGTATCGTAGATTTCTTTAGAGATATAACGTCGATATTATAGAGAGATAGATATTTCTATAGATAGAGTGTAAACTAAGTAAAACTAACCTAAATCTGAACTAAGGTTGTATCATGTGGACGCACCATTATGTGTTATATTCTGAACTAACTTTTGCCAGTGTTACCGTCCGCCTGAATGTCGGAAATTATTCCAAGGGGACATACTCTCGGAAAAAAATTAGTTTTCCATCTACAACCTTATCTAGGCCATGGTCTACTCGTGTGCCAAGTTTCATTTACATCTGTTCAGGATGTGCAAAGTTATAGTTAGGATGATATATGATAGTATGTACAGCAGTGGCGGCCGAGTGGTAACGGCCCCGACTTACGAGTTGTAGGTCACCGGTTCAAACCCAGTCAGGCCCATTAATTTGTGTAATTTATTTCATCACCACTCCTCTCAAAACGGTGAAGGAAAACATCATGAGGAAACCGGCATGTCCTAGAACCAAAAATTCGAAGACACGTGACATTCACCAATCCGCACTTGGCCCGCGTGGTGGATTACGGCCCATTCCCTCTCCTAGAGAGAGGAGCCCTGAGTCCCAGCAGTGGGAACATTAAAAGGCTGATTATGCTATGCTATGATAGTATGTTAGTATGATTCATTGTGCATACAGCTAATGAGTGGAATTCTCTGCTGGAGTCTGTGTTTCCTGACGGCTACAACCTGGGGATCAAGGGTGAATAGGTTACTTCTAGGTAAGCGCACTCCATCATCGACCGCATCGTCGCTTTCCATCAGGTGAGATGCAGTCAAGCGCAAACCTATTATTAACAAAAAAAAAATATGGTGATTATTTTATTAAATAAGCTCTAAGTTTTATCCCACGAGAGCATACCTACTACATGATATTAAATAAATAAAGTTATTTAACGCCGGCGTTCACGCGCCATTGTCTTACTATTGTGTCTCTAATTACGCACTCAAAAGGTTAAGAGGGTCCTTTTTCACTCGCCTATCGTCAACATCGTGCATAGTTTGAAAACTGGTTATTTCATCTAACGCAATCCAACGCGATGTTTGATGAAACGGCAACGCGAAAAAAGAAAGATAACGCCTGAAAACTCTGTTACCATACGGTAATTCTGTGATTTGCTCGAATATTTTACAAAACTTGTTCTAGGAAATACGTGTTTTCTTTTTAATCTTAAAAGTTTAAAAAAAAAATTGTCGTCATTCAGAATCTTGATTAAATTTGCAAGCCATCTATTGTTATACTTTTTGACTTTTTAAATTGCAAATTGCATCCCCATAAAACGAGTATCTCTATAAGTCTATTAGTCTATTGGTGATAATTTCAACCATATTCTTTTTTCTGTTGAAGCGTGACTTATTAACAACACGGAGGTACGGATGAAGGAGCATGAATCATCATCATCATTTCAGCCGAAAAACATCTGTAGTTGGACAAGGGCCTCCCCTAACTGTCGCCATAACGACCGGTCTTGTGCATCTGAATGACATTAAAAAAATTAAATCTCATTTTGTATAGTTTATACTAATAACTATCATACAACGTCGTCTAGTCCCAAGCTAAGCAGAGCTTGTGTTATGAGTACTAGACAATTAATAAACATACTTATATATTTCTAAATACATATTATAGATAAATTGCACCCAGACACAGAACAAATGATCATGCTCATCATACAAACATTTGTCCTGGGTGGGAATCGAACCCACGACCTCCGGCATAGCAGTCAGGGCAACCACTAGACCACCAGGCCAGTCAAAGTAAATTTGTAAAGTGTTCTTGAATAACATTTTATATTTCTTGAACTAAAAAAACTTATTTGAAAGCAGTATTATTGTTACTTGTATGCAGTGGCTCTTGATAGCTTTTCCGAGATATTTTTAAATAGCGCTACTTAGTTTTTTCTTTTGCCTCCGTTGAAAGGAGAGCAACAAGGTATTCTCTAGGCAAAACAGTATTAATCTGAAATGCCTTGTCGAGTTAAATAACAACTTTCGTAGAAAAAGAAATTGCTGTTGCATTTCCTTTTTATATCATTTTTCTTTCATTGTCTACAAGTCTTGAACAATTACAGTGTAAGATTTCAAAGATCAAAGTTTTTTTTTTCATGTTATTAAACGGAATAGATGGATGGATATTTTTTTTAACTGTTTTTTCTGACTGTTAGGTATCTGATGTCTTCCATGACTGTTATTTTCTACTTACATACATATTTGTTATCGATATGGAAGTTGTATTAGAAATTTGTTTTCGTTCTACATCGGATGTTATGTTAAGCGTAAAAGGCATTATTGTATGTACCTTTACTTATATGTTTTTATGTCGTATACATGTTGTAGTCCGATCGTATAAATGGTCAGATCATGAAATTCCGCGGCATATCATGAAAAGCTGCCATTATGTTATTTGGCTACGCCAATCGTCGTTTTTAGGGTTCCGTACCTCAAAAGGAAAAAACGGAACCCTTGTAGGATCACTTTGTTGTCCATCCATCTGTCTGTCTGTCTGTCTATCTGTCAAGAACCTTTATCTCGGGATCGCGTGGAGGTATCGAGTTGAAATTAAAACCATATAGAAAAGTCTGCGGTCCCTTAAAGCTGTGAAAAAATCAACAAATTAACAGGAAAAAAAGATATGGCCGTTTATGTCGCAAAACACGTACATTTCGACACTCTCAAGGGAATCAAAACTTATAGGGTACTTCCCGTTGACCTAGAATCCTGAAATTTGGCATAAAGCAAGGTCTCATAGTACAAGTATAGGAAAAAAAACTGAAAACTGTAATTTTGTAGTTAAGTCACAAAAAAATCCTTTTTTGCGATTCGGAAAAATCTTTGAAACTCGATTCGTGAGTTGAACTGTTTTCATAGGTAAGTTTGTACGGAACCCTCAGTGCGCGAGTCCCACTCGCACTTGCCTGGTTTTTTTTTCATCGTTTGACTATTTGCTTACTAGCATTTTAAAGCACTCTAAGAAAGTTGACAATACAGTACTTACAATACAATCAAACTATACACATTTCACACTAATATTATTCTGTACTGCTGGCAGGAGTTGTATTGATATTATAGCTTGAATAGCAACAATAGACACGTCAGTAGCGTGATCCGAGTTGTGTAACCACCTACTTGAGAGGATTCATCAAATTAATAGCAATTTGCTTTGAAGTTGGCAATGCGGTGCGAAAGGATTTGCCTTGTGCAACAGACGAGGGTTCATTTAATTTGGTAGGTGGTAATCTTACGGGTAATTTGCTTCTGTTAATTTGGTAGGTGGTAATCTTACGGGTAACGTGCTTCTGCTAATTTGGTAGGTGGTAATCTTACGGGTAACTTACTTCTGTTAAATTGGTAGGTGGTAATCTTTCACATAACTTACTTCTGTTAATTTGGTAGGTGGTAATCTTACGGGTAACTTGCTTCTGTTAATTTGGTAGGTGGTAATCTTACGGGTACCTTGCTTCTGTTAATTTGGTAGGTAGTAATCTTACGAGTAACTTGCTTCTGCTAATTTGGTACGTGGTTATCTTACGGGTAACTTGCTTCTGTTAATTTGGTAGGTGGTTATCTTTCCGATAACTTGCTTCTGTTAATTTTGTAGGTGTTTATCTTTCGGGTAACTTGCTTCTGTTAATTTGGTAGGTGGTTATCTTACTTGGCTTTGTAGATTGGACTTAACCAAATCTGGATCACCAATTAGCCTCTTCGCACGCCTTTCCATCGAGTCCAAAGCTGCCAGATGGCGTTTTGCAGTACCAGCCCATATGTGGCTGCAGTACTCCACACACGATCGGATCTGTGCTTTGTATAACTTTAAAAGCTGTCCCGGTGTGAAGTACCGTTGGACCTTTACAAGAACCCCGAGTTTCCTGGCTTTGGAGTCAATGAACCACCCAAAGTTAAGGTCTGAGGAAATTTCAATTTCCAAGAGCTAAAGGCGGTCGGGGCACTACAGAGATACATTGTGAAAAGCAGGAGCCAATGTGAACGGGCGCCATTTGGCGCTGAACAGACACGCTTGTGTTTTGGTGGTGTTAAATCCCACCAAAAAAATAAAATATAAATAAAAAATAATTTATATTTATTAATTAATATAAATATTAGTGTAATACTAGTGCGATTAATCATTTATATGAGAATTTGGAAAATTGGAGAAGTTTATGTTCAGTGGCCGAATGATTTAATTAGTTTATGTAGTATCTACTTTATGAAGATAATGATTTAATAATATTAAACGAAAGTGATGAGAGGCTCACTTAATAGAGAGAAACCTCGAGTCACTGGTATATTTTTTTTTTGAATGACTCCTCGAACTTATAAGGTTGCTGTCTGCTTAACCGGACTTACCTGTGAGCTATTAATAATAAAAACCTATTACTGAACTAAAAACTAAGCGACTATATGCCAAAGGCACGTGGTGCGAATTTCGCTTAGGACGTCGCTGAGGGGAAGACAGTAAGGGCGGGCTGGATCAAAAATTTCCTGGTAATAATCCCACATTTATGGAATATATCGTTCCACAGCTGGGTAAAATCCTGACCTAAATTTTTCCTCCCAGGTACTCAGTCTACCTACAAAGATCCAATAAAATTGATGTAAATCTTAACGTTACTAAAATAAATATTATTTGCTCCAAATAAACAACAATACAAACAAATACCAATATTAAAATTACGACCCGACCAACTATGAAACAAGCTTTTATCTCTACTAATTTAATTAATATTACAAGTACTGTTGATTCAATAAGAGTATTGTACCAATTTATACAATAGAACCTTTTGTAGGTCAGATTCCCGGAGACCTTTCATTTTTATTGTTGAGCGTGAAACAATGAAATACCGTGACCGCTTCGAACCGCTCCGAGCTGCTTGAAACCGGATCGAGCCAGTTTATGGCAGTTTCAAACGAACTTTTTTGAATTGATTTTCAATATGGCCGTGTAGGTGAATTTAATGCCGCAGTTGGCTTTTTTATTTCGGCAAAGGTAATTGATGGTTCTTTTAAAAACTCGATTTAAAAAGTACTTTTCAGTCTAAAATCAAACCGAACCGATTAATCAATCTGCTAGGCTTTTCCCAATTATGTTGGGGTCAGGTACTAGTCTAGCGGAATGCCAGTATTTTATATTGAGTGACGACCATCTGACTTCCATTACCCAGATGACACTTTTTTTTCGTTGACAAATCATCAAATGACTCCATCCGGTCTGGGTGGAATCAGAGTCAGTCTTTTACTGACTAAAGTCTACTTGTGTTCATTGAGTTGCTGTTTGCGGTCCAGGGTCACGGTAACACTGTCCAACAATTCCGCAAACCTGGCTGGCATCGGCCCCGTCAATGTTGCTGACAGCTCTTTGAGCCACCCGTAGTGCAGCAATATTATACAATGTGATATGATGGCACGTTGGCGCAGTGATTGAGCACTTGGCCGCTGCGCTGCCTTTTGCGGTTTCGATTCCCGTTCGGAAAAAAAAAATATCTACAAATAGATGTGCCGGACTCTGGGTGTCTTGTTTAGGTAAGTTTGACTGGCCTGTTAGTCTAGTGGTTAGTGGCTCTGACTGCTATGCCGGAGGTCGTGAGTTAGATTCCCACCCAGGACAAATGTTTGTGTGATGAGCACGATCATTTGTTCTGTGTCTAGGTATAGTTTATCTATAAAATGTATGGTTGTCTAGTACTCATAACACAAGCTCTGCTTAGCTTGAGACTAGACGGCGTTGTGTGATTAATCGTAAATACATATAAAATACATTTTTAAATATTTTTTAAACATAATTACAAAAAAAACCTTTAAAAATATAAAAAAATAGTATCCCACCGGTATCGGGAACAGGGTCCAAGCTGGAAAGGAACCTCCTATTATTATTATAGTTTAGAATTTGTGAACGCAATACAGGTGTTATTCCTAGTGAGGTAGCGTTTGTTTAAAAAAAAAGAATTTCTATAATATAAGTAATTTTTCTTCATCTTCTTTTCGTGTTGATGTTCTCAACCTAATTTTTTTCTGACCAGAAGTTGGCAAACTTTACAGCTCTATTATTAGCTTCATATAGATCCTGAAAAGTGCAGGTGGTTATGCAAGATGGGCAGCATAGCAGGTTACGCATGTCCTGGTTGCTTTGCGCCACACTGGCACTGTGTTAGAGATGGGTCGAGGAAGCTCCATTTGGCCAGATTGTTTTTACAGCTGCCAACTTGAGTCCGCAGTTGGTTAAGAGATTTCCAGATTGGCCACTGTAGTTCGCGCCAGGGGGAAGATGTTCATAAAAGATTTACAAACTCAGTAAGTAATTAGTTTAGGTTAAGAAAACAAAAAGTTCCTTTTCAGTAACTTCACCATATCGCAAAATTATTTTAACACCCAGAGGAACTTGAAAATTTAATTAAGATTTAAATCATGTCATTTAGATTGATTAAGCTTTGTAAGGTACCTAAATGGAAAATATTATTCGATGAACGGATTTTATCTAAGAACTGTCAAAAGGTCTTTGAAAAGATAGATGACAATCGTCGTACCTGTGAGATTAGGTATGCTGAAGTTTTTTGACGGGATTTTGTCGACTAAAAAAGTAAATTAATTCCTTATAGTTTTTATAATTGTGAATATGAGGACTATAATATGATTTTTTTCTTTTCAGCAAGCTTGACGTACCTACGTCTGGCAATTTGAGCATTTTCTGCGACCTATCCAAATGTCCCTTCTATTCATTTGCTCGGAGTTTCCTTGCGTGATCGCATAAGGAATGAAGATATCCGCAGGAGAACCGAGGTCGCCGACATAGCCCGAAGAATCGCCAAACTAAAGTGCCATTGGGCATGGCACATTGCTCGTAGAACGGATGGTCGATGGGGTCGAAAGGTTAGAACCTTTCGAGTGGCGACCGCGCACCGGAAAACGCAGCGTTGGAAGGCCTCCCACAAGGTGGTCCGAACACCTGGTGAGAGTCGTGGGAAAGCGGTGGATGCGAGACGCACAGGATCGGTCGTTGTGGAGACGCTTGGGGGAGGCCTATGTCTAACAGTGGACGTCTTTCGGCTGAAATGATGATGATGATGATTCATTTCATGTATGGTTTGTCAAGTCGTTGAGCTTCTTAGTAGTCCTGAGTTAAACTTTACAAATGCTTGCACTGACTGGTCAAGTCCACTGAAATGTGGTACTTTCCTCAAAAGACCATCTCAGACACTATTAATCTGCATGGTTTTAATTATGATTTGACCATTACACGTTTGCTATATGTACTTTGACCCCTGAGTTTGTTTCGGTATTTCTTCTCAGAGTAGTCAGCTAGGAAACACCGGCCTCATCTAGTATAAATTGATGAAAAAATAGACATGTTAAAGCGTTTTTTAAAACCTAAAATATAATTTATCATTTGTAGATATTGGAATGTAAAATGTGTAGTTTTGTATCACAGGTTTTATTTGACACAACTGGATATCGACGGCGAAGTGACAAGAACTCCTAACTGTCGATGTCAAAAAAAATTTGACTTACGTTAGGAGGTAATACTAAAAATTGACATGTTGGTTTAGTTAGGAAGTGTTTCCACAATTTAATTTGGTGCAGTTGTAACTAAATAATCGCTTCAGAGATTTCACAGAAACACACATTTTAATTATAAGCGCTAAAAAGTAATTTCCTCGAAACTAGTTTCTAGTAAAAGAAACAATGTGTGTTAATTAATAAGATTTAAAAAAAAACGATATGACGCAGTGACGCCCACTTTGCGATTTTATTACCCGACTGCATTAAGGGTTATGTTTTTGTTTGTTTTTTTTTTTTCGGTGGAAAATCATCAAATTACTCTCTCGCTTTGGGTAGAGCGATTGTCAGACTTTTACTGACCCACCCGTGTTTCTAGTTGCCCTTTGCTTTCTAGGTAACTCCTTAGGTGTTAAACCATCCAATAACTTCTTTTACTCTAAGGTGGAGCTGGAGGGCGTCAGACTTTTACTGACTAAAAACCCACTCCTGTTCCTTCTTTGCCTTCGTTCCAAGGCCCCGGGGTTCTCTTTCGCATCACCCATGGCCCTAGTAGGCTTCGACCCTGCTGGGCCCCTACGGTTTTGCTGACATCTCCTTGAGGCGCGCGTGGAACACTACGCGCCGTCGACAACTTGGGCTCGGTCCGGACGGTTACCGGACGGTCGGAAGGCGAGCTACCCATTAAAAAACACGGCTGTTGACTTAGCGTTCGGGTTTCCTTGTCAGAAATTCTCCGTGACTGTAGCGAGCATACTGCTGGGTCCCTACGGTTTTGTTAACATCTCTAAGGGCGGAATTCACGTATAAAACTAATCGCGTTTTAACGTTTGGCTCGCATAATCGCGTTTAGTAGCTGTCACTAGTGTCACTTTTCTGGATTTTTCTTTTGTTGTATTTTTACAAGTGATTAGTGACAGCCGCTAAACGCGATTATGCGAGCCAAACGTTAAAACGTGATTAGTTTTGTTGGTGAATTCCGCCCTAAGTCTATTCTCGTACCCAATGTGTGAAAGCATCTTTAGACGAGGTTTACGGTAGAACGAGTTTAGACATAAAATAACGCCTGTATTTTCCGAAGTTGTGTTTAGTTTAGGTAACATAGATTTGTTGACGTATGCTCTTTCAGTTTGTTAAACAAAGTTGTCTGATTCTTGGAACAGGTCCTTTCTCTCGTGGGTTTAAAGGTAAATGTTAAAGTTACGTGATACAGTAGCAAATGCTGACGCTATTGTTCACTGTAACTTATTTCCACGAACGTCTGAGGATAACAGGCGCCATTTTTCTTCAATTCTCCTTTAAAAGTTTTGTGGAATTAGAAACTGCTGCTTTTGTAGTTTTATTTTTGCTTTTCGGAAATCAGTGAAGTTATGTGTTGGAAGATGTTTGTGGGTAACTGTGGGCTTACCTTTAATTATAATAATAATAATTTAATAATAAGACAACATTTGGTCCACAATATCTGTTAGTAATTCTTATATCTACGTGAGTTCATCATCAAATATAAATAATAATATACGAAAACAATTAAATAAAATAGACTAATAAAATGTTCAATAAATAATATAATTATAATAACATAATTTATATGAAACCCCCCCGTCTGTGGCGCGGCGCCGCTGCGGCTCCCTATAAAAATGGCTGTCTGTGAGAGGACCGCTGCGGTCCCCTAAATCTGTCATTCATTTTTTGACGTAATAAGCTTATTAAACCTGTGTTAATCCCGCTCAAACTTGCACAGAGTAAACTAGACAGATATATTTGCTCTATTCCATCTTCCAATGAATAAATGAGCTAAGCGAACAGAAAATATCACGTCATAAACCAGTCGCCATTATGCTCGCGCGCGGTACGGTCGAAAGATAGTTGCTGTCGATTGAAAAATGGTTTAAAACTGACAAATAGTGATTGTGTCAGTGAGTAAGTGATGTCGACAATGCCTGGGTAAGTATTAAACCTTTTTCATTGCTTAAACAGTGTAGTTGATAAATATTTCGGTCAGAAATGGTCATTTCAACAAACATGAAAAACCGTTACTACTGTTGACTAAACATTTTGCGATATTTTGGCGATAACTATTGATAGAAATGCAAACTATGGCTATTACGTAAGTTTTTATGTATATTAGTAAAGATATTAGGCGTTTAATTTGAATATTATCGTATTTTTATTGTGTACATTTTGAAATTAGAATTACGTAAAACGTTAGGTAGAAATACGTAATTCTAATACGTATTTGTGTAATGTTTTTGTTAGGCAGCATGCCTTTATTATGTGATTAACGTTTTGTAGATATCTTCAAAATGTAGGATGTTGAATTAGATTTCAAATTTAGTCAACAGAATTTAAACAGTGATCCAAAAAGCTCGAGTAGGTGGTTTTTTGCGCCCCTTTTCAAGTGGTTCATTTGGATATCCGATACTAATAAATTAAACACTTCTAACTGCTGAGACTTTGTCTGTGTTATGAATGTGTACCAATCATTATTATTAAAATGAAACTCAAGCCACTACACGTATATCTTTCTCAGAAAATAGAACCGTGAACAAACGCGTTCTTTGTTTTTTAACCCGACGGCATTCTTACATCATATAATTTACGTCATCTTATTGTTAGGCTTGTGATATAAAAAAAATGTATTGCGAGGTCTGTTCTTTTGTTTTTTATATGTTAACTAAAGTGTATTTGTGAAAAGAAAACAGTAACTTTATGAATATATGGTCTATTTTTTTAATTAAAATTACTTTAACACAAGAAACTGGTAAAAAATTCCCTCACACTGAACATACATGACAATTACTAATACATTACAAGGCAAAACTATATTAATCCATAAATATCCTGTTAGGTAATTTAATAACGATTCTAATGATATAACTCGTAGCCAGCTAACTAACGGAGTTTCAAAGATATCATCGTTTTAATCAGACGCGCCAATTGAAGCGAAATTTGCGCGCGAAAAGTTCGCGAACTGCACTAATGATGCACATGCACAATTACGCCGTCACAGCACAAAGGGTAGACTCGGCTATCATTGTGCCGATTTTCGTGACCGCCTCATCTCATAGCCAAAAGCTTCGACGACCATCTGTCGAAGCTGTCACTGCGCGGTTGGATCAAGGGCCTGATACAAAAGGCAATACTCCTTAATACGGCTCGCACTGTGAGGAGGTTCCTGTCTCTGGAACCCTAACCACCGCTAGCTTGGACCCTGCTCCTGACACCGGCGGACTACTATTTTTCATATTTTAAATGTTTTTTCTTTTATACGTGTGTTTTAAGAAATATTTGAAAATATATAAAATATGTATAAAAAATAAATAAATAATAATTAATATAATAATATTATTATTTCTGAAATTAGCTTTTTCCCTAACTGGAACTGTGCAGTTTTTGAAGATAAAAATAAACCTACACAGTTCACTTTGACGATAGTTAAGCTGTCAATTAGTGAAAGTAGTTCTAGAAACTGCATACAAACAAAAAATATCAGCCAGGTGTGAATCAGATTCGCGTACTGAGAGTTCTGCTCCCCTAGCCAAGTTACGATCGTTTCGTTTGCGTCGAACGCCTCGAGTAGGCCACGCCTCCGATTCCTTTGTTCTGACCACGTGACTGAGCGTTGAGATGACGTCAGAACAAAGGAATCGGAGGCCCGACCTACTCGAGGCGTTCGACGCAAACGAAACGATCGTAACTTGGCTAGGGGGGCAGAACAAACTTTAATGGCACGGTTGGAAAGCGGTTGAGCGATTGGCAGCTGTGTTGTGCGTTGCGGGTTCGAATCCCCCACGAAACAAATATTTGTATGGGTTTACGTCTTTGTGAATGCACCCACGATACAGCAGTAATTCCTAGTATAGGTTAAAGTTTTTTTTATAATTTTTGAAATGTAATGACTAACTTAAATATCTGAGCCCGGTCACTCAACCCCTATGCAAAAATTCTTAACTAAATCTATAGGGTGACTGGCAATTAGTGTATGATACTTAAACAAATGATTGTGCTCATGATAACAAACAATTTTTATTATGGGAGCAAAGCCAAAATCGCGAAAAAAATATCAGCTGTTCAGTACATTAGGTAAACATAAATGTACTGAACAGCTGATTTTTTTTCGCGATTCAACAAATCTCAGGAACTATAACACCTACAAACTTAAAATTTGGCAGGTAGGTTCCTTATAGGGTGTAGACATCCGCTAGGAACGGTTTTTACGAAACTCCACCCCTAACGGCATGAAATGGGTGTCCCAAATTTGTATGGAGAAACCTATTTTTACGCGGGCGAAGCCACTTGTAGAAGCTAGTATCTTATACTATGACGTTTTTTATTCATTTTATATACATTTAAATCTAATCATAACGTAATTAAAACTAACTTACAAAATAAAAATAAAAGCCGATTTATGGCTAATTATAATATCGTCACCGGAAAGCCAATACTACTTAAGCGCCATTTTGACCAAAATGAGTTATATATATCGTTGGATTGGATTTTTTTTGCTGCGTCGATTAGTCGGGATTTCGTAATAATCTGAGCATTTTTTTGGCGCTTAAGCACTGCAAAAGTATGGTATTTATCATAATTTTGATGTTTTAATAAATACTTACGTAATGCAACTTATGATTATATTTTAGTCATTGTCAGTTTAGTATTTTTCTATACTGACATCAGCCACTTTAACTTTGTTCAGCAACTCAAAATATTGTAGTTCGAGTCATTGATGTCGCTTTAGTATTTTTTGCCGACCGTTAATATGAGTTGATATGTAGCTAAGTAAATTTGCTTTACGTAAGAATTGATGAGCATGGCGCGTTAGTATATTTTGTCTTCGCAGTTTTCTGAGAGGGAACGGTTTAAGTAACTTTGCTTTTCATACCTAAGTATTTGAGTGTCTATTTAGAATGTTTTACATTCAATGAAATCGAATAATTATTATATTAAGCATGGATTATTTTACTCGACAAAATATTAATAGTTTGTTTAGCATTTAAATGTGTGAAACACGTACAAAAAATATTCAGTTATGTCTTTTGAAATAAAATTTTGTTTTGATTACGATTCGCTGAGTACTTATAGTTTATATTTCGCGCGCGAGTTGTAGGCGGTTCAGTCGATGAGTCGACCTTGCTTTTGCTTGTAGTCGGATCCCCGCAGCGATAAAAGAGTGACGCGTGTATGAAGTTCCCGCAGCAAACAGTTAACAAGTTAGGGGGCTGAGTCACCCGCGTCCGTAGGAGAATACACATAGCTAGGCCCTACACGTGGTCCCCGGGTGGTGCTAATCAGGTGACATTAACTGGTGGTAGGTTTCGTCCGACGGCTTTTGACCACCCACTGGGCATCGTACCGGAACACGGCTAGGCCGTTTGGCGGTACGACTTTGCCTAGTAGCCAATTTAGAGGAGTTGGGTCGAAGTAGCAGTTCTAATGTCATGGTCTACACTGCCCTATGTCAGTCATTGTTAATTTATTGCATACCCTTGTGGGGCGGAACTTACAAAACTCTCTTACTAGCACTGGAAAGGGCGCAAAGGGCAATTTTAAAAGTGATTCATTTTAAACCACGGCTTTACCCAACTGACAAATTATATGCTGAGTGTCAAGTTATGACAGTAAGGCAATTATATGTTTTAAAATCAATACTTCGGAGGCATTCATTACTATCATTGCATAATGAAATAAATAACAAACGCTCTGGCGCCGTAGTTTGCCCTGGCGTACCTTGCAGAACTGTTTCTGCTGGTAGGCAATTTGACGCAGCAAGCTCGAGACTGTATAACGCGGTCAACAAAGCAATAAATATATACTCTTGTACAAAACTAGAGGTTAAACAAAAATTAAGTAGTTGGTTGCTAACTTTAGATTATGCGCAGACTGAGATGCTAATAACTATAAAGAGGTAAAATGTAGAAATTATTATATTAATTATTATGTTTAAATTATTTATTATTAGTATTATTTTTTGTTATAAAATGTGGAGGACATTTATCTATTGTCTTTTGTATTATTTTTTGTTTTTTCTGTTGCTAGCTTTTCTTTTTCTTTTAATTATTACTAAAAAAAAAATGTAATTATTTACTAGGTTCGATGCTCTAAATTAATTTTTATTTTATATTTATATTATTATAGATTTTCTGTAATTTGAAGTCTATCGCTTTACCTACAAGGTTGTGTAAATGTAAGACCTCCTTCCGAATAACCACTAACTCCCAAAATACAAGCAGGACTTAGTTTGGGAGTTAGTAGATCATTTACTGTGTGCTACTGTACAACCAACCAGCGAATTGTATGTTTATATGTTGTATACTGATCAAGATTGTACTTTTGGAGCGAAATAAATTATTATTATTATTATTATTATTATTATTAATGTATGCAGACCAGCCGGACCCGCGCTGGTATTGACGTATCGGGAGACTAGTCGCGGAGGGTAGCGGGATCCGAGGCACGGTGCACCGCAGGCCGACCGCAGTTAGTTGGGGGCCCAAGTAATGTGCTAGCCACACATGAAAGGCTGCCCCGCCAACTGATGAAAAATCCAGGAATGCACCATCGTGCTGGTTGGCGACCAGATGAGAGGGCCCGATGGTCATTTCCGGGGGGCTCGGGCGTCCCCGCAGTCTCCAGACTAGTACCCCAATGATGCTGTCCTGCCAGTGCGTGACTGTAGGTTAGCAGCATGGGAGTCCATTACACTTCCTTCTCCTCTCCTACCTCACTCGTAATATGCCAGGGTTGAAAAAGAGAAAAGTAAAACAGCGGCTGTACTCCCTCTCACTTAAAGTGCACCTTAGCAATATTAGAGGTCTGCACTCCAATCTCGCAGCAGTCCATCATCACCTGGAGACTGAAAAACCTTCCTCTTTTTTCTTTCGGAGACGCAGATAAGAAGTCCGTCAGACGTGTCGTACCTGTCTTACCCAGGGTTTACACTGGAGCACAATTTTAAATCACACGCTGGTGTGTGTTTATACGCCAGGGACGACATCTGCTATCGGCGTCTCCGCAACCTTGAAGATTCCAGGTTCTCAACGCTTTGGGCTCTGGTGGACACAGGCATGGATAAAATTATCTATGCTTGTGTCTACCGTTCGCACAGTGGTGATCAAGAGACGACCAGGCTCACACAGTACCTTAGTGAGGCGGCGGATGCGGCTCAGCAGAGGTACCCTTCCGCACAACTAGTGTTACTGGGGGATTTTAATGCCCACCATCAGGAGTGGCTTTTCCCATACCAGTGCACAAATCATGCTGGTCGAGAGACGCGAAAGCTTGCGCTAGCGTTAAATCTCACCCAGCTGGTCCAGGGAGCTACGAGGGTGCCGGATGTTGATTCGCACACGGCCAACTGCTTGGACCTTCTGCTGACAACAGATCGAGACCACTATTCAGTGTCGATATCATCACCGTTAGGTAGTTCCAACCACTGTCTGGTGAAATCTATATCAGTCTACTCTCCGTCCGATCCCTGCCCTAGAGGCACCAGGCGGGTTTGGCGATATAGGTCAGCAGATTGGGATGGCATGCGATCTTTCTTCGCATGTTATCCTTGGCAGCCTACTTGCTTTTCTTCGGATGATCCATCGTCGTGCGCAGATGCTGTGACAGATGTGTTGCGGCGGGGGATGGAGTACTATATTCCATTCTCTGACGTAACAATGTCTGACCAGGCTCGCCCTTGGTTTGGTGCGGAGTGTGATCGTGCTAACGCACTTAAGCACACCGCATTCCAGGCATGGACCGACGCTCGTATGCACAAGGCGAGTGACGTGAGTCAGAAGAAGAGAGCCTTCAACAGAGCTGCCAAGTCTTGCAAGAAGGTGATGCGGAGGTGTCGGTTCGACCACATTAGCCGCTTCGGGAACAAACTTGCTTCATACCTTGCTGGTAGTAAGGCGTTTTGGTCCCTGGCTAAGTCGATTGAATTGAACTTCTGCCGTCCCTCACTACCGCCACTGCTAAAACCCGACGGGTCGCTGGCCCATACCGCTGAGGAGAAAGCAAACTTGTTTACCTCACTCTTCGCGGAATCTTCGCGTCTAGATCCTGGTGACACGCGGCCCCCTGTTAATCCTGATGGTTGCGAAACGAGTATGTCGGATATTCGCATCCATCAGAAGGACATCCGTAGGGTGCTGCGTAACCTTGACGTGAACAAGGCTAGCGGTCCAGACGGGATACCGGCAATTGTTCTGAGAACGTGTGCGCCTGAACTGTCTCCGATACGTACAGCCCGTGCCCAAAAAGGGTAGTCGGGCTGATCCAGCTAATTACGGGCCAATCTCAGTAACGTCCATTCTCTGTAAGACTATGGAACGTGTACCCAACACTAAGCTCCTGGCATACCTAGAAACTAATGACATCCTAAGTGACCGACAATACGGCTTTCACCGAAATCGGTCAACTGATGATCTTCTAGCGTATGCCATCCACATCTGGAGTGAGTCCATCGAGAAACACGGGGAAGCGCTTGCCGTCTCTAGCTAGCTAGCTTTCGATAGGGTCTGGCACGAAAGCCTTATTAGTAAGCTTCCTTCTTTCGGTTTACCTGCTGGTTTGTGTGCTTGGATTGCAGACTTCCTGAGTGAGCGGTCCATCCGAGTGGTCATCGATGGCTGCTCGTCCGGTCAAAAGGCCATTAATGCCGGGGTCCCTCAGGGGTAAGTGCTCTCGGCACCATTGTTCTTGCTGCACATAAATGATCTGCTTAAGCCCGGTACCTTTGGGTATGCAGACGACAGCACTGTTGCTGAGAGTTACATATCCAGCGCGCAAGCTAGTGGATCACAGATCCATTCTCTCCGAGAGGCTATGGTCGAGCGCTTGGACTTGTCCCAAGTTCAATGCTGCTAAAACTCAGGTGTGTCTATTTTCCGCTAAAAGGAGCCAATTCAGCCCTGCTCCAACTTTCCAGGGCGTAACCGTGCCGATAACAGACCATCTTGATCTTCTTGGTGTCACGCTGACGTCAACTCTCAACTTTGGGCCATACATCGAAGCAAAGGCTCAACTGGCAGCAAAAAACCTGGGAATCCTCGCGAAGGTCAGACAGTACTTCACGCCGGAACAGCTGCTAAAACTTTATCAAGCGCAAGTTCGATCGTGTATGGAGTACTGCTCTCATCTTTGGGATGGATCTGCCCGATACCAGCTTGATGCATTTGAGGCAATTGAGAGGCGAGCCAGGAGGATCATTGGCAATGATGCACTCGTTGAGTCGAGGCTTCAAAGTCTTGAGCATCGACGCGATATATGATACACAGGTATTCAAAATCTACTAGACCTAATCAATTTGATCTCTTCGAAAATTGCGCCAAACTGTTACCCAATACATAATATTGTATTTAGATTAATAATAAAACTGTGTTGCTTTTATTATTCGTAGTGTGTTGCGTGACTTTTGCTATAAGCAATTAAGTTTTAAGACTGACAAGAAAACTGTCAACAATTTTTTTAAATTTTTCATTTAAAGTGATTACTAAGCAAGCTGTATTTATTTATATTTTCCTTTTTCAACCAATATGGTAAAAAGATGCAGTCGAATTCAAATTAGGAATTACAATAGTATTCTCATTTATTTTATTCGCCGCTAGTACCATTGTTAGCACTTACTTATTGTTTTCTATGTCCGATAAGAATAATATATTTAAATTTAAATGATATATCTTTTACATAAGTCTTTTTGGCATAACAATGGTATCAACTTTTAATGCTATACACCGTTTTTCTGTACGGTCCTAAGACATTATTATAACGTTTAAGTGCTTTTATCCTGAGACTACATCAACCCGTAATGCGTGTTAGTATTTTTTCCTTTCATACATTTCAAAGGACTCGACTTGTCAGTACTTTTCGACAACCGCACTTAAAAATCATTATGAAGATAAGTATTTTCTCAGAGCATATGTACTTAAGTGACAGCTATCTCCTGAATTACATTAAATATGCAGAATATCCCGATTCCAGTACGTAGATAATAGTGTCACAATTATTTTTTGCCTTTACTATAATTCGATTACTAAATTAGAAAAAAAGTTAGACATGGTTTTGTAAAAAAAAAAACTTAAAATGTCTCTATTGTAAAATGGCCATTTGGCGTTTAAGTAGTATTGGCTTTCCGGTGACGATATAATCCACAATAGCAGCAATATTGACATCTTTGCCGACAGTTTTTACCAGTTCCGTAAGAATCTTATGACCCTTAATAGTAATATAACATTTTGATCACGTTTATTGCAATCGTTTCCCGTATTTTAATCTCGCCTTAATTAAACCGAGTATTATTAATTATTTATTTTAATTCCATATGATAGAGTATTTTTATTTTTTTATTACAATTAATGTCAATTTATTTTTTAATTTTTATTTCAATTTGTAACACAAAATGATAAGTAATTAGTTTATTTTAAAAGCACTATCACTAATTGTATGAAATTTTTACTTATGTGTAAGCTGCGTACTTCTTTAAGTGACAAGTTCACCATAATAACAGATATATATGTAAGCTATTTTTTTGTAATATGTAATTAGTGAATAAGTCGTTGGAGTACCTTAATATAAATAAATAAATAAATAAAAGCCCTAAAGTACTAAAAAAATGATAAGCATTGCCATTCAGCGTGGCAATGCCGCCAATCTTTTGGGGACATTACCAGTCGACAGCGATGTGGAGGAGTTTTTCGACGCCGTACATATGACGTTAAAATTTTTTTCCGCATTGCTGTTGACAGGAAATGTGCCCAAAAGACTGGCAACGTTGACATGTATGGCAATGCTTAATCTCTGACTGACCGAAGTAAAAAGCCAGCCCTTGGGTCACACGAAGTGTCAACTAGGCGTCTCAAAACATTAATTTACATAATTTTTTGTTTGTATAAAAGTGGACATTCAATTGTAAACAACCACAATAAAAGTATTCTCTCACGGCTATTTTAAGGAAAAATCTCCGCCGTTCAGGATAGGTCACGTAGATAGTATTAGGTGCTGTGTTTGTGCCGGGATAGTACTCCTAGCGGATAGTACAGTCGTGTTGGAGAGTGCTTATTTTGCAGCTAAGAGTAAATAAACAACTTCAATTTATTTATTCTATATGCTAGTAATATTTTTGGAACGAAGTTCCTTATCGCGCGTTGCGAAAGGGGGCTAGACGGAAAAAATTAAGACGAATGGAACGGACTGGAACGGAATGGAACGGAACGGAACAGAACGGAACGGAACGGAACGGACCGGAACGGAACGGAACGGAACGGAACGGAACGGAATGAAATGAAATGAAATGAAATTTTATTACAATTCCTTCACTTCTCTTCTTTCCTTCGTTCCATCCGGGTGTCCCTTGACACCTCTCAAGTTTTTTTTTTTAATAACATTGCTTCACACTAGGAATTATTAATGTATCGTGGGTGCGTTCACAAACATGTGAACTCACACACACAAGATACCCTGACCGAAAACATCTGGGTATCTGTAACATAAGCATAATCATAATCAGGCTTATAATGTTCCCACAGCTGGGACTCAGGCCTCCTCTCTAGGAGAGGGAATGGGCCGTAGTCCACCACGTGGGCCCAGTGCGAGTTGGTGGATGTCACACGTCTTCGAATTTTTGGTTCTAGGACATGCCCGTTTCCTCTCGATGTTTTCCTTCACCGTTTTGAGAGCAGTGGTGATGATATAAATTACACAAAGTAATGACCTGGCTGGGTTTTAACCCGTGACCTAGGGCCGTTACCACTCGGCTACCACTGCTCAAGTATCTGTAGGCCATACAAATATTTGCTCCGTACGGGAATCGAACCCTCGACATGCAGCGCAGCAGCCAATCGCTCAACCACTGTGCCAACCGTGTCTTTAATTATAAACTCTTTTAACTTAATATGGTAATAAAAATAACGGTGTATGTGCATGAGGTCTTAGCGTCTGATTCCCGAGTTTATTATTATTTTTTAATTTCCTGTAACACATAGGTACGAAGATGGACTTAGTGCCTTAGGCCCCTCGCTCACTGCGACTTTTTGTAGCGATGCTGTAGCGCGTTAGTAGCGGTGCTGTCGCGCGTTTAATAAGCGTGCGACAGCACCGCTACTAACGCGCGTTAGTCGCATTTGCAAGCGGAATAGAAAAGATGCCAACGCGCTACTAACGCGCTACAGTATCACGACTATATCGATGCGAACGCGCTACAGCTTCGCTACAAAAAGTCGCAGTGAGCGAGGGGCCTTAGGCTTCCTCTACCACTCACTTTAGGATGGTGAAGAAAAAACATGAAAAGACAAAAATAATACAAAACAGATAACAAAAGTAAAAGTAAAGTAGTATATAAAGTAAAATAAGAGGGGTTTCAAACTTATTGACAGCTAGGAATAGTTTTCAATGTAATAAAGATAAAAATGTGTATTTTTAGAAATTTCCGTGACAATAGTCCAATAGTCTCTTCATATAAACCTTTCAGGACTTTCAAAATATTTTTTTTTAAAGTACATCAAAATTGGACCCGTCATTGTAAGAGTTTTGCACTTAGCAACGCACTTAGCGTACATTTTTATATATATATAGGTTAAGTCAGGCTTAGCAACCGCAAATTTTCCCAAAGACAACATTATTATTTATATTGATAAGTAACTGCCTAAAGATGGCCACAATTTGCTTAGAAAAATCTATTCCTAGATGGTGTAGAAATAACATACACATTATTCAAGCGCCAATTAGTTACTTAATGATGAGTAATCACATCTAATGAACATTTATTAGTACAAGAGGGTTTCTTATAAGTTCCCAACAATTTATAACTTACTTCAAAGAAAACTTTCCTGTCTGTTAATTTTATTAATAATCCTGTCAACGTCCTCATCTTTTTTAACTTTCTCAAAGTCTAGGAAAATAATGATGATATCAAATTTTACTTTTGGACCCAACAAGGTCCTACAAAATATTCAAGAACCTGGCAACATACGTAGAAGTAACTTCTAAGGGTACTTGATTATCATAATTTGATGTGAAAAACTTGTTGAATTTATATTAAATATCCAAGTGAAGGACTTTTCCATTAGTGTAACACGAGTTTTTTTATTAGAATATATTGTAACAGATGTGTTTTTGGAATGAAATTCTTTGTTTAAGCAAAACTTGAGAGACGAACCAAGAGGATCATTAGCAATGATGCACTCGTCGAATCGAGGCTTCAAAGTCTTGAGCATCGATGTTGAGTTACTACCCTGTTGGTTTTCTACCGGCTACATTTCGGGGAGTGTGCATCGGAATTCCACCAAGCCCGTTCCATCATCGGACTACCAGACGTACGGCAATGCGTCACAGGTACATGGACATCCCACCTATACGCACAAAACGTTTTGGAAACACATTCAGTGTGTGTACAGCTAAGGAGTGGAATTCCTAGCCGGAGTCTGTGTTTCCTGATAGCTACAACTTGGGGATCTTTAAGCTGTTGATCCCCGCACGAACGCCGGCGTTCGTGCGCCATTGTCTTACTATTGTGTCTCTAATTACGCTACTCCAAAAGTTAAGTCAAGAGTGAATAGGTTGCTTCTAGGTAGGCGCAATCCATCGTCGACTGCATCGTCGCTTTCCATCAGGTGAGATAGCGGTCAAGCGCGAACCTATCAACAATAAAAGAAAACTATTTTACGGTCAGATTGAATAGAGTGCGTTAATTTAGTTTTTATTTTAAGACAGTAATGCCACGGTAATATTATCTATACAGTACTCCAACTTCATACAAACGGTCGAAACGCGAGCTATACGTACGCGCCTCGATCTCGAGGTGCGCTCGGGATGCAGACAGTCGCGTCTGTGCCGCGCGATTTTTTCAATAAAAATAAGTTCAAGTACATATTTATATATTTAATATGACGAGTAGGATATATTGTGCTGTTTTTGGTTGCATGAATTCTTCATTTAAAACCAAACATATAAATTGTAAAGTAGCTGCAGGTATCTATAACCAAGTAAAAGATATTCCTTTTTCTCCACCTTGTCCATGTTTCCCAAAACAATTTTTAATTAAGCTTTAGAATGCGGATTTTTGTACTTTAATATTTAATAATATAGCATTTCGTAGGTACGTCTCAGTCGAGGCGCAAATATTTTTCGGTCGCAAATATTGAGCACTTCCTATTCAACTCACAAAGTATTTTATTTGTTTATATAAAAAAAGTATATTTACAATCACAAAACTAAATGGAAACACAAAGTAGGCAAATGTAATTAAAATGGTGGAGGCGGGCAGCCATAGTGCGGGCAGCCCTATCGCATGTTTACGTACCGCGCGGCTGTAGGCATTTATTTCAAAGATACGGCCGAGTTACAATACTGTATAGATAATATTACCGTGGTAATGCCTAGCTATCTCAAAAAGCTTTCGAAGTCGGATTGATCACTATTTTTAATGTCTGAAAATTGCGAAGGCCATTTTCAGCAGCGTCGTTTGGCCATTTGCATTTCCAATAACCGTTAAAATTGATGGTCAGAAAGAATTTAACCATAATCGATTTGGATTTTTAGTTCTTCTCAATTAGGTCAATGCGGTAGCATTGACTTAATTCACTTAATTGACTTACTTCAAGATGTAAATAGTTGTATCGTACTTTCCAGAATCATAATTATAAATAATCACGTGTAATCTTAATAACAAAAGAAAAAAAAACATATATATATATAATATATATATAATATAAATATAATAATATTGTAAAATACTGTTATAATTTATTACAATAATAGTGCATCGACACTTAATAATATACAATTCAGAAATTATTGTTTACTAGCTTTTGCCCGCGACTTCATCCGCGAGGAAGTCGAAAATGGTTCTATTAGGTTTTTTGATTGATTTTGTTTTATTATATTCAATTTCTTTAGTATATTTTTAGTTTTGAGTATGATTTAATTAATGTACTTAAGTTTTGTTATTCGTTTATTTATCATTTAGTGCAAAATTTCTCTCTTTATATAAGGTAAACCAATAAATTTTGGGTTAAGCACGCCTGTGTACGGCAGCTGTCCTATTTTTGTTAGTTTTATAAAAGTTGTGTGTATCTACAATAAAGAATATGAATATGAATAATAATATAAAACTTTTCAGGACCAAAATCCATATCACAATTCCAAACCTTCCACATCATAAAATAGCACTTCCCCTATAGTTATTCCAACATTTTATATCTCTCTCGAGATCTCTTCCCGGGAACGAAATTATTTCACATCTGTGTCAAATAATTATGTACCAGGGGGCCGAATAAAATTATGACGGACGTTTGTGGTCACCTCATTTGAATTAATCAATGATAGCTCGTGCCTCGGAAATCGTATTAGGTATTCCGATTGCACTGGTTTATATAGACATGTAGATTTTACTGACGTATGATACGTTCGGCAGTCGGGCGGCACTGCCAACATTCTGCACCAAATGCCAACATAGTGGATCAAATACCAACGTTTTGGATCAAATTGGTGGTCGGACTATCGTTTAAGTGATTAGAAGCACGACCCTGTCGTGTCGTAATTGAGGATGATTCGTATCTCAAATGTTGGGTGGTAGGAAGTGATTCAATGCTTGCCTGAAAGGATTGCATGGTTAAATTGGTATTGAATTGCCGATTGAGATAATAGACATTTAGATAATGTCTGACGATGAGGGTTTAAAAGACCTTGCTCTATCCTTATTGAAAGTTAAACTAGATAGACAATAGTAATTTTCCAATTCAAGATATACCTATAGATTATGTGACTTAAAGTCGCGGGTGGCATGTTGAATTACGAACGAAACGAAGGTTGCTAAGTTTTAATCCCGAATGCAGTGAGGGATTTATATAATTAACTCCTGAGCACTGCGAGGGAGTTCGAGTGCCGATTGTTCGAAGGAGTTACTGTGGGCCCCACAAAGAACAACTGATGGAACTCTGTGGGTTTTAGTTAGTAAAAATCTGATACTTCCTCTCACTGCACTTAGAGAGGGAGAAATCATTTGATGGTTTACAACGTATAAAAAACCGGCTAAGTGCGAGTCGGACTCGCGCACGAAAGGTTACGTACCATCCGTAGCTTTTTTTTTTTTCCGGTGGGAAAATCATCTAATGACAAATCCCGCTCTTGGGCGGAGCGAGAGATAGTGTCAGACTTTTACTGACTAAAACCCACTCCTGTTCCTTCGTTGCCTTCGTCCCAGGGCCCCGGGTTTCGTTTTCACACTACCCATGGCCCCAGTAGGCTTCGACCCTGCTGGGCCCCTACGATTTGCTGACATCTCCCTGAGGCGCGCGTGGAACAATACGCGCCGTCGACGACTTGGCTCGGTCCGGACGGTTACCGGAAGGTCCGACGGCGAGCCACCCATTGCTCGCCGTCCGCAAGCCCGCGCCTACGGTGGCCGGAAATCGGGATCGGAATCCCGGCGGCGGTAAGGGCGTGAGGACCGTTGCCTCACGCGATCGGCCGCCTCCTTTGCTAGCATTACTGCTTCACAGAAGGAGGCGACCGCCTGCCACTCTTCCTCGCTCCGGACCATGGCCTGTACCAAGGCCCGGCGCGAGAGATCGCCGCCGCCGATCGCCCCCACAAGGACACGGCGTTGCTCTGCCCAAGCGGGGCACACCTCAACCGTGTGCTCCACCGTGTCCTCCGGGCGGTCCACACAGTCGCGACACCCGGGCGTCGCTTCCGCACAAATCCGGTGCAGGAACTTCCCGAACTTACCGTGTTCGGTGAGAACCTGCGTCATGCGAAAGGTGAGGACGCCGTGAGATCTTTCCAACCACGCCTCAAAGAGGGGACTTAGCGCCATAATTGTGGCGTGCCCAACGTACCATCCGTAGCTAAAACCGGCAAAAAAAATCACGTTTGGTGTATGGGAAGCCTCCTTAAATATTTATTTTATTCTGTTTTTTCAGTATTTGTTGTTAAAGTGGCAACAAAAATATATCATCTGTGAAAATTTTAACTGTCTAACTATCACGGTTCAGAGATACAGCCTGGTGAAAGACGTACAGATAAACAGACGGACGGATAGCGGGGTCTTAGGAATAGGGTCCCGTTTTACCTTTCGGGTACGGAACCCTAAAAACAAGCCAGGGTAGAGTCAAAGCGCTATTGAGTTATTCTAAGAATTACTCTGTAAGCCCGGAGTTTGGAAGTTGGTAGGGTGATATTCCCGTGCCTCGGAAAGCACGTAAAACCGTTTATCTCTCTCCGATATCTCTCCGATCTCTCTCCGGTTGTGTGTGATTGCCGTCCTAACGAACTATGAGAGGAGTGGTACAGAGAGTGTACCTGTATTTGTGCACTACAAAATCTCCTGTGTACTTGACTAATCTCTGTTAAGATCGGCCACCGTGATCGAAATTCGGTCGCGAGGATTATTATTATCCAATCCGTTTTAATTTCCGCGTGGGGGAAAGACGATGAGATAATACTGATATTGTTATCGGTAACTGTACGAATTGAATTATAGTGTTTTTATAATAATACATTTTGATGCAAGTGGAGAAAGTTTGACATTGCAACCGAGGCGGAATTCATCCGAGCTGCAGGCGAGAGTGTTATGGTGTACTGCAGTTCCAAATTTTCACGTGTATCAAAGGACATTTTTCAAGCGGGCTATGGCAGCCAGATTTCGCGCCCCGAATTCCGCAGCTGTAGTGATCACACTACAGCCAGCTGCAGAAAAGAAAGGGCGTGAACTATGACATGGTCATGGCGAAGGCGAAGCAGGCGGTGGTGGATCACCTCGACGAGTTCGGAGCCACTGAAGGCTTCCGTATGAGGCGCACCACAACCGGGGCTCTGCCGCAGACGCCCTGGCCGCTAGGATCAGGGTGTCCCTGGACGTCGAGGACATCCGAGTGTCCAGGCCCACTAAGTGCATAGACATGCGCATCATGGGCCAGGATGACGCCGTTAGGGTGGACGAGGTGGTGGCCGCCGTCGTCAAGACGGGAGGGTGCTACGCCGATCACGTGCGGGCGGGCTCCATCCATGCTGAGAGCATCGGCATGCCAGCCGTTACGGTTAGCTGTCCCGTGTTGGTGGCCAAAGCTATCACGGGTGAAGGCCGAAGGCTCTTGGTGGGCTGGGTATAAGCGCAGGTAAAAATGCTGGAGCCCAGACTTCTGCGGTGCTACCGCTGCCACGTGGGGCACCACGTGGGGGCCCATTGCGCCGCGGAGGTGGACCTCAGTGACTGCTGCTACCAGTGCGGTCAGGCTGGTCACAAGGCCGTCGAATGCCGTGCAACGCCGCACTGTTACGCATGTGCGGCGGCAGGCAAGCCGGCCGACCACCGGGCTGGGGGCAGGTCCTGCAACCCCCCCGTCAAGGCCAAGGGCAAGGTACGGAGGCCCATCCACAGTACGCGCAGTGTTTTTACATTGTTTTTCATTCATAATCACAACCTGTACAATATTTCCATAAATTGAGTGACATTTTGGGATTTAATAATAATAATAATAACTTTATTTCGGGTGGCATAGACCCATAGAAAACTTAACCTAGTACAATTTTTATTTTTATTTTATTTGCCATGACTGGCCACACCTTTACTAGACATGACCCAATAATTTTGAAAGGGACAGTCAAAGCGTACAGCAATTGTTATTAGCGTTTGTCAATTAAACAAACGCTAATAACTTTGCTGTTTATGAATATTATTTATTGAAACTTTACTTATATAATACTAAAACCTTTTCTAATAAGCCCTTTAAGTTTATGTACTAATTAAAAACTAGTGGTGTATAAGTAAGCAATAAAAGTATATTTAAAAAAAAACAAATATTTTGACTATTTGGCAACATAACTTTATCGTCAGTTCCGTCGTAATATTCGGTGAAGTAAAAACAACGAGCCATATACTTCTTTAAAATACATAGATGCAGAAATCGAATCTCGCTAGGTGATTTTAGCTCATTAATTGATTTGGCCAGGCTAGATTTCTGCAGTCAATCTGTTAAGTTTCCAAACCATTAACATTGCATACGTAACTTCGAATCGTAGCAAGTTTTATGCTGCACTAAATACTGGGTAATACTGCGCTGATATATTGCAAACTAGTTTATTTGATAGCTCTAGCTTCATCACCTTGTAACTAGTCCATGGTCTTCCGATGATGATCTTTTGTTTCTGAGTCACTCTACTTGATGTTGGTACATGATCTGGGTTGGTAGCTAGTACTTAGTGGTTTAAATATGTTTTGTGATTGTATTGTTTATGATACAGCTTATTAAAAATGTGCGCGTGCATCAACTTACCCTAGCGCGCACCGCTGACGAGTGCTTTGTGCACGGTACAATAAACGTACACGTGCAACCTTCCTGAATTGCCCTTATGCTATTGGAGCTGCTAGAGTCTTTAGTAGGCCATGGTGAGGACTACAGAAGTTAGTAGAGATGCGAGATGCACAGGACCGATTGATGTTGCGATATCTTTCAGCTGTAGATAATGATGGAGATAATGTGAAAACACTGTAGACTCCGCGGATTCATACATCTATCTATACATATAATAAAACAGTAACGAAAGAAAAACTGTACATTGAGAATTTTCGAGAAAAAATAAGTGGCTTTTGTTAGAAAAACGTAACTGATGACAAAAAGGGACTTTTTAGAATTTTTGTCTGTTTGTCTGTTTTTCTGTGTGTATGGTACGACTTCACGCCAAAACTACTGGATAGATTGAATTTAAATTCAGCAAAAATGTTCTTTGTAAACCAAGGAAGGCTTTAGGCTACATATTATCACGCCGTATGTTATGGGAGGTAAGGAATATTGATTTTAAAAGGTTTTTGTTCGTAATTGAATGCACATAATGACATGTTATTTAGTTAATAAAAATTTAACTCTGGGAACATAATAAACACGCTTTTTTTTATAAAGGAGCGGGGCAGTAATATTATAAATTGCAAGGGTACAGCTATTCAACAATATGCCAACAGGGAATTTAGCAGTAAGGTCAGGCGACCGTTTACCGCTCTAAATGGTGCGAATTCAAATCCCAAAATATTGTTTTTAAAATATAGTAAAATTCTTTTTTTTAGTTTTTGCATTTTTTATGTGCATTAGGAACGATACTGTTATGAAATCTGAGAACTTTACATGTCCTATCTAATTGTATGGAGAGTTTCACACCAATATTACTAAACCGATTGATTGGTGGTACAACAAGCTACACAATTAGCATCATTTTTTTTTTCTGACTGACTGACTTCATGACATTTCAAAAGTGCCTGTAAATGGTTTATTTGAAATAAAATGCTTTGAATCTTTGAATCTTTGAATCTTTGACACTATTATGAAGTCAAGTCAAAGTTTTAGTTCAAGTTTTAACTTACCAAGCACATTAATTTGTTGTACGTAATTGATTTAAGTATGTAATTCTTAGTTTTGTTCCTTGCTGCTGTAACCATATTTTTTAATGCAAAAATGATGAATTTGTCTGTTCAATTAACGACAATTTAGTTTTATTTATAATTTAATTTGGGTAAATTAATATGTAGTTTCCGTTTTGTAACTAGATGGCGTTGGCGTCGAGTTAGATTGCGCTATGGTTTCGTTCCCAAAAAGTGATGTTATAGGTGCCGACGTGCCGCTCTCATCCTATAGAAACGGGGGTTACCTTTGTTGTCTGTGTTGGTTGATGTGTTTAATTTTCCTGCGAATAACTATTATTTTTCTACTTACTAGCAATTCTTACGTACTTATTCGATTACTTTTCATTGATTTGAATATCGTTAGTATCGGATTAAGAAGGAATTTTAGCTATGCCTTTTAGAAAAAGATCAAATCTGTCTCGAAACTCAAGGGTTTCTAAGATGAAACCGACGCAGAGCATGAACAATGGCTAGATGCTAACCGTGAGCGTAATGCACTAAGTTTGTCCGCAGAAACTAGCACGCAGCGCTAATTACGACTAGAATTTAAACGAGTCCGCACTACTGCTTCTCGATCTCAGGAAATTGTGGAACAACGAGAAATTCGTTTAGCTATCGACCGGGATCGTCATTCTTTGTCTCGCGCATCCGAAACGGTTACACAGAGGGATCAGAGTTTGAGTCTTCGAGAATATCCGCTCTGAGACTGCTCGATCACTTGAGAGCAGTCAGGAGCATGAGATACGACTTGCGCGTGACCGAGAGCGTCATTCTTTATCTCGCGCTTCCGAAACGAATACAGAGAGAGAGCAGAGATTAAGTCTTTAGCTTTTCCGCACTGAGACTGCTCGGTCGCCCGAGAACAGTCAGGAGCGCGATACACGCCAAGCAAGCGATCGCGAGCGCCACGCAGTATCTTGCGCTTCGGAGACTTACACGCAGAGAGACTTGCGTTTAAGCTCCCAGAGTATTCGCACTGCCAGATCTCGATGACTTGAGAATCCTGAAGAGCATAAGACGCGCCTTAGTGCATACCGCTCACAGCATGCTCTAGCTCGGTCTTTGGAGACAGACGAGCAGCACGAGCAACGCAACGCACTTACTCGGCAAAGATATCACGACATGCGTGTTGAGGTGACTGTTTATTCCACGCAAGAACGTGAGCGGATTCAGGAAATTCGAGCAAGTCAGTCAGTCGAACAGCATGTGGCCCAAATTGATCTAGACCGTATACGTCGCAATCTTCGCAATTCATCCTCATCTGATACTGAGTCTATGGTTTATGATCCTGAAGAGCAACCGTGGTTCAATAAAGAAAGGAGCGCGTTTTCCTATAACCTATTTATTAATTACATCGAACACGGAGACATTGGCACCATGTCTGAGGTGTGTGCACACTGTCACGCGCGTAAGTGAAAGGGAGAGACCAAGGGAATGTGTTGTGCGTCTGGAAAGGTACGACTAAACTCTATGCAAGAGCCACCGGAGATCTTTTCTTATCGAGTTCTTTTGAATGGCGAGCATCCCAAGTCCAGCCATTTCTTAAGCAATATTCGTTCCTACAACAGTGCTTTCTAGATAACTTCATTTGGAGTTCATCAAGTGACTGAATCTGGATTCATGCCGACTTTTAAAATTCAGGGGCAACTCTACCATCGGATAGGTTCCCTGCTTCCCACCGTAATGCCGAAATTTTTGCAAATATATTTTAATTGCAGATTTTGCTGAACAGGCTAATGTCCGATGCCGACACATTTCTAATTTAGACTTGAGCCTTATAAGGGGATTACAAAACACTCTGCACAGTCTCAACCCATACGTTACCGATTTCTATTTTCATTTCAGATTCAAAACCGCTCTGGAATTGGTGCCTGAACACGAGCGCGATAATTTTAAATTCGTTATTAGCGCAGACAAAAGACCGACCGCAGCCCATCCAGGACGATATAACGCACCAACGTCAAACGAGGTAGCCGTCCTCTTGGTTGACCAGGAATGCGACAAAAGGGACATTGTTTTATGCACACGACGTGATGATCGCCTACAGCGTATCAGCGAGACACATCGCGCTTATGATACCTTACAGTATCCCCTAATGTTTTGTCGCGGAAAGGATTGCTATCACTTTGCCGTATAAAATGTAGACCCGCAGACAGGTGCCCTAAATTATAACAAAAAGACTTCCGCCCTCCAGTTTTACAGTTACGTGATTGAGCTCCGTTCCAACGACAACTCTCATCTCCATTATTACAGTGCACTCTTTAGTCAATTTCTGGTAGATGAGTAATCTAAAATTGAAACGGAGCGGTTGGTGTCATTAGAACGAATCAGCGGAAACTGAGGGCGGAAAACTACGTGCATCTAAGGGACGCCATCTGTTGTGGAACTCCAAAGCCCAGCGTCACTATAACATAATAATATATAGGAATGACGTCTTACCAAAATTGGTTTAGTCTGATGCGCATTTCCTGTTGACTTACAAAAATGAAAGATCTGGAACGTTTCGAATCGTCTCGCGCATCACGTGGTTTTCCCGTCCCCGAGCTCTTAGAATTCGACATCAGACGTTTCAGATCTTCGATTTTGACGAACCCGTTGTCGCTGGCATAAGCAACAGGATCCGCGTACAAAGTCGCGGGCAGAAGCTAGTTATTTTATATTTTGATCCACCAATAAAAATAATATTATTACTATTATTCTATTGTGCTTTTTGGTACAATGTTTGACCAGTCAGATCTACACTAAGCCTCCTCTTAGATCTATTAATATGAAAATATTGTAAAATAAATATTTAAAAAAAGTACCATGGAGTTTCTTGACGTTTCTTCTCTATAGAAAAAGACCAATCGGAACCATGCATTAGATTCTGACGTTTTATAAGATGCCCATGAATGTATATGTGAAAAAAAGGCCTGCTTGGTTACTGAAAATTCAGGCCTCTAGTTTTATACCCAACGAAGTCATAGGGGTCGAAAATGTCCTGAACTGTTTTGAGAAAAGGATACGGCCGTGCCGCTTTTTTGCTCGCCTAGGCGGGGGGGGGGGGGGGGGGTACAGCCATGCCCTCAGATATTTTTAATTTGAATTTTGAATTTGATACTTTTGATGAAATAACTTAAGATTTTTGAAATGTTTGGCTTCATCACAGTTTCGTTTTTAGGGTTTCGTACCTCATAAGGAACCCCACCAACTGTGTTCCCACGTTGTCGTCGTGGTGGGGCTTGCGTGTCTCCCCACCAACTGTGTTCCCACGTTGTCGTCGTGGTGGGGCTTGCGTGTCTCTGTGATCTTGAGGGCTATGCCGGTAGAGCTACTCATGCCGGAAGGCCTCAAGTGAGAGACCAGACCAAGAGGAACACACAGGCGGAGTCCAGACGGACCGCCACGGAGGGTGCGCTGTCCAGAAGCATCGGCACCAACAGCTGTTGGTGTCTTTGGACAGTGGTTTCGGGAGAGTGGGTTTGCCTCGGGTACGCGTCTGTTTATCAGACGTGACCAAGATGGCGAACGTGGTTATTGGGGACCCCACCCCACAAAAAAGGCAAAGCTGAGTTCAGCACTATCATGGACGCACATCTTAAAAAGTTATTACCCCAGGAGGGTACCGCCTGCATCGCAGGAGGAGAATCCCTCACCAAGCAGAGCTTGGTCTGCCCCTCGTACTCTGGGGGGGGCAAAGAGTGCGCCAGATCCCACAAGGATCTGTTACCGTCCTTCGTGGACGCAGAGAGCCAGGGTGGCTCACTCTCCGGTAGCGTGGAGTCCCTGGGACCAGTTCCCAGCACGTCTGCTGCGCCGGTGGGTCCTGCAGAGGCCGGCAGGAGCTTCGGCCTCAGGGAAGTGAGCGGAGACGCGGCGTCGGACTCCGATGCCGCGTCTTCGCCCAACTCAGAGAGAATGGAGGTGGAAGAGTTCACCTCCAGGAGGACGACCCAGTTCCTCAAACGCCCCATCTTGGGGGATGGCCGGAGGACTTCCTCCGATGACGAACTGGGTGCATCGGCCCGCAAAATCTCCACCGCTATACGGGGTGCGGGCCGAAAGACGAGAAAGGGGAGCTGGCGCACCAACGAGGAAGTGACCCGGCGATCCCTCAAAATCGCCAGGGAGGGGCACCAACCCGGGGCACCCAGTGGTCAGGCCGGCCCTTCGGAGCCGGAGCCTTCAGGCAGTGAGCCAGAAGGCATGGAGGAGGCGCTGACCAAGTTCACGGAGATCGTGGCAGCTGCCATAACAGGCGTGGCCAAGAAGAGGGAGAAGGTCTCCAAGAGGCGATCCATCGCCCAGGCCACGACCTCAATAACCGAGGCACTGGGGATCGTCCTGGAGCCGTTCAAAAAATCCCTCAACAAGAGGATTGAGCGGCTCGAGGCGGACCTAGCCGGTCTCCGTGGAACTGGCCCCCAGGTGGCGCCAAAAGGGGGACGCAGGCAAGGGCAAGATCAGTCGCAGCCCCTGCCCCAGCCAGAGAATGAGGTGCTGACCCTGCTGCGGCAAGAGCTGGCTGCCTTCCGGCAGCAGCAGCGGGAGCAGCAGCAGCAGTTCCAGGAGCGGGTCCAGCGGCAGTTCGCTGTCCTGGAGGGCATTGTGCTGCGCCCCCCGCTTGCGGCCTCCGGCCAGAAGAGGGCGGTGACGTACGCCGCCGCCGCCGCGGCCGCGGCTGCTGCGCCCAAGGCGGGCCCGTCGGGGCAAGTTGGGCGCGGGGCCGTGTTGTCGGAGCCTGCGAGGCCGGCCCCAGCGACCAAGCAGCGGCAGCGGCAGGAGAAGACTGCTCCTTCCCCGAAGGGTGGGGCGGCCAATGCTGCTAAACCAGCAGGAGCTCCTGTTGCGGCGGCGACTAGGCCGCGTCTATCTGAAATGCCCCCGGTTGGCGCCGAATGGACGGTTGTCGGCGCCAGCAGGAAGGCGGGCAAGGCAGCTAGAGCGGCGAAAAAGCGCGAGCGGCGACAGCAGCGTAGGAAGCGGGCCATGGCAGCCAGACTTCGCGCCCCGAATTCCGCAGCTGTAGTGATTACACTACAGCCAGCTGCGGAAAAGAAGGGCGTGAACTATGACATGGTCATGGCAAAGGCGAAGCAGGCGGTGGTGGAGCACCTCGACGAATTCGGAGCCTCTGAAGGCTTTCGAATGAGGCGCACCGCAACCGGGGCCCGAATATTGGAGGTCCCTGGTGCGGACAGTGGCTCTGCCGCGGACGCTCTGGCCGCAAGGATCAGAGCGTCCCTGGACGTCGAGGAGGTCCGAGTGTCCAGGCCCACAAAGTGCATAGACATGCGCATCATGGGCCTGGATGACTCCGTTAGGGTGGATGAGGTGGTGGCCGCCGTCGTCAGGACGGGAGGGTGCCAGGCCGATCAAGTGCGAGCGGGTACCATCCGTGCTGACAGCACGGGCATGCGAGCCGTTACGGTTAGCTGCCCCGTGTCGGCGGCCAAAGCCATCACAGGCGAAGGCCGAAGGCTTTTGGTGGGCTGGGTCTCCGCGCAGGTAAAACTGCTGGAGCCCAGACCTCTGCGGTGCTACCGCTGTCACGTGGGGCACCACGTGGGGGCCTATTGCGCCGCGGAGGTGGACCGCAGTGACCGCTGCTACCAGTGCGGTCAGGCTGGTCACAAGGCCGTTGAATGCCGTGCAACGCCGCACTGCTACGCATGTGCGGCGGCAGGCAAGCCGGCCGACCACCGGGCTGGGAGCAGGTCCTGCGACCCCCCCGCCAAGGCCAAGGGCAAGGTTCGGAGGCCCATCCACCCGGACGTACTCACCGCCGCAGCCGCCTCCATGGCTGCCGCCGCTGTCGCCGCCGCACCCGCCGCGGTGGGGTCCTCACGGGGGGCTCGGGAGGAGACTGTAATGGACTGTCACTAGTGACTCCATTGCGTCTCCTCCAGGCGAACATCAACCACTGCGCCCCCGCTCAGGATCTGTTGCTCCAGAGCATGGCGCAGTGGTCGATCAATATCGCCGTGGTCTCCGAGCCGTACTATGTCCTGCCCAGGGGAGACTGGGTGCGGGACCTGGACGGCTCGGTGACCCTAATTTCGTCGGCCGCCGCCGGTACCCCTACCCTTGAGGCTATCACGAGGGGACGGGGTTGCGTGGCAGCACGGTTCGGGGACATTGCAGTGGTGGGCGTCTACCTGTCCCCGAACAGATCTCTCGGTGAACTTCACATCTCCCTAATGGAGCTGAAAGCCGTCGTCGCTGGGTTTGGTTCCCTTCCCGTGGTCGTGTGCGGGGACTTCAATGCCAAGAACTTGGCTTGGGGTTCCCGGTTCACGAACCAGCGGGGTCGGATGGTGGAGGACTGGGCTCTGGAGACAGGCCTGGTCGTCCTAAACCGGGGTTCTGTCCCCACGTGTGTGCGGATGCGGGGTGACTCAGTGGTGGACATCTCGTTCGCCAGCCCCGCTCTGTCACCGCGTGTCGTCGACTGGCGTGTTATGGAGGGGGTGGAGACGTACTCAGACCACCGGTACATCCGGTTTGACGTCTCCGCCCAAACCTCGACCGCGCCGGTCCGACAGAACCCTTGTGGTCCGCGGTGGGCGCTGAGGCAGATGGACCGGGAGCTCCTCCTGGAAGCCGCGACGGTACAGGCCTGGGTGCAAGCACCGGACAGGCCTGTTGACATCGACGTCGAGGCAGAGTGGTTCCGGGAGGCCGTGTCGCAAATCTGCGACGCGGCAATGCCCCGAGTCCATCCAGGACGTGCTCGGCGCCAGGTATACTGGTGGTCGCCGGAGATTGCGGCACTGCGCAATGCATGCAATATCGCGCGACGCCGGTATGCCAGATATCGCAGGCGCCGTATCCGTCCACCGGATGCGGAGGCCAGAGAGGCGGAGCTGTACGAGGGATACAGAGAGGCAAAGCGCACCCTCCGAGCGGAGATAAGGCGGGCCAAACTCGAGGCCCGCAACGTGTGGCTGGGGACTCTGAACGGGGACCCATGGGGACGCCCCTACAAGGTGGTGCGGGACAAGCTCCGCCCCTGGGCTCCCCCGCTAACGCAGAGTCTCCGGCCTCAGCTTGTGGAGGGTGTGGTGAGCACTCTGTTCCCCACGCGAGGGGAACACTCTCCCCCGCCCATGGCTCCGCCACCAGCGGTGTCCGACGCGGACCACGATGGCGACGACGACGACAACGCTCCAGAGGTGACCGAGGTAGAGATGAGAGTGGCGGTACGAAGGCTGAGTGCCAAAAATACCGCCCCAGGACCCGATGGCTTGCCTGGGAAGGCCTGGGTCCTGGCCATGGAGGCTCTCGGGCCTCGACTAAGAGGGCTCTTCAGCGCATGCATGGAGAGGGGCCAGTTCCCACTTCGCTGGAAGACTGGGAAACTGGTCCTCATCGCGAAGCCGGGGCGCCCTGCGGACTCTCCGTCCGCGTACCGGCCCATTGTGCTGCTCGACGAGGTGGGCAAGCTCTTTGAAAGAGTAATTGCAGACCGCCTTGTCGCGCACCTAACACGGGTGGGGCTGGATCTGGCGGACGGCCAGTTTGGTTTTCGCAGGAGGCGCTCCACGGTGGACGCCATCATGCGCGTGCGAGCTCTCACGACGGGGGATGCGGTGGCCCAGGGCAGGTGTGTCGTGGCGGTGTCTCTGGACATCGCCAACGCCTTCAACTCCCTGCCTTGGAGTAGCATTAGGAGGGCACTCCGGTATCACCGGACGCCCGACTACCTCTGTCGTGTGGTCGAGGCGTACCTGTCGGACAGGTACATCATCTACCCTGGTCACCAGGGAGAGTGGGAACGCCGAGAGATGTCGTGCGGTGTTCCGCAGGGATCGGTACTAGGGCCGCCCTTGTGGAACATCGGATACGACTACGTGCTGCGCGGCGACCTCCCTGACGGGGTCAGCGTAGTCTGCTACGCAGACGACACGCTGGTCCTGGCGCGGGGAGAGTCGTACCAGGCGGCGGTCGAACTAGCGACACACGGGGTTGCGACAGTCGTGGGCAGGATCCAGGAGTTGGGACTCGAGGTGGCATTGCACAAGTCCGAGGCCATGTGCTTTCACGGTCCTCGGAACGCGCCACCACCGGGTTCCCAACTAACGGTAGGAGGAGTCCACATCGGCGTCGGGTCGACGATGAAGTACCTGGGACTCGTTCTCGACAGCCGATGGGATTTCGAGGAGCACTTCCGACGTCTGGCTCCCAAACTAAATCGGACTGGGGCTGCCCTCGGGCGGCTCCTGCTCAACCTTGGGGGTCCAGACGCCTCCTGCCGGAGGCTCTACGCGGGAATCGTTCGGTCCATGGCCCTTTATGGCGCACCGGTATGGGCGCCGGCGCTGCGGAAGCAGCCGGCGGCCCGGCTGAACGCATGCCAGAGGGTCATGGCCATACGGATGGTGCGAGGATACCGGACGATTTCCCGCGAAGCGGCGAGCCTCCTTGCTGGACAGCCACCATGGGATCTGGTAGCAACAGGCCTTGCTCACATGCACGATCTGCGCATGGAGATGCAACGCCGGGGCGAAACTCCGCTGCCGCGACAAGTCGCAGCATGGCGGACAGAGCTCTGGCGGGTTCTCATGGAGAAATGGCGACAACGACTGTCGCGACCCAGTGCTGGGCACGCCACAATTATGGCGGTAAGTCCCCTCTTTGAGGCGTGGCTGGAAAGACCTCACGGCGTCCTCACCTTCCGCATGACGCAGGTTCTCACCGAACACGGTAAGTTCGGGAAGTTCCTGCACCGAATTCGTGCGGAAGAGACGCCCGGGTGTCGCCACTGTGCGGACCGCCCGGAGGACACGGTGGAGCACACGGTGGAGGTGTGCCCCGCTTGGGCAGAGCAACGCCGTGTCCTCGTGGGGGCGATCGGCGGCGGCGATCTCTCGCGCCGGGCCTTGGTACAGGCCATGGTCCGGAGCGAGGAAGAGTGGCAGGCGGTCGCCTCCTTCTGCGAAGCAGTAATGCTAGCAAAGGAGGCGGCCGATCGCGTGAGGCAACGGTCCTCACGCCCCAACCGCCGCCGGGATTCCGATCCCGATTTCCGGCCACCGTAGGCGAGGGCTTGCGGACGGCGAGCAATGGGTGGCTCGCCGTCCGATCGTCCGGTAACCGTCCAGACCAAGCCCAAGTCGTCGACGGCGCGTATTGTTCCACGCGCGCCTCAGGAAGATGTCAGCAAATCGTAGGGGCCTAACAGGGTCGAAGCCTACTGGGGCCACGGGTAGTGTGAAAGCGAAACCCGGGGCCCTGGGACGAAGGCAAAGAAGGAACAGGAGTGGGTTTTTAGTCAGTAAAAGTCTGACACTACTACTTTTCGCTCCGCCCAAGAGCGGGATTTGTCATAAGATGATATTCCCACCTAAAAAAAAAAAAAAAAAAAAACCTCATATGGAAAAAACTGAACCCTTATAGAATAATTTTGTTGTCCGTCTGTCTGTCTGTCAAGACCATTTATTTTGGGAGGTATCGAGTTGAAATTAAAATTATATACTCAGGTCTGCGGTCCCTTGAAGCTGTGAAAAATTCAAACTTCTGAGTTAACGAAAAAAAAGATTCAGCCGTTTTATGTCGCAAAAAACGTGTATTTCGGCAAAATTCATAAGGTACTTCCCGTTAACCTAGAATTCTGAAATTTGGCATGAAGCAAGGTCTCATAGCACAAGTATAGGAAAAAATCTGAAAACTGTAAATTTCTAGTTATGTCACAAAAAAAATCTTAGTCACTTAATTTGGGAATTGAACTGTTTTCATAGGTAAGTTTGTACGGAACTCTCAGTGCGCGAGTCCGACTCGCACTTGCTCAGAGTTTTATTTTTGTAAGATTTAAGTTTGGTTGTGATAGGTATTTATTGATAAGTAAATAAAACAACAAAAGTAGATTCACGCCCCAATCTTTATTATGTTTTCAAAATATCATCATTATCATCATCATTTCAGCCGAAAGACGTCCACAGTTGGACATAGGCCTCCCCCAAGCGTCGCCACAACGACCGGTCCTATGCGTCTCGCATCCATCGGATTCCCGCGGCCCTGACGAGGTCATCGGTCCACCTTGTGGGAGGCCTTCCAACGCTGCGTCTTCCGGTACGCAGTCGCCATTCCAGAACCTTTCGTCCCCATCCCAGTTCAAAGTATACTCAGATGTAATCCTAAAATAATCTTAAAATAAAGCCTAAAATAATCTCATTACCTTGTTTGTGTCGATTGTGGGTAAGTGTTTTTTAAACGATCATACTGTAGTCATCAGTTAAATTGCTTGGTGTGACGAAGGTGGCCATTAACCAATTAACTTGAGATTGTTTACGACAAACTACTGTTAAGAATTGCCTGAGTTCAGTTTGTTAATTTTTAGATTTCAGTGCACTGTGCTTTAGTTCTAGACAGTTTTACTTCATTATATATTGGTGGTATTCTATGTATGTATTTATTTTCAGTCGTAGTTTTTTTTTTAAATTTTGTTATGCCTATTGTTTTGTTAAGACTATTGATTTAAAAGTACATTTTGATACAAGTAGAGAAAGTTTGTCATTACGATCGAGGCGGAATCCGGAATGTCAGGGAGCCAAGCGCTGCTGTGACCAATTTCCACGTGTATCAAACGACGTTTTTCAATACACTTTTGTGACAACGCCAAAAGATGTCGCCACTGTACTGATAGCCAGAAAGCCAAACGCCGCCAACGTCACGTTCTACCACGTGGTCAAAGTTGGGAGGTGACGGTTGCCGCTAAGCCAGTCAGCCAGCCATTATAAAAGCAAATAGCGCCTTTGTATGTGGTTCATTACAATTTTGTAAATTCAGGAAATATATCTAATTACTGTTACCTATACTTTATATTTGAGCCACGCCAACCTAAGCTTTATACTTACGAAGAAATAAATCAACGAGGGCTGATCGGCCGCTCGTGGGGGTCGCTTAGGACTCAGCCTGATATGATAAAAGCAATAAATTTTGGCGTGCACTTTTCCACTCTAGTGCGGAAAACAGTAAATTGAGTTAAAAGCGGTAGGGATAAAAGGATAAAATTTAGGTATTGAAAATGATTTACTTGAGTTTATTTACAAACTGACAGTCAAGTAAAAAAAAAATAAGTAATATTAGGTCTGTACCTATCAAAATGCCGTTTTTAGAAACGGGTGTACTTTGAACGTGTGATATCTTCGGATGGACTTGGAATTATAAGTTCAAATAAACTTTATATTAAAGGTACTTTATACTCTGCTAGGGTGGACCGATGACCTGGTGAGGGTCGCGGGATCCGATAGATGCGAGACGCACAGGACGAGTCGTTATGGTGACGCTTAGGGGAGGTCCAACAGTGGACATCTTTCTGCTGAAATGATGATGATACTCTGCTACTTTTTAAAACTTTACTATTCCCGACAGAGTCCATCACTGTTCCATTTTTTTTACTACCTGTTATGTACATTGTACATTATGAATTGCAATAAAAAATTGTGATTTAAGAAAACTTACAGCACTACTGCTTTATCGATTACACCAACGTTGATTGGAGAAAAGGGTTAGTTTTTATATTCCAGTCATAATTTCCATAATAATTTCCTGACGTAGTTTGCACCAGACGAGTTTGAGCAGATCCAGAGCAGATTGAAAGCAATCCCGGTTTCACAAATGTGCTCAAAGAGAAATCTGAAAGGATTAAAAAATACGATAAGGACTTCCCCAGTCAGGTTTTTCGATTTTAACGATGAATATAAATTTTTTACTTGCATTGGAGAGATGTAGACCCGGTTCCTGAATGAAGTTTATCGCAAAAAATTGTGACAAACTTTGTTGAACGAATTTTCAACAGCCAATGCCATTCATTGTCATACAGTTATGTGTCGTCATATTTCTTTTTAGAAACTGGAAGTTCTAATAGTACTTTAGTATTTTTTCGACCTACACAATATGTACTGGAATAATTAAAGCATAGGTTATACACGCCAATTATTAAATTAAGCTATAATCATAATTTAAGCACTAAAGTTTTAATTAAATGCGTTTAAATAGTATGTAAGACAAAGCAAAGACCAAGACTTCTTTGCCCAGCAATGAGATTCATTATTTGAATCTCATTGCTGGCTAGCAAAGAAAGTAACACTTTTCATGTACAGTTTGTCTCTTTTCGCACGTGATTTCTTCTTCAGTCATCAAACCAACCAGCGTTGGACAATACCTATTTGAGATATTCTAACGTTTGTTTCTTGTCGACATAATGATCCTGGTACGGAGAAACTTGGACGATTAGTGACATGTGCTCCTTCAAAGTCGCAAGTTCTCCTCAAGAAATAGAGATGGGACACGTCTTTGCGTTTATGAATCGATGGAAATTTTCGCTGTGTATACGTGATCGGGAGTAATGTGGAATGTATTATAGGCACACGTTTGAAACTTTTATGCGTGTTCTCAACGAAGGGTTGTTACATACCTACCTACGACCGAAAATCATACGTTCACATTTTCATGTGTGAACGTATGTTAAAATTGGTCCGGGATATAAAAACAAGAATAAAAACTTCGCAAGAGTTTAGTATCTTTTGTTTTTTTATGCACCTGTCATGTCTTCTCTTCACCACCCTTGGTCGACAGATAGAAAATCCATAAGGCATTAAAACCGCTCTTGTATGAATAAAGAACAACAGCTGGTATTAAAAATCCTAACATGGCCTCTGCAATCTCCGAATTTGAACTCAATTTGATTATTGGCAAGTGCGAAAATGCCATCATGCCTCTGGATGTGGAGAAAACTACAAGACAAATGGGAAAAAATAACCAACACAACATTGAACAAATTATGGGCTCGTTTGCCGAAGCTATGCGAGCTGCGAAGCCATTAAAAACAAAGGTGGCCACATAAATGAGTCTAAAATTTAGACATTGTGGTTATTATGTCTCAAAATTATTACTCCTATTCAGATTTAAAAGAAAATTATGCAAAACATCATTTTCTTTCAGTAAAAAAAAAATTCTTTCAATGTGGCCAAATAGTTTTGAACAGTAGTGTACTTTTGTGTCACTTTGTAGAAAGTAATTTTTTTTTTTGTACAGCTGAAGCTTTCGTAATTATGAAAATACTTTCAATAATAGAGAGTAATTGTTGAGTGTCATAGGCGACTATTATTCCGAGAATAATTACATAAGTTTGCTGTGGGATAGGCTGCAGAAGTAGACCATCCATGGACCATTTTTTATTAGGTTACAACTTGTTTGACACTACGAGCATGGCAGTTGAGAGTTAGTCATGCTCACTCAAATGTTTTTTTGATGGTGGCACGTGTTATTGGGTTATTCAGTTCCCTTCAAAATGGTTGAACTGAGTGGGGCTGATGCACGCGTCATGCTCTTGAACGGGTGCCGACTGGTCATCTCTTAGCTGCCATTTGGGCACGCCATAATTATGGCGATAAGTCCCCTCTTTGAGGAGTGGCTGGAAAGACCTCACGGCGTCCTTACCTACCGCATGACGCAGGTCCTCACCGGACATGGTAAGTTCGGGAGGTTCCTGCATCGGATTCGTGCAGAAGAGACGCCCGGGTGCCAACATTGTGTGGACCGCCCGGAGGACACGGTGGAGCATACGGTAGAGGTGTGCCCCGCTTGGGCAGAGCACCGCCGTGTCCTCGTGGGGGCGATCGGTGGCAACGATCTCTCGCGCCGGGCCTTGGTACAGGCCATGGTCCGGAGCGAGGAGGAGTGGCAGGCAGTTGCCTCCTTCTGCGAAGCAGTAATGCTAGCAAAGGAGGCGGCCGATCGCGTGAGGCAACGGTCCTCACGCCCCAACCGCCGCCGGGATTCCGATCCCGATTTCCGGCCACCGTAGGCGCGGGCTTGTGGACGGTGAGCAATGGGTGGCTCGCCGTCCGATCGTCCGGTAACCGTCCGGACCGAGCCCAAGTCGTCGACGGCGCGTAGTGTTCCACGCGCGATGATGCTAGCAACCGTAGGGGCCCAGCAGGGTCGAAGCCTACTGGGGCCATGGGTGATGCGAAAGTGACCCCCGGGGCCCTGGAAAAAAAAATGGCAAAGAAGGAACAGGAGTGGGTTTTTAGTCAGTAAAAGTCTGACACTATCTCACGCTCCGCCCAAGAGCGGGGGATGTCTTTAGATGATTTTCCCACCCGAAAAAAAAAAAAAAAAGCTGCCATTGGCTTAATTTAATTTCTATTTTTAAATTCTTTTTTTTTAAATTTATTATTACTTATCTACATTGTGCTCACATATTAGAAGCGACAAGAAATATACAACCAAGATTTATGTAACTCATAAAATGTTTTAAAAGAGTGTTCATGGAGTTTCTTGCACGTTCTTCTCCATAGAAATCTACGCTTTGGGACGTGCAGTTTGACTTCACTTGTGTTTTTTTTTTGCCTGACCGACATTTTGACAATTGTAAAGTGCCTTTAATTGGAGACTAAGCTTATTTCTGACCACTGGGGAAAGGCTACACATACATATTTTGAAGACCAAATCAGATTAATCTATCATGTCAAAATTTAATGTACGGAATTACTAAACACACTACGACAAGTTACGCTAATTCTCCAAATCTCCAAAACTGATAGTCAGTAATAAATCTACTCGAAAATCACTGCAATAATTTTGATGGTGGCTTTAGTCTAGTCAGGAATAAAACGAAAATGGCTCCCAGTAGACGTATTGCTAGGATTTATGTGGAATTTAGGATATAACTGGCTGCTGAATTAATGTTTAAGAATATTGTAAAAAGATAATGGAGAACAGCTATATACTATGGAAATTTTTACTTTGATATATGATCATATTTTTATTTTCAATAAAGTAATGTGTTTATATGAAACTTAAATAATAACTAAACTATTTATACTAAAACCGAAATATGTACATACAAACTATAAAAACTATTATACTAAACCTAACTATGTACATATAATACAAAAAACCCATAACACTCAGGCATCAAAGTACTCCTCCACATCGCTGTCATCCGGAAATGTGCCCAGAAGGCTGGCAGCATTGCCACGTTGAATGGCAATGCTAATTCTTTGGGCGAAGAACGAGCCAGCCCTCTGGTCACGCAAAGTGTCGATCAGACGGCGTGAAATTTCCTTAAAAAGGAGACGCGCACTCGGACCCCATGACCCAAGCGTTTCGACCCCAAACGGCTCAAAACTGTAATTACCAATAAGATTACAGTATTTGCGCCGTTTGAGGGTCTCAGCAGCCGCAGCGGCAGCGCCGGCATAGCCCGCCGAACTAAGAACATGGGATGGCGCAAGGGTGTCGACACAGGTTGCGTCCCACACCAGAGGCCTACCCACCTTCCACGGCACCAACGTCATACCATCTGGTCTCTTCCCATCGTCACGTACCAAGCCGCTAGGTTCTAATACGGCAGGTACGCCAGCGGTGACGAGAGCTCGACGAATAATGTCGTTGATGCTAGCGTGCCGTGCTATGCGGCCTGCGCTCCTGCAGCAGGACAGGCCATGGTGTCCGAGGCTGTCGACAGCTTCGCCACAGTGGCACCGATGTGGAGCAACACAAGGTGCGCCTAAGCGTAAACAGACTGCGAGCCGAAACGAGGCGTCATCCATCATAGTGCCTATGGTGGATGACGGGAGTGCCTGAAGCCACAAACCCGACTCCCATTCCCCTACAGCCAGCAGACGCGCACGCTCAGCAGTACTTGACGACGTATTCATTAGGTTGTTCCGTACAATACTGCAGAGCGGCACATCCCACCGTCTCTGCGAGGACAGGTTGTCGGGCAAATCCGTGTTGGGACAAGCCATTTTCCAAGCGTTCAACGCATCGGACAAGCACGGTACCTCAACATTAACCAGTGAGGAAGATAGAATATTCCTGGTTAAAGTTTCAGTACTGTGCACCGAGGAGAGGAAAGCTGGTAAACTTATACTTGAAATTTTGCGGACGCCGAGGCCACCTAGCCGGATGGGAAGAGTGGCTTGCTGCCATGCTCGGTCGTCCAAGGCCACATTTAGGATCGAAGATAGTGTGTTCCTAATAATTTGATCGACTTTTTCCAAAAGTTGTGGATGTTTCCAAAGATGGGAGGAGCGAAGGCTATATGTAAATTTTGGTCCAAAACAACAGTATCGAATGAGTGTGAAAGCCGAATGCATGTTGATTTTGAAAAGTCTTTCCGAGACGTCATTAAAATTTTGTATTTTTTGTTCTATGAATGTAGGAAAAGATTCATCGAAAATTGGGGAGCCCAGGAGGTGAAGAGAATTTCTATCGGTGATTTGGATATTTGGTGCTATTGAGTTAAATTTTTCTAAAATCGTCTGTCTGTCAGTCGTTTGGGGGACGAAAATTTCGCATTTTGATAGGTTAAGTTGTAATCCAATAGAAGTAAATTCATTTTTCAAAAACATTAAATCTTTTAAGACCGTGTCTACGTCACCTCCTAGGGTTCCGTCATCCAAATACCAGACATTGAATTTAGAATTTAGCTGCCGAATGATGGGATTTATAGCCAAACTGAAAATAACTGGCCCAAGAGGGTCACCCTGTTGACAGCCAACGGCTGATTCCAAAAGGTTTTCCTTATAAAGTAATTTAGAGGGATGCCTATAACATTGATAAAGAAAACTGTAAATTTTGGGTATTTCTTTTTGAGCTTCTGTCAACAAGGTGTCCCTGTTCACGGAATTAAAGGCATTCTTAATGTCAACCTTAAGAATGACCTCACCTTCATTGCTGTTAAGGTAAGTAGAAAGGGCATGTACCGCAGCCTCACAGCCCCCTTTGGATCCGAAACCCAGCTGTAGGGGCTGGAATTTGCTGGCAAGTGCTTCACTATAGAAAGCACAGCAAATTTTGGCTGCGATACGTCGGTAGGTAGACCCTACGGCAATGGGACGAATGCCGCCATCCTTTTTGCGCAAAGCACATAGGTTTGCCCCGTATAGGACATCAATGACGGCTTCGTTCACATTGCCGCAGAGCATGAGATTGATGAGGGCCGTCAGCTCCTTCAGGAGGGACTCACCAGCTTCCCCGGCGCCTGCGCACATCAGGTCCTTGAGGTGTTGAGGTGTCAGGCCGTCGAGACCGCCGGCGGACCCACTCCGAAAGGAGCACACGGCTGCATATACTTGTTGGGCTGTAATTTGAAGGGAGTTGGTTTCTGGATTGGGAGGATCAGGGAAGGTGAGATCATCTGCCGGGGCGGGGTGTTTGCTTTCCAGAGCCGTAAGTGTCTCTGGAGAGTACGGCGCAACCACATCACTGCTAAAGATAATCCTAGCAGCACCTCGGATGTCACCCTCGCCTAGTTTGGACTCCACATGATGCAATAAACCTCTTTGGGGGAGGTGTGATGTTAATTTAGGTTCGAAACTTTGGGCCGAAATATCACAATTATCTTTGATTTGAGCTGTTAAAGTTTTTTTTGTTGCCAAATTTTTTTGCACATGTAGAATCCTAAACGGGAAGGTGAGCAGTTGTTCCCAAGCACTTAGTGAGTTCTCCCGGACGGCGAGGCGGACACATCGTGCTAAGTTTAAAGCCACGGATGGTCTCGCACCACGAGGAACTCTTTTCAAAACGGGAGTAGTATTTTTAAATTTGGATAGAGTTTTCCATAAAGGTTGAGGAGAAGGATCAGGTGTTAAGGGCGTAAGTATTATTGGGCATGTTGAAGGTACATTCTGGGGTTTATGCTTCTTACCCAAATGTACCTTCAAGCCTCGCTCACCTTTAAAAAAGCGTGCTTGGGAACAATGAGGACATCTCACTAGGACATCCAGCGATGTGGCAGGTTGACTGGCACCTCGTACGGCATCACTACTGTCGTCGTATGCATATGGCATTAAAATACTGGTATTAAAATATAATACTTACTGGTAAAACATTTTTTAAACTTGTTTTTTTTTTTAAACCAATAAGTATAAAAATCACTTATAACTGCACGGACTATACAATACTAAAACTATTATAAAATACCTATAATAAAAACACAAAAAAGGATCACCAAAAACTAATAATGTCACTGTCAAAATCACAAAAATGTCAGCTGTGGCGTAGTCGCTAAGAACAGGCGGCTCCCCGCGCATGCAGGACAACCTTCTTGATTGTTGGTTGGGCTGGTTAGGCTGGGCTGCAGGCGTCGTGCTTCGGTCCGTCTTTCCGTATGACTTCTAAGGGCCACCTTAGACGAATAGTTTTTTTTGGCGTCCAAACAAAAAGATACGCATCTCGATTTTTACACAAGTAAATGCTTTGAAGAATTTGCCTGAAAAACTGGGTGAAAACTAATGTCAGATGCGCCCTTATCCCATCCTGTGGTATTTAGGGTCGGCGTAAAAGGTTTTCACTTTTGTTCTCCAGTTAGGTCGTCGCGTGTTTAAAACGCCATATCCCTAATATGCCTAATTATAATAATTATTTTTAATATATTTTCAAGAAATATTTTTCATATGACATATCATGACATGTTGTTGTTTTTTATTATTCCTTATGGAAATTAATATTTGAAACTATATTACGTCTCTTGTGTTGTAGTCTGCTGTATGCCAGCTGAAAAACCAGTGCTGGGTGTCTGACGCCCAGCAATTGCTGAGTTGGCGATCCTTTCGGTTCGGGCACGCTCAGCGCAACTGTATCGTATTTCTGTACAGTCAAGTGGGGGAATAGAAACTCAGGGGTGAATAGAAACAAAACTTCAAAGGGTATTTTCACGATATTTGAATATTTTTTTGCAGCATTTAACTATATCAAGTTATTAATGAATTGTTATTTTAAAAAGTTGATGCTTTGTTAGAAGCCAATAATATGGTATCAAACTGAAAAACCAAACCAAAGTTTTGTTATTAGTCACCCCTGCGTTTCTATTCACCCCGTTTTACGGTACTCTTTTTTTAATATTTTGTGTTGTTGCCTATTGTATTGCCTGAGTAGAATAAATTCTATTACATTCTATTCTCTAGTCAGTCAATTTCAGTGATAATGAATGAGGATAGTCCAAAAAGATTTTTATTAACCACGTGATGCTGGACATAATCCTCCCTAAAGTGGCGCCAAAACGACCGGTTCTGTGCGTCTCGTATCCATCGGACGTAATGCATTCCAATTGTTAATTGTGATGAAATCGGGTATATCCTAGAACCAAATAAAATCGAAGATATTATACGACCTTAGTTTTAATATACCTATGCGAAACCCGAAACACGTGTCTAATATTTTTATGTAAAGAATTCGTGTACAAAATTTCATAACTGTATCTTGAAAAATCACAAAGTTATAAGCATTTTTATGCTGTTTGGTTGTCCGTACAAATATATTGCCAGGGCCATCCGGGGACTGAGGGGTTGTTTTGCTTCCGCACCCAGCTGTGCGCTGGCGTCTAATGCCCACTATGACCTGTCGTGACCTGTGTCGAACTTAGTTACGGTGGTGTCCAACTTGTGACCTTTTTTAAATGTTTTTGGGAAAAAATATAATATGGTGTGAAAATTATTGGAATCGATTCAGTTACTGATTCTGAACAAACTATATTCAGGTTTCGCATATATACTAAAAATAATTTTATATACACCAACCTGCAGTGGACTCGCGTGGATGATTACCGCCCATTTCCTCTCCTAGAGTTGAGTCAGGAGCTAGAACATTAAGTCTGAAGATTTTACCAGTGGCTTTGCCCACTTGAAGGTAGGTTTCTCCCACGGATATCTATGGTTTCTCCATTCAAACTTTGGACCCTCGTTTCATCCCCAAATAGGTTGAATTTCCAAAACCCCTTCTGTGGTCTTTCCGTGCTCACTTGTCATGCTCATCATGTTATCTATCTATTTATGTTTGGTTTCCGCACTTAGTCCTATGTGGACCATTGTACGTGGGCCATGGCGGCCCATCATGCTATAAAATGAAGCCTCGTGCAAAATTTTATGTTTCTAGTACCAGTAATTTCGGCTGTGCGCTGATATGTAAGTCAGTTATGTAGATTATATTTATGTCAACTGTGGCATACATTTTGGACCTTTTGATAATGGATTATCCTTGATAAATATGCTAAGCTTTTTTAGGTCCAGCTATATATCCTTACGTAGATTTTGATTGATGATTTAGAAAAAGATTTGAATTTGATTGCAAAATAATGACTATTGGTGGAGTATATGTGATTGAACAGCCAGCTACTTAATTTGGAAAAATATATATCAAAATATACATTGATTTTTACTGACTATATTTCAACTATCGCACTTGAACTCCATATTTCTTATCGTACGATGTTTGTATAATATACTTATCATAAATTAGACGAGAGATCTTGATCCATTTTGAGTGCGTCATTAATTGGTATTAGATGAGTATATTTAAAAGATTTATGCTATCATCTTCAGGCTAGCTTGTAGATATCTAATATAATTTCTGTGTTTATAAATATATCAAGGTTCAACCTTGATTCAAATAAACACAATATACACACAAATACCAACACACATACACATAGCCCGAAGAATCGCCAAACTTAAGTGGCTGGACACATAGCTCGCCATCCGACCGTCCGAAATAAACCCAAGTCGTCGACGGCGCTTATTGTTCCACGCGCGCCTCAAGGAGATGTCAGGAACTGTACCCAGCAAGGTCGAAGCCTACTGGGGCCAAGGGCCTGATTCTGAAAGGAAGACACGGCCCTGGTACGAAAGGCAACGAAGGAACAGGAGTGGGTTTTTAGTTAGTAAAAGTCTGACACTATCTCCCGCTCCGCTCAAGAGCGGGGGATGTTATAAGATGATTTTCCTACCGAAAAATAAAAAAAAACCGTAAAAAATGATGAAACGAATGGACACAGCTTTAGTTCGAAAAAGCTGGAAGACATAGGAAGAATGCCCTTGCAGGCTTAAAGTAATAAGTAATATTAAGTGTACTTAGACTAACAAGTATTGATAAATTGTATTTATTTATTTATGTACACACAAACACTTAAAAATGAAAAGAACAAAAGCTGATAGAAGAACACAAAGGTACTGCTTATTTTAAATGAAATTTCTTCCAGCAGACCTGCGACGGGAGAGTTGGATGAGAGATGTAGACACAGTGTATACAAATAAGTTAGAAAATTAAAAATCTAAATATATAAAACTCAAAGGTGACTGACTGACATAGTGATCTATCAACGCACAGCCCAAACCACTGGAGGGATCGGGCTGAAATTTGGCATGTAGGTAGATGTTATGACGTAGGCATCCGCTAAGAAAGGATTTTGATAAATTCTACCCCCAAGGGGATAAAGTAGGGGATGAAAGTTTGTATGAAACTTTGTCAATTTTAAACCGATGGGGCTGAGACTTTGCATGCATATAGCTACTATGACGTAGGCATCCCCTAAGAAAGGATTTTGATAAATTCTACCCCCAAGGGGATAAAATAGGGGATGAAAGTTTGTGCCGCAAAAAATATACCTAATTAATAATAATAGTTAACGCGAGCGAAGCCGCGGGCAAAAGCTAGTATAAAATATTATCTAAATTAAATCATATAATACATAAATATATATATCAATAACAGTACATAAAACACACCTACTTTGTACCTACTACCTGGCCCGAAAGTTTTGCCATAATTGACAGCACGGCTGGCGCACCCAGCTAAACGATTGGCTGCTGCAGTCCATATCTCGGGTTCTATTCATGCTTGGAACAAATATTTGAATGACCTAAAGATATTGGTTCTAGTTCTGAGTGAGTTTACATTTTTGTGAACGCACGATAGATACAAGGTAATTAGGTATTTCCTAATGAGGGAAAAGTTTTTTTTTTTAATTTTAAATGAAGAAGAATTATCAAAAATGTAAAATGTGTTGCAGACATCTAAGTTTTTCACAAGCTTATCCCAATTCAAATGTATTCGAAATTCAATTTTCCACAAACATGTCCCACTTGTCAAATATTCCAGAATTTCATACTTCGAAATTCAAATATTCAGTTTTGAATATTTAAATCGAATAACTTGAGCGTGATCGCATCTCTAGTGAGAACTAGGTTTACTGGGCCATTGAATGTGACATTAGTTCGAGTGACGTTTTCCTTGCAAACAAAGTTTAGTGACCATAGAGCCGACGTAGAATATTTATGGCTTTTGCTGTAGTTTACTGGTTAGGGGAGTGGGCACCGATGTATGTTTGGATTCGCTGATGTGTTTCTTTTAAATATTTTAGTGATTTCCTGTTTAGTTTGTGTAGGTACAGATATAGTTTTGATACACAAACGAACAAAGCTATTTCCAAAGACAAGTTTATACCTACTACCTTTATATTGTCCTTCTTACAAACCTATTTAAATTCTTCCTGTACCTACATACATCTTTGTGAACTCTTTGGACACACTCACTCACCATACACATTCACTCACCACACACACTCACTTACCACACACACACACACACACTCACTAACTCACCTCATACTCTCACTCACTCACCGTTACAGGCTTACTGACAACTTTTTGTTTTTGTTTTTATCTCAGTTTGAATTTAAATTATTGTTATCTTTCTTTTTTTTAACTATTTTTATGTATTCATATATATTGCATAAGAACTAATTGTATTTCTCCCGGGAGAGGGCACTGGCTTCTGTAACACAGGTTAATCACCTAGCACAGGAGCCAGGGACTTCAATAAAATTGTATAAAGGTCTTATGTAAAAATAAAGTCTTTGGAAATAGGTTTGTTTTTTTGCTTTCATAGTTTGACAATACAGCAACAGCTTAATACACCATGCGTTAGTAGACGGCGTCTGGTCTACAATTTTAAGAATTACTATTAAAAAAGTGTATTTTAATGATTGCCTGCTCAATTTGTGTCACAGCTGGGTAAAGATTTTTCAAAGGATGATTCTGCAATATTCTTTCAATTAAGAAGATCAGAAAATCATCAAAATAACTTCTCTAGGTGAAGCGAGAAAGCATGTCAGAATTTTCAGACTATAACCCACCTGTGTTCCTTCAATTGCTCTTTGCATTCCAGGGCCACGGTTACTAATCCGAACATTCTCGCAACCTTAACAGGCATCGGCCTTTCCGGGTCCCTTCTGGTTCGCTGATATCCTATTGATGCGCACGTGGAATACAATGCGCCATCGATTCGGACTTGGTCCTTACTGGACGGTAGAACGGCGAGCTACTTGCTGCTCGTCGTTTGCAAACCCAGGCCTGCAGAGGCCAGGGATCTCCTCTGGAATCCCGATACTCGGTGCGTTTCCTGTGACGGCAGCTGGGGCATGAGGATGTCCTCTCCCTCACGGATGTGACTCCTTCACGAACACGTTACCATTTAGCAAGACTGGGTATCAATCCTGGCTACGGACCATCCGTAACGACTGTCAAACTTCTACTAATGATAGCCAGTACTATTCAGCAGGTCGGCTTCAATTGCTTTCAGAGGCACGGTATTTAAAGACGGTCACCCATCCACAGAACAGCCTCAGCAAGTGTTGCTTAACCTTGGATATCAACTCGTACGGCTCTATTTCAACTACAAGCTCTTCAATTGAAAAAGTACTGTAAATAATATTTTTAATATTCTACAAATTTCACACAACGCCATCAAGTCCCAAACTAAAAAGAGCTTGTGGTATGTGTACTAGACAACTGATAAACATACTTATATAATTATGTATTTTTGAGTATATAATGTTCTAGATAAATATTACACCCATACACAGAACAAATGATCGTGCTCAACATTTGTCTTGGTTGGGAATCGAACCCATGGCCTCCGGCATAGCAGTCAGGGCTACTAACCACTTAGCTACTAATTACCTTCCGGTTTACGGTTACCAGACGAACCGTCCAGACAGAGCTCGAGGCGTCGATGGCGTACAATGTTCCACGCGTGCCTCAAAGAGATGTCAGCAAAACCGTAGGGCCCCAGCAGGGCCGAAGCCTACTGGGGCCTAGGGTCGACTTCCGAAAGGGAAACCCGTGGTACTGGAACGTAAGTTACAGAAAGAACTTCTGTCGGCCCTCATTGCCTCCGCTGGTTAAACCTGATGGAACACTGGCTCATACAGCGAGAGAGAAAGCGGGTCTCTTTGCATCTCTCTTCGCCCATAATTCTCGTCTTGACACTGGTAGTGCTACTCCACCGACTCTACCTCACTGCGATACTTCGATGCCCGAGGTCCGCATAAGGAACAAAGAGGTTCTGAGAGCACTGTGTCGTCTTGACGTGAATAAAGCTAGTGGACCAGATGGTATACCAGCGATTGTTCTCAAGGCTTGTGCACCCGAGTTGTCTCCTGTATTGACGCGTTTGTATCGCCTCTCATTTGGGACTGGTATAGTGCCCAAGTCCTGGAATCTTGCCAACGTGCAACCCGTGCCCAAAAAGGGCAGTCGTACCGATCCTACCAACTATCGGCCGATTTCAATAACCTCCATACTCTGCAAGATTATGGAGCGTGTATTGAACTCGCGCCTCTTGGCATACCTGGAAGGTAACGATCTCCTCAGTGATCGACAGTACGGGTTTCGCCACAATCGATCTACTGGGGACCTACTAGTTTATGCCACCCACTTGTGGGGCGAGACCCTCGAGAAGAATGGGGAAGCGATTGCTGTTTCCTTAGACGTCTCGAAGGCCTTCGACAGGGTATGGCACGCTAGTCTATTGAGTAAGCTTTCAGCGTACGGCGTTTCCCCTGGTCTGATTAACTGGGTAAAAGACTTCCTGAGTGAACGTTCTCTCCGAGTTGTTATCGATGGATGCTCATCAGAGCCCATGACGACTAATGCCGGAGTTCCTCAGGGGTCTGTTCTCTCTGCAACTCTTCCTGCTGCATATCAACGATCTGCTGATGCCCGGTATCTATGGGTATGCAGATGATAGCACAGTTGTAGAGAGATACCTGCCAGGTGCTCGAGCTAGTAAGGAGCTAATCCGGTCCGAAAGAGAGGCTATGGTAGAGCGTACGAATGTCTCACTTCAGGCAGTCTCCAAGTGGGGTGAAGCCAATCTGGTGGGATTCAACGCCGCCAAAACACAGGCGTGTCTATTCACCGCTAAAAGGAGCCCGTTCACCTTGGCTCCTGTTTTTCAGAATGTATCCCTGGAGTACACCAACCGCCTTCAGCTCTTGGGAGTTGAAATTTCTTCAGACCTTAACTTTGGGCGGTTCATTGAGTTCAAAGCCAAGGTAGCTGCTAGGAAACTCGGCGTACTTGCAAAGGTCTGGCGGTACTTCACACCAGGGCAGCTTTTAATGTTATACAAAGCACAGGTCTGTTCGTGTGTAGAGTACTGCAGCCACATATGGGCTGGTGCTGCAAAATGCCACCTGGCAGCTTTGGACTCGGTGGAAAGGCGTGCAAAGAGGCTAATTGGTGATCCAGATCTGGTTAATTCCAATCTACAAAGTCTTGAGCACAGGCGTAGGGTAGCCAGCCTTTCGGTGTTTTACAGAATTCATTTTGGAGAGTGTGCGCAGGAATTGCATGACTTGATTCCACCATCTCATTTCTACCATCGGACAAGCCGACGAACGGCGAGTATCCACCCTTACGTTGTTGAAACCTCTACGGTCCGGACCAAGCGTTTTGCCTCGTCGTTTATACCGCGTACATCGAGGGACTGGAATAATTTGCCTGCTGCGATTTTCCCGTCCGATTATAATTTGGGTCTCTTCAAGGCTAGAGTGAATAGGCTCTCAATAAATTAGTGCGCCTCACCATCAACGATTGCATTACCACTTACCATCAGGTGGAATCGCAGTCAAGCACTAGTTTATATCAATTAAAAAAAAAAAAAAAAAGAACATATGTGTGGTTTTAGCATCGACTTATATTCTAGAGATAGAGAAGCACGTTCAGTATAGTATTTTGACTAATATTTTCGTGGAAAATATTAGTCAAAATACTGAAAAGTTAAAACAAAAGTTCGCTGCGGCGCTAGATTGGCATTATGCCGTTTAACAGAACTATTAAAACATACAGCGCTAAGATAGCTTTTACAGGATACTTTTTTTGCGATCAAAATGTCTTAAGCGCCATGAATTTCGTGGCACTTACGCGTTTCGTTCAACATAGTGTAATGTTCAAGGTGTATGAATTTCACTACACCTGAGTCGATTGAAGTGAGTGTTCGGCGCGCATAATCTAGTGCGTAGTACATATATATCGGTGGGTTTTAGTTAGTAAAAGTCTGACACGTCCTCTCGCTCCACCCCAGAGCGAGAGAAGTCATTGGATGATTTACTACCTTAAAAAAGGGAAATTAACTACTAGACCATCAGGCAAGTCAAAAATATTCTTAAGTCAAAAATATTCAGGACGATTATTTTAAAAGAATACTTATTACTTATTTGAATTTGATTAATTCAGTGAAACACTTTGATGTCGTTTCGTTTGTCTGTAATACTCGTTTATTGGTAAAAGTTTTCATATTCATTAGGAGTTTCTTTTGTGTTTTGCATTTGAAAGGAGTTTTCTCTGAAATCACATGTAGGCGAGTTTTGTGTTTAAGTTATGTAAAACATTCTACGTACCTAATTAGTTATTTTTTAACTGTTTTAAAAAATTATAATAATAGGTCTATGAAATTGCCTTTTTTTAAAACGGGTTGCTTTGAAGTGTTATATCTTTGCATTGACTTGGAATTATAAGTTCAAATAAACTTTATATTAAAGGTACGTAATTATTTTTTCGATATTAGGTATCTATCTATCTATCTATTGTGGTCTGGTTTCCGCACTTAGTCCTTGGCGGACCATTACCTATGCGTGAGCCATGGCGGCCTTCACTCCAACCAGCCCACCTCACTCCAGAAACAGATGAGTCTTTTCAGTTTGCTCAGGGCATCTATGAGTGAATTCGGTGCTCCCAAAGTTCGTGTTCTTATTTCGTTGAGGGCTGTGCACTCGAGGAGCACGTGCGCAACAGTTTCCTCTGACTCCATACATCCTCTGCACAGAGGACTATCCGTGATATTCATTGTGAAGAAGTGTTTGTTCAGTGAGCAGTGTCCGGTGATGGTCCCAGCCACCAGACGCAGGCTATCTCTGTCGAAACGCAAAAGTTTGCTTCTTAGGGTTTTATTTAAGTATGGCATGGCTTCTTTAGCCTGCCTGCAACCCGGTGCCAGGGACCACCACCTTTCCACTTGTGCGTTAGTGTGCTCACGTAGCCAAACACGCAGCTGACCAAAGGGTATTGGCACGATGGGTTCAGGTCCGAAGACTACCGTGCCAGACCCCCGCCTTGCCAGCTCATCAGCTGCGTCGTTGCCCAGTGAGCCGCTGTGTCCTGTTATCTATTGCAGTGTCACAGTGTTATTGTTTGGCACTGTAACGCGTTCCAGTGCAAAGTGGCATTCTTGTATGAGTTTCGAGGCTGTTGAGGTTTTCCCCAGTAATTGTAGTACTGAGGCACTGTCGGAGATTATGCGGATATGAGTGTCCATAACTCCCCTGGCTTCTATGGCGTGGGCCGCTAGAATGATGTCAACACATTCTGCCTGATAGACAGAGTTGAGTGTTCCTAGCGGTTTGGATATCTTTATATTAAGGTCGTTGGAGAAAACTCCGACTCCTGTTCCGGTATTCGTTTTTGATCCATCAGTGTATATTCTTAGTTCCTTTGGGTCTGAGTAGTCGTACGATTCTTCTGTGAGTTGGATGCTGTAGTGTTTTTTGAAGTACAGTGCCTTAGGGGCTTTATCGTTGGGGGCCGTCATCATGGGCTCTCGTTTAACAGCGTATTCCATAATGCGTGTCTGTTTGATTCGAGAGTCTGTTCTCAGTGTACCCGATAAGTTGAGTCTGAAAACAGCCAGGGCTGCCTCCTCCCGTGCTATGAGATGCAGTGGAGGCAGTCCTATCATTGCTTGTGAGGCAGCAGTGGGTGCCGTTCTCATGCTACTGGTGATTGCTACGCAGGCCAGCCGCTGCAATTTTTCGAGTTCTTTTTGGGCTGTGCTCAAGTCGGTCCTGGGCCACCAGACTAGGGAGCCATATGTGATGATTGGGTCACTTTTGGGCTAATGCCCCAGTTTTGTCCCAACATGCGTCTGCATTGCCACGTGGATATACTGGCTTTTTTAGAAGTGTAGTCCATGTGTTTTGCCCAGTTCAGCTGTTTGCCCAGGTAGACGCCCAGGTATTTGGCTTCAGTTGAAAGGCTTAGGGTAGCTCCAAAGAAGCGTGGTAGGTTCATTACTGGTAGCTTCCTTTTTTTTGTAAATAAAACCAGTTCGGTTTTGGTGGGGTTCACTGCTAATTGGTATTCTTTACACCAATCCTCTACTATTTTCAAGGCCTGGCTCATAAGGTTGCATAGTGTGTTTTCATGAGTGCCGTTTACTATTATGGTTATGTCGTCGGCATACCCCACGATAAAGTAACCTTTATCGTTGAGTCTCTTGACGAGGCTATCTGCGACTAGGTTCCATAGCAGTGGTGAGAGGAGGCCCCCTTGGGGGCAGCCCTTTGCTACAGTAGCCCTTGTTGTGCTATTTATGGTGACTTGTACTGCTCTTAGTTGGAGCATGTTCGTGATCCAGCCACTTAAGGTCGGGTCGACGTCGTGTCTCTCAAGGGCTTTGTTGATACTTTGAAACATGGTTTTGTCGAAAGCACCTTCAATGTCGATAAAGGCAGTTAACGAGGAACAGTTGTGATGTACTGCGCATTCAATTTTGGATACCACACTGTGTAGCGCGGATTCTGTTGACTTGCCCGTAGAGTAGGCGTGTTGCTGCTTGTGTAGTGGTCTCTTCAAAAGAGGACCATTAGGTATTATTTATTGGTTTCTTTGTGTTTTGTATTTTCTGTAATATCGCAGTACCCTAGGTAGAGCGAGAGGGCGTGTAAGACTTTTATTGACTTCCCACCTCAAAAAAAAAAGACTGAGGTAGACCATCTCCCGGATAACATATAGGTAATTAAATAGGATAATTTTCTACTATCACGTAAGTGAAGCCGCTAGCAGAATTAGTCAATAATTAGTAATAATCGAAAATACCTTTTCAATACACTTACTTGAAAACCGGCTCCTATGTCTATCGCTTTTAGGCACACAATTTACTGTTTTCCGCACTAGTGCGGAAAAGTGTGTGAGGTCACCCCCGCTACAATTTATTGTATTTTTCGTATCAAGCTGAACGATGAGCGATCCATGAGTCGCGCGTCAATCCCCGTTTATTGGTTTCTTCGTAAGTGTATTGAAAAACGTCGTTTGGTACACGTGGAAATTTGTCACTGCAGCACTCGGGTTCATAACATCCTTTCCTACGGCTCGGGTGAATTCTGCCACGGTCTAAATGCTAAACATTCTCCACTTGTATCAAAATATACTATTTTTACTGTCTACAGATTACCGAAGACTTACCTGCCATCATTTTTGCATCTTTGACATAATAATAGCATAATCTACAATCTGCATATATAATAATTGCAAAAACTTTCCTCCTTTCCAAGCAAGACTTTTCAAAGAACTTACGTTTAATGCTATTAACAATAGGTATAGCTTTAAGGTAAAAGGGTTATAAACCAATCATCATTATCACCCTCTTGTTATTTAATCAATGTATTTAGAGTCAGCGCAATAATAATAATAATATATTCAACAACAATCACACAACGCCGTCTAGTCCCAAGCTAAGCAGATCTTGTGTTATGGGTACTAGACAACTGATAAACATACTTATATATTTCTAAATACATACATATTATAGATAAATTACACCCAGACACAGAACAAATGATCGTTCTCATCACACAAACATTTGTCCTAGGTGGGAATCGAACCCACGACCTCCGGCATAGCAGTCAGGGCCACTATTTCCTGATAGCTGAAAAGTAATTATTTTGTTTTGTTACTACCACTTTTCAAATTTTTTCTTTACTTGTGCATCGAGACCTTGCTTCTTGCAAAATTATAAGGATTCTAGGTTGACGGGAAGTACCATATACAGGAAAATAATATGCATATAATATGTCAAAATAGAACAGTGGTGGCCGAGTGGTAACGGCCCCGAATTACGAGTTGTAGGTCGCGGGATCAAACCTAGCCAGGCGTATTAATTTGTGTAATTTATTTCATCACCACTGCTCTCAAAACGGTGAAGGAAAACATCGTGAGGAAACCGGCATGTCCTAGAATCAAAAATTCGAAGACAGGTGACATTCACCAACCCGCACTGGGTCCGCGTGGTGGATTACGGCCCATTCCCTTTCCTTGAGAGGAGGCCTTAGTCCCAGCAGTGGGAACATTAAAATGCTGATTCTGCATTATTATATGTCAAAATATGCACAAAAAAACGGCCTTATGGTAAGCCATGAAGTGTTAAAATAAAAAGAGGGATGGAGCTATATATCTTTTATAACTCCGTCCCTCTCCCTTTAACAGTTAGGTTTAGGTCGTAAAGTGAATGACGTTAACAGTTTCATGGTTTTCCTTGTCTTTAGATTGCATTGACTTGACGAGTTTGATTTGTTCTCTGCACTGGAGGGTTACAGCTTAATGTTTTTAAGCATTCCTGAGCAAAATATGTGTCTTGACAGACAGACAGTCGGACGGATATAAAGACTGACAGACGGACAAGAAAATTATCCAATAAGGGTTTCGTTTTTTACCGTCTGAAGTACGGAACCTAAAAAAAAATTTCTTCTTCCATTCATCACTGTTAGTCGTCATGTCTGATATCATCATTCACACAGTCCAGACATTAATCATCCTGCTTTTACAACCATATATATGTACCTGAAACATTCCTCTAGCCATTGCCCTCATTTCTTCATCTCTTCCTCCTCATTCTTGCATCACATGCTAATAATATAGGGTTTTAAATAAATCTAACAAACAATGTCTTTGGTACACTTTATTAATATAACGACAGCGAATTGCACGTATTTCATCCATTGACATTAATTACAAGGCATTCTGCATATTATATACATTTTTAATTTACCCATTTTTACATTACAAAAATATTTTTAGCCTGATACAGCGCTACTTAAAACTTCCTATAACTAATGACTATACATTTATAGAAAAAAGTACCTTCATCAATGGGCTCAAAGTTCATAGTCGAACTACATAATTGACGTAAATACTTTTATTCTTAGTTATGACAAAAAATATTTACACTAGACATTATTATTTGGCTATTCTGTACATTTTTTCGTATACTTATTATTCTATTTACATACAATATTTAGTTTCTTGAATTTAATATTTTTTACAATGGTATAATTTGTTTGATCTAGTAGTTTAAATATTTCATATTTTATATGAATAAGAAGGGGTTTATCTAACAGCTTTTACAGCATTTTCTTAACTTTAAAATTCCACAAAACAGATTCTTGAAAACAGTAACAGCTATTGTTATATAAATACAAATAAAATACAGAGAGAACAAATCCCAAACCGCATTATCTATTTCGTGAAAATAAAAAAGTTCATGTACCTAAAACACTTCACTACAACAGCTTATTTCTAAATGTCAGAACACCGATTTTTAACACAAATTAAACTTTTCTTCCGAAAGGAGGTCACTGCAATGTGTTACCTGTAACAAAAGAGTAAATTGAAATTTGTGTTTTTTTTTTTAATTGTTAGCAATGGATGAATGTGGCAATGTTATTCGCACCCGGATTTATCCCAGAGGAGAAGAGGTGACGAATTGCAACCTATTCCAAAAAAAGTTTAGCCGTAATTTATTTTTCTGTAGCCGGCCGGTTCATAATTTGTATAAAAATTTTGCTCGAATACAAAAACTTTAAGTATTTGATACATTAAGAAAAAGGTTTAGCCGTGATTTATTTTTGTGAAGCCGGCCAGTTCATAGTTTGTATAAAAATTTAGCTTAAGAGAGACTTTTTTCACTCGCCTGTTGTCAACATCGAGCATGGATTAAAAGCTTGTTACTTTCTAACGTAATCCAACACGATTTTTGACGAAAAGGCAACGCGAAAAAAGAGAGATATCGCCTGAAAACTCTGTTAGCATTCGGTAATTCCGTGATTTACTCGAATATTTTACAAAACTTGTTCCAGGAAATACGTGTTTTTTTTTAAACCCTTAAAAGTTTTTGAAAAAAATTGTCGTCATTTAGAATAATAATAATAATAATATAATAATATTCCACAACTATCTCACAACGCCGTCTAGTCCCAAGCTAAGCAGAGCTTGTGTTAAGAATCTAGATTAAATTTGCAAGGCTCCTATTGTTATACTTTTTTGACTTTTTAATTTTTGAGTAAATTAAATTATGAAGTGTCATAGTTCATACAAAATAGCAGATTTTCAGGGGTCTTGACCGGATTAGTTTTACACAAATTTATAAATTGATTTCAATAGAAGCCTAGATAATATTCACAAGATACTGTGTTTTCAAAATATCTAATGAAAAATGTGTAATAACGTCATAATCGCGTAAAAGCGGTTGTATAAAAAACAGTGAAAATGTTTGTCGAGTTGCATCCTCTTAAATACAAGAAATAAGTATTTGGTACATTTTAAAATAATAGGTCTTTACCTATGAAATTGCCGTTCTGCCGAACTGGCTATTTCAAGTCCATTTTTTTTCTTTTTTGCTAAGAATCTAAGTTCAAATTATTTTTATTTTTAATATATGGAATTCATTTTTGAAAATTAGTCATTTGTTTAATGGTTAGCGTTCTGTTTTCATTGCATTTGTACGTTTTTTATCATCGTCGATACGTTAAAAACTCGAGTGATTATGGAGTATGAGTACCGTCGTGGCAGCAAAGCGACAGAAGGGGCAAGCAACATCAACGGCGTATACGGACGAACACTACTATAATCTGGAAATTTCGACCTAAGAAATGAACCCCGTGGTCGACAGAAAACTTTAGTCGACAATGACGAAATAAAGGCGACTGTGGAAACTGATGATTCTCAATCAGCAGCTGAATTATCAGCAGCTTTCGATGTCAAATCAATATTGACATCGCAACAGCGACAACACAACAGCAGCATTAAAACAATATTGGTTCATTTGCGCCGAATTGGCATGGTAAAAAATCTTGACAAATGGGTGCCCCGAATTGAATGATCGTCAGCGCTAAGCACGCGTCGAGCCTTGCACTGCTCAACAAGCACACAAACGAAGGCATATTGGATCACATTGTAACTTGTGACGAAAAATGGATTCTGTTCGACAATCGCAAGCGCTCAGCAAGTTGGTTAGATCCTGGTTCAGCATCTAAACAATACCCCAAACGAAACCTGACCCCTAAAAAAAATATGGTCACTGTTTGATGATCTAGTGCCAGTGTCATTCATCCCAGCTTCTTGCCAAACGGGATGAGCATTACTGCAGATGTGTACTGTGAAGAACTAAACACAATGATGGAGAAGCTCGCACATCTCCAACCAGCTTTGGTCAATCGTTCGGCTCCGCTGATCCTGCATGACAACGCGTTCCATACTGCACAGTAGACGGTCTCCAAATTAGAAGAGCTGGGGTTCAAAGTTCTCCGTCATCCACCGTACTCACCAGACCTTGCCCCTACAGACTTCTACTTTTTCCAGAATTTGGATAACTTCTTGGCGGGGAGAAAATTCAATAACCGAGAGGCAGGTCAAAATGCCTTTGAAGAATGTGTTGCCTCCCGTCCAGCAGACTTTTTCAAAAGGGCATCAATAAGCTACCACTACGTTGGCAAAAATGCATTGATTGCATGGGGAATTACTTTGATAAATAAAAATAAAAAATATAGAGAAAAAAGGGCGTTAACTTATTTCATGAAAACGGCAATTTCATAGGTAAAGACCTAATATAAAAACATACCATCCATTTGATTTCATTTTTATTAAATAGGTACATTATCTGAAATTGAAAAACTTAATAAGGTAAAATAATTAGCAAAGAAACTAATTATCAAAGATCGATTCAATCCAAATTATTTATTTCATATCAACAATTTATAATAAAAAAATATGTTCTAAAGTGTAATATGACACTCCCAACCGCCACACGAACAATCAAAGATAATAAAAAATTTAACTGTCGCTTACGACATTCTTCCTGAAAAGGGTCGATATTTAAAAAAGTATAGTGCCAAAGTAGTTTGTGCATAAATATTGCTTTCATAGATTATTATTAGGTCAGATTAGATCAGTGCGTAAAATGTGCAGAAGTAAAATAAGTGCATCTTTGATAAAAAAAAAAAAAACGTGAAAAATTATAAAGTAAACCGTAATTGTGATTGTGCGTATAGATAATTTAAGAGAGGTGATTTCAAAACAGATCATGTACAATGTTATGCTGAATTTATATCTAAAACTTTACCTTTTTCGATTGTAAAGAAAGCAATATAGTTTGATAAAACTAGAATACATACACACGCAATTTGTAGAAAAGATATAAAAGTCTCGATTTTATAAAACCCATAATGATACACCTTCTATACAATGTTTTATGGGCAATGTAGAGAAACGATCTAAATCTGTACAAACGTGAACTAAATAAACAAATCCGTGCTGTAGTTAAATATAAAAATAACAGTTATTATGCTGGGTCATCGTGTGATGGGTATGGGCCTTCAAAGAAGCGAGATCAAAACAACTTTCAATGAATATCCTTTGAGCATAATATTCTCTCATTATATTTTCATGGAATTCTTTTAATATATAATTCGCCTTTTCAATTCTTCTTATTTTCCGTCGGTGATTTTTTAAGAGTTCCTTTAAATGAGAAATCTTATTAGTTCTACCTTTGTTCGTTCGTTTTATTCCCGACAATGATTTTTACAAATATTTTCTTTTATGTTTGGGGAGAATGAAGTGGTAAATTAACGGTTTTGATACAAGTATTTAATTTAATTTTTTAATTGTGGGTTAAATCGACGTTTTGGTGTTAAAACTATGTGGAACCCTAATTCAATATGAAAAGTAACAATTGCCTAAGGTTTCTCAACTTGAAATTGGATACCATCCTATATTTATTTTTGTAAAATATTTTATATTAAAGTAGCTTCTGCCAGTAGCTTTACCTGTGGGATAGAAGAAAATATACAGCATAATTATAATTTTTGGTTCTATAATTTTTATAATCAGTCAAAAATCTTTTTATAAAAACAGCATCTAAATTGTATACTAAATAACGCAGTAATTAGCATTTTAAATATTGGTATGCGGAAAAGTGAGAACTAGGCGGATTCATTTATCACTTGTGTACGCGCGCATCGTTTTGTTGTAACTTTATGGTTTCCCCTTCCACTACATTTTTTTAAAATTAATATTGATACGCTTGCGTTTGACCACTATCGATCTCACCTGATGATAAGCGATAAATAATAATTAGATATTTCTAACTTACTTCATTTTTAAAGTATTTGAAAAGTTCTTAGTTTTTTTACCCACTCCTGTTCCTTCTTTGCTTTCGTCCCAGGGCCCCGAGTTTCACTTTCACACTACCCGTGGCCCCAGTAGGCTTCGACCCTGTTGGGCCCCTACGATTTGCTGACATCTCCCTGAGGCGCGCGTGGTACAATACGCGCCGTCGACGACTTGGGCTCGGTCCGGACGGTTATCGGACGATCGGACGGCGAGCCACCCATTGCTCGCCGTCCGCAAGCCCGCGCCTACGGTGGCCGGAAATCGGGATCGGAATCCCGGCGGCGGTTGGGGCGTGAGGACCGTTGCCTCACGCGATCGGCCGCCTCCTTTGCTAGCATTACTGCTTCGCAGAAGGTGGCGACCGCCTGCCACTCCTCCTCGCTCCGGACCATGGTCTGTACCAAGGCCCGGCGCGAGAGATCGCCGCCGCCGATCGCCCCCACGAGGACACGGCGTTGCTCTGCCCAAGCGGGGCACACCTCCACCGTGTCCTCCGGGCGGTCCACACAGTGGCGACACCCGGGCGTCGCTTCCGCACGAATCCGGTGCAGGAACTTCAAAAGTTCTTAGTTACGATTTGGATAAACCATTTTTTGATAAAGAAAAAAAAAGTTGACTGCCTAATTCTTAATACAAAAATATGAAATTTTATTTGCGTTCTCTATTTTCCGTCTTCAACAGTTCATTATTTTCTATCTCAAAGAGTAGGCATATTAATACACAATCGTATTGAATAAAAGAACTTGGCAAATAATAGATATTGATATACAATATAGGTATAAACGTACAAATATACATAAATCCTTTCCTACAATTTATTTCTCTGACTGTACGTTGTATAGTATCGAATCTGAGCCCGGAATGACAGTACAATAATAAGATTTATGTTAAAAATCTGTGCATTTTACATTATGCATTGATTTATTTGTCGCATTACATTTTGAGAAAGATGAATCGGTGTAATATGCTTAAGCATGATTTTGAATAAAGTAAAATGAACTGGAAAAATATTTAAATCACTGCTATGTAAAACAATTCAACATTCTTTTTTGTCTATATGTTTAAAGAGTGTGAGATTCTGCAGTAGGACAAAAGCAACTCGAGATCCTTATTTTTGAACCACTGTAATTCAGAGAGTTTTCAACAAATACGCGTAATTTTTACGTCAAATTTTAGTTTGAATCAACACATCTATGATATGTGAATATGATGTGCATGGCTTGAACCTTTAATCAATTATCACTCAAAATACAAAAAAAAAATGTTCTAAACAAAAATGTAAATTCTTAAGAACTGTATATAGATTACGGTCAATTTAATCTCCTTTCCGCCAAAATATGAGATTAGCGCTTGTATTTTTTTTTGTTCTGTATTTTCTTAAGAGTTCTGTTTATATCAACAAATTTGTAATATGGAATAATGAAGGACATAATCTTCAAGTTATTGACTATAATATATTCCCCCTAAATCGACCGAAAATTACCTTGGCAAATCAATTTCTGCAGAATGTAGAAACCGTATTATGACTGACATCGTTTTTATAATAATGTAATTGAATAATATTAAGTATAATAATAAAAATAAAACTCAGATTTTATGTATTATTTTTTCAGTAAAAATAAAATTTTAGATAAAATGTGCCTTATTACATAATACAGTGTGTTATAAAAAATAAACTTTTTACAAAAAAAATACAACCGACTTGAAATTAAAAAGAAACACTGAAAAGTGCAAAATAACTTTAATTTCGGAAGTCGGTGTTTCTATAATAGTTTTGTCTCTTCGTTATTTAACAAACGACTTCCGAAATTAAAGTTATTTTGCACTTTTCAGTGTTTCTTTTTAATTTGAAGTCGGTTGTATTTTTTTTTGTAAAAAGTTTTTTATTTTACACTTTTTAGTTATGGTACCACCACTAAAAAGTACCCCTCAGCCAAACTTAAATACCTTATAGCCAGAGTGTATCTCATGACAATTCTAATAATCCCAAACACGGTTAGATTACATTAATTTATTACAGAGTTCCGGTGCCTAACTTCAGGCTTCACCATCAGATCAGGTCGATATATTCCCCCTCTACTTTCAGTCAGTCATCGACTACACGTATAAACAAAGCAATTTTACTTGTTACGACGGTTCTGCTGTGATCCTATGAGGAGTTCTGTTCGATATGGAACAGAACTCCTCATAGGATCACGAAGTTCATGATCAGATCATAACAATATTTCTATGGGACCAATTCGGAAGCATAACCTTTAAAAAAAAAAAATAATTTTCAAAGTCGGTCCACAGTTGACCGAGAAATCGGTGAACATACATAAAAAAAAAACATACATTCAACCGAACATATAACCTCCTCCTTTTTGAAGTCGGTTAAAAAGGCACATTTTATCTGTATTAACTAAATTACTCATACTTTGAAAATTGAGACCAACTTGAACTCCGATTACGGAAAGTGGGTAAAACTCGATCACAAAATTGAGCTAAAGGCTGGAAAGGGTTTGAAACTGAATGATATCGCTTCAAAAGTGAAGTGTCTGGTGATTCAAGTGAGGCAAAGGAGACGGCCCAAGAGTGGATCGTTGAGGGCTAAATTATGTGACAGACCCTTTGCTGAAGTGTTTTTGTTGAATTTACTTTGTTTATTTATCATATCTAGCCTCTGATGATATGACCAACTCATGTCCATCAATTATGATCCATTAATTTAATAGACCTGGTGCGATCGGCAGCAGCGACCTCTCGGTCCAGGACAAAGAGCAATGGCAGGCGGTTGCCTCCTTCTGCACAGCAGTAATGATAGCAAAGGAGGCACCCGCAAGCCTGAGGATACGGACTTCCTCTCGCTCCAATAGCCGGGATCCCGACCATGATTTCCAGCCACCATGCTTGCGGACAACGAGCAATGGGTGCTCGCCTTCCGGCCGCCCGGTAACCGTCCGGATCGTGCTCGAGTCGTCGACGCCACGACGGCACGTAATGTTCCACGTGAAAAAGGGTCCAGCAGGGTTAAAGCCTAATGGGACCATGGGTTGGCTTCCGAAAGGAAAACCTGGGGTCCTAGAACGCATGGCAAAGAAGAAATAGGAATAGAGAAGTCATTGGATGATTTTCCACTTGAAAAAAAAAACCCTTGTATAAGTACAAAACATAATGGGAACACATTTAATGTGCGTACAGCAATGAAGTGAAGTTTCCTGCCGGAGTCTGTGTTACTTGATAGATACACAGAAGTCTTTTATAATAATCTCTATTAATCTCTATTCTATTAGTCTCTATTAATAATAATAATAATATTTTTTTATTTAAAGACTACATGGGTCCAATGGTTAGTAAAAAACTTATCAACTAAAAGGGTTAGTAAAAAACTTAAACTAATGCCGCACTAACAATTGCAACCGGTGCTTGATCACTGGCGCATCATGCTTATCGGCTAAGGTTCGAAGAATGCCATTGGAGCTGGTCCTAGATCTGCTTAGCAACGAGGCGGCCTTCTTTCTTACTATAGCGTGGAAATCATCCACACGCGCTAAAGCGAACATACCCGATGCACTGCAGTATCTAGGTAGCCCCAACAGCACCCTGAAACCATTATTATATTAGATCCGCAGGAAAGTTAAAGTTAAATTAAGAGTGAATAGGTGATTTCTAGGCATCATCGACTACATCATCGCTTACCATCAGGTGGGATAGTGGTTAAACGCCATATCCAAAAAAAAAATTATCGTGTTTCTTTTTGTTGAGCCCACCCAGACTCGATCCCGCTATTTAAGATTTTACAATATAGTTCGATTTTGGCTGGATAAAAATCTCTATTACTGCTTTAGGACGTACAACTTGCTCATTCATTTCATTTATCTATAACTTAATATTATAAAGTGAGGTTTTTTTTTTTTGAGGTGGGAAATCATCAAAATAACTTCTCGCGCTCTGGGTGGAGCGCGAGGGCGTGTCAGACTTTTACTGACTAAAACCACACCTGTATCCTTCAATTACCCTTTGCAATCTTGGACTACGGGTTTCCCTTTCAGAAATTCTCCGCGGTCCTAGCTAGTGGGCATCGGCCTTGCTGGGCAGGAGCGCGAGGATCACTACGCGCTGTTGACGACTGAGCTCGGTCCGGTTAATTACCGAACAGCCGGATGGCGAGCTACCCAGTGCTCGACGTCCGCAAGCCCGCGTCTACCGTGGCTGGTAGTCGGGATCGGAATTACGGCGCCTAGGGCGTGAGGATCTTCGTTCCCTCATACGTGCAGCCTCCTCCTTCGCTAGCATTACTGCTTCGCAGAAGGAGGCGACCGCCTGCCATTCCTCCTCGCTCCGGACCATAGCCTGAACCAGGGCCCGACGCGAAAGGTCGCTGCCGCCAATTGCCTCCACGATGACACGGCGGTGCTTCGCCCAAGCGGGGCACACCTCCACCGTATGCTCTACCGTGTCCTCTGGGTGGTCCGCAAAATTAAAATAAAAACAATCCTATTAAATGTCAAAATAATTAAAGGCTATTATTATCATTATTAATATTATAAAGAGGAAAGATTTGTATTTTTGAATGCTTATATTTCTATTTGTAATTAATAAACTCAAAAAGTACTGGACCGCCTTTTAAAATTCTTTCACCTTTTGAAGGCTACTTAATCACTAAAATACTAAATGACATCGGTTATACAAGAATAATTTTTAGTATATGCGAAACCTGAACATAGTTTGTTTATAATCGATTCCAGTAATTTTTACACCATGTTATATTTTTTCTCAAAAATGTTTAAAAAAGGTCATAAGTTGGACACCACCGACACCAAGTAATGGCAGGTTATAGCGGGCATTAGGCGCCATCACACAGCTGGTTGCGGAAGCAAAACAACCTCTCAGTCGCCCGGATGACCCGGTGAACATGTATTTATGCGGACAACCAGGTAACATAAAATGCTTATAACTTTGTGTTTTTTTTTAATACTAGACACGTGTTTCGGGTTTCGCATATACTAAAACACATGTTGTATTATTTTCTACTTTCACTCGGGCGAAGCCGCTGGCAGAAGCTAGTAGTAGAAATATTACAATTGCCCTGTTCTAGACTGCAAAACGCATGAATCCAGTAGACATTTTGAATGCATTCAAAATGTCTACTGGAGCGAGTTTGCGACAGGCGCCTATTCCGTTATCTATTCACGGTTTGAGCATACGAGTGACAATTTTATGCTGATACTCCACTGTGCGGCTGCGTTGAGACTTATGTATTCGCTTTGTATTAAAATGTAGAAGTCATACCTACTTTAACCCATTAACCACATGCGTCGGATTGAACCAAGGAGTGTTTTCATATCCTATTCGCCAGGGTCGTTTTTCTTTTTATTTTATTCGGTTGGTCATCCAATGACATATCGTGTCAGACTTTTCAGACAGACTAAAAAGCCACTCCTTTTCCTTTTTTTGCCATTGTTCTCGGGCCTCGGGGATTTCTTTCGCATCACCCATGGCCCCAGTAGGCTTCGACCCTGCTGGGTCCCTACGGTTGATGAAATCTTCTTGAGGCACGGGTGGAACACTACGCTCCGTCGACGACTTAATTCATTAAACCCCGAGCGAACGCCGGCGTTCGAACGTCATTGTCTTTCTATTGTGTCTCTAATTACGCTACTCAATAGACGACGATCGGTCCGGACGGTTACCGGACAGTTGAACGGCGAGCTATCTATTGCTCGCCGCCCGCGCCTACGGTGGCTGGAAATCGCGATCGAAAACACCTCGATACGGCTCGCAATGTGAGGAGGTTCTGGTCTCTGAAGCCCTGACCATCGGTAGCTTGGACCCTGTTCCCGACACCGGCAGATAACTATTTTTTTCTAGGAAAAACAAAGCTAAAGAAACTAAAATTTTCGGCCAAAAAAATTTTGTACAAACGTATGACAAAACGACAATTAAGCGTTTTTCAAGGTCATTCAAATTGTACAGACGTATGTACAATATTTTTTGATACAGAATCGTGTGTGATAGTAGAAAAGAATGCAATCAAAATGTTTTCTGCGTCGTAATGAAATTAACTGTCCATAAAAACTCCGAAATTTAAAATAAAATCTGTTAATGTGTGTTTTTTAGACTCAATAAACTGCCGATGACTCAATCGAAACAAAATAGTTTCACAACTTTTTGTTGTAATGTATTTTGGAAGCCGTAACTTTATTTTAAAGCTCGTAATTGTTTAAAGTAACAAAATAAAACCTAAAACTATTCGGATCGTAAATAAGAATATTTTTTTACTACGCAATAAACGTTTTTGTCTGTTTCTGACAATTCCCTTCGGAATGTTCGGAATATTTTATAGCATTTATCTTGGAGTCTATTCTTGAATCTTTTGTATATCTAAGAATCTCTCTTTCAAATATCGAAGGATATCTCAATGTAGAGTAAGTTTTGAATAATACCTTAATTTCTCATAATAAATGTGATTATTGGTCCACGTACTTCAAAATCCAATTGCAATCATACCTAATGGTTTTTAACTGTCCGGTAAACGTTTGGACCGAGCCCAGAGATGTCAGAAAAACCATAGGGGCCCAGAAGGGCCAAAGCCTACTTGCGCCATGGGTTGTCCGAAAGGGAACCCCGGTCTTGGAATGCAAGGCAAAGAAGGAACATAGGAGTGGGTTTTAGTCAGTAAAAGTCTGACACGGTGTCTCGCTCCGCCCTACAGCGGTCAGAAAGTCATTGAATGATTTCCCGCCTAAAAAAAAACCCCTAAATCGCTGTGTTCCCTTCAGAATCAGAATCAGAATCAGAATCAGAATAATTTATTTGTAAACATAGGTCAGATTACAACAGAGTGTGAGGTGTTAAAAATAGGTAGATCCTCTATGTTTTACCCAGAGGCGTACAAATATATAAATTAACATTGTCAGTTTTCATATGATTTCTGAGATTATGTAAACTTTAACATCATTAATAAATTTAAAATTAATATTAATCAGCACATCATTACAAGTTTAATTATATATCAGTTTCATTAAATGTCACAGAGATTAAGTTATATGTCATATTAATATTAATGTCAAATACAATTCAGAACCATCAAAATAGGTCAACTTTTATATAAAGTCAATAATAATAATAAGCACATGCGTATCATTACAGATTAAGTAAAATTAGTTTCAGTAAATGTCTGAGATTAAGGTTCATGTCATATTAATGCTTATGTCAAATACAATTCAGGATTATCAATATAGGTCGGATAATGAGCAACTTCATTATGTAAACTCTATATTATTAAAAAAGTCATTATCAATAGGCATATGCATATAATTACAGATTAAATATAAAATTAGTTTCAATTAAATGTCAAAAAGATTAAGTTATTACATGTCATATTAGTGCCAATGTCAATAAAAAGTCAAGATCATCGAAATAAGTCGGGTAATGTACAATTTTCTGAAGAAGTAATTATAGAATTGTCGTCTAAATAGTCTTTTATTGAGTAATAGCATTTATATACCAAAATTCTTAATAGTTCTTTTTTGAAATTATCCAGATTTAACGTTTTTAATTTCTCAGGTAGTTTGTTAAATATTTTTTGAGCCATACAGAAGGTACTCTTATTCATTAGTGCAGTCTTTCCATAAGTCACTTCAAGTTCTGACTTATTTTTGTCGCGTAATTTTCGGTAGTAGCTTTTATTAGCTGTTTTATATAATGAAATGTTAGATTTGACGAACACATTTGTTTCGTATATGTATAACGATGGCAAGGTAAGAATTTTTAGACGTATAAAGAACGGTTGGCAACTGTCTGTGCTTTTAAGGCCACACATAGCTCTGATACATCTTTTTTGGGCTCTGAATACGAGTTCTCTATCTACTGAATTGCCCCAGTATATTACGCCATATCTGAGAGTAGACGCAACATAGTCGTGATAGGCTGTTACTACCGATTCCAGGCTCACCATTTTTGATAGCTTGTAGAGAACATAGGCAAATTTATTAAGCTTTTTACATATTTCGTCTGTCTGGGATCTCCAAGTCAAACTGTTGTCAATATTAATACCAAGAAATTTAGTAACAGTTGTTGGTTCAATTTTTGTCCCTAAATAATTAATGTAGATATTGTTTGGGATCCTTTGATAAAAATGCATAATTTTAGTCTTTTCTAAGTTAATGTTTAAATTATTGTTGTCAAACCATGATATAATTTTATTCAATGTCATATTTATTTCATTTTCATAAGTATTGGGATTGTCACACTTAATTACTACAGTGCTATCATCGGCGAATAGCACCATGGGGTGGTTTATATGCTCTGGAAGGTCATTTATATAAACCAAAAAAAGAGGGGGTCCTAGCACGCTACCCTGAGGAACGCCGTATTTAATTATCTCGCTTTTGGAACAATATTTTTTCTCGTAACCGGTATTGGGGCATACTTGTGTGATTTCCACAAATTGCCTTCTGTCCGTTAAGTAAGATTGAATGAGATCGAGTATATTTCCCCTAATACCATATTTTTCAAGTTTACTTATTAATATAGGATAATCTACATAGTCAAAGGCCTTAGTTAAATCCATAAAAATAGCACATACAGGATTTCTTTTATCTACATTAGATAAGATGGGAAGAAGCAGGTCATATATGGCCATATTTATTGTCTTCTGCTTACGAAATCCCTTTTGTTCCTCTACTAATATATTTGATTTCTCAAGGTAACTGTATAAAGACTTATAAATAACTTTCTCAAATATTTTTGAAAAGACGGGTATCAGCGCGATAGGCCTGTAGTTTGACATAATTTGTCTATCGTTTTTTTTGTGCAATGGTACGATTATTGACGTTTTTAATTTGTCAGGGAAGATTCCGTCAGAAATACTCATATTAATTATATGACTGAGATGTGGAGCTATGTATGGTGATACTTCTTTGATAATTTTAGTACATATTCCGTCATAACCAACACTATTCGTATTTCGAAGTGAGTTAATATGGTCATTTATATCTTGGGGTGTAGTCGGCTCCATATATAAAGAGTTTGAAGTATTTGAGCGTACATTAATTTTTGGTATAGTGTTGTTTTTTGATTTAGGAACTTGATTAATATAAAACTCGTTGAAAGCCTGAGCTATTTTTGATGGGTTCGCAATTTTCTGTGTCTCTGTTTGAATTTGTGTTATTGGTTCTTTAGGGAAGGAAGTCTTAGAGTTGTTAATTATGGTCCATGCCGCTTTGGATTTATTTTGAGATGTCTTAATGAAGTAGTTATTTCGTGATGATTATGTTAAAGCTACAACTCTTTTAAACCTTGCAGAATATGTCTTAAATGATTGTTTATTTTTTAGGGTAGGATTTGTTCTATATTGCCATAGCAAATGCCGTTTCTTTTTACTACACTTTCTTATCCCTTTAGTGATCCATTTGGCTTTCTTAGTAATCGACTTTGTAATTATTTCGAAAGGAAAACAAAGATCGTAAAAACATCTAAATAGGTCAAGAAAATGGTCGTAGGCCTCATTGACGTCACTAGTAGAATATATGTCCGAAAAACTGAGACTTTTAATGGAATTTCTAAATTTCTCTACATTATCTTGACAATAATTCCGTCTTTTTATTTTCCAACGCTTTAAGACACACGTCTTTTTAACAGGACATTTCAAAAGTTGTGCGGTATGATCTGACAGGCCCAATTCTATAATTTCTCCTTTACAGCCTTTTACATTATGTGCTATATTGTCCAAACACGTCCCACTGCTTAACCTAGTGGGTTGACAAAATTGTAATTTTAGATTATAATTTAACAATGTATGTTCGAAGTCTAAAGTTTGTTTATTTCTTTTAAGTAAGTTAATATTAAAGTCCCCACATATTACAACCTTTTTATTATTAAATTTTAAACACAGTAAATGCAAAATATTATTTAAATTTTCAAAAAATGTATCTATATTAGATTGGGGCACTCTATATATACATACAACAATAATATTGTGTTCTGTCAATTCTATCGCGCAGCATTCGATTACATTGATTACAGAATATTTACCTAAATTTAAAACTTTATACTTGTGACCAAACCTGGTTAAGATGCACGCGCCACCTCTTTTATTATGTCTGGAGAGACTAGTTGCTAGGGTGTAGTTTGGTACATTTAGTAGTCCTTCTTGCTCAGGCGTCATAAAATGTTCGGTTATGCATATAGTATCGATCCGTCGTCTACTATTTTCGAGATCTTCCAAATACACAGTAAACGTATCGCTTTTATTCAAGAGTCCAGCAATATTTTGGTGAAGGATATGTATACTCTTATAAACGAAAAAAGTTAGGGTTTTCTTTCAGGCTTGAATTGAGTTCGTTACCAAAGGGAGTCGTTAAAATCTCGTCACATTCTTGTTTGTTGTCGTTATTTGTCAATCTGCTTGTCTTACAATATAGGTCTATATCAATCTGAATGTTACTCATAATATTGTCATAATTTTTATTTGTTTCCTAATTTTTATTTGTGTGACGTAAAATTGCCTAAATTGACAGCTGTCATGTAACTCACGATTACTTTTATATCGCAACACACGGAGTGATTCTCACATGCGAGTTATAGCAGAAATGATGTGTCAATTCGTCACTCGCAAGTCGTGAAACTTTTTAACAAGCGCTTACGCGGCATCTTACGTGCTTAGGTGCGTGCAAAGTCGCCACTTTAGTCACCATTTATATAAAACCAGTCACAGCACAGCAAGATTTGCTCAAAAATATCAAACCAACAAACGTGTTCGCTTCGCTTCTCTTGTCGTCGCACCGCACCAATGTGCGATTAGTCACGTAGGCTACCGCAATACAGTATGGATTGTTTGTTCCATTTGCACCGCATCGCGTCGTATTCGCACTCGCATTATAACGTTTATGTGAGACACCGCAGAAAATTGGACTGACAAATAAACGATTTTAGCAAAACTTAAGGTGGGCCACATACGCCGATCTGGGCGCGATGATCTCCATACATTTTATATGGAAACAAGACTTGTAGAGCTACATTAGATCCACGCTGGTAGATCTACATTAGAGCGACGCTACGTGACGCGTCTCTACCTACAAATCAGGCGTGGCCCACGTGTGCGTCGGTCTAATGTAGTCCCGCTTTAGGGCGGAATTCACCCACAAAACGCGATTATTGCGATGTCTGTATTTTTCTTTTGTTGTATTTTTACAAGTGACACTAGTGACAGCGGCTAAACGCGATTATGCGAGCCAAACGTTAAAACGCGATTAGTTTTATTGGTGAATAAAATTCCGCCCTAAGTTTTATATTTCTCAGCTTTAAATTTGTTCGGAGTTAAGATATTGAATTTTATATTTGAAAACTTTCATTCTCCACTAAACTATGAAGCTAGAATTATCGAAAGCAAATGATGTTGTAAAACATTGAAATATAAAATGAAAATGCAGAAACATAGAAAACAATATGCTCCAAACGTGCAACGGAATTCAACTCTCTAAAACATATGTGTGTATTTTATTCCCCATTTAATCGAACAAAGCTTTTATTTTATTTTTAGTTCATATTTGTGCACATACTGTGATCCGTATTTAAATAAAAGTCGAAAATACAATTCTACTGATATTTTCATTTCTATTTCATGAATAAAATTTATGTTTTCTGTTTGCAAAAGAGAATTTGTATTTAAACAAGTAAATTATAATTTCAGTCTATTCACTTGTTTCTAGTTTTCATTTTCTTATATCGTTGATATAAATAGCAGCCTTTGTTCAAAAGTTCTCATCTAAATAATGCTCAAAGATTAAAACTGTAATGATACCGTTCTATTCAACAAAATTAGTTTTGTTTGTCTCCATTTATTTCATTTTCAATTAATATTATAATACTACTTTTTTTTTTAAGAAAAAAGAACGTTTTGCGCCGACCCCAAGTAATATGAGATAAGGGCAGGAAGAACACTACAATTATTTTTTTCTTTTTTTTTATGTACATTTATTTTATACTACAATTGTGTCGTTAGATTTCAAATCGCATCAAGTCCACTTTTGACATAAAGTTAGCTTTTATTTTTATTTAAAAGGCAGGGGAAGTATCTTTCACAATATTTTACCGAATTAAACCAAGTCCCTGTAGTTTTCAAGCAAAATAAGTTTAAAACACACCCCTTTTTTCAAATTGAACCAAGTCCATTTGACATGTTATATCAAAACGCAGCAAGTCGCATTGAGCCAATCAGAGCGACGCGATCGTTCAAAATGGCGCCGTCCCCTGATCATATTTTGATTCAAACTGCACTAAGTCCAGTATTCTGTTAGATCAAATGAAGCTAAGTCCGAAGGACTTGGTTCATTTTGACAAAATAAACCTAAATCCAAATTTTATTAGAAATTCGTTTTTCTCGTAATCTATAAACATTTCATAGAAACAATGATACAAAGGATGATAGAGAATCCGATTTTTGATAGTCACACTAACCTCAAAATAAGATAATAACGAGCCTTACTCGAACAGAAAAAAAACCGCTTTTTATTAATTAAATCATTTTGGACTTACTTCAATTTGAAATCTAACGACACAATTATTAAAACTGTTTAAAATTTCAATTCAGTATACACCGGTGCATTTCATTTAATTTTATTAGGCAGTGTTAACATTTGCCAAATAGATATCAATTATAAATTGCTAATAAACGCAACGCTTCAGGAATGTGTGCTAGCAAAGCATTAATAAATTCCTGATCAAACCATTATATTAAATACCAGCAATATTTTGCGCTGGTAATATGTAACTAACTATTTGCTGGCATGAAAGCCATTGTCCATTTAATTTAAATATTAATTTATAATAACGCGTCAGTTAATTTCAAAGCATTCATTATTTTTTTTTTATCTAAACGACGTTTCAACTTACCACTATATCTACAGCGCAGACACGATAGGCTCCTTATCCGAAGTATTTACAGTTTTATCTACAAACATATACATATTAACACAGTCTTCGTTAGGACTCGGGTTGTCCTCTGGTTTCTCATCCGGACTTATATTTTCAACGCCATCATCTTCATACACCTTTAATTTATCGTTGAATTCTATTTTATATCTAACTGAGGGCATTTTACTAACTGTGGAGGTCAAAAGGGACTCTTGCACGGTATCATTACCGTTGCAAGTTTTCTCTGAACGAAACATACCTGTCCGCTCTGACTGGTTGAACTTCCTCTTAGACCTCTTAGTGACCAACGCTCCTAAGCACGGTAGTATCTGCATGAACTCCTTTCTGAAATTCTCGTTCAACCATGCGTACAGGAACGGGTTGTAACAAGTGGAAGACATAGCGATGAAGTGCGCAACGAAAAATAACACCATGTAATATTTCCAGTCTTCTGCCAACGAATAAAAGTCACTACTTATATTTATTAGGTTCAAAGGCAGCCATGACAACCCAAATATGGCCACCATTGCTATCAACATTCTGTTTGTTCGCCTCTTCCTTTCTCTTTCTGCGTCTTCTTTCTTACTGTTCTTACTCCCAGGCCTCGTTTTTAATCTATCGTTTAATTTTATACTAACACATGTATAGCAAAAAGCCATAACAATGAAGGGGACCACAAACTGCATAATAGTAGTCACTGCACCAAATGCTTTACGAATTTGATCTGAGGGCCATTTTTCTGCACAGTAGACATCTTGAAGGGCCATATAGTAACCATAAGGAAAGGTCACAGATAAAGAGAACACCCAAATGAAAACAATCAGGCAGATACAAGTTTGAATCTTCATACGAGGTTTGAAAGGATAGATGATGACAAAGAATCTATCTATAGCTATCGAAGTTAAAGTTAACGTGGAAATATAGACGCTGCATCCTTGTGCATAAGGCATAATATGGCACAAAGGGCCTCCGAAGACCCATCTACCGAGGAAAGTGTAAAGTGGTGTAAATGGTACAGCAAATACGCAGAGCAGGATGTCGGATAATGCGAGGTTCGTGATGAAGAGATTAGTGACGGTTTGCATAGCTCGGTTCCTGATAACTGCATAACATACTAGAGCATTTCCAAAGATTCCAACTACGAAAATAATGGTGTATGCTGTACAGAAAGCTGCTTGAATCGCTTTATCCTCAATTGGGTCAGTCGTTGTATTGTTTTGGAAATCATCGCTGATTGTGCTGTATGTGCCATTGTCAGTTGGAATATCGGTAGCCCATAGGTCGGTCGGCATAGTTCCTTCTTATTCTTGACTTTTCATCATAAACCATTGAGGTTTGGTATTATCATGTTTGATATATTTTATCTTATATGTCGCTTTATGAAGCTGACTTTGTCTCATACTGTTATTGAATATTTGTATGCTCGTTGTGTTTGTTATCTCCGAAAGCAAACATAATAAATATTTGAGGATTGTTTACTGCATCCGGTCGATCATTCTTGATTGACGATTGAAATCTGAAACAAGAGAGAAGATATTTATTGTATTTGTTTGAGAAAAACTTTCCAAACAGTTATCGATATTTCCAGTAATGGACTTTAGATGTACCGAAAATGCTGAGATCTAGTCTGAAGTGAAGAATAAAGTAAACTTAAAGAAGGTTTTTTGATATTTTACTTTTCGACAAAAAAAAAAATGATATTAAATAATACTCCACATGTTCAAAGTTATTGTTCATAAAGAATTAATACCGGTTCGTAGGGTATTTTATGTCTTAAATTTTGCGAGATATATTTCACACTCGGTAAGTGTTTTGATTGGCTGTAAAAATACTTATGTCTATAAAATCGGAATGCTGAAGTGGAAACTATAAAACGTGGATTCTAAAATGGATTCCGCCATAAACATGTCTGTAAAATTGATGAAGTGGATTTCTACAAAAATATTGATTCTAATAAAAATATTTTGTTTTATGTATGTTACAAAATTGTATTTGTAGTCATCAAAGAAATAATAGTCATCCTCACTAATATCATAGATGAGTAACCGGGTATAAAATATATAAAAAAATGACTAGATATTCAAGTTTTTTTTTACAATTTATGTAGTAAATAGTATAGGTATGTCTGTAACGCAAGGATTGAGTCGTTTATGAAATATCATAAAGGTACTATTTTATCATTCAGAAGGGAGTACTTTCATTCAGAAATATGAGCGACATGAATATCTTAAAAAAAAACCTACTCGATTTATTGATAAGTAAATGTTATTACTCGATAAAAGAATTTTTAAATGACAAGACACTGAATCAGCCGGTTTATTAATACAAACCAAAAGCATCATGAAGCACTATGTTGTTGTTTTATAAACTATTATATTGTAATATGACTAATTTATAATTTGACCTAAATATTTTGCTAATTTAATTTTAATGTATTCCATGACAATTTGATTTAATTATTTTATTTACTATGTACCCAAATTAATAATAAGAATTTTGTATGCCTCATTGGCGGGACATAGCAGAACCTGTAACTAAAACAACATCTTATGAACCTTTTTTTTTTTTTTTTTTCCGGTGGGAAAATCATCTTATGACATCCCCCGCTCTTGGGCGAGGCGGGAGATAGTGTCAGACTTTTACTGACTAAAAACCCACTCCTGTTCCTTCGTTGCCTTTCGTACCAGGGCCGAGTCTTCCTTTCAGAATCAGACCCTTGGCCCCGGTAGGCTTCGACCCTGCTGGGCCCCTACAGTTGCTGACAACTCCCTGAGGCGCGCGTGGAACAACACGCGCCGTCGACGACTTGGGCTCGGTCCAGACGGTTACAGGACGGTCGGACGGCGAGCCACCCATTGCTCGCCGTCCGCAAGCCCGCGCCTACGGTGGCCGGAAATCGGGATCGGAATCCCGGCGGCGATTGGGGCGTGAGGACCGTTGCCTCACGCGATCGGCCTCCTCCTTCGCTAGCATTACTGCTTCGCAGAAGGAGGCGACCGCCTGCCACTCCTCCTCACTCCGGACCATGGCCTGTACCAAGGCCCGGCGCGAGAGATCGCCGCCGCCGATCGCCCCCACGAGGACACGGCGTTGCTCTGCCCAAGCGGGGCACACCTCCACCGTATGCTCCACCGTGTCCTCCGGGCGGTCCACACAGTGGCGACACCCGGGCGTCGCTTCCGCACGAATCCGGTGCAGGAACTTCCCGAACTTACCGTGTCCGGTGAGGACCTGCGTCATGCGGAAGGTAATGACGCCGTGTTGCCTTTCCAGCCACTCCTCAAAGAGGGGACTTACCGCCATGATTACGGCGTGCCCAATCTTATGAACCTATGATCCACAATAAATGATTTGAATTTGAATTTGAACTTTTTTCTCAAGTAACAGTTTTCAGTCATCAGAAAAAAAGAGATGAAATCTTCGATAAGTTCCAAATCCGATTTCAAGTTATCTATAAATCATTACATAATACAAGGTCGACCGATGACCAGCCCCCCTAGCCAAGTTTCAACCGTTTCGTTTCGAATTCCGTTCTCCAGTCGGTAACGCCTCGGTGTCAGCAATTGTAGAAAACGATAAGTTGGTAGCCATGTTGACGCGCTTGAGTCGGCTGCTCGTTCTACAATGTCATTCTAAAATTACAAAGGATGTAGCGTTGAACATTGTAGAAACGATAACAATTCATTTTATCATTTTGAACGATGTGAACTTGGCTACTAATTTTCTATTCGTTTGTGCTGACCACGTGACTTAACGTTGAGATGATGTCATTCGCATAAATTTGATTAGTTTTCGACTAGCGTTAACGATTGCAGATTATCAACTTGGCTAGGGGTTGTGAGGATCGTGGGAATCCGATAGATGCGAAACGCACAAAACTGGTCATTATGGCGACACTTGGCCTCTCCGGCCTATGTCCAACAGTGGACGTCTTTCGGCTGAAAGGATGATGATGATGATTACATATTAGCTGTAGTACAACCCGTTTCAAGGAACGGACTCAATTACTTACTTCTAACAAAGTGATTTTTTTAAAAAGAAATAAAAACCAAATTGATAAGACAACAGTCCATCTTCTATCCAAACTCATTGACTACCATAATAGCTGTAGTAATTAGAAAGATTATCCAAACAGATCAGCTTAGCTTCATCAAAGTTGGACACTTATAGTGCCTAAGTAATGGACACTAATTGTTTTTCGAATAGACGAGCTGTTTGTTTGAAAACATGATAAGTTTCGTGGCCTCTAAGAGGAAGGAAAATTTGTAGATCGGAAACATTTCAGCAATTACAATTAAGGTCGGTATAATATAATATTATATTTCTATGGATTATTTACGTAGCCCTCTTAACATGCGATAAAAGCATTTTAGTTTAGGTATATGATTCTAACGATAATGACGGTATACAGATCAGCGTAGTTAGAAAGTAGTAGATAAAACTTTTCCACAACATAATCATATATGTTTTTGATTTATCATATGTATTTTATTTCACATATAAGAGCCCTTATACGGGCTTGCGGACGGCGAGCAATGGGTGGCTCGTCGTCTGATCGTCCGGTAACCGTCCGGACCGGGCCCAAGTCGTCGACGGCGCGTACTGTTCCACGCGCGTCTCAAGGAGATGTCAGCAACCTTAGGAGCCCAGTAGGGTCGAAGCCTACTGGGGCCATGGGTGATGCGTAAGAGATCCCCGGGGCACTGGAAAAATGGCAAAGAAGGAACAGGAGTGGGTTTATAGTCAGTAAAAGTCTAACACTATCTCCCGCTTCGCCCAAGAGCGGGGGATGTCATTAGATGATTTTCCCACCCGAAAAAAAGGGCCCTTGTAAAACGGCAGGAACTTGGCACGTTTTCAATCAGTCGTTTCATAGGAGAATAACCGGCAAGAAACACCACGGTAAAAAAGTAAATGCAATCCATATTAATCTATACAACATTATTGCGCAACCCTGAGTTATCCGAAAGGGAACAACGGGGTCTTGGAACGCCAGGCAAAGAAGGAACATAGGAGTGGGTTTTAGTCAGTAAAAGTCTGACACGCCCTCCCGCACCGCCCTGGATCACGAGAAGTCAATGAATGATCAATCAATGATGATGATGAATCTTTTCTTTTTTTTATGCACCTACCATGTTTTCGCTTCACTACCCTTGGTTGACTGGTAGAGAATGACTAAGGCATTAAGTCCGCCTTTATACCTTTGAGATGCATGAAGTTTCAATAAATAAATATGTCGGCGCCAGGATGCCGATCATCGTTGAAGGTCTGTCCAGGTACTCTGTTTCGTGGGCGATGGCTGGGTATCGAGCAATAAACAAACTATTCCAGATCATACAACTGATTTATTATGATGCAAGCTTTAGGTATTCACTTTACACAACGAGCAGTGAGACAGTCCCCGAGAATAGACGTTGTACGCACGGCTGCCAACAGAGGAAAGAGCCACGGACCTCTGCGGTCGGCACTTTTATCTGCTCGGTTTGTGCAAACGTCAGCGCGGATTCTGTCAAAGTGACATGTGTCACTTTTCACTTAGCTCGTTCATTCGTTCTCAAGCTTCCGTACTATTGACTTCACCGACAAATAAATGATTACCCACATAAAAAAAAATCATTGCGCAATCCAATTCGAATAAACACATTTGATGGGATTGCCGAAAAATAGAGCTAAAACAAGTAAACGAAATAACTAGTCTGTTCCACTGTATTTCATAAAAACACCGGCAATTCATAACAATCTGTGAAATGATATGCCCATTATTCATTTTTATTCACGAACTCGTGACATCTATAAAAGCCCAATAAATCGTTTCTGTCATTATCATTTTTTTTTTTTCTGAAAGATGGAACTGAATATAATGGCTGTGTAAAGTATGCTTGATCTATATTAAGCGACAAAAAAATATTTCAAAATGGATGTTCAGTTTTATTTTCTCATATATAATTATCTCATTTAATAATGTAAATTTGTAATGGAAAATGTTCTTTGTCTTTATATCTAACGATCTTTGAAGTTGAATATTTTTTTTTAATTTTATTAGTGCAGCAGTCATTATTTTCAAAATAATTTGAATGAAATGATTTAGATGTCATAGTGAAAAATGCAATCGTTATTTTCATATAGATGTGACTACCGGTTGTAAAAAGAAGATCAAAAGATCTTTCAAAGATAAAACGTTATGAAGTATGAGAAATTATACATATATTTTAAAAATGGTGTGTTAAAAATTCAAGTCTTTATTTTTGCGTTATACGATTAAGTATATCATACTTAACTATTTTTTAATTTGTACAAAAAACAAAATGGGTCTCTATCGGTTAATGTTATAACAGTAACCGATAGAGACCCATTTTTTTTGTACCGTTACTGATCATATTTGTGTAGTCAAAAGTAAAAAAAAAACGACATCCTAAAATTGTTCATGAAAATTTGTCATAAAATATTGGTAAATTCATAATTGAATCAATCATTCATAACAATTGCTACTTGAAAATACTACGCGTAGTGTTTTTCCATTTTTATCGCCATTCATTCATACATAATCCCATAAATTGAGCCTGTACATTTCCATAAATTGAGTGACTTTTCAGGATATATTTTTTTTAAGTTCGGAAGAAATCCAATGACGTTTTGGGATATAAACTTTGCTGTTTATGAATATTATTTATTGAAACTTTACTTAAATAATAACAAGACCTTTTCTAATAAGCCCTAAAAGCATTTGTACTAATTAAAAATTAGTGCTGTTTACTGAAAGTATTTTTTTAGGGTTTCGTACCTCAATTACCTCGGGAACGCATGAAGGTATCGAGTTGAAATTAAAACGATATACTCAAATCTGCAGTTCCTTGAAGCTGTGAAAAAAACATACTTTTGAGTTAACGAAAAAAAAGATACGGCCGTTTATGTCTCAAAAAACGTGTATTTCGACACTCTCAAGGGAGTCAAAATTCATAGGGTACTTCCCATTGACCTAGAATCCTAAAATTTGGCATAAAGCAAGGTCTTATAAAAAAAGTATAGGAAAAAATCTGAAAACTGTAAATTTGTAGCTACGCCACAAAGAAAAAACTTTTTTTGCGATTCGGAAAAATCTGCGTAACTCAATTCGAGAATTGAACTATTTTTGTAGGTAAGTTTGTACGGAACCCTCAGGGCGCGAGTCTGACTCACACTTGCTCAGTTTTTTTTATATTGTTGAGTATGTAAAATATAATATTTCAAATGTTAAAAAAGAAAATTATAAATGATAGATATAAATAGATATAACGAAAAGAACAGGTTACCAGATGAATGAAAATGAAATCATGGATATAAAACTTCCTCACGTTGTGGAGAATTTTCTTGCCTTTAGATATTGTTGTGTTAGTATTGATATCCCAAGGTAAATTTTGATCAGCTTTTTGAATGAGTCATTTATTTCGTAAAGAACAACGGCGAAGAAATTATAAAGTGTCTACATAATAATATATAATTCACCATAATATAGCGAAATAATTTACCAAGTTTTAACAAATCAAGATAATGGCCTGTTTAAGTTTCGCAAAAAAATCGTCAAAATTGGAAACTGAATTGACTAGATTGTTTACGATAATGGATAAACATGGCCTAGTTTTTTTTTTGCTGGTTTGACTAAACTGAATTTTTAATGTTGCCACTAATATAAATCTTGGTAAAGTAACATATGTATTGCATTAACATACTTAGGAAATACATTTCCGCATTAGATTATAAACACAAAAATAAAATATATAACTGTTTGTGCTTAGAATATAATGGTTATAATGGCACATACGACATCGTAGTGCAATTCGAGTATAGCAAAATCACCAGAATAAAACCATGGCATTAAGGCGTTTCAACTGTCATCCAGCCTAATGACTTATAAAAAAAAAACACAACATTACATCTTGTCGTTCATTCAAAAATGCGTTTATTGTTTTTTTTTTAATTCATAAGGAGGTACGTAGATATTATTAGACTTATGATATTTTACTTTTGTATATTTTTCATTACTTGACGCTAAAAAAAAACATACCAGCAAAATTTTGTTCGAGAATCTACCATCACTCCTTATTTGTGTTCAAATTATTACAGCGATTATAAACAAAATATGAGTGTGTGTAACTTTTGGTTCCGGGTTGTATCTTCAACTTGTGAAAAATTGAGAAGAAATCAATGGATTGAGATGCTGGAATACAGTGTTAGCTTTGCGTTTTCACGAATTTAGATGTTTCCTCCGATTGTAAATATCTCATGGGACCTACCCATTGTTACATGAAACGGTAAGCGTCAATCTAACGAGACGTTAAGTCGATTTAAATAAATACATAAACCTACATTATTCTTCATCATTATTTATTTGCGTCGTAAAAATGGTCGACATATTCTATGTAACTTGTATCAATCACACCTTCATTTAGACTTTATTATGTTTGTATTGATCCCAGATGTGGCTGCTTGGAAATCTGCCAACATTACGGTTTGTACACAAAATAGTTAAAGAAAATAAATAAAGTTATTTTCATAACAATAATGATTGATAATGATGAGATAAATTATAATTGGATATTGGTTGAGTTATGGTTTGTTAGGGAGAGTTCAGTCAGAAAAGTTAGTTTGAAAAACTTGACTGAGTCGCCGTAACAGCAAATGGAACTCTTGATAAAATCAATCAATCAATTTGTCATTAATTGACTGGCCTGGTTAGTGGCCCTGACTGCTATGCCGGAGGTCGTGGGTTCGATTCCCACCCAAGACAAATGTTTGTGTGATAAGCACGATCATTTGTCTTGTAGACACAGGGTGTAATTTATCTAAAATATGTATTTATTTAGAAATATATAAGTATATTTATCAGTAATCTAGTACTCATAGCACAAGCTCTACTTAGTGTGGGACTAAATGGCGTTGTGTGAAAGTTGTACAATATATTTTTTTTATATTATATTATTAAAAAAAAACTGAAAATTTGAAAATTTTATGATTTGAGGTGGATATGAGTTGGAGGATATGACTTTTTTTTTCGGTTGTAAAATCATCTAATGACATCTCCCGCTCTTGGGTGGTGCAAGATATAGTGTCAGACTTTTACTGACTAAAAACCCACTCCTGTTTCTTCTTTGCCATTTTTCCAGGGCCCCGGGGATCTTTTTCGCATCACCTATAGCCCCAGTAGGCTTCGACCCTGCTGGGCCCCTACGGTTGCTGACATCTTGAGGCGCGCGTGGAACATTACGCGCCGTCGACGAGTTGGGCTCGGTATATGACTTGGAGTAGGTATAGGTGAATATTGTTGCAATTTATGTAGCGTCGTAAAAAAAAAAGACAGAGTAAAGATCAAAAAGAAAATGGGGACATTAGACTTATCTGTCAGTCTTTAGTAATATTTACATTCACCCACTCACACCTTATGTCCTCAAGTCCTCACACATAATTTTATTACACATGCATACTCTACAGATTCGCTTAAATATTCCTAGTTTAATATTTTACAGTAATTTTGTTTTACTCTCAAACCTGTTTTTGCCAAGATATTATTTAAGATGTAACACACTTTTAAATAAAAGGTTTTTTGGTGTCATAGTGACAGCAGAACACTGACTCCAAAGTTTCAGGATCTTCTAGTTTAGGAGTCAGGGTTTCCTTAATCTGTGTGGCCTTTAAGTTCACTGTAATTTTATGCTCATCGACCTAGAATTTAAGTCATGTATAAATAAAAAATATTCTTATTCCTTTATTTATCTTATTTAAATTTTTTAACATTTCAAAAAAAAAATACATTTAAAAATAAAAAAAAATCGTAGTCCATCGGTGTCGGGAGTAGGGCCCAAGCAACCGGTGGTTAGGGCTTTAGAGATAGGAGCCTCCTCAAATGCGAGCCATGCGAGAATACTGTCTTCTGTATCAGCCCCTTGATCCAACCGCGCAACGACAGCTTTGACAGATGTTTATCGAAGCTTTTTTCCATTAGGCCGTTCGCGGTCACGAGATCCTCGTCATGTGGGATGGTGAGATCGATTATTATTATCATTGCGCGGCGCGCTAATCGATCTATGACCACTATATCCGGCTTATTGGCTACAAAAGTCCTGTCAGTGATGATAGTACCGATCGGCAGTACAACGTAACATTGTCATTTTCGATTATTATTATCACATTGAAGCTGAAACTCTTAAAAGGATCGTAAATATTTATATGACCACGGAGCATAAAATTAACTTAACATACAAAAATATCCTACCAAAATACTGAGTGAACTTTATATGACCAACTGGATTCACATTCAAATGGCATTGTTATAGTACTGGGGGAAAAAGTTTTATGTATACGAGTGAAAATAGTAACATTGTAATGAAATGGATAGTCCAATAATTTGATAGAGAGTATCTGTGAAACAGCTTTTATTATTACATGGCAATAATCTATTTATATATTATAAGGAGAAACTGACTGACTGACTGACATATAAATGCACAGCACAAAGCTTTTTATTACGTATTTGGAGGTATGCGGAACTAAGAGTAAAGTCCCGCAAACCTCCGCTGAAAAGGGAGGATCCTCCAACCAGACAGGTGTTATGTCTGGTGGGCAACTGCCCGATAGATGATTTCGGGCTGTTCTATATGTTAAATCGCGCGGAGGACTTTAATTGCGCGATGCAGGATTAGTTCTTATGTGACACCATAGATGTCGCTACACGTAAACGGGTTACGGGCGGCTAAAGGGTTGAAATGGGGTCCAAAGTTCGTATGGTGAAAACTACTTTCGCGCAGGCGAAACCGATAGCAGAAGTTAGTTAAATTTATAGAACGGAAATATTAATTATTATTATTATAAGCAAGATGGTCCCGGCTTTCCTTGGTCTGTCCCACAGACTACTTGTCTGTCCGACAGTACTCTGGCGTTCGTTTTATTCGTAGATCAGTAATTTCTTAACCCAAGACAGAAAAAATCATTAAGATCGGTCCATAATCAAAAAGTTATATAATAAGCAATCATTGTGCCGATAGTCGTAACGGCCAATGGTTTAATAAAAATCAAAAGAGCCTCGAACAACATCTGAGGAGGCTTTCGTTAGGCAGCTGGATCAAGGGCCTGATCCAGAAAGCAGTACCCCTGGACACGGCGCGCATCGTTAAGAGATTCCTCTCTCAGGAGCCCTGACCGCCGGCAGCTTGGACCCTGTTCCCGATGCGGGTGGGCTACTATTTTTTATATTTTTAAATGTGTTTTTTTTAATATTTAAAAATGTAATGAGTATGGTTATAAAATAAATAAATGGAATAATAATAATAAATGTTTATTTCGGACCTTTCCGTCCATAGGTAACACTTACAGCATTTATACAACCCTGCCTGTCTGCCTGGCTGTTATGCCCGTATTGATAATATAATCATAATAACATGGAATTTGAACATAATTGGTCAAATTAAAGTATAGCAAGGTAAAATCGGCTCAGCTGCGTATCCCTACAAAATACGCTTTGCAGAGGTACGCACCATTTGATACAAGGTACGCCGCAGCGTGATGTCATTTTATCAAATGGTGGTAACAATAAAGAGATCAGCATTTTCGGAAGATTTTCTATAATTTATTAAAGTGTTTCATAGTCTATCTCCGAAGTTCTTCACCAAATCGAGATAATCTGAGGAAAATACTATTCAAATAAAAAAGAAATCATAATTGGTTAACATTCGGCGAAAATGTCGCTGAATAATAAACAAAAACAACATTCACTCGAATTAAACCTCCTTCTTTTTTTAAATTTGTTAAAAAAAATATCGTGAATGGATCAATATCTATTTCCAAAAATTACGTTTTACAGACATTCGAACAAACTTTTTTGTCTTTTCATGAGATTAGTGTGAACACATTGATCATGGCACAAAAATATTCCTCAGCAAAATAATGAGCTAGACAAAATAAAAAGAAAAAACATGATTTATCTGAATGAAACTCTTAAAAGCTTCAAACAGACAGATTCTAAAGAAGCATTTAAATAGAAAAACACTCCTAAAGTTTATCTCGGTATAATGGGATCCATTTATAGGTGCCTTAAATGCAGACTTGCTCAAATTGACTGCAGATAAATACGGCAGACAAGCAGCTGTTATAAATCACAATTTTATTATGTGGACCGTATAATGTGATTGTGTAAGCCATGTATTTTTGACTGTGCATGCCCTGGACACGATATTAAATGGCTTACAATGTGTTCCAAATAAGAATAGGATCGATTGCCATGTTGTGACGTCACGTCACACTGTCAAATCGTAAGAAATTGGGCAGAATTGAAGAACTTAGAGATGAGCAAAATTGATGAACTGGATTCTGATTTAACTTTTTTCATTCACAGTTCGTAAATAAATTAATTTTTAAAATTTCTTGTTTTGCTCACCATAATAATTCTTCGATTTGACAGTACTACCTTGCACGCAGTTCTACCTTTGAACTTTTACTGACGAAAACCCCTGTGCTGCTCTTTTGAACATTCCTGCAGCCCTCGAGAGATTAAATACTAACGTGGGTATATTTGATAGACCTTAAAATTAATCCTTTTTAAATTTATTTTTTTACCACTGTTGTTTGGGATTAAGGTCAAAAAATTTTAACACAGTAAAAAAAAATTTATTTCAGCATAAAGTAATCTATAATATTCCACACACCGCCACCTAGTCCCAAACTAAGCAGAGCTTGTGATATGAGTACTAGAGAACTAATAAGTACTTTTATGTTTCTAAATAAATACATATTATAGATAAATTACACCCAGACACAGAACAAATGATCGTGCTCATAACACAATTATTTGTCCTGGGTGGGAATCGAACCCACGACCTCCGGCATAGCAGTCAGGGCCACTTACCACCAGACCAAATCTGTCTGAAATTAATAAAATAAATGCTTTTCAGACCAATTAACAAGACAAAATGCCACTACGGTCTCTAAACATTGAACTATAGATAAGTTTATAATTGCAATAGATTAATGTTATTAAATACAGGTGAAAGTTTGTATTTATGTGTGTACTACATATTTGTTACTCCTTCATGCTCAAACGGCTGAACGGATTTGATTCAGATTTGGTAAATTGGTAGTCCATGTCCTAGAATAGCACACAGGATAATATATAATATAATATAATATTCCACAACTATCACCGTCTAGTCCCAAGTTAAGCAGAGCTTGTGATTTGGGTACTAGACAACTGATAAACATACTTATATATTTCTAAATACATACATATATAGATAAATTACACCCCTAGTCCCAAGCTAAGCAGAACTTATGCTATGAGTACTAGACAAGTGATAAACATACTTATATATTTCTAAAAACATACATATATAGATAAATTACACCCAGACACAGAACAAATGATCGTGCTCATCACACAAACATTTGTCCTGGGTGGAAATCGAACCCACGACCTCCGGCATAGCAGTCAGGGCCACTAACCACTAGACCAAACAGGCCAGTCAAACAGGATCAGGTCAGGATGGTCCCCATGAGTATATTCCTTTGGGATAATGTTCTATTATCCCAAAGGAATAGTTCTATTTTCACGCGGGTGAAACCAGAAGCTAGGACCAAATGAAGGTAGCTACCTTCATTTGGTCCTAGCCCAGTTTTTCCTACGTATTTCAATATTTTCTTCCATTACAAAGACGGCTGCTACAGGTAAGAAAAAAAGTATAAAGTTAACAAAGCATTAATTTAGTGAATCCTCGTCTAATTTTACATTATTAAATAAATGAGTTTGCGTAATCCAGTCGGCGCCGTCGAGTATCACATTTAAATCATTTTGCGCTCTCGTAACCACAAAAATTCGAGAACATTTAGAAAATTTTATTCGAAACGTTACAAACGTTACCAAATATTACAGACTTATTTTTCTAGTTCTAAGAAAAGGGTTAGACGCTGAAGAATGCTATAAGTCTATAATTAAATAGGTCTCCAATATTCAGTATCTGGAACGCAAAGAGCAAATGAAGGACACAGGTTGGTTTTAGTCAGTACAAGTCTGACATCTCCTCTCGCTCCACCCTAGAGTAGAAGTCATTTGATGATTTCCCACCTCAAAAAAAATCGTAGTGTTTCAATATTTCTACGTTATTTCGTAAATAATCTCTGGACTTCTTTAGATCAAACAAACGATCGTGTAATCTAAGACAGTCTAGACATTAGACATAGAAGTTATTCAATACTTAAAAAAAAACGGGCAAGTGCGAGTCGGACTCGCGTACCGAGGGTTCCATACAAACTTACCTATGAAAATAGTTCAATTCCCAAATTGAGTTGAGAAGATTTTTCCGAATCGCAAAAAAGTTTTTTTTTGTGACCTAACTACAAATTTAAAGTTTTTAGATTTTTTCCTATACTTGTGCTATGAGACCTTGCTTCATGCCAAATTTCAGGATTCTAGGTAAACGGGAAGTACCCTATGAATTTTGATTCCCTTGAGAGTGTCGAAATACAATTTTTTTGCGACATAAGCGACCGTATCTTTTTTTTCCGATAACTCAGAAGTTTGTTTTTTTCGCAACTTCAAGGAACCGTAGATCTGAGTATATGGTTTTAATTTCAACTTGATACCTCCACGCGTTCCTGAGATAAAGGGTCTTGACAGACAGACAGACAGACAGACGGACAGACTACAAAGTGATCCTATAAGGGTTCCGTTTTTTCCTTTTGAGATACAGAACCCTAAAAACCATTGAAAGCATTCAATGTTTTTAGTTTATTCCATCGAAAACATTTTTAAAGACCTGACTCATCAACGCACAGCCCAAACCTTTGCAACTAGAACGCTGAAATTTTGCACGCAAGTTTTTTTTTATCTACACTAATATTATAAAATAAAAAACAAACTTTACCTTTTTATTAAAGAGGTAAAGTTTGTTTTTTTTTATTTTGTTTGTTTGTAGGAGGTAATCTCTGAAAGTACTGGTCCGATTGCTAAAATTTTTTCACCGATAGAAAGCTGCTTTATTTCTGAGTGACAAAGGCTATATTTTAAGTGCGCGGGCGAAGCTGTTAGTGATATATACAAAGAAAAAGAAAGGATCTTCCAAAATGTACTTTCTGAGGGGATGAAATGGGTGTCCAAAGTTTGTATAAACAAATTCACTTTCACGCGGGCGAAGGCGCTGGCAAAAACTAGTTTAAAATAAAAATCAAAAACGTGGTTTAACTATTTCGTAAGAAGATATTATAATCTTTTAAAAAATATCAAATAATACTTACAGCCCGCTTCAAAAGCTTGCTGAAAAGTTGAAAGGGAATCGTTTGTCTTGGTATGGTCATGTGAAGAGGAGGGATGAAACGCATGTTGCTAAAAGAGTTATGAGTTTACATGTGGATGGATGGAGAGGGAGAGAGGCCAAAGAAAAGATGGATGGATTGTGTGAGAAGTGATATAAAAGAAAGGGGAGTTAGTGATAGCGTGACGAGTGACAGGACAGAATGGAAGAAAAGAACGTGTTGGGAAAACCCCAAATAAAACGGGACAAGGGCAGGAAGATGATGATGACTTACAGCCCGCTCCACTAAACATTCACGCTCAATTATTTACATTACGATTTAATTTTACGTCTCCTATTTTAAACAGCACAAAAGCTCTTTCAAGATAAAATCGAGTGATATTCGTATTTATGTAATAACTCGCTTCAATCTCTCACCACTTAATTTACAGTCCTCATGTTGAAGATGACGTGTGAGTAAATAAGCTCATAAGTGAAGCAATAACAAGTAAATAACACGGGAAATTATATACACAATGAATAAACGCCTCAGGCAAAGATTTATCTTGAATAAAAATTATGGGACCCTTTTCACTTGAACCAGTAGCCGCAAGAATCTGTGACCACAGAGCAAAGAGGCATCTGAGCGGTCACTTCATCTTCTTCATTTTGAGCCAATTGTTAATTTATAAAAAATATTCTCAGTACACTAGGTGGCCACGTTAATTAGGTAGTTTACACTTTTGTATTATTATTTGTAACTTTATTAAGTAAGTTATCTTTCAAATTTGACCTTACTGCCATTAGGGGGATTTTTATTTATTTATTTATTTATTTTTTTCGGTGGGAAAATCATCTTATGACATCCCCCGCCCTTGGGCGGCGCGGGAGATAGTGTCAGACTTTTACTGACTAAAATCCCACTCCTGTTCCTTCGTTGCCTTTCGTACCAGGGCCGAGTCTTCCTTTCAGAATCAGACCCTTGGACCCAGTAGGCTTCGACCCTGCTAGGCCCCTACAGTTGCTGACATCTCCCTGAGGCGCGCGTGGAACAGCACGCGCCGTCGACGACTTGGGCTTGGTCCGGACGGTTACCGGACTGTCGGATGGCGAGCCACCCATTCATATTCATATTCATATTCATATTCATATTCATTTATTCACATAAAAATAGAGTAATTACATTCGATGGTTTCTTATGTTACAATTTTTTATCTTATATTCTATTTAGCCTGCATATGGCATGTGAAGTTGTTTTTGTATACAAAGAAATAGAGAAGAAATGGGTATTTAATAACAATAATAATCTAATCTTAATGTCTCTGAAATCCGGCATGCCTAATGTCAATTACATAGTACCTAGATACAGTCCAATACAATAGTAAGTCAGATATTTTATCATGTTAAACAATGTCAGTTATATAATTACTAATCTGGATAAATACAGTCAAATGAAAATAATAAGTCATAAATTTTACCATATTAAACAACGTCACTCTTTTACACACAAACTATATGTAATTTTTGTGAAAATTATTCCTGAAGCCATTCATTTATAGAATAAATCATTTTTTTAAGAAGTAGCTCTTTAAGTACTTTCTTAAACTTTGGAAACGGAAGATCTTGGATGGTTGTATGTAACCTATTATAAATTTTAACACACATAGCTGAACAATTTTTGTTAAACACTGCAGTCTTTGGTACAAATTCTAGCACCAGTCGCTGACCATGTCTTGAACTACGTGGATATATATTATCACGTGCATAAATGTCACAAGCTTTCACAAATAGGTTAGGATTAGATTTTACAAATATACAAATTTCGAATATATACATACTAGGTAGGGGTAATATATTGAGTTTTTTAAAGTAAGGTTTACAGGACTCATAAGGGGGAATACCAACAATAGCTCTTATGCAACGTTTTTGAGATAGAAATGCGCGTTGGAAGTCTGTTGAGTTTCCCCATAGTATCAACCCATATCGTAACACGGAAGCTACATATCCATGATATGCTAGCAATACCGTATGTTGGGCTGATGTAGATCTAAGCCTGTTTAAAACATATACAAAAGAGTTTACTTTCTTGCAGACCTCATCAACGTGTGCTTTCCAATCTAGGTACTTGTCCATTGTAAATCCTAGAAATCTTACATTGGTAGATTCGTTGATTTTTGTACCGTCATATGAGATATGCCTTGGAATGATCTTAGAACCACGGGTTTGAAATTGCACAAAAGTCGTCTTACTGATATTTACCTGTAAATTGTTCCTTACTAACCACCCCACAACTAGATCTATAGTATTCTTTATTTCAATGTCAAAATCATTATTAATTTCATGGTCGTATGTCAATATGATAGAGATGTCATCTGCAAATAATATACATTTATTGGTAATAATGTCAGGTAAATCATTAATATAAATAAGTAAAAGAGGTGGTCCTAGGATACTCTCTTGCGGAACGCCATAACTATTAACAAGATACTCAGACTTCACATGTTTTACCATTTCATTTTGCTCACAAGATATTTCGACACATTGTTCACGATTATCTAAGTATTGTCTTATCCATTCTAACGCTGGGCCTCTAATTCCATAGTTATCCAATTCTTTTAGAAGCAGGTTATGAGAAACGAAGTCAAAAGCTTTTGACATGTCAAAAAATATCACCATGGGCTGCTTTTTCTTATCAACATTTACTAAAATATTGTGCACTAGATCAAATGTGTGGTTGATTTTCCTCTTTGAAAGCCATATTGTTCCTTTTTAATTATTTCAAACCTATCCAAATAAGATGATAATCTTTTGTGCATGGCCTTTTCAAATATTTTAGATATGATAGGAATTAAAGTTATGGGTCTATAGTTACTCATTTCCGTTTTATCTCCTTTTTTAAACAATGGCTTAACTACTGATTTCTTTAATCGGCTAGGAAAACTGCCTTGCTCGAAGGATAAATTTATTAAGTATCTTAACACGGGAACAATACTGACGATGCATTTTTTCAAAACGTCAGTTGTGATACTATCATAGCCAACCGAACTGGTATTATTTAAGGACATAATAATGTTTGCAACTTCAATGTCTTCTATTGGTGTAAGAAATATACTATTGTTTGTACGATTTTTATTTGTGTTTTGCATGTTTCCATTATCGCTGTTCGACAGTTGTATTAAGTAGTTATTAAATTTGTTTGCTATCTCATATTGCTCGCCGTCCGCAAGCCTGCGCCTACGATGGCCGGAAATCGGGATCGGAATCCCGGCGGCGATTGGGGCGTGAGGACCGTTGCCTCACGCGATCGGTCGCCTCCTTTGCTAGCATTACTGCTTCGCAGAAGGAGGCGACCGCCTGCCACTCCTCCTCGCTCCGGACCATGGCCTGTACCAAGGCCCGGCGCGAGAGATCGCCGCCGCCGATCGCCCCCACGAGGACACGGCGTTGCTCTGCCCAAGCGGGACACACCTCCACCGTGTGCTCCACCGTGTCCTCTGGGTGGTCCATACAATGGTGACACCCGGGCGTTTCCTCCGCACGAATCCGGTGCAGGAACCTCCCGAACTTACCATGTCCGGTGAGGACCTGCGTCATGCGGAAGGTAAGGACGCCGTGTTGCCTTTCCAGCCTCTCCTCAAAGAGGGGACTTACCGCCATAATGATGGCTCGCCCAGCACTGGGTTGCGATAGTCGCTGTCACCATTCCGCCATGAGACACGCCGGAGCTCTGTCCGCCATGCCGCGACTTGTCGTGGCAGCGGAGTTTCGCCCCGACGTTGCATCTCCACGCGCAGATCGTGCATGCGTGCAAGGCCTGTTGCCACCAGATCCCATGGTGGCTGGCCAGCAAGGAGGCTCGCCGCTTCGCGGGAAATCGTGTGGTATTCCCGCACCATCCGTATGGCCATGACCCTCTAGCACGCGTTCAGCTGGGCCGCCGGTCGCTTTCGCAGTGACGACGCCCACACTGGCGCCGCCATTAGGTGGATGCGGTCGAGTTGCATCCACCTTTTCACTGTTTTTCATACAACCGCTCTAACGCAATTATGACGCTATTCCACATTTTTCATTAGATATTTTGGAAACACAGCATCTTGGAATCTAGACTTTTATTGAAATCAATTTATAAATTTGTGTAAAACTAATCCAGTAAAAACCTCTGTAAATCTGCTATTTTGCATGAAATTTGAAACTTCATAATTTACTCAAAAATTTAAAAAGTCTAAAAAGTAAAACAGTAGAAGCATTGCAAATTTAATCAAGATTCTGAATGACGGCAATTTTTTCAAACACTTTTAAGGGTTTAAAAAAACACGTATTTCCTGGAACAAGTTTTGTAAAAAGTATAAATCACGGAATTACTGAATGCTAACAGAGTTTTCAAGCGTTATCTCTCTTTTTTCGCATTGCCTTTTCGTCAAACATCGCGTTGTATTGCGTTAGATGAAGTAACAAGCTTTTAAATCATGCTTGATGTCGACGATAGGCGAGTGGAAAAGGCCGTGATAAGTGATAAAGACCCTCTTAAGTGTGTACAAAAGAGATAGCGAAATATTCCCACCACGCTTCTACTCTTCCTCATCAATATTTGAAATTGCAAATTGCTGCTTCATTTTATAAATAACTGTTTTCTGACACTAGTTTTGCCCGCGTGACAATAGAAAATTATCCCAAGGGACCATAGTTCCTATCCTATGTGTGCTATGCCTATCCGTGTACTAAGTTTCAATGAAATTCGTCCAGCCGTTTGATCGTGAAGAAGTAACAAAGATACAGTTTGTGTGTGTGAGTCACAAACTTTCGCCTTTATTATATTAGTGTTTTGTCATTTTCTGCTGTTTTCAGAAAAGATGTATTTTTTAGTGTAATTTGTTGTTAGTATAAATTGTTGTTCAAAAATAGAAACTGGAATTATCCTGTGCTTATTTTTTAACACTGCGTTCATCAAGTCCTGCGAAGTGCAGGTGTATGTCTAATTAGGGCACTTAAACATGTGAGTCATATTCTAGCCCTTGCTTAAAATGGTATTGTCAAAACCTTCTATAGAAACCAAGGGTGTCAGAGATTGTCACTATTTACTTCTAGAGATTGACTGCTCGTTACAATTCTGACATATTATTATGACAGCTGAAACTGTAAGCGCATTACGCGAGAGCTAGAAATTGGCGTCTCTAGACATTGCCGGCATGGCGTTCCTTGCTCTATGGGAATCGGTTATGGAAAGTGATGGATTTTAAGACGTTCCCACCCTGTCATTGGCTGAATATTTTTGGTTACTTATCGTGCTGAAAATAAATGACACTCGAAGACGGAAGCGGAAATCCCTTGAGTAGTAGAATATTGAAAACAGATATGAAAACAATCAGATTTTTGCGAGTTTCTCAATGTTGGAGGAAATTGGATTTTCATACTTCGGAGCGACGGTTGAGTTAATGATACAGTGTGCAAATATGATTGATTGACTAGCCCAGCTGTGCTGACGGAAATTACATAAATGTACATCGATGATTAATTACTTCACCAGCCAGCCGCCACTAAAACTGATATTTTTGAACAGCAAAATATTTTAAACTTTTAACCTAACTTTTTGTTCATCATCTTCCTGTCCTTGTGTCGTGTTATTTGGGATCGCCGTAACAAGTTGTTTTTCTTCCATTCTGTCCTGTCACCGGTCACGCTATCACTAATTCCTTTTTCTTTCATATCACCCCTCTCATAATCCATCCATTTTTTCTTTGGCCTCCCTCTCCCTCTTCATCCATCCACATGTAAACTGATGACTCTTTTAGTGCATGTAGTGCACTTCTTTAAGTGATGGGGCACAAGTTACGACTTAAGATCGAAGTGTTTTCCTATATGCTACAGTGTACTCTTTGTTATAGCGCCAAATAAAATAATTATTCCTCCTCTTTACATAACCATACCAAGACAATCGATTTCCTTTCAACTTTTCAGTCACTGGCACCACTTTCAAACTTACTCTACTACACTCAGTTTATCTAATCTCGTCACAACATTCTCATCATCGCTACAAGCAATCTCCTTTCATCTGTCCTTTGCACAGCTCAACATTCTGATCCATATTACACACGATTTATACGATCCACATGACAGTATGACAGGTATCTAACAGTTTGTTCAATAACCAAATAACCATAGTGATAATCAAATACTAGCTGAAATTGTAGGCGACCACTTACTGACAGGCGTAAATGCTTCTAACAAAAACCTTTTGAGCGATAAGATAATAATAAAAAAGTTTACCACGAATCCCTTGCTCACCTAAAACCGACGATCACTGATAAATCAATGATGGACGTAAATGTTGTACTATTGCTACCGAATTTTATTACGTCAATAGGTTAGAATGTTTAAGGGCGATTGTTTTCAGAAGTTGTAAAGCCTTCGATTCAATTATCATTTCACTCCATTCAAATTCGTAGAACCGATAACTTGGTTTTGAGAACTTGAGTGGAGATCCTTAATCAGCAAATGTGTGTACGTTGGGATGCTATCAGACTAAGGTCTTTTTTACATAGCATGGGTATGATGACATCTGGACGAAAATATGTATCTTTAAGATGAGACAGAAGGATAGATGGCTACATTGTATGAATCCGACAGTTGTCGCCCGCACCATCCTATAGCAATTGTAATATATGTGGAGCAATAATCTTCGTAAAGTAGCCACTTTACGAAGATAGCAGCAGCTTTAGCAGCACCCCTAGCCAAGTTCATAATCTGCAATCGTTAACGCTAGTCGAAATATATGGGAATGACAACATTTCAACTTTAAGTCACGTGGTCAGAACAAATGAATAGAAAATTCGTAGCCAAGTTCACATCGTTCAAAATGATAGAATGAATTGTTATCGTTTCTACAATATTCAACGCTACTTCCTTTGCTATTGTAGAACGAGCGGCCGACTCAGGCGCGTCAACATGGCTACCAACTTATCATTTTCTACAATTGCTGACACCGAGGCGTTACCGATTAAAGAACGGAATTCGACACGAAACGATTGTAACTTGGCTAGGGAGCAGGTAGAGGTTGCTAAGAATTGAGATAAAAGTCGGCTTCCAGTTGAAACGGATGACTGATTGATGATTGCACTATCCAGTAATACGGTAACCCCTAAGCCAGACTAGAGTCAAATATCCAGACGACTGTCGAAGTCTACAAATGACAGCCAGAGAAAAGGTAAAATGTGACATATTAACAAAAACTTGACGTCATATATACCTTATCTCTAAATTTGAGAGTTATGATGATGTTTTTGATAAGTACAGTAATGTTTATTCAAGTTAAAAAGAACGTTGAAATATCAAATATAATAATATAATATATATATTTATATATATCGTCTAGTTGACACTTCGCGTGACCAAAGGGCTGGCTTTTACCTCGGACAGAGGATAAGCATTGCCATACAGCGTGGCAATGCCGCCAGTCTTTTGGGCACATTACCAGTCGACAGCGATGTGGAAGAGTTTTTTGACGCCATATTTTAGTTTTAGTTAATTGTAATTAGATTAGGTTTTTATTATTATTTATTTTATTTTATTGTAATTAGTTAGTATTTTTAAATGTAAATAAACATTAGTGTAGTAACTCGCTATTTAAATGGTGAGCCTTTAGAATCAGCCAAGTTTTTTCTGTTATAATAAAAATGATAAGTACATAGATGACATTACCGCAATATATTTTTTATCACAACACAATCATAGACTGACCTGAAAAAAAAACTTCCGATAATTTAAATTTCGTGGGCTATATCCCCAGTGAATTTATGATTTCTCCTTCTAATCTGAAACATCCATCAACTGCAGGAGAGTACAGATAATATTTATAACTGTCCATCAAAAAACCTTATTCTTCACTAATAATACCAATTGTACACCAAATATCAATGGATTATTTACAATTATTATTGAACTTCGTGCACCTCGATTCGTTTTTTTTATCTATTAATTATTTAACATTATTATATATATTCAGAAGAGCATAGCATAGAATACTTTGTGTAATTATTTCACCACCACTACTCTCAAAACGGTGAAGGAAAACATCGTGAGGAAACCGGCATGTCCTAAAACCAAAAACTCGAAGACATGTGACATTCACCAACCCGCACTGGACCCGCGTGACAGATTATGGCCTATTCCCTCTCCTAGAGAGGAGGCCTGAGTCCCAACAGTGGGAATATAAGAAGAGCATACTTTAGTTCAAAATTAGTATTTTTGGTTGAACAAAGGCATATGTAACGACATCTATGGCGTCACAAAAGAACTAATCCTGCATCGCGCAATCAAAGTTCTCCGCGCGATTGGAACATATAGAACAGCCCGAAATCATCTATTGGGCAGCTGCCCACCAGACATAACACCTGTCTGGCCAGAGGATCCTCCCTTTTCAAAAGAGGTTTGGGGGACTTTACACTCTGTTCCGCTTACCTCCAAACTGGTGACCCCCGACGTGATTTGAACACGCAACCTTCTGATAGTAGAAAACAGGAATGAATTGAGGAACACTTCAATACTGCCCGTTTTTAAATAGCTTTTACTCCAACATGTCCTAGTCCCATAATTCCTTTCTCCATTAAACTGTGGACATAAAGTTTATACCGTCTACTATCCATAGATAGTTCTGTCTCCGCCCCATAAAAATTTAATGCCCTGCATTTTATGTGTTAAGTGCGCAAGGGTGCACTTTTATACAATTCACTAGGTCCCAATGGTGCGGGGAATACGACACTTTTTCTTTGATAAGAGTTCTAGAAATGTAAGTCTACAAATAGTATACTTTTAATCACCATTCTCCTAGAAAAGTACTCAGTGATATTAAAACACAATTTTTGTGCTTTTTTTTTAATTGCTGTTTTCTACATTTATATTATAAAGAGGTAAAGTTTGTTTTTTTGAAGGAGGTAATCTCTGAAAGTACTGGTCCGATTCCTGAGTGACATAGGCTATATTTTATGTACGTGGGTGAAGCTGCGGGCAAAAGCTAGTATTATTATGGAACTATATAAATGTGTTTTTAACCCCGCACCTTTGGTTATTACTCCGCTCCCGTAGGTCATTGCTTAATGTTATATAATGGTTGATATTGAACGGGAACGCAGGGCGCTAGCAGTTAGATGTTATATGTTGGCTCACAGGTTTGCTCGTTGTAGTAATGAGGTCAAAATTACTTTATTTAAAGCTTTTTTCCAAAAACATGATGCGCCAGTGATCAAGCACTGGTTGCAATTGTTAGTGCGGCATTAGTTTAAGTTTTTTACTAACCATTGGGCCCATGTAGTCTTTAAGTAAATTATTATTATTGTTTTCAATATTTATCCCAGGACCCTGAGGTCCTGGACCTTTGGAAGGCGTACGAGGAGCCGAAGCCAACTCGCAGAGGCCCTTTAGATAATTATAATCGAACATGATACCAACCGACGATTATCCCTGTACGCGCTATGCTAGTGCACCCAAGGACAACCCCCGGTTGTTGAAAAACTATCTCCACTCAAGCCAGCCAATAAAGGCAAGAGAGAGGTGGGAGCTCAGTTCCTCGTCAGTGTTCACTACGACTGGCCAATAAAGGCAAGCCGGAGATGAGGAACAAGAATTCTCCCAGGAGATCGGGTCCGTGGGGTCGCTAATACCCAACAGTTCGCCACAAAACTGCACTGCGGATTGTATCTCTCTTAGTCTGGCCCCTCACCCTAGGCATATTACGGCAAATCAAACTTTACCGATACAGACCTAGGGTATATTGGAGCACGCAAGCCCCACCACGACGTCAACGTAGAGATACGGCGATGGGGAAAAAAAAGAAAATTATTATTATTATTATTATATAGTCAATAGCCTTCCTCAATAAATACACTATCAAACACTAAAATAATGTTTCAATTCGATTAAGTCATTCCTGAGATTAAGCATGTTCAATCAAACAAACTTCGACTTTATGATATTAAGTACTTACAGATAAGGGTACAACCAAACGAGCCGTCGGATTGTTGGAAAGATTCACCGCAGCCCTAGAACGTACAGGCGGTCGTCTCCTTCTGCGAAGCAGTAATTCTAGCAAAGGAGGCGGCCGCACGCCCCAGCCGCCGGGATTCCAATACAGATTTCCGGCCACCGTAGGTACCGGCTTGCAGACGGCGAGCAATGGGTAGCTCGCCGTCCGATCGTCCGGTAACCGACCGGACCGAGCCCAAGTCGTCGACGGCGCGTATTGTTCCAAGCGCGCCTCAAGGAGATGTCAGAAAAACGGTGGGGCCCAGTAGGATCGAAGCCTTCTGAGGGCCAACGAAGGAACTAGGAGTGGGTTTTAGTCAGTAAAAGTCTGACACGCCCTCCCGCCCCGCCCAAGGGCGGGAGATATCATCGGATGATTTCCCACCTAAAATAATAAATAAAGCTCAAGCTCATTTTTAATTAGTTTACTATAAACGACGGTATAGTTTTCTCAACCGTATTATAACCAAGAATTAGCCGCTCACTCAGCTGACTAATCTCTTTAACAAAGCGGCTTAAGCTATTAACAACGTACTCTGAACTCCGCCATCTCTGTTCTTAGCTTTCCTATTGTTTTCTTTCCTGAAATTCGGTAAACCAATAATAACAATACAAACCTACATTACCGGGGAACCTAGGTTGAAATTCATGGACCAATTATGGAATTTAAAAGTGAGATTGACGCAAATTAGTTTGCAATTGGTACCGAATAATTTTACTTTGTGAGAGAAATGTGGGAAAACGGCCGGAAATTGTCGGAAAATATAATGTACGTTACAAAGACAAAATAATTTTATTAATATTTATATATAGATACATCTTGACTATTAAATATTAGAACTTAATAGGCATTTAAACAAACTGAAAATAATAATATTATGTACAAACGGGTAGAAAAACAACTCATAGGGCATCAAAAAATTCGTCCACATCGATGTCAATGGGAAAAGTGCCCAGAACGCTGGCAGCATTGCCACGCTGGATGGCAATGCTGCCAGCGTTCTGGGCACTTTTCTGTTTCGTTGACCGAAAAAAAGCTCAGCGTCGATCACGCGAAGAGTCGACCAGCTGTTTGCTGATATCCCGAACAACTGAGTGAGATGAGCGCTCGGACCCCATGGCCCTAGTGTTTCGTTACAAAGTGAAAATTATAATAAAAACGTAATAATTATGACGTAGTGATTTACTTTACGATGTAACTGCGTCATAATTTCCCCTCCCGCACCAACCAGGCCGGGAGAAGTCATTGGATGATTTCCTACCTACTAACTAAAAACCCGAAGAATTGCCAAACTTAAGTGGCAGTGGGCAGAGCACATTGTTCGCAGAACAGATGGTCGATGGGGACGAAAAGTTCTAGATTGGCGGCCGCGTACCGGTAGACGCAGCGTTGGAAGGCCTCCCACAAGGTGGACCGATGACCTGGTGAGGGTCGCGGGAATCTGATGGATGCGAGACGCACAGGACCGGTCATTATGGTGACATTTGGGGGAGGCCTATGTCCAACAGTGGACGTCTTTCGGCTGAAATGAGATGAACTATGATTTTTAGTATTATTATCTTTATTAATGTATATCATGTTTTTAATGTATATTTAATTTTATTCTTGTTAGCTTGGTTGCTTAAATTATTTTTGTGCATGCTGTGGTCTCCTATCAGAAATCAGAAATCAGAAATGTTTATTTCAAATAGACCAATATTACAGGCACTTTTGAATTGTCAAAATGACGGTCAGTCAAAAAAAAATACAAATGAAGCTAAATTGCACGTTCCAAAGCGTAGATCTCTATGGAGAAGAACGTGCAAGAGTACACCAACAAGAACGTATAAGTGAAGGAGTACACCAACAAGATACTGGAACCGCTAGTTATAAGATACAGATAATGTGTACATCCATTGTTGGAGATCCTAAATGAATAAACTAAAAATCTGCTCTGCAATTTTGTTTCGATTTTTGGGTGGAGCGAGACGGAGTGGCAGACTTTTACTGACTAAAACCCTCCCGTGTTCATTCGGTTGCTCTTTGCGTTCGAGGCCGCGGTAATTCTTTGGAACAATTCCGCAGCCCTGGCAAGCATCCGGTTAGGGAGAAAATATTTTGTTCATAACCCGCATGGACCACGACGAGCAATGGGTAGGTCGCATCGAGCCCGAGTCGTCGCCCATCGCGCCAGTCACTGGTTCAGGTCAAGGTCCGGAGCGAAGGGGAATGACGGCGATCGCTTCCTTCTGCGAAACAGTAATGCTAGCAAACGGACGGAACGGACATGCTCACGCCCCATCCGCCGGGACCCGAACCCGACTACCAGCCACCGTTGGAGTGGGTCTGCGGACGAGGAGCAATAAGTAGCTCGCCATCTGGTTGTTCGATAACAGTCTGGACCGAGTCCGAGTCGTCGTTTTATTTCCCACCACAAAAAACCCACATCGACCAAAGCAGTAGAAAAAAATGTGAAGCAATAAATTTGAAATTAGACTTTTTGAGTAGCTACGTTGTTACATATACAACTTGTGTTCGTGAATGAAGAGTTATGTCAGAATAAAGAAGATGTACTCGTATGGAAGATACGGAAGTTCTCATACTTAATTGCGTAAAATGTTTTTTTAATTGGGAAAAATTGTTATTTAATGTTTGAACAAAATAAATGACGGCGCCGGCGTGAGAAAATACCATCGTACATTTTTGACATGAGGATAAAAATAGATAGATATTTCGAGCTATGAGTTAACCTTGTTTGATTAATAAATGAGAATAAAAGATAAGATATATTCAGTTGATTTCCTGGAACTTGTAATAAAACAAGTTACCGTCTTGTTCGTCTTGTGAAACTTTGCGTAACCCAAAGGCTGGCTTTTACCTTGGATAAAGAAAGCATTGCCATACAGCGTGGCAATGCCGCCAGTCTTTTGGGTACACTACCAGTCGATAGCGATGCGGAGGAGTTTTTGCACGCCATACTTTAGATTGATTTTAGTAAGGGTTTTTATTTTATTTTTTGGTTAAGTGTACATGTATATAGTAGACTGGCCTGTTGGTCTAGTGGTTAGTGGCCCTGACTGCCATGCCGGAGGTCGTGGGTTCGATTCCCACCCAGGACAAATGTTTGTGTGATGAGCACGATCATTTGTTCTGTGTCTGGGTGTAGTTTATCTATATATGTATGTATTTAGAAATATATAAGTATGTTTATCAGTTGTCTAGTACCCATAACACAAGCTCTGCTTAGCTTGGGACTAGACGGGTGTGATAGTTGTGGAATATTATTATATTATTATTATATTATTATGTATAATGATAGTCAAGTGTTTTTTAAATATGTATAAATTTGTAAAATTGAAATAAGTAACTGTTTGGGTCTTTTCTATATCCATAATTTATTGTTTCAAAGGCACGGTTTCAAAATAAAACTAAGCGTGGGAGAATTCACTGAATTGGGCACGTGTCACTGTATTTTATTTCGTTTTGTTTACTTTAGCCGTTTTACAAAACGTTCAGTTTTTATTTTCTGATCCGAGAGATTTAAATATTTTAAGCTCAAATGGACAACGTTATTTAAAACTCTGGATTTATAAACTTTTAAAATCATTTTCAAGATTTGGTGTATCTCTAGACAAAACTATCAGCAATAACTATTATCAAAGTACATGATGTTTAGTAAGTATCAAATAAAAATATTTGAAATTTTTATAGAGTACTAGCTTTTGCCCGCGTCTTCGCACCCGTCAACTGACTACTATATCCTACTCTACCCAACTCTATCCTACTCTACCTTACTCTACTCTACTCTACAATACTCTACCCTACTCTACCCTACTCTACCCTACCCTACTCTACCCTACTCTACCCTACTAAAAAAAAAAGTATCCTATGTCCGTCTCCTGGTTCTAAGCTACCTCCCCACCAACTTTCAGCCAAATCGGTTTAGCCGTTCTTGAGTTATAAATAGTGAAACTAACAGAACTTTCTTATATATATATATAGATGTCTATTTCATACATTTTCATCATTTTATTTTGACATTAGCTATCACTAACTAAAAGTCACTTTTTCCTGGCATTAAGATTCTTAGCCCTATAATCATCATCATTTCAACTAAAAGACGTCCACTGTAGGACATAAAGTCTCCACAATAATCAGTCCTGTGCGTCTCAAAGATCGTGATATTCGAAGTAATTTCCTCCATTGGACTCGGCTTTCCTTAATCAAATAAGGTGGATATCTCAAAAAATCAATCTATTCCATCGGAAACATTAATAAAAGATATTAAAAATCGTACTTTTTCTTTTGTCTCGCAAAAAAGAACTGGATAAATGCGAGTCGGACTCGCGCAGGGTTCCGTACAATCTTTCCTATGTAAATAGTTCAATTCCCGGATTTTTTTTATGACGTAAAAACAATTTTTCTGTTTTCAGATTTATCCCTATATCTGTGCTATATGTTCGCAGAGGCACACGTTGATAGCTTCCACGCCATCGTCAGACAGAAATCTCTCACATCTTTCCTCTGCAGAGTGCGGGCTAGCTCCAACCCTATCCTGAAGACCATAGTGGGGAGGTCCAATTCTCCTTTGTTAGGTGATGTTGTTCACAGATGCATAGCATAGCATAGTCGGCCTTATAATGTTTCCACTGCTGGGATGCAGGCCTCCTCTCTAGGAGAGGGAATGGGCCGTAATCCACCACGTGGGTCCAGTGCGGGTTGGTGGATGTCACATGTCTTCGAATTTTCACAGATGCATCATTAACAATCACCGTTTTAAAAAATATTTTTTTTTTGTTATTATAGAAGTTTAATTTTTCACAGCTTCAAGGGACCGCTGAGCTGAGTATATGTTATTGATAGGCTAGCGTTTGACCACTATCTCATCTGATAAGTAAGCGATGATGTAATCTACGATGGAGCACGGTTGCCTAGAAGAAACCTAAACTCTTGATTTATAGACCCCTACGTTGTAGCTATCAGGAAACACAGACTCCGGCAGGCAATATCACTCCTTAATTGTACGTACAATAAATGTCCGAACACGCTTTGTACGTCTAGTAGACGTACCTCTATAGTTAGGCTTTAGTTGAAACTGAACAATACAAAATTCCAAAAATTACTCTTACTAACTCATAGACGGTACCAGTGACTGGCCATTCTCATCTGTCAGTGGCATCTGCCGATCATTAGTCAAGATCAATCTGACGAGCCGACCGAAATAATCCGGCTGACGATAGATACGTTGCTGGGATCGGCTTCACGATCGATGTTTGATCAAAGTTGTGGTGCAGAGATAAACCATTTTAGGAATGAGTAATAACTAACCAGAAAATGGGTACTTGACTCATTTTCAAAATGATAAAGCGGAACCCTTATGGGATCGCTTTGTTGTCTATCTGTCTGTTAAGACCCTTTATCTCGGGAGCGTGTGGAGGTATCTAGTTGAAATTAAAACCTATATACTCAGGTCTGCGGTACCTTGAAACTGTAAAAAAAAAACAAACTTCCGAATTAACGAAAAAAACAATACAGCCGTTTATGTCGCAAAAAAAGTGTATTTCGATATTTTCAAGGGAATCAAAATTTATAGGGTACCTCCCACTGACCTAGATTCCAGAAATTTGGCATGAAGCAAGGTCTTATAGCACAAGTGTAGGAAAAAAATCTGAAAACAGGTAACATAAAAAACTTCTTATGCGATTTGGAAAAATCTTCGTTACTCAATTCGGAAATTGAACTGTTTTCAGAGGTTAGTTTGTATGGAACCCTCCGTGCGCGAGTCCAACTCGCACTTAGTGTTATTTGCTGAAATATTGTACAAAAGTAAACACAGGCAAGTATTAAATTGGTTCTATAAATGAAGGACCGAGACCAACGGCTTAACGTAAGTACTTTCCGAAGCTCAGAGGAATTTTGGTATCTTAAGATGGTCACCCATCCACAGACAGACCTCGGTAACCGTTGCTTAACTTTTAAGATCGATTCTTGCGGTTCTTATTATTTCAGCTTCATTTCCACTTTGATTAATACGCTTATTTGAATATGCAATACTGTAAGCGGTTTTGAGTTCGTGCCTACAGTTTTGGAATAAGTTCGTATGTTACCGCAGCGTGGGGTACAATTAAAAACTAACCGTCGAAACTTTCCACATCATATTCGTGTAGTTATCTTCATTTATTTGAGTTGCTCCAACTCTTGTATGAATTTCGTCTGACCCATTTGCTGCCTGAGAGATGAATGAATTAAAATTATACAGATTTACCTACTAATATTAAAAATAGGTTAAATAGATTGTTTGTTAAAGATAATGCTTTGAATGACGCCATATATTTTTCTTCTCTTTCACTGTTATAAATATACATTTTCGCTAAGCCATAAAATAAAAGCATAGCTCCTGTGAAACTCCTGTAGACTGATACAATTGATAAGAATAAACAGGTATAACATATTATAAATAAATATCATCATCATCATCATTTCAGCCGATAGACGTCCACTGCTGGTCATAGGCCCCCAAATGTCGCCACAATGAACGGTCCTGTGCGTCTCGCATCCATCAGATTCCCGCAACCTTCACCAGGTCATCGATCCACCTTGTAGGGAGGCCTTCCAACACTGCGTCTTCCGGTACGTGGTCGCCACTCCAGAACCTTTCAGCCCCAACGGCCATTTGTTCTGCGAGCAATGTGCCCTGCCCATTGCCACTTAAGTTTGGCGATTCTTCGTGCTATGTCGGTGACCTTGGTTCTCCTGCGGATATCCTCATTCCTGATTCGATCACGCAAGGAAACTCCGAGCATAGCCCTTTCCATTGCCCTTTGGGTGACTTTAAGTCTTCTGATGAGGCCCATTGTAAGCGACCACGTTTCAGAGCCATGTGTCATCACTGGCAACACACACTGGTCATAGACTTTCGTCTTGAAACACTGTGGTATATTGGACGAGAAGTATTGTATTTATTTATATCCAATATAAATAAATAGTATTATAATAATTCAGCCGCCAAACTGAAATGGAACTGGGCAGGCCATATCTGCCGCATGTCACAACAGAATTGGGCGAAGGCAACCATTGTCTGGATCTCGAACAGCAGGAGTCGGCAACGCCGTAGGCCAGAAAGGAGATGGTGTGACGAGTTGAACTCCTACTTAAAATATTTATCAGATGTAGCTGATTGACAGAGCAGAGAGGAAAAATGGAAGGGAGGCTTTTGGCCTACTGTGGGACACAACCGGCTCATAATAAATGAGTAATAATCAGGGGTCGGAATTAGGGAGAGTTACTCATGTACTTGCATCGAAATGTTGATATTAATATGGATCTTCCCGGGATTTCTAAAGAAAAATCCCGTGTGGCCAACAATATTACAAATAAATAATAATAAAAACTTAAGCCAAATAAAACAAAGATAATTAACATACAATTTTTATTTGTATTTTTCATTGAGAAAGATCTCTCTCTACGTCAACTGAAGTAAGGTTAACAAAATACACTACTTCCTCTTCGTCATTAATGAAGGAAGAATTTTTTTCTGCTATATTTCTGAGTGTCATAAAAAAAAATCTGCTCTTTAAAATTAATCTCGGGATTTGAGGCATATCCACTTTATTCTTTCGCTGTATGAAATCGGTGTAAGTACATGTTTAACTCTACCTAATTCCGGACTCTGGTAACAATTGGATAGTGACTTATCCACTACAGTCGTACTTAGATTTAGCATATCAGTAGATCTTTTAAAAAATAACCAGGTACCTAGTGACACTACAATAAGATATTTCACTGAAAAGTCTAAAATGGATCCACAGATTTTATTTTGAGCGGCAAATGAAGAAATACATATTCAAAATAGTGTTTGTCCAATCGCTTTGTTTTTGTCAACCTGAGAGTAATTTAAGTCAAGAGTGAATACGTTACTTTTAGGCAAGCGTGCTCCATTGACCACATCATCGCTTACTATCAGGTGAGATAGTGGTCTGACACAAGCTTATAATTAATTATTAATATAATTATCTTAAGTTTATAATTATATATAGCAGATCTTTGCCCAACAGTTGTCTCACTGTTGGGCAAAGATCTGCCACCTTTTTCTTAGTCTACCACGATCCCGCCGTGCGATTTCAAGCCATCAACCTTACAAAAAAAAAGTTTTTCAAACTCAATATGAGATGAAATGAGGTCGTAACTGTCCGTTAACCGTCCGGACCGAGCCCAAGTCGTCGACGGCGCGTAGTGTTCCACGCGCGTCTCAAAGAGATGTCAGCAAACCGTAGGGGTCCAGCAGGGTCAAAGCGTAATGGGGCCAAGGGTTTGTTTCTGAAAGGAAAACTCGGCCCTGGGACGAAGGCAAAGAGGGAACAGGAGTGGGTTTTTAGTCAGTAAAAGTCTGACACGCTCTCTCGCTCCGCCCAAGAGCGTGAGATGTCATTGGATGATTATACCACATAAAAAAAAAAAAACTAGTCAAAAGCTTAGACGTTTTTGTATACTACCTACCACTTTCTTATGAAAGTAATTTATGGTCCTATCTCGCTCACACATTCTCAGTTTTAGTTAATCTGTTGTGATGAATGAAAATGGCTTCTAAGAAATTCTTTCGTAGTCGTTTTTTCTGAACGATGGCGGTGATTTTTATAAATAATGAAGGTCGAGGGTAAGGAAAATTTTATTATAAAATCCTTATGGAATTGCAGAGATTTTTCTAAGTATTTTACATTTATTAAATTCTTTTTTTTACTAAATATTTAAAAACTGCCGTTTATTCTAAACACTCATCTCAGAAATTTAATTTTAACAAATAAAACCTTTTCCAGGTCTGACAAATATAACCTAAAAATTCATATAATATTTATATTTTTTTTATTAAAAAAATGTATTTAAAAATATTATTAGTTCATTTAAACATTGTGTACCTACTGTACCTACATAGGCGGACTTAATGTAACAAGGCATTCTCGACCAATCAACCTTCACAGCTTCGATTTTAAAAAAAGACTACACTGTGGAAGGTTTGGTTTGCACCAATACATACGTACCAGAAGTGTACACTATTATTTCCAGGTTTTTCACAATAACACAAATCACAGAGCATCCAGTATTTTATTTTAACACTCACTGTCGTTCAGAATAGATAGGGCTATCAAAAACTGGTCACTAAACTCAAGATTAAGATAGAAAAAACTGATCACTAACAAAGTTCCACTGTTCTGTTATATTTTACGAGTACGAGTAACAGCTCAATATCTCTCATGCTACTGAAGTGAATTATCACGATCATCATTATTATATCTTGGTCTTATAAAGACCAAATGATATTCTATTCAGGGATTAGCTGTAAGGCTTAGTTCAGACAGGGACACGTTGACAATAGGCACGCACGTGGAGGATTGTAGATGGTGTTTTATGCGAACGGTATTACGTGATACGGTGACGTATAGTTTCCAACAAAGACTGGATTATATCATCATTTGGTTTACTTGTGTATAACTTACTTACAAGGTGAATAAGGTAGGAAGTGATCAGAAGGATAAGCACCTAATTATTTTGTACTTTGGTTAAAAAGAGTGGAAAAAAATGACAAGTACCTATTCCTTGGGTTCCGGGCAAAGCGATTTTTATAAAATCAGAATTATTTATTTACGAGCAATGTAGGTACAATTATTATAAGATGGTACAGAGTTGGATATTTCCGTTACATTCTGCCTTACGGCATGCAACATCATTATTTTTGGAAGTTACAATACATTCAATATAATCGACTTAGTATACTACCTTGTTATCAAAATTCGTATAAATATGTCAATTGTCAATAAGTTTACCTAGAAATTATAATAAATTATTATCATACAAAATGTCAAAAAAAAAAATAAAGTACAACTATAAATCTTTATCATTCAAGAAGTCATTAACAGAATAGTAACATTTTTGCAATAGTAATATAGTCAACTTAGTTTTTAATATGCGTATGGGATATTCTTTTAAAATGTGTGGATATTTATTATATATGATAGGGTCCATTGACATTATACTCTTTCTTAATAATGCTGTTTTGTATTTTCCTGTATGTAATAATTTATTATATTATAAGCTATAAAGATTGTTAGATCTTCACGTGACATTGACATTTCTATGCCACATGTTCTGTCCTAGAGTGGGAGAAGTCTTTAGATGATTTCCTATCTTAAAAAAAACCGCAGCCAATCTAAACCACGCCTAAACATGTCATCGGTTGTAGTCTGTTGATTTTTTGCATTTCGCGACTCAGTGGCAATAAAATGGTCATAAAAGTAGCGATAATAGAACGATAATGACATATGTAAGTTATACATAATACGTCATTTTGTTATGTCATCTTGTTCATACGTACTGCCACGGTAATATTATCTATACAGTATTCCAACTTCATACAAACGGACGAAACGCGAGCTATACCTACGCGCCTCGATCTCGAGGTGCGCTCGGGATGCAGACAGTCGCGTCTGTGCCGCGCGATTTTTTCAATAAAAATAAGTTCAAGTACATATTTATATATTTAATATGACGAGTAGGATATATTGTGCTGTTTTTGGTTGCATGAATTCTTCATTTAAAACCAAACATATAAATTGTAAAGTAACTGCAGGTATCTATAACCAAGTAAAAGATATTCCTTTTTCTCCACCTTGTCCATGTTTCCCAAAACAATTTTTAATTAAGCTTTAGAATATGGATTTTTGTACTTTAAAATTTAATAATAAAGCATTTCGTAGGTACGTCTCAGTCGAGGCGCAAATATTTTTCGGTCGCAAATATTGAACACTTCCTATTCAATTCACAAAGTATTTTATTTGTTTATATAAAAAAGTATATTTACAATCACAAAACTAAATGGAAACACAAAGTAGGCAAATGTAATTAAAATGCTGGTGGCGGGCAGCCATAGTGCGGGCAGCCCTTTCGCATGTTTACGTACCGCGCGGCTGTAGGCATTTATTTCAAGGATACGGCCGAGTTACAATACTGTATAGATAATATTACCGTGGTACTGCTCTTTATGAGCGGTATCAACGCTACTCGTAATCTTAGCCATTTGTGTTCGTAATGGCTTGAGGTTGAGCGGTCGTAATCTTTCTAGAAATTACTGACTATAAGCTGATAATGGGAATAAGAATATAGAGGAAGGTTGAAGCACAGTATAGATATATGGAACAGTACGGAAACTACCTACATATATTCGAAACGGCACACTCACACAAACATACGCATCGACGAGACTCCTAAGCGTTTCTCGCGGTCCTGTCAGTAGCGAATGCCGCTTAGGAGTCTCGTCGATGCGTATGTTTGTGTGAGTGAGCCGTTTCGAACAATTGTAGGTAGTTTCCGTACTGTTCCATATCTATACTGTGGTTGAAGATACAATGGACGGATTGTATGAAAGTATCGTAAAATCGTAAGCCGAAATTATACAGAGTTACTCCTTCATACAACAATATCCCATACTGTGCATCTATCTCTTTCATCCTTATGAACTAAATCCTATCGTTCCGTCTCGTTATAGCACGCAGGATATTGTGCCAAATAACTCAATTCCTGCCGGCTTACAATGGAACTAGACTGAGTTAGATAATCAACAGTGCTCTGATGCAAGCGAGAAAAAAAAAATCATGATGTAATTGTAATGATTCAAAATAAGAATATTTTTTTCAATACACTTACTCGAAAACCCGCTCTTATCTCACCGCTTTTAGGCACGCAATAGACTGTTTTCCGCACTAGTGCAGAAAAGTGCGCGTGCTCTTCCCCGCCACAATTTTATTACATTTATCGTATCAGGACTAAGACTGTCTGAATAACGCGTAGTGTAATAGGCTCTTTACGCTATTCGAAATAAACATTCTGTGAAAATTTCAAATCTGTTACCCTTATGGTTTATTAGATAAAGCCAGCTGACAGACGGACGGACGCACCCTTCGTGTACGAAACCCTAAAAAAAAAGAATGGTCAGCAGTGAAAATATTTCAGATAAACACTCACAGAACTACAAAGGCCCCAAACAAAACTACTTAAAATAAACTCCTCATATTAATTCGTATAAATATAACCTCACGTACTGTTTCGAGCGAGTCTAAACAAACCCCGAGAACAGTTGAGGCAGGAGGAGTTTATTTAACAAATTACTCATGCTCCACGCACAGCTGAAGTTGAGACCGTCTCGTGTCACATTTACAACGGTTTAAACCGAAAGGTAGAAGTTTAATAGTACAGGAAATGAGGTAACTTGCTATAGAGGACTGAAACGTGTGTCTAAATTGCTTTTGTAAAATAATTATGTTCGTCTGTCTCTTAGTGAGAATGGAGAGAGAGAGATTTGTGACGTGCACTGCGGCATAGTTTTGTTTTGGTCGAGCAAAATCATCAGTATCGTTAAGAAATTAAAAGATGAGAAACTCATTACACCAATACGTAGGCTAACTGAATGTTTCTGAATCTAGCCACTTACAATAAAAAAATGAAAAAAAAAAAATAGAATTCTAAAATGGAACTCTTTGCGAGCATGTTACTGTAATTTGTTATTCATTGTGGCATCCTTTCGAAGATTATGTGTGTGTGTCGCTATCAAAATGAATTTAACTCGTGAACATTTCCGTTCAATGATTTTTTATGATTTTCGTTGTGACTTCAGTCAACAAGAAAGTTGCCAGAGACTTCAATTGGCATTTGATAATGAAGTACCGTGTCGCAGCTCTGTGTATTCGTGCTTTGGAGAATTTAGGCGTGGACGTAATCATCTCTATGACGGGGTCTTACTAACTTATTGAAACTGACAAAAACAATTACTTGCCACGAAATTTGTACTTTGTTAGGCATTGGAATGAGCCAAGTGCAAAACGTTTTACATGTGCATCTGGAGGTTCGGAAGCTTTGCACTCGATGGATACCACATGACTTAATGGAGGACCAGAAACGACTGCGTGTCCAGTGGTCCCATAAAATGATAAAAAAGTTTAATGGAGGACAGTCATTGGCTGCCGAAAGAAAAAGCCAGTCGGCAGAGTGGGTCTTTCCTTTTGAAGATTTGCCAACGAAAGTTAAGAAAAGTCGAAGTGTTGGTAAGATATGGTGGTTTTTTTTTTAGCAAATCAGGACATTACACTACAGTATCGCTTGAAGATCAAAGGACAGTGACTGCAGATTGGTACATCAACACTTGCTTGCCCAGAGTCTTAGAAAAAGTTCGCGAAAAGCGTCCTCGAAGCATTGTACTCCTCCACCACGATAATGCATCCTCACATTCCGCTAAGGTAACAGAAGCTTATTTGAAGGCTTCAAATGATGAACTGATGATACATCCGCCTTACAGCCCGGACCTCGCATCCTGCGACTTCTATTTGTTTCCAAAAATTAAAGACTTACTTTGAGGCACACGTTTTACGAGCCCTGAATCGGCGGTGAATGCGTTCCATAAAGCCATTGAAGAGGTCCCTAAAGAAGACTGGTTCAACTACTTTGTACAGTGGTTTTAGCGAATGCAAAAATGTATTTGTTGCGAGGGAATATACTTTGAAAAATAATAAATGTATCGTAAGTCATATCTAGTCTTATTTATCAGAATCTAGAAACTTTCAGTATGCCCTAAGTATTATAAAGGCGAAAATTTGTAGGGGCGTGTGTGTATATGTTTGTTACTTCTCCACATTCCAAAGGCCGAACGGATTTCGATGAAACTTAGTACAGGGATAGAACATGTCCTGAAATAGCACACAAAATACTTTTCATCCCATGAGTTTGTTCCCTTGGGATGATTTTCTATTACCATGTAGACGAACCCACTGGCAGCTGCTGGTGAATAATATTTTCCACCTAGTGGCTTTATCAGTGTGTAAACAAAAAAAAAATCCTATAAATTCATTGTGGTTTCTCTCGATTCTCGTTAGTTACAAACACTTTTATAGAGTGTTAAATAATTTTGAAAATATCTTATTTCGCTACCAAACGTAAAGGACCTTATTTTGAAACCAGTGTGCGTTTCAAAGCTGTACAAATCCTCCACAAATAAATCCTTGGAGAGCAAGCAAAATGTGGCAAACGCCTGAAACGTTCGCTTTAAAACTACTAACTGAAGAAATACGGTAAGAAAATCTTCGAATTATTAAAGATATGATTTTAAAAGAAATCTAAGCTAATATCTATACTAATATTATAAAGCTGAAGAGTTTGTTTGTGTACACGCGCTAATCTCAGAAACTACTAGTTGGAATTGTGTATCAATACTTTAGTTTTGGATAACCCATTTATCAAGGAAAACTACAGCCCCCACTAGCCAAGTTACGACCGTTTCGTTTCGATTCTTTTGCTTCGAACGCCTCGAGTTGTGGTCTTCTGACCACGTGACTGAGCGTTGAGATGACGTCAGAACATAGGAATCGGAGGCGTGGCCTACTCGAGGCGTTCGACACAAGATAATCGAAACGAAACGGTCGTAACTTGGCTAGGGGGGCAGGTCAGGTAACATTACGCTACGACAAAAAGGAGCGGTGCAGTAGCCAAAAACGCGAGTGAAAGCGGGGGATCAGTTAGTTGTAGTTAAAAAGAAAGTGATTTTCTTTACAACCATATTATAAAGGCGAAAGGTTCAGTGCTCAAATAGCTGAACATATTTGGATGAAACAGTACAGTAATACAGTTTGTACCTATAACAGAATTCCGATTAGATTTACATTTATAGTGGAAAAGTGTACTCAAACCACGCGGGTGAATCCACTATCAAAAGCTAGTATTAAAAATAACGTGATCCAAAAAGAAAGCTTTCGACAATTTTTTTTTCAGATATCAAGTTTCAAAATTCGAATAGAAAAAAAAGAACAGAAAGATTCGAGTAAATTCAATTCGAGTACAATTCCCAATTTACTCAACGATAAATAAAATTGTGTTAGTTAATGCTCAGTCAATATTTACGAAATAAAAACGACCATGAAGAGTTCACATGATCTATTTACTTACCACACAATCGTGTTTGAAGTTTCAATTACATTAACACGTTCAGTGAAGAACGAGGTCTAATACGCCTCGTACGTCTTCCTTGCGGTGTGGCTAATAAAAACAGTCTTCTCTACCGTGGGAGGTCGTAACTTCAAATTGGCTTAGTATATAAAAAAATATGAATAATACCTAAGATTATTAAAATTTAAACAAAAATTGCAGTGGTGTATTTACTTTAATACGGGGTCACTTTGACCTCGTACCGCACTTAGCCAAAAATAGCTTTTAGTTTCTGTAACGTTACAGGGTCTAATAAGCCCCTTACCGTCAAAATGGAATAAGTACAAAAATTTAGTTGGCAATGTGTTAATTCCCTTCCGTATTACAGATTACTTAATAGTTAACCCGTCACGTGGTACTTTATGTGAATCATTCGTTGAATTTCGTGATTACTGTCTAAATATACCACGTAGTGTTTGTTTGCTTTTCTGAATCGAGTCTTTAATAATCTCAAGTGTATTCGCTTATTATGATTTACTCACGTGTTTGTGCCTGATTCGGTTTACGAGTGTTGATAGGTTGGTTACGTTTGTATGTGGTACTAACCTGTGGTGGCCCACTAGTGATGGCCAAGTGGTATTATTGCATATATAAGAGCTTCAAGAGAGTCGACCCCAGGCAGACAAGCGCCAATTTTGTGTTAATTATTCTATTACGACGTCATTATACCATAGAAGTAGACGAATAATGAGTAATGATGATGGCTACAACCTGGTTGCTTTCCATCTAGTGAGATAGCGGTGAAGCGCGAGCAATAATAAAAAGTAAAAAAAATGTCGTATAAATAATAAGGTAATAATTGTTTATACATGTTTTAATTCAAAAAATAAAATTAAAAGATTCGACTTTCTTCCGTGACTGTACTTATAATAAAATTGGGCGGTGGGTCCAGTCGACCCATTCAAAATGGAACTGGGTCGAGTGATCCCGCGGAACCATTTCGAGCGGGTTCAATTGACCACAGACTTGTGTTGAATGTTGAGTATAAATGATGATGAATGATGGCAGTAGCAGCATAGGATATACCGCCACACTCTTGGGCTTCGGTATTATTCTAAAGAGTCAACGTAGACCGGGAAAAATTCTGACACTCCCTCTTGTTCCACTTATAACTGGAGAAGTTATTTGATGATTTCAAATAACTTCTCCCGCTCTGAGTCATCCCCATCCAAAATAAAACTGAGCAAGTGCGATTCGGACTCGCGCACTGAGGGTTCCGTACAAACTTAAAAGGTAAATTGCGGTTTACGATTTATGACGTATAAAAAAAAAACTACTTACTAGATCTCGTTCAAACCAATTTTCGGTGGAAGTTTATAAGGTAATGTACATCACATATTTTTTTTTAGTTTTATCATTCTCTTATTTTAGAAGTTACGGGGGGGGGGGGGCACATTTTACCACTTTGGAAGTGTCTCTCGCGCAAATATTAATTTAATAATCAGAATTTTAATATTCAGAATATAAAAAATGATATTAGAAACCTCAATATCATTTTTGAAGACCTATCCATAGATGCCCCACACGTATGGGTTTGATGAAAAAAAAAAATTTTGAGTTTCAGTTCTAAGTATGGGGAACCCCCAAAATTTATTGTTTTTTTTCTATTTTTTGTGAAAATCTTAATGCGGTTCACAGAATACATCTACTTACCAAGTTTCAACAGTATAACTCTTATAGTTTCGGAAAAAAGTGGCTGTGACATACGGACGGACAGACAGACACATGACGAATCTATAAGGGTTCCGTTTTTGGCCATTTGGCTACGGAACCCTAAAAAAGCTATACTGCCAGATACAAATTACAAAAAGACTACACGTTTCCAAAATCCTATATCGCGGTATCAAAGTTTTTCACCCGATTTGAACACACACCAGCCAGACCAGACACAACATCCGTCTGGTCGGAGAATCCTTCCTTTTCAATGGAGTTCGCGGCACATTACACCCAGTTCTGCGTACCTCTATATCATTATGAATGCAGGAGAATAATAATACTACGAGTACTAGCTGTTGCCCGCGACTTCGTCTACGTCAAGTTCGTAAAAATGCACAAATGTAACTAATAATTCTGCACTTCTGATTCATGTCAAAAATATCTAATTCATTTTATTTTACTTTTACATAAAACGGCTACCTATAAGCCAAAATGAAAATTACCTGCAGTGAATATGTTGTATACAAAATAATTCTTATGTCCAGATGTATTTATTTTATTTTACTTTATTTATTTGGCTCATCAGCAATAGAATACACTTAAATAAGATACATCAAATAAACTAATGAACTTCAATAAACAGAAAGAGATTTGTATTAATCGCAGTTGGTATTCTAAGGTTCTGCCTACTCCAAGGAAAAATGTGTTAGTATAAGTTTTTTTTCTGATTTATTTTATGATAAAACAACGCTATTGATTTTAAAATGATTTGTTCATCGGAATATATTAGAAGTATATTAATGTGTTGTAATTTTTAAGCAAGACTAAATAAATGCTATTCAACGTAGGTAAGCTGTCAAAAAAGTAGATAAAAGTAACGGAGCTAACCTTGAGGTCAACACCCACAGTCTTTAGTGTCTGCAACTTTTGCATTTCAGGAAATCAAATAAATTACCCCGCTCTGGTTAGGGCGAGAGTTAGTGTCAGACTTTTACTGACTAAAACCCACTTGTGTTCCTTTAGTTTCACTTTGCGTTCCAAGGCTACGGTAACTTGAGCACGCCACAATCAGAAACGGCAGCAAATGCCCTCTTTGAGGAAAGGATAAAAAGGCATCACAGCGTCTTCTGTTTCCGCCTGACACAGGTCTTCATTGGAAGTAGGTGTTTCGGGAGGTATCTGTTTCAGATTCAGCGGGAAGAAACACTCGAGTGTCACCATTGTCCAGATCGGAAACACGATGGTGTATACGGTAGAAGTCTGCCACGCTTGGCTTGGGCAATTAGCAGCGGTAACCTCTCGCGTTCGGCCCTGGTTCAGATCTGGTACGGTATAGATAGATACGTAACGTGGTCCATCGTCAATGGGACTCTTCAGAAGGCTTAATGTCACTCAAAGGGCAATGGGCTATGCTCGGAATTTCCTTGAGTGATCGCGTCAGAAGTAAAGATATCCGCAGGAGAACCAAGGTTACAGACATAGCCCGAAGAATCGCCAAACTTAAGTGGCAGTGGGCAGGGCACATTGCTTGCAGAACGATGGTCGATGGGAACGAAAGGTTCTGGAATGGCGACCACGTACCGGAAGACGCAGCGTTGGAAGGCCTCCCACAAGGTGGACCGATGACCTGGTGAGGGTCGCGGGAATCCGATGGATGCGAGACGCACAGGACAAGTCATTGTGGCGACATTTGGGGGAGGCCTATGTCCAACAGAGGACGTTTTTCGGCTGAAATGATGATTATATAATTGTAATGTAATAAACCAAGAAACTTTTTATACAAGTTGGATTTGAAAAAATTCTTTCTGTTTTGAATAGTCAGATTCAAGACAAATAAATTACAAGCCACGAAGTCGTAGCATTAACCAAAGTCGCGGGTGAAACTGGGGGAGACAGCTAGTCTATATAAAAACCCGACGCCAACATAAATATTCTAAAGCTAGTTACACAATAACTCTCTTTGTTATTTGATAGCAAGTTGTTATACATTGTAAAAATGTATTTTTATATTGTTTTTCATGTAAAAACAGAAAGCACAGTAATTGCATTTACGCTTGGACGAGTCACGTGGATTTTTTTAAACAATGAAAATGGTGTTTTATTTATTTTTCTTTTGACTTCGTACGGTTTATGCAGTATCAAGTTTAGAAAGTATTTAGTTTTTGATACCGGAGGTATATTGTCATTTTGTTTTTCATTACAAATGAATGAATCAGTCTTCACGGCAAGTTTCACTAAGGTAGTCAATACCCCGCTTGGGCAGAGCAACGCCGTCTCCTCGTGGGGGCGATCGGCGGCGGCGATCTCTCGCGCTGGGCCTTGGTACAGGCCATGGTCCGGAGTGAGGAGGAGTGGCAGGCGGTCGCCTCCTTCTGCGAAGCAGTAATGTTAGCAAAGGAAGCGACCGATCGCATGAGGCAACGGTCCTCACGCCCCAACCGCCGCTGGGACCGATTTCCGGCCGCCGTAGGCGCGGGCTTGCGGACGGACCGTCCGGTAACCGTCCGGACCGACCCCAAGTCGTCGACGGCGCGTACTGTTCCACGCGCGCCTCAGGGAGATGTCAGCAAATCGCAGGGGCCCAGCAGGTTCGAAGCCTAATGGGGCCATGGGTAGTGTGAAAACGAAACCCGGGGCCCTGGGACGAAGGCGACGAAGGAACAGGAGTGGGATTTTAGTCAGTAAAAGTCTGACACTATCTCCCGCTCCGCTCAAGAGCGAGATTTGTCATAAGATGATTTTCCCACATAAAAAAAGGTAGTCAATACCAATAACTACTATAAAATTGCCTGCTCTATTTTGCCGCCTATTTCAATGATTCCATATAATTCACTTCCCGTCGGCGACTCGGGCTCGGTCCTTACCAGATAGCCGGACGGCGAACTATCCATTGTTCCTCATCCGCAAGCCCGCGCCTACGAAGTCACGCCTCGCACGTATAGGGGTATTATTATTACGTAATTGCGCGTTTTTACGTAAAATTAGAATAAAAAAAAAGAACTTTTTCAGAATTTTTCTAGGTAAAACGAAGATATAGAGACCAAAATTTTCGGCCGAATAAATTTCGTACACCCGTGTGTACAAAACGACGTATGTACAATCGGCCCTCGAGTGGTTAATACAGTGCGAGTTACTGAACTCGCACTGTATTAACCACTCGAGGGCCGAAACGACAACGCTTTTAGGGCGTAGATGCAGTGCTTCGGAGAAGTTTGCTTAAGCAAGAGTTGATACCTTCTCAGCTGCCGTACGCAAAAAATAGTGCGTTTGTTGTGGCCAGATTGCGTGGCAAAAGCACTAACGCGGCGTCCGATTGTGGTTGCGAAGCGATCCGATGTGGTTTATGCGAATTCAATACAACGAGATGGCTCTGTCCTACGTGCGTGCGAAGTCTTCGCGCTTACGCCACCACTTATATAAAACAAGTTACCGCACCACTAGAGCTCGCGCGAAAATATCAAATCAATTAATCGCGACCGCTACGCTTCGCTTATTGCCGCACCGCTCCTACATGCGGTTGATCACGAAGGCTATCGTAATAAAGTATCAATTGTTTGATCCATTCGCGCCGCGTCGCTTCGCGATCACGTTGATTCGCATGCGTAAGACACCGCATTACATAGGTTACTAGCTATTGCCAGCGGCTTCGCCTGCGTGATAGTACAAAATTATCCCAAGGAAACATACTCCCAGGATAAAAAGTATTCTATGTGCTATTCCAGGACGTGGTCTACCATTTACCAAATTTCATGGTAATCCGTTCAGTAGTTTTTGCGTTAAAGACTAACAAACATCCATACATCCACATACTAACTTTCGCGTTTGTAATATTAGTAGAATATGCTAAATCGTTACTAACATTCAATAAGCTCGCCGGGCCCTGGTACAGGCTGGTCCGGAGTGAGGATGAATGGTAGGCGGTCGCTTCCTTCTGCGAAGCGGCCGCACGCGTGAGGGAACGGACATCCTCACGCCCCAGCCTCCGAGACCCCGAACTCGAATTTCAGCCACCGTAGGCGTGGGCTTGAGGTCGACGAGCAATGGGTAGCTCACCTTCCGGTAACCATTCGGACCAAGCCTGTATCGTCGACGAGGCAGTGCTGGCCGAGTGGTAATGGCCCCGACTTATGAGTTGTAGGTTGCGGGTTCAAACCCAACCAGGCACATTACTTTGTGTAATTTATTTCATCACCACTGCTCTCAAAACGGTGAAGAAAAACATCGTGAGGAAACCGGCATGTCCTAGAACCAAAAATTCGAAGACATCCATCAACCCGCACTGGGCCCGCGTGGTGGATTATGGCCCATTCCCCTGCGTGCGAAACTTACTGGCCATGGGTTGACTTCCGAAAAGGAAACCCGGAATCCTGGAAGGCAAGGCAAAGAAGAAGAAGAAGGTAGTTTTAGTCAGCAAAAGTCTGAGACGCCCTTTCGCTCCGCCCTAGAGCGAGTGAAGTCATTGGACGATTTCCCACCTTAAAAAAAAATCTAATAACTTATTTTATTTTTGTTGTTTTTGACTACGTTGCCTGAAAATAAATGGACTATTATTATTATTTACGTTACGCGGTTTTTAATTGCTTGGCTGGTAATTAACATCATTGTGGTAAGTAGTAAAGTTAAACTAGGGCGTCAGCATTGCGGTCAGTAAATAGTCATAAATTGTGACTATATATGAACTGTTGACTGGCTTTTTTTAAATGTATAAGTTAATATAATATAATATTCCACACACCTACACAACGCTATCTAGTCCAAAACTAAGCAGAGCTTGTGCTATGAGTACTAGACAACTGATTAACATATTTATATATTACTAAATACATACATACTATTGATAAATTACACAGAACAAATGATAGTACTCATCACACAAACATTTGTTTTGGGTGAGAATCGAACCCGCAACCTCCGGCACAGCAGTCAGCAGGCCATTAACCACTAGACTAACAGGCCAGTCTGTCACGCCAGTCTGTCAGTCAATTTGTAAGATGAATATGAATAAATCACATAAACTAATATTCTATAGGCGAAAGATTGTAAGTGTTTGTTACTCCTTCACGCTGAAATTGCTGAAGGAATTTGGATGAAATTTTGCATACGTGTAGATCATATTCTGGAATAGCACATAGAATACTTTTTATCCGGAAAGTGTGTTTCCGTAGGACAATTTTTTACTATCACGGAGGCAAAGCTGCTGACAACAATTCGTCCTATACTGTTTATAAATTATGTAAGTCTGTATGGTTAGATATTTGTCATTTAATCAGGTTTTAGCGGAAGAAACGTTTAAGACATTGGAAGACGGGTAGACCATAACCTGGACATAGGAATTTTATTATCCAGGCGGTACCTGCATTCCCTTGGAATATTTTTTTATTTTTTTTTACTTCTACGTGATCCTAGAGCCGTAAATTATAGTAGGTAAGAGAAAAGAAAGAAAATATAGAATTTAAGGATGTTTTTTTTTAAGGGGGGAAAATCGTCTAATTACAAATCCCGCTCTTGGGTGGGGCGAGAAATAGTCGTTTGATACACGTGGGCACTTTATAACAACCTCGCCTTTAGTTCGAACGTATATTTCGCCTTGGCTGTAATGACAAAGTTTGTCCACTTGTACGAAAATGTAAAATCATTAGGGCACTCAATTCGCTCGCGTCGTGTTCTGATTTATTATGTTTATAATACATTTCTACTCTCGCAAAACATCGAGTATTTTCCTTTATTCAGTTGTCACCCATATTTTCTATCAATTGTCGAGCGAAAGCCAGACGCCAAATACTTAGGTAGGTACTCAATCTAGAAAACCAATAAAACAATAGATAAATCTATTGTCATCAGACCACATGACCATAATGTTGGATAATAAAACACATGCTTTTACGAGAACACAAATTTCATCTAACATAAATGTCGTAATCATAATCAACTGAATAGGATAGATTTCCATAAAAAATGGCTGCCCATTCGTAAAATGTGTCATTACCAGGCGCTGTACCGTTCCACAGTGCTGTGACGTCACAGTATAGACGCCATTTTGATTAAATATGTGACTTTTTAAATAACGAATATTCGATTACCATTTTGACAAGATCAGGATTTCTTTATTTATGTACTAGCTTACCTGGCGAACTTCGTACCGCCTAATAGTCAATAAATATGGTATATCTTTCGATATAGTCAACCGATTGCGATGAAACAAAGCCTAAGTAATATACCAAGTTACACACAATTTTACTGTATAAAAGTTATCTACATGGATTTCGTACATTTTACGTGATGCGCGCACAACTAAAAACTTCTACAGATTTATTATATGTATAGGTTTAATTTAATTTAATTCTTTATAGTACACAAAAGTACAGAGGTGGACTTAATGCCATGAGGCATTTTCTACCAGCTGCAGTAGTCAGCAGCTTGTATTTAATTTTTGAAACATAAGCATTTAAGCATAATCAACCTTACAATGTTCCTACAGCTGGGACTCATACCTCCTCTCTAGGAGAGAGAATGAGCCGTAATCTGATGCTGGTCTCCTCTCGGTGTTCTCCTTCACAGTTTCAAGAGCAGTGGTAATGAAATAAATAATACAAAGTAATGCGCCTGGCTGGGTTTGATTCTGCGACTTATAACTCGTAAGTCGGGGCGTTACAACTTGGCTACCACTGTTTAAAAACACGACTTGTAAAATTTAACATGAATTTAAACTTACTAATTATGTACACGGGTTTTTAAAAACAAAAGAATCCGACACGTCAATAACTAAACGCAAGTGAAATGGCTGTTGACAAGTGACTCAACCAATCACAGCATTTACCGCCGTTGAACAATTTGTCACATAATTTTCGTATTCAGAATCGAGTCAAACTGTTTACCCGGTTTTCTTTATTTTATTTTTGAGAAAATTCCAGCCAGTAATGTCACCTGAAAAATAGACTCACTTTATTTGCATTCATACTTTTTGTGCCTACCTCCTAGTCATCGTGACTGTAATCTTTGCTGAACTGCTCATCATCATCGTCATCATCATTTCAGTCGAAAGACGTCCACTGTTGGACATAGGCCTCCCCCAAATGTCGCCATAATGACCGGTCCTGTGCGTCTCGCATCCATCTGAACTGCGCAACCTTTTTAAAAGTCGAAGCGGTATGCACGTCGCCTTTATTCAACAAAATCAAGAGCCATGCATTATTTACGAGCAAACAAAGTGCAAAGTAGGCGAGTTCTTAAAAGTAAGATAAATATTTTTCATTATCATGAAACTCGATGCGAAGCAGGCATTATTTTTAGCTTCGTCTACATTTAATAAAAATAACTGAACAAATTAGTACCTAGATGAGTTATTTTTAAAACTAAAGGCTAATCTCTATCTGCAAAAATAAATGCAAAAATATTTTATTAAACATAAATTCAATTAGCTAAGAAGAGAAAGATATCTAAATTACCATTTGAATTTAAGAAGACACTTTAATTGCATCTTTGAATTACTTTCTCTATTGTAAAATTAACAAACTATCAAATAAAATCTCAGTAATTTTTAAAATTACAAAAAAGAACAACAAATTAATAAAACTTTTAGAATAATATTTAAATTTTAACACATAAAATCAAATTTATGATATTTTGATAATGTCTGTTAAATGTGTAGTCTATCCAAACATATGGTATGCTCTTATAAATCATCTCGATGTTTACTAAAAACCGAGAATTAAAACAAATGATGGCGTCGTAAAAAAACCAGCCAAGTACGAGTCGGACACGCACATGAGGGGTTCTGTACCGTCTCGGTAACAAAAAATGGCAAAAAAAACACGTTTGTTGTATGGGATCCCCCTTAAATATTTATTTTATTCTATTCCGTTTTTTAGTCTTTTTTATAGCGGTAATAGAAATACATCATCTGTGAAAATTTCAACTGTCTTACTATCAAAGTTCATGAGATACAGCCTGGTAACAGACGGACAGACAGACAGACAGACCAACGAACAGCAGAGTCTTAGTAACAGGGTCCCGTTTTATCCTCTGGGTACGGAACCCTAAAAAGGGGTAATAAAAATTAAATATTGTTTTCAAACAAACGAAACAATTTAAGAGGAGCTAGGCCATTACTATTCGCAGAAGCTGGAATCTCAAGAATTTTAATCGCCGTCTATGAATTTCTAGATACAATAATTCTTACAGATTTTCAAGCAGTACCTATTTGTGAAGTTGGAGAAATTCTGCAATTATGTGCTAACGTGAGGCGCAATTTGTTGAGCCCTTGTTAATATGGCTTGCTTGTATTTGTTGGCATGGTGGCGAACGAATAAATTACAAGTTGGTGACGTAGTTTAACTTCGAGTCTAAATAATAGTAGATTATGTGACTAGGGGATAAAGCAGTGTCTTTAAGTCGCGGGCGGCATGTTGAATTCCGAACGTAACGAAGGTTGCTAATTTTAATCCCGAACGATAGTGAGGGATTTATATAATTAACTCCCGAGGAATGCGAGGGAGTTAATAAAGAAACCTGAGTGAAGTGAGGAATTTAAACCGCCCAAGACAAAGACAGCTTTATCCCCGTGTTAGATACTCTACTTTTTACACCATCTGTGAGATAATTAAAAGACAATTTAGCAACACAAATCGTAAATTAGAGAAATATAAGTATTATTTACAAGTTAATTTTAACTATCACTCAACATGTTTAGAGATTTGAAACAAACAAAATTCACTATTAGATTCTATAGTTTTAATTTTCTATAAAGCTGGGAACTCTTTCATTACTTTTTTTTTTTTGTTAGTGGCCAGTTTGAATTTTGAATAAACTTGTTTGATGCATGTACATTTTAATTCTCATGGCGCGATGACGTCACGCGCGAACACCGGCTTCGGGATCAGGAGGTGTTGACGGTTTTTGACGTTCCAAATTCAAATCTCATTATTCCCTAGGGATCGCCCATACTGCATTATCTCCCTAGGGACAGAATGACTTGCTTTAAGTGATGGTTGTATTGTATGACATATAAAGGGGCATTATCGAGCAGGTGGTGTAAAAATTATAATTATTGTACATGTATACAGTAACAGATTTGGTTTTTGGTTAACAATACATTGGTTGTGCTTGTACTTAATTTTCTTATTAAAAAAAATTAAAAATTAAAATTAAAATTTCTTTATTTCAGACCCAATAGTCCATAAATTGTTAGTGTGTTAATAACAGAAAGTGCATAAATACTATATTAGTGTTATTTATTAGTAACCTAGCTAATGCCACCCAGTGTCTCTGGATGGGGCAATCCGGCCTGTCAGCAATCATTAGTTACGAGTGTTGCGCAAGCGTTGCAGTAAGGAAGCCGCTTTCTTACGCATGATGGCGTGAAAGCCATCCGTGTGAGCCGCAGCAAACATTCCCGACGCACTACAACGCCGCGGCAACCGCAACAGCATCCTGAAAGCGTTGTTATATTGTACGCGCAGGACGTTGTAAGCCCGGTTTGTATATGACACCCACAGGCCGCTCGAGTAGAAAGACTGACAGAACGCCTTAAATAAACTAATTTTGACGTCTGCCGTGCAGCGAGCGAACCTACGGGCGAGTATATTACCCCGCACTGCCAACGCCCTGCGCTCGCGCTCTATAATAATAATAATAATAATCATTTATTTGCAAACAAGTGACACTTATTACATAAATGCTCTGCCTCCTGAACTAGGTAGTGAACCTGTATCTCAGGAGACAGTTCCTTCCCTATACATATTACAATTCGTTTACAAACAAACAATGCCAATTGGTACTCAAATCAAGAGTCCAAAAAAAAATGTAATGAAATGAAATAAAATAAGACACGTAGTATATGTCGCCATCATCACGTAGGTCACTAGTGACAACATGACCCAGGTACTTAAAACTATCAACCACATTGAGTACCACGCCGTTAATATATACTGGAGACACACGGCGAGGCTGTTGTTTAGGTGATTTGAACACTAAGAGCTCACTCTTTTTTGAGTTGTATTTAAGGCCTTGTACCTCCGCATACGTCTCGCAGGTCGATAGTAGGTCTCTCAGTCCGCTTATCGACGGACTGAGCAGCACCATGTCGTCCGCATAACTTATGTTATTGACACACGTATTGTCGATGTGACAGCCGACATGTGTGCTGCTCAGTCGTTCGATAAGCTGGTTGATATATATATTAAATAACAGGGGCGAGCCTAACCCTCCCTGCCTTACACCACAGTCCATTCTGTACTCATCCGACAGAGTACCGACCCACTTTACCCGATTCATCTGGTGAGCATACCAGTATCTGAGGAGGGCTATGTACTCCACTGGCACACCCGTGCCCCTCAACTTGTCCCATAACACATTATAGGAGACAAGATCGAAAGCTTTCGACAAATCGAGGAAACACGCGTATACCGGCGTCCTCCTCGCAGTGTAGTACTTGACGGTGTGTTTCAGGCTAAGGATGGCACTCTCAGTAGACACTCCCGCTTTGAACCCGAATTGCGCATCATGCACTTCTACGTGTTCAGAGAGGCAGCCATTTAACAGACCGTCAAGCACCTTGGCCGTGGTGGTAGCGAGCAAGATGGGTCGATAGTTGTTCATTATCATTTTTTTCTTTTTAAGTATTTACTTCAAGATTGAATTTATAATGAATCGAGGGATTCTGCTCATAATACAATTATACATTGGTTGTGCTTGTACTTAATTTTCTTATTAACTACAAAAAAAAAAAATGTTGGTACTCTATTCGCATTTTTTTTTCTTTTTAAGTATTTACTTCAAGATTGAATTTATAATGAATCGAGGGATTTTGTTCATAGGTACAGGTACATATAGCGATTTTGTATTTTTATAAAGAATTCAAGCATATGCATTCAGAAAATATCACTAATTGAAATTGGAGCTGATGAAGTAGACGACTAATGTCCAACGGAACTTCACTAGTACATAGATATCTCGATTAAGATAGTTAAGCAACTATTTCGAAACAAATTGAAGTAAATGGTTCTGATGAAAATAGTACCATCGAACTGGGCCCTTACCAAGACGTGTTTTTTTTTCGGTAGGAGTGGAAAATCCTCATGGACGCCCAGGTTGCCTCACAGATGAGCCAGTCTGGGCAGTGTCAGACTCCTACTGATTAAATTGAAGTACTTAAATGGTTCTGATGAACATAGTACCATCGAACTGGACCCTTACCAAGACGTGGTTTTTTTTCGGTAGGAGTGAAAAATCCTCATGGACGCCCAGGTTGCCTCACAGATGAGCCAGTCTGGGCAGTGTCAGACTCCTACTGATTAAATTGAAGTACTTAAATGGTTCTGATGAAAATAGTACCATCGAACTAGGCCCTTACCAAGACGTGTTTTTTTTTTCGGTAGGAGTGGGAAATCCTCATGGACGCCCAGGTTGCCTCACAGATGAGCCAGTCTGGGCAGTGTCAGACTACTACTGATTAAATTGAAGTACTTAAATGGTTTTGATGAAAATAGTACCATCTAACTAGGCCCTTACCAAGACGTGTTTTTTTTTTCGGTAGGAATGGAAAATCCTCATGGACGCCCAGGTTGCCTCACAGATGAGCCAGTCTGGGCAGTGTCAGACTACTACTGATTAAATTGAAGTACTTAAATGGTTCTGATGAAAATAGTACCATCGAACTAGGCCCTTACCAAGACGTGTTTTTTTTTTCGGTAGGAGTGGGAAATCCTCATGGACGCCCAGGTTGCCTCACAGATGAGCCAGTCTGGGCAGTGTCAGACTACTACTGATTAAATTGAAGTACTTAAATGGTTTTGATGAAAATAGTACCATCTAACTAGGCCCTTACCAAGACGTGTTTTTTTTTTCGGTAGGAATGGAAAATCCTCATGGACGCCCAGGTTGCCTCACAGATGAGCCAGTCTGGGCAGTGTCAGACTACTACTGATTAAATTGAAGTACTTAAATGGTTCTGATGAAAATAGTACCATCGAACTAGGCCCTTACCAAGACGTGTTTTTTTTTTTCGGTAGGAGTGGGAAATCCTCATGGACGCCCAGGTTGCCTCACAGATGAGCCAGTCTGGGCAGTGTCAGACTACTACTGATTAAATTGAAGTAAATGGTTCTGATGAAAATAGTACCATCGAACTGGGCCCTTACCAAGACGCGTTTTTTTTTTCGGTAGGAGTGGAAAATCCTCATGGACGCCCAGGTTGCCTCACAGATGATCCAGTCTGGGCAGTGTCAGACTACTACTGACAAAAATGTAAGGCTGGAGTATGGTCTTACATTTAAACCACGGACATGGTGTCCGTGCCCTTGTTCGATCGATAGCGATCACAATAAATCCCGTGCGAATTTCAGGGTTAAAAGGCCACCAGCCCGAAGCGATAGCCGACTGGTAGGCACAAGAATCTGTAATATAACAATGTAGTCTTGCCATGTTTCGGCTTATTGAGCTCCTTAGCAGTCCCAAGTTTGAGCTACACGAATACTGACAAATGCTTACACTGACTGGACAGGTCCACTCAAATCTGTGTGGTTCTTTCTTCAAAAGACCATCTGAGACACTTATCTGCATGGTTCTCATATGATTTGACCATTGCATGTTTACTTTATGAACTTTAAAAGAGACTTTGACCCCTGAGTTTATTTCGGGGTTTCTTCTCAGGGTAGTCAGCTAGGAAACACCGACCTCATCTAGTTTAAACTGACGAAAAAAAAATATTGACGTGTTAAAGTGTTTTTATTTTAAACTTATTTGCAAAATAAATATCATTTATCATTGGATTTGTCTATAAGGTACAATCGAACTGAACCGACGATGAAGCTGGAAGGTATAGGCACGGAAACTTCTTAATAAATCAAAATCTCCTTGCCGTATTTCGGCTTATTAAAATGTCATGAGATGTACTCTGGCTACAAATGGATTTATTGATATTATTGTATAATTATGTACCTTACTATAATGGAACTTGCATAGGTTTACCTATACAAAATAAAATTCATTTTTATTTTTGAATGCGGTTTTGATTTTCGTTATTTACTAAGTACCGTCTTTAGAAATTAATTGTGTAATTTAACAGTTTATTAATAATAATATTAAACAACTTTCACACAACGCCATCTAGTCCCAAACTAAGCAGAGCTTGTACTATGAGTACTAAATGATTGATATTTTCATACTTATATATTTCTAAATACTTATACCTAATAAATTACACCCAGACACAGAACAAATGATCATCATCGTCTTCCTTTCCCTTTGTCCCGTGTTATTTGGGGTCGGCGCAACACGTTTTTTTCTTTCATTCCGCCCTGTCACTCGTCATACTATCACTAACTTTCTTTTCTTTCATATCACATCTTCACACAACCCATCCATCTTTTCTTTGACCTCCCTCTCCCTCTTCACCCATCCACATGTATGCTCAGAATTCTTTTAGTAACGTGCGTTTCATCCCTCCTCTTTACATGACCATACCAAGACAAACGATTCCCCTTCAACTTTTCAGTCACTGGCGCCACTTTCAAACTTCCTCTAATAGGTATACTCATTTCTCACTTTATCTATTCTCGTCACAGAACAAATGTTCGTGCATCGCAAAAACATTTGTTTTGGGTGGGAATTTTTTATGTTATTATGAAAGTCGGAGGTACTTTTTTGTAAAAGTTTTCATTTAACATCAACAACAATATTGTTTTACAGCCATATTTGTTTTGCTTTTTTGTTACTTATTCGAAAACTGGCTCCTACTCTACCGCTTTTAGGCACGCAATGAAGTACATATATTTTGCACGAATGCGGAAAAAGGCTCCGGCTAGCCCAAAGCCTAATTAATTTATTGTACATATTATATCATTAGGTCGGTCGCTGGGCAGAGCCACGAAAATCGATCTTTACGCTCCGCTAAGGATTCGCAAACTATAACTCACAATAATTTATTACTAAATAATATGTTTATGATTTTTTTCGAGGACCGAAACGACGTTTTCCAACACACTTATGTGTTGAAAAACGTCGTTGTCATTGCAGTCTCTCGGTTTCACAACAACCTCACCTTTGGCACAGGCTGTAATGTTAACGTTTACCCACTTGTATCAAAAGGTAATATTTCATTAATTTAGGCACTTATACGAATTTTTCACAAGCACTAATTCTCTCGCACCGTGTTGGGATTTATTATGCCCATAAATATTTCTACTTTCGCAAAACCTAGACTATTTTCCTCTATTCAGTTGTCACCCATATCTTCTATCAATTGTCGAGGTCAAAATATTCTAGGTTAACTTTAGTGTAGTCGAATAAATCTCAACTGGCTTTACTTTTCGAAATAAAATTGCAGACAAAATAATGTACACAGATTTTGCTTGAAAACAAATCCAGTAAATGGGGATTGTGGAGTTTTTGCGTAGGATTCAATAGGATTTATGTTTTGAGCACGTTTGTTGTGTGGTGAAATGTGTTTTGAATTCAAAAGTTGTTAATACTTTTCTCAGAACGATACTGCAATGGATATGATTCCAAACATGTGTGTATTAAAACGACTCGAGCTATGTAACATTTATTAGGCGTACAGCCAAGGATTGGAATTCCTTGCCGGAGTCTGTTTTTCCTGATAGCTACAACTTAAATAATAATAAATAAAAATAAAATAAAAAAGCCTTTTATTTCTTACAGAAAAATTCTAGTTTGCAAAATGAATTGGTTTTGTTAGTATAAGAAAAAAAAAATGTTATTAATAATGTTAGTATTTAATTGATTAATCTGTAGGAACCCCTCTGCGGGTAAAGGCCTCCTCCAAATTGAGCCAGTTTTCTCTGGATTTTGCTGTTTGCATCCAGTTTGGACCCGCTGTCCGTTTAATTTCATCTTCCCATCTGTTGCAAGGTCTCCCTTTCTTTCTTTTGCCCACTGGCCCCCTTCATTCCGTGACTCTTTTTGTCCACCTTTGATCTTGCAGGCGTGCTATGTGTCCGGCCCACTTCCATTTTAGTGTAAGAGCTTGTGCTAAACCGTCTGTTGCTTTTGTGATGTTGTCTTTTGTGTATCAGCTACAACTTAGGGGTCTTTAAGTCAAGAGTGAATAGGCTACTTCTAGGCAAGCGTGCTCTATCGTCGACCACATCATCGCTTACCATCAGGTGAGATGGTGGTCAAACGCGAGCCATACATTAATAATAAAAAAAACAAACTTCTTGATTGTATTAGTAATAGCTAAATAACTCTTCTTATCGTGTTGAAGGCAAGAGATATGCGTTGGCGTCCGGCGCGCTCTGACCAATCGACTTTTATTGATAGGTAAACGCTTCCGCCACAACAATGGTAAACATAAATTCTAAAATAAGATTAATTAAATTAATTAATTAACCTTTTGAGTGCGTAATTAGAGACACAATAGTAAGACAATGGCGCGTGAACGCCGGCGTTAATGCGGGGATCAACAGCTTAAAATTCTTTTTAATTCATACAACAGCGATCCACATTTTGTTTTGTTTAGTTTTGTTTCTCACAAACGTGATAGCCTCCCAAGAGTGAAAAAAAAATCTTGGGAGGCTATCACGTTTTACTTATATTATTCTTTAGGATTCGATATCAGCCCATCGCGCTACAATGGTTATATTCGAACTGCAAAAACTGGCATTTCTTTGTTCTACTCAATTTTTAAACCTATTCTATAACTGAAAAATCCTAAAAGTATATTTTACAAGCCAGGTATCTCCTTTCGATATCACTGTATTACAAAAAACTTATATCCTAGTGTTAGTAACAGTGATATAAAATATTATTATTAAACAAAGGATGACCAAGCAAGAAAATATGTTTCCTACCTATTCACCATCCGCACAAAATGGCTAATATTTGACGTATAGCTCTCCGCCACCGCTCTCAGGATATAGTTGCGACTACTCCGCACTCTGCATAGCAGCGAAGCTGTCTTTTTGCGAATTATGCATATGGCTTGAAAGCCATCTGTGTGTAAATAATTGACAGATACAAAAGTTTTGACATTGAATAGGCTTTATTTAAAAATATTTTGTTGGACATTCCATACGAGATAACGGGCACACAAATGCAAATTAAATATCTAAGTGTCCCACCAATCAGATTTTAATTTTATTCCACATAAAAATATTCGACTGATATTTAAATTAGCAATTTATCTTTGACCGACGACGCCTCATCGGGCGGTCGTGTTCGTGCTGCGGAAATTGAAAACCTAAATATCTTTTTCTCCCAGCTATTAGATACATAATTTCTATAATGAAAAGGAAAAGGCATTAAATAAAACGTCACTTAAGCAGCTTACGATTAATTTTTAAATCGTTAAAAGTAATCCACTTAAAAATTGCTCGTCGTAAGAATTAGATTTTATTATTTAGATTTTTGACATTAAACCGTAACTGAAATTCAAGTACACGTTTGTCTCATACAATCAATCAATAAATCAATCAATTTTATTTGCATAAAACATGGTGTACAAAGATGTTTTGGCATAAATCATTAGAGCATACACGTTTTGCATATATCACAGCATGCAAATACATATTATACAAAGTTTACATTACAAAATTACTATATGTCAAATAATTATTATGTATCAAAAAAATATTATGTCAAAAAAAAAAAAATATATGTCAAAAAATTATTACATATCAAAAAATTATTACATGTCAAAAATTATTGTGTCAAAAAATTATTACATTTCAAAAATCATTTCATGTCAAAAAATTCTTTTATGCAGTAAAAATCAAATAGCAAATAAAGGAAAATCTTTACACAAAATATTTTAAACGTACGACAGCACAAAAAAAAAATGGTTTACGTTTCGTATCGGTGCGCGACTCTGTACTGTACCTCTACCATGAGTATAAAGCAATAGTATTCGTCGCTACTCGATATCGAGGACGTAAATTTTTTGTATGGCAAATTTTGCAGCGCCTCTAGCGGTCACTTGCAGAATCAAAATCGGTAGGAATAAGAACTCGCTAGCGACTAAAGTTTTTAGTAGTTTCCTATAGAAAATCGGTACCATAAGTAACAAATTTGACAGGAGCTATCGAAGCAAACCGTTACTACAGATACAACTTACTTTATTACATGCATTTCATATAACTGGTATTACTGGGAAAGCTATAGCTATGTTTCTCATTCAAGAATTCACAAACTCACAACAGCACTGAACCATCAAAATTTTTGTAGAAATATAATTATTATATTTTCAATAGGCCAGGTTATAGAAAATCGCTGTTTCAAATTGGTAGGGTTTTTAGGTCTATCTGCCTTACTCTATATTTTATTGTAGCTAGAAAGAGGGAAAACTTAAGGGTGACGTTAGATAAGATGCGGTTTTTGTACCAAAAACGTAAAAACTTGACACACCGTTTATACAATCGAGTTGTCGCTAGCGAGTGCGTTTGATTCATGGTACGAGTTTTATTGTAATCTAATCGATGCACGTTTATTCGATATCGACTACGGTAAGATGGCGTAGTTTTTCGATAGTAACTCATGGTAGGGGTACTGATGTATCGAAAAGGATAAATCTACCGAATGATTGACACATTGGTTGAATTAATTCTCTGTTGCCAGTACATAAAATGCCTTTGTTTCCGTCATAGGTTTTATTGAATTACGCAGTTATTTTTCGAACGCCATTGTTTGTTTTTTTTTTTTTTTTATTTAAAAGTTTGTTTGGAAATTTATGGCATAAATCTATATTTATAAAAACTAACTTTTGTATCCGATTGTTTTGCATTGTTATCTCTGTGAAATGATTTATTTTATTTAAAAAACGCACATAATAATAAAGTTATCTAAAAACTGTAGTAATTTATTATTGTACATTATCAATAAATAATTTATGCAAGAGATCTCTTATTTAGACAATCTTTACATGTGATTGACTTGGATAAAACTTCTTATCCAAGTAGTTAAGTTTCAAAATGATTAAAGTATCAAATCATCATCTTTTCAGCCGAAAGTCGTCTACTGTTGGGTCTAGGCTTCCTCCAATATCGTCACAACGACTATTCCTGCGCGTCTCGTATCCATCGGATTCCCACGATCCATAACAGGTCATCGGTCCAACTTGAGACGCCTACCGACGATGCGTCTTCCAGTTTAAATGCACAAAACGTATGGAACAAAAAAAAAACGCGCGTAGCGGCGAGCCTCCTTGCTGGCCTACCAACATGAGGTCTGGAGGCAACAGTTCTTGCAGGCATGCATGATTTGCGCGTGGAGATGCAACGCCGAGGTGAAAATCCGGCAAAAGAGTTCCGGCGGGATCTCATGGTGAAATGGCGACAGCGACTGTCGCAACCCCGTGCTTGGCACGCCATAATTATAGTGGTAAGTCCCCTCTTTGAGGAGTGGCTGGAAAGACCTCACGGCGTCCTCACCTTCTACATGTCGCAGGTTCTCACTGAACATGGTCAGTTCGAGAAATTCCTGCACTGGATTCGTGCGGAAGTAACGCCCGGGTGCCACCACTGTATGGACCGCCCGGAGAATACTGTGGAGTATACGGTAGAGGTGTGCCCCGCTTAGGCAGAGCACCGCCATGTCCTCGTGGGGGTGATCGGCGGCAACGATCTCTCGCGCCGGGCCTTGGTACAGGCCATGGTCCAAAGCGAGGAGGAGTTCAGGATATTTTTACTGCTTCGAGGAGTAGTAGATCTAAGTATTTAATATTAATTTCAGCATCTTCACGTATACTTGAGAAATATGGATTTGACAGACAGACAACAAAGTGATCCTATAAGGATTCCGTTTTTGCCTAATGAGATACGGAACTCTAAAAAACAACTATAAATTATTATGTAGCCTATTATATGAAAACATTTGCCCATAAATCCCATACTGTACGAGCAAACCCGTACATATCAATTGTATTAATTTTGTGCTGACATCGACGCGCAGCGAATGAATAAAAATACACATTTAAGTAAGCGTTTTAGTAGTTGCATAGCATCGATGAAAGGCTCATTCGCCGCGGGTCGATCATCATTTTCGGGCAATACACTAATTGAACAAAATCAGTTTATCATTTAAATGTAAGTACCTTTACCCCGTACACATACTCTACCACATATACTCGTTACGTTTATAATACAAACTCAATAATACCGTTCTTGCAAGCATTATAATGCTAACATCATTATTTCAAAGGGCCTGATGTCACCCCTCAACTCATAATTTCACTTTATGGCGACGAAACATGAATTTTACGAGCTACTGTCTTACAAATCACCTTGACATCCAAGCTATGACAATCGTTGATATACATACAGAGACATTTATTATACTTAAGTTTGTATGAAGTAGTTTGCAAATGTTAAGATCATCATAATCTTCCTGAAGATAGAGTTACCCTCTATACTCGATTCGCGTTAGGATTAGACATTTAAAGGAGCCTTTTTAACACGCTTTTATTAGCTTCACTTGTAACTATGTATGTAAGAAAATCTTGGAATCTTAATTTGACCCACTTCCCGATCTTTGATTAGGATGAAATTTTGCGCATGCTCTGAGTTCTGATGACAATACTTGACTAGCTAAGAAACGTCATTATAAATACAATATGGCGGCCTCCCCAAGATGGCGGACTGGCTGTTTGAAATCCACCCCCATGATATGGGTATCCAATGAAAGGGTTTGCTGACAGAAAAACGAAAAAAATAATCACGTGACTTAAATCCAAAAGCGTGTTTTTTAGTTTTTTAAACTATTTTACTGTCTGTTCAACTGATTTTAATTTCTATTCCGTAGGCATAAGAATGGCCGATTGTACATACAGTTTTACAACTTGAATGACCTTGAAAAATGCTTAATTGTCGTTTTGTACACAAGGGTGTACGAAATTTATTCGGCCGAAAATGTTGGTCTCTATTTTTTCGTTTTTTTAAAAAGAAAAAAGATTTTTTTTAATTTTTGTTTTTTTTCTTGTGATTATACTAAAAAAACGCTCATTTACGTAATAATAATATCCCCCGGTGCGCAAGGGCTTAAAAGGTAAAAAATGGTTACAAAACCAACTATTTACTGCAGTTGCCATTTGTCATGCCAGCAACGTAATAAAAGTCAAAATCGGTTGAACATACAGTAAAAAAAGTTTTTTATATGCTTAATGTTATTTTGAACGGAATAAAGAATACTTTCAAATCCGGTCGAAGGGGAAACTGTCAAATAACAAAATAAGGATGCAAATACTGCAATGTGACGTCACTGCCATTAGGTTGCGTATGTAAGAAAAATATGGCAAGATGTTCCTACGTTCCCCCACTCTTTCTTATAGTAATAGGTTACTTCTAGGCAAGCGCGCTCCATTGTCGATCACGTCGTCGCTTACCATCAGGTGAGATAGTGGTCAAGCGCGAGCCTATAATATAGAAAAATATTGTAAAAAAATATATTAAACTTTTTTTTGTTGTTTAGTATAAACTAGCCGACCCTGCCATATAAATTATAGCTATTGCCCGCGGCTTCGCCCGCGTAAATAAAATATAGCCTACGTCACTCAAAAAATAAAGAAGCTTTATATCGGTGAAAAAATTTTAGCAATCGGACCAGTACTTTCAGGGATTACCTCCTACAAACAAAAAAATAAACTTTACCTCTTTATAATATTCGTGTAGATTTTTAGTGAATATTTTGGTAGTAAAATAAAAATAATGGTATAAAAATACATAGGCAAATACCAAGGAAATTCAAAAGTGTCTGTAAATGGTTCAAATGAAAAATTAGAAAATTGAAATAAACGTATTGACTTGGACTTTGGAAAAAACTATTAAATATTAACATAATAGCAGTTTTGACAAAAAGTTCTTCTAAACTGACTAAAACAATATCAATTATAATATTCTTTACCATGACTGTCAAACACAACCAAATCCAATCATCATCAAATATATATGTCTTTATTTCCGTGGAAGATGGGTAGACCTTTAGTGTGGGACGCTACCTGTGTCGACACTCTTGCCCCATCCCGTCTTCCTAGCTCATCGTGCTGTGCTGGTGCTGCCGCTGCGGCTGCAGAGAACCTCAAGCGGCGGAAATATAACAACCTCGTCGGCAGTTATATTTTCGAGCCGTTTGGGGTTGAAACGGCCGTGGGCTCCGAGTGCTCATACGCTTTTTAAAGAACTGTCCAAACGCTTAGTTGACACTTCGCGTGACCCAAGGGCTGGCTTTTACCTCGGTCAGAGATTAAGCATTGCCATACAACGTGGCAATGCTCCAGCCTTTTGGGCACACTTCCAGTCGACAGCGATGCGGAGGAGTTTTATGACGCCATATTTTAGTTAGGAGTAGCCTTTAGTGTATATATATAGTTTTAATTAGTTATGTGTTTTTGTATATAATTTTGTATACTTTTATATAAATACTAGCTGAGCCGGCAAACGTTGTTCTGCCATATAAATAAAAAAAAAAAAAAAAAAAAAAATAGATGTTGGCCGATTCTCAGACCTACTCAATATGCTCACAAAATTTCATGAGAATCGGTCGAGCCGTTTCGGAGGAGTTCAAGTTCGAACACCGTGACACGAGAATTTTATATATTAGAAGATTATTGTGTTAAAATTAAAAAATATATATATATATGTATATTTATTTTATTTATATACATTTGTTTCCTTGTTTTCTTATAAACCTTTTCTTTTTTTTATGCACCTACCATGTTTTCTCTTCACTACCCTTGGTTCACTGGTAGAGAATGCCTAAGGAATTAAGTCCGTCTTTGTTCCTTTGTGTTGCATGAAGTTTTAATAAATAAATAATACTATTATTATAATCATTGCTCTCCTTTTACCTATGTCTACCAATGCAAAAAATAGCCAAGTGCGAGTCGAACTCGTACACGAAGGGTACTACAATTTTAAAATCGAGCGAAAAACGCCAACAGCATAACTTTTCCTTTATGCAAAAAAAAGAAAAAGAAAACATACTGAGTGAGTCTGAGTGTTATGGGAAACACTTTAAGCTTAATATCAATTTTATTAAACTTGAATTTTGAATTGAATTAATTGTTGTTGCAGCGGAAATAAAAATACAGATTGACTGATGAAGATTCTGTGAAAATTTCAACCCTCTACCTCTTACGGTTTATGAGATACAGCCCGCTGGACGACGAACGGACAGACAGACAGACCGACGGACGGACGGACGGACATACATTCGGGTACGAAACCATAAAAAGCGACTTTCTTCATGAAAAGAGCCCGCCCTATTATAAGCAATGTCAGTATAAATTATCACAAAATCTCCTGTCGTCCATCTTCCAGTCCTTAAACATTTATAACACCATAATGTCATAAATTGAGAAAAAAACCCTGCAAATAACATCTTACGGAGCGTTCGCGAGGAAATTATGAAACAATAAACTCGGACGTTGAATAACTCACGACCCCTTTTTATCACAAGAGAAATAAAACCTTACCCCTCTATTCTCAAGGTTCTTTCTCCAACGGCGGAGTGGCTGTATAATTTTTCAGATATAAAAGTAAGAAAGGCGGACGACAAATTATTCTTCAGTACCGTTTTATAAAGGCCCGAGGCCCGTCTTGGACAAGGGTTAATTCGCCTGGGCGATTAAAAATTAACCCGTTGTTCGCCGAGAGAATATTTAAGGCGAAATCTTTGTAATTAAACTAGAAGATTTAACCAGGTTTGTGACGCTTTTAGAAGAGCTAAAAGCAAAGGGAAATGTAGTGTAACCACAGACCTTTCAGCTGACTCTAAGTTCGGTGTGGGCCGTGACTAAAATGAATTGTAGTAGGTCCTTTATAAACTTTCTTGTAGTTAAGTGGAACCTGACTCAAATTGATTACTTATCTTTTAGATACCTATTTTAATGTCAATTCAAATTTAATAGAGAAACGTTTAAGAGAATTATTTAAACAAAATGGTAACAAGGACAATCTTGTTCACTTAAATATTATTGTCGAGAATTGAAGTCTCATTTTAATTTATATTTTGACGTAGAGTGAACGAGTATCGATGACATACTATCTTCAAACGTAGATAACCACACTAATATTATGAAGGTGAAAGTTTCTGGTTTTTTTTTAGGTGGGAAATCATCTAATGACATCTCCCGGGAGGCGGGAGGGCGTGTCAGACTTTTACTGACTAAAACCCACTCCTGTTCCTTCTTTGCCTTCGTTCCACGGCTCCGAGGTTCTCTTTCGCATCACCCATGGCCCCAGTAGGCTTCGACTCTGCTGGGCCCCTACGGTTGCTGACATCTCCTTGAGGTGCGCATGGAACACTACGCGCCGTTGACGACTTGGGCTCGGTCCGGACGGTTACCGGATGGTCGGACGGCGAGCTACCCATTGCTCGTCGTCCGCAAGTCCTCGCCTACGGTGGTTGGAAATCGGAAAGTTTCTGAGTGTGTGTATGTTTGTCATTTCTCCACACTCGAACGGCTCACACGCGGTACACTCGGATTTCGATGAAACTTGGTACACGGGAGCCATGTTCTAGAATAGCATACAGGTTATTTTTATCCTGGGAGAATGTGCCCCCAGGACAAATTTTCTAGCATCTAGTGCAGTGGTTCTTAACCTTATAGGCATGAGGGACCATATGACAAAATTTTTGTCTTGCCATGGACCACCAAGTTGGTTAATTAGTTTGTAGTTAATATAAAGTTCCTAAATGTAAATTAATGTTTCAATTCATGTACCTATAAATAAATCACGCATAAAATCATTTAAAGCCCTCAGTATTTTAATTTTCTTTACAGTAAATTATCTATACAATTACGATTTTAATGCAATTTTTGTGACTACATACTCATTACTAACTTCTAAATCCTTGGTTCAGTGCTACCCAAAGCCAAACGCATATCGCCGAGTGGCATCCAACCGATTTAGGTACTTGTTTTTATTAATAATCAGAAGCGCCGAGAACCGCTGCTCACATAGATATGTCGATGAAAATAAAGGTAGGTAACGAATATCAACGTCTCGAAGTTTTGTAAAGAAATTGCCTTTTGGCTTCAAATTTCCTCAAGATTTATTCCCAACTATTCTTATTTATTAGGATGACTCCGCGGACCACTTGGGATGCTTCCAAGGACCACCAGTGGTCCGCGGACCACTGGTTAAGAACCACTGATCTAGTGTGTCATAGAAAGCGTTCCTCCTGTCTGTTTAGATCTTTATCAACGGCTAAGTACTTGCAGGTGAAAGATAAAAACCTGTTTTCGTTACCTTGAGAACAGAAGATGAATGGATTGTGTGAGGAGTGATATGAAAGAAAAGGGAGTTAGTGATAGTGTGACGGGTGACAGGATAGAATGGAAGAAAAAAACGTGATGCGCCGGCCCCGAGTAATATGGGATAAGGCAGGAAGAAGAGGAGAAGAAGAACATGTACGAATCAGCCATTTTTTCTTGACGAGTTTTAGTTTGCTGGTATACTGAAATTTCTGAAGAAAGTCATAAGTATGCTCTGAAATATTACTCATCATCATCATTTCAGCCGAAAGACGTCCACTGTTGGACATAGGCCTCCCCCAAGTGTTGCAATAACGACCGGTCCTGTGCGTCTCGCATCCGTCGGATTCCCGTGACCCTCACCAGGACATCGGCCCACCTTGAGGGAGGCCGCCCAACGCTGCGTCTTCCGGTACGTGGTCCACTCCAGAACCTTTCATCCCCATCGCCAGTACCCAACAAACAAAAATTGCTCTTGTAGTGGCATATATTGCCAAAAATAATATTCTTATAGGAGCCGCATTATCGCTAATAAGGCTGCGTTTGGGCACAAATTATAAAGACAATAACCTTATACCCCCCTTATAGTTGCTTTATGGTCCACTTTTTTTCCTTATACGTATTATATTATGACAAGTAACAAGGAAATTAAACTTATAATGGTAAGAAAAAAGCTCCTAAAAAGCCAATACACTGGAAAGAAACATATAGAAAGTGTTAATACGGGCGATCACCCTTATACGTGTTTTATTATGGTCCGATACAACGGAAATAAACTCATTGCGGCAAATCAAAGGCTCTTAAAAAGCCGTAGGCCCTTATAGCCGTCTGTTTATGATTCTGCAATAAGTTTTTCTTAGTGATTATTACATTTTCGCAACAGTTTGGCGAATAAAGAGAAACGTCAACCATTTTATTGACAAGTAAACGGTAAGTTATTGTTTTATGTAGTTTATTTACCTGATTTATGTGCTCGTTTATAGTGAAAAGTGTATGGGAATTCAAATGCATGGTAAAATGTGGTACGCTGTGTGTTGTAGTATCAACCCGCCCTTGAATTTAAGCTGTTTTTGTGCTACAAACGTTATGAAATATTTAGTCATGTTATAAATAATGCTATTATGAGAGCAAAACGATTCGCACAACGTCTACAAGGAGTCTATGAGACTGAAGACTTTATAATGACCACATTTGTTGCTTATGCTATCGCCATTTTAAATACAGTCAGGGTTCCTTTCTCACGAACAAAATCCTGTACCTAGCTAGTCTTGTTCCCAGATGTATAAAATTTCTGTTTCACTATGGTTGAGTTGGCTAGAAGAGATCTTTTTATAGGGATAAGCTTGCTTTTGTGCTAATTTTAATATGTATAATAATTATAATTGTAAGTACACAATAAAGAATATAATTATATATATATAATATGTTTGTCCGCAGATATTGCAATGGTGTAAAAACTGTATCAATCTATCTATTGATGATGGTTGATCTTTTTCCTACTAGTATATAAGTAAAACTATATTCTAAGTAACAACTACTATGTAACAACATGCTTTTTTTTAAAGTGGGAAATCATCCAAATGACTTCTCGCGCTCTGGGTGGAGCGAGAGGGCGTGTCAGACTTTTACTGACTAAACCACACCACACCTGTATCCTTCAATTACCCTTTGCGTACTAGGACTACGGGTTTCCCTTTCAGAAATTCTCCGCGGTCCTAGCTAGCGGGCATCGGCCCCGCTGGGCCCCTACGGTTTGCTGACATCTCTTTGAGGAGCGCGAAGATCACTACGCGCTGTTGACGACTGGGCTCGGTCCGGTTAATTACCGAACAGCCGGACGGCGAGCTACCCAGTGCTCGACGTCCGCAAGCCCGCGTCTACCGTGGCTGGTAGTCGGGGCCGGAATTACGGCGGCTAGGGCGTGAGGACATTCGTCCATTCGACCTTCGCTAGCATTACTGCTTCGCAGAAGGAGGCGACCCTTAAAAACGAGTTTTGATAGTAAAAGACCAAGAGATAGCTCCCAAATCAGGCATCATTCACAGGTTATGTTCAAACAGCGATTTCTATTGTGAACCCACCAACTGTTTCGCAGGCTAACTGAGAAAGCATTGAGGTCAATCCTTAAACCAAGAAATACAAAATAAGCCTTCCTTTAGACAATGCCCGATTTGAGAGCCACTCTTCCTCTGGATTTTGATACGGCTGCATGATAGCCTATAAAAATGATAACTTTAATAAAAATACGTGATTTTCAAATTAGTTGTTTTATTTTACAAAGTATGGATTAATGGTGTAAAATGCAATACCGAATTATATTCTACATTTAATAATTCACTTAAAGCGATATGGGAAATGTTGAATTTCACTGCCCATTCTCTGATGTCACTACGAATATCAATATTCTTCAACTGTTCATTTAAAAATATTTTATTTTTAATACATTTTAGCAGCAATTCACTGCATCATTATTTTATTATATAATTTTAGATTCCCCCTTACCTCCAAGTGCGGATTTTTTTGCTGAAGAGATGTCATTCATCAATAAGGTTGTAAGCTTAAGTAATAATAATAATAAAACAAACATTTCGTCAGATTCTACCAAGTCCTCTGACTGCTATACCGTCCAGGAGGTGAATGTGATTGTGCATAACAACTATAAAGAAGATGAACCTCAAATTCTACATCCACGTCAAAATCCTATTTCTGAATCTAGTGTGTTAAAACAAAATAACATTCCTGATGATGAAATTGATAGCTTAACACCAATACCTTCGCCATTACTTTCTTTTTCACCTATTCGTCAACAAACTGATGATGAATTTGACAATTTAAGTATCACTATTAAATTCAGACTACACTGATACACCTTTAAGTAATCCCGCAAGTGTGCAAAGAAAAACCCAAAAAAAGAAAGATAAGGCCAGATTACGAGAGAGGTTAAAAATATGTGGTTTGATGAAAGACGCAGGTTCAATTTAAACAGGGGATTAGAATACATGAGTCGAACGGAGAAGCTACAGCAGAAGAAAAAAATAAAAAGCGCTTGTAAATGTCCCAAAAAATGTTTTGAAAAAATTGCAGAAACTGCAAGATGCACAATATTTAGAAACTTTTGAGAAATATGAAATTACACTCGACTCGAATTATCGTGTCCTCCCCCTATCTTCGGACTTCAGATAATCCCACAATACTCCATCGTAACCTGCTCAATTCTTCTTCAAGTTCGGTGATCTTCTCGTCGGACCGGAGTGTACGCGTGTTATATTTATGTTGCCAGGTCCAGTCGAAGAAGGGGCTTACAAAACTATTCAATGTTTGAGAAGATTACTTCTAACACGTGCCAGTATACAAAATGTTTCAAAAAACTTTACAGATAGATGTAGCTTACAAGAGTTTGTTACCAATTGACAAGAAAAAATTTAAAGATATTCAAGATATTTGCAAGTCCAATGTGATTCCTGAGCGGTACTAATCATTTTACAATAATTTGAAGATACGGACCGATAACACTGAAGATGTCTCCGACTAGGTTATATTTTTAAAAAGCCTAGTTGTCTTTTCCAACATGTTGTTTCTTTTTTTATTGGGTTTTCTATACCATTATCTACTGTGGTTATTGTTACGATAAATAACAATGTGACATATTGCCAATGTCTTAAAGACTACATACTACATTGTATATTAAGTAGTACGTAAGAGGAAGTACAATATAAATAAACAATTAATATAATTAACGAAAATTCCTACTTAAGTTAAGAAGATTACATTTTTTAGTTTTATTATTTTTAAGATGGCAAAGCCATTGATTTTATTTTGCATTAAGAGTGCCAATATTAACATCAAAATAATAAAACCTATTAAGCATAGGTCTGGAAAAGTCATATAATTGAAATAAACTTTTAGTTTGTATTTTTAATGTTTTTATTCTATTTCCTGCCACACCTATTCAAATATTTAAGGTTAATAACAATGCAGAAAACTGTTGCAAGTAGTTTTCTAGAACTGAGTAAACTGTTGTAAGTGTTTAAAAGTCGATAAAAGAAGATGTTATTGTTAATATTATAACCTCATATTCATCAATAGATTGGAAATAGCATGTTAAAAGAGTGAAATCCTTCAATTTTCCTTTATTATAAGTGTATGCAAGTACACTATATACTGGTATAAGTGGCCACTTGTATCAGTTTACAGGTTCTACCATAGTTAAGAAAACAAGCTACATCAATGCAAGTGATGCTATTTTCCAAAGTATAAAAAAATAAGAAAAACCAATAATGCTATCTTTTTCCTTAGATATTCAAATATAACATATCAAAATTTCAAGTATTTCCATTGATTTATGACAAAATTACAAGCTTTAGAACCTTTAAACCGCTCTCCTAAACAGTTGTGTTTTTGCACTTATACTAGTATACGTAGGACCCGTCGATTTGTTGGATAGACGTCTTATCAAATGCTCCTATAAGTTAAAAAGCATCATAGTTACCTTGTGCATTACTTTTATAAGAATAATTGACCATATTAAAAGCCTTTAAATGACTTTGAATATTATATGGCTAAAAAGCAATGTAACTAGCCCCTATAAGAAGAACATATTTCGAACCCTTATTGTAGCCGTATTAATTGGATTTATTACCGTTTACCCAGCCAAATTATAAGAATAAAGGTAATATTTGCCAAATCTTCTAATAATGTGCCACTATAAGGAACATTAACATAATAAATGCTCTTTTATAACAAGTATAAGAGTTTAGACCCTATAGACTCAATTTTATAAGTTTAATTTGTTTGTTGGGTATGTTCTGTGAGCAAATAACACTAACGATTCAAAAGTCAACAGGATAGAAAACTTTGGAACTAGGCGTAGTCATCACTTAGCTTCTATAAATATTCAATAACCATTTAGACCGTTCGAAGCTTTGTTCGAAGAATCTTGAAAACGTTTAAATACACTGAAAACTTACAAAAGTTTTCTTGTATTTTATGTTAGATGTTATTTCGTAATTAAAAGCTTTTTAGGGTTCCGTTCCTCAATAGGGAAAAACGGAACCCTTGTAGGATCACTTTTTTGTCCGTCCGTCTGTATGTCTTTCTGTCAAGACCCTTTATCTCGTGAACGCGTGGAGGTGTCAAGTTGATATTAAAACCATATACTAAGTTCAGCGGTCCCTTGAAGCTGTGGAAAAATCAAACTTCTGAGTTAACGAAAAAAAAAGATACGATGTCGTAAAAAGCGTGTATTTCGACACTCTCAAGGGAATCAAAATTCATAGGATACTTCCCGTAGACCTAGAATTCTGAAATTTGGCATGAAGCAAGGTCTCATAGCACAAGTATAGGAAAAAATCTGAAAACTGTAAATTTGTAGTTTAAACTTTAAACAAACATGTGTAAACTTTTTTTGTGATTCGGACAAATCTTCGTAACTCAATTCGGGAATTAACTGTTTTTATAGGTAAGTTTGTACGGAACCCTCAGTGCGCGAGTCCAAATCACACTTGCCCAGTTTTTTTAAATAGGCTCGCTTAGAATAGGATCTGTCAGTGTATTTTAACAATGCGATTTCTTCTTTAAATTTTGCCCACACTACAATTGCTCCTGTGTCGTAGGTGTATTCACAAACGTGAAAACTCACATCCACAAAACACCGTGACCCGGTACACCAATCTCTAGGCAATACAAATATTTATTCCGTGCGGGCATTGAACCTGTAATCCGCAGTACACCAGCCAATCACTCAACCACTGTGCTAAAGGTGCAGTTATAAATTTATTTCTTTTATCGGCTCTTCGTGGGGCTTAAATATATATATTTTATCTGCTCTCATAATTATCGTACCAATTATAATTTAAAAAGTAATATTTTCAGTATATTACAAAGTGCTCTGCTTAATATCTGTGGTAATATCTTATTGACAGATTTCATCCTCAGACCTCTGTAACAAAATTAAAGAGATATTTTATCCACTCTCAAATTGTAAAGATTCAATTACGAATTCTATTCAAAAGTAATACCTTATTGACATACTTTATCCGCAGACAGCCCTAGTAAAATTAAAAATCAATTTTATAGTACACTTTTTTATATTTATTATTTTTTAATGTTTTTGGCTTGGATACTAAGTCCTTTAAGCAAAGTCCTTTAAGATATCTTCGTATGAATAGTTAATTTGTTTACTATTAGAATATGTATGTATGTGGATGTACACATTTTAAAGTTTTTTGTAGTATTTGGCATCAAATGTATCAAGTCAAACTTCTCGGCAAACTTCATTGAGTTAATCAACACTACAATAAAATTTTCAGCTCCATTTTCCGAGAACGCGCCTGTTTCAATGATTCCACATATTGTCCAGTTGCGCAGACATTTGAGATATGAAACTACACCAATTTTATATTACAATATATACCAATATGAATCAATTTGCGAATAAGTAAAACAGTCACTGAACTTGCCAAAAACCCTTTTTCTATTGAAGTACAACTCTACCATGGAGTGGAGAAAAGAGATTTGGAAGTAGAGTTTATAATAAGGTTTTCAGAATAGACTAGTTCAGATTATATTTATTTACACACGGTAGGAGATGAAAAGTGTTTATACAATCTGGAGATTAGTATCACCAAGCGTGTTTTGAAGAAAAGGTTGATTCCGTGGAGGATGAAATATCTTCAAAGAGTCGTACAGATAAAACGATTCTCTGACTGTCCTCATTTGAGGATTCTTAGTCTTTCAAAGAACTGAAAAAGAGGGAGAAAATCTCCTCTACGTATTTACGTAGAGGAGATTTTATATGAGCTCTTTAGAGAATATAGAAAAAGTCTATTTTTATGCAGAATTATGCACGGGCAGTTTCTTTTTTTGGCTTTGGGACATCATCGAATTTTTATGACTTTTCTTGCTCTAGGGTGGGGCGAGAGAGCTTATCCGACTTTTGCAGGCATCGGCTTAAGCGGAGCTCGTCAGTTTAGCTGATAGATTTTTGAAACTCGCGTAGAAACGCGCCCCGGGCTTGGTCCATACCGGATGGTGAACTACCTATTACTCGCCGTTCACAAGCCCGCGCCTACAGCGACCAACACGTACCCAACTTGTGTAACAATGTTGGTGTACAACGAAGTATTTTCTGTTTACCTACCAGATTATAACCTGTAACCTTTTATCTAAACATACGACACGCTAACTTCTAGACCACAAGGATAGTTTTTTAATGTTCCCACAGCTGGGACTCAGGCCACCCCTCTAGGAAAGGGAACCACCTGACACTGCGTAGGCCCAGTGCGTGTTGGTGGATACCACATACCTTCGATTTTTTTTTTCAGTTTTTTGACATGCCAATTTCCTCACAATGTTTTCCTTCACCGTTTTGAGCGCAGTGGTAATGCAATAAATTACACAAAGTAATGTGCCTCGCTAAGTTTAAACCCACGTCCTACAACTCGTAAGACGAGCCACCCACTGCTACGGCTACAAGTACTCTCAAAATATTATTAATAACCCGGTATTTTCTCTGCCATTGAGCAAGATTATAAAATGAGATATTTTTATCGCCAGTTTCAGTAAAATTATGTGAAATATTATTTCGGTCCCATTTCACATTAATGACTAACTGTAGAATGTGGACGAATGGTCACTAAAGTAACATAACGTTTAATTTTATGCGAATATATTATCCTTTGCATAGTTAAAGCTCTCTACATTGATATGAATAATTTAATTTGGAGTTTCTTATTTTTCTGTGGGAGGATATATTCATCGTATCGTCGTTGCGACTTTAAGACTTCTTATGTGTCACTTTGAGGAGCAGTGGTGGCGAGTGGTAACGGCCCCGACTTACGAGTTGTAGGAACCCGCAAGTTCAAACCCAGCAAGGCGCATCATCATCATCATCATCAATCAAATCAATCTTGAGGAAACCGGCATGTCCTAGAACCAAAAATTCGAAGACATGTGACATCCACCAACCCGCACTGGGCCCGCGTAGTGGATTACGGCCCATTCCCTCTCCTAGAGAGGAGGCCCGAGTACCAACAGTAGGCACATTGTAAGGCCAACTATGCTATGCTACGCAATGCTATGTATCGCTTTTGGCAAAATCACTTTTTGACGCCACCCTTTTTAACATTTTGAAGTTCTATCGAATGCAAAAACTCTCATGTGTTTACGACGATTTTCGTCATTTGTTTATCAATTTCAAGATCGACAATGTCCTTCGTAATAAAATACTACTTTTACATTTAAAATACTCTTACTTTTACGAAATGAAAAGTAGTATGATAATAAATAAAAAACTGTTTTTTTATTATTATCATACTACTTTTAATTTCAACTAACAATAGCAAAATTAAAAGCAGGAAATCATATGACTGATATCTATATTTTTTGTTGTAGTTGGTTTCATTATATTTTTTCAGTAGACGGTTTTTATCGATTTTCTCATAAATTTGAATTTTACAAAAATCATCTCATGATTTTTCCCACTCTACGGTAGAGAGAGAGGTACGTGAGAGAGCGCATCAGACTGTTGCTAATTAAACCCCACCTATGACCTTCAGGTTTCATTATATTTTTTCAGTAGACGGTTTTTATCGATTTTCTCATAAATTTGAATTTTACAAAAATCATCTCATGATTTTTCCCACTCTACGGTAGAGAGAGAGGTACGTGAGAGAGCGCATCAGACTGTTGCTAATTAAACCCCACCTATGACCTTCAGGTTTCATTATATTTTTTCAGTAGACGGTTTTTATCGATTTTCTCATAAATTTGAATTTTACAAAAATCATCTCATGATTTTTCCCACTCTACGGTAGAGAGAGAGGTACGTGAGAGAGCGCATCAGACTGTTGCTAATTAAACCCCACCTATGACCTTCTGTTGCTCATTGCGTTTCAGGGTCACGTTAACTTTTTTGTAGCCCTTAGGTTAGGTTTTGTTGACATCTCTTTGAGGCTCCAAAGCCTTGGACATCGCCGCCGAGTTGCTGGCCTGTCGGTTTTCTATCGTTTACATTTCGGAAAGTGTGCACTGGAATTGCACAATCTAATTCCGCCAAGTCCGTTCCATCATCGGACCACTAGAGGTACGGCGTTGCGCCACCGGTACATGGTGGACATCCCACCCATACGCACAAAACGTTTTGAGAACACATTTATTATGCGTACAGCCAAGGAATGGAATTCCTTGCCGGAGTCTGTGTTTCCTGATAGCTACAACTTAGGGGTCTTTAAGTCAAGAGTGAATAGGCTACTTCTACGCAAGCGTGCTCCATCGTCGACCACATCATCGCTTACCATCAGGTGAGATGGTGGTCAAACGCGAGCCTATCATTAATAAAAAAAAAGGCATGCATACCAGACAACTGATAAACATACTTATATATTTCTAAATACATACATATATAGATAAATTACATCCAGACACAGAACAAAGGATCGTGCTCATAACACAAACATTTGTCCTGGGTGGGAATCGAACCCACGACCTCCGGCATAGCAGTCAGGGTCACCAACCACCAGACCAACAGGCCAGTCATGGAACACTACACGCGCCGTTGAAGACTTGGACTCTGTCCTTAGGGTCAGTTCACACCGAGACGCGTCGCGACACTGCGCGAAGAGCGGGTCAAAATATAAATTTATTTACTACACGAAAAGATACACATTTCATTGTGAGAATTCAAAATACGTTGCACCACGACACGAGAAATTTCGATTTGAAACATGAATCTTTTCGTGTAGTAAATAAAGTTATATTTTGAGTCGCTTTTCGCGCAGCATCGCGTCGCATCGCGTCTCGGTGTGAACTGACCCTTACTGGACGGCCAAATGGCAAGCTACCCATTGTAGATATACTACGAGTACGTACACAGTTATTTCTTTGAAACGATTTAGTAAATGGCGTTAGTCTTTCGAAATTATGTCTGTACCTGTTTTTAATAATTTTGCTCTATAATTAAACATTCAAAGTTAAGGGAAGCTTGAGGGTGAAGTAGAAAGCCATAAACAAGTAAGAAGTTAAAAACTTCACACTCTTCTAACACTTTTATAATTTAATAATAATTTGTAAAACACACTTTACTTTCTCATAAAAAATGCATAGAATCAATCTGAAAATACTTACTATCAATTAATTTAAATTTTAAAATCGATTTCGAACAAAGTAAAACCTCTTTTCAAAAATAATAATTGAGTGAGCACTTAACTATAACTTTTCACTCATACCTTAACAAAATTAATTTAAAATACGAATAAAATTTAAACATAACATTCTAAAAAATTCATTCCGTAACTGGTTATTTCAACAGAACTTAAAAAAAAGATAATAACATATTTAGGATGGCCAGTAGTACTCTTTGAGAGGGAAAAGTTATGAAAATAAATGTATACTCGTCTTTGGTTTAATTTTCGAACAAAAACTATATTTCTGTTATTAGCCAGCGCTTCAGAATTTATTATTTAAATTCTTCAGTACACAGTCAAAGGATACGATGCTTGCTGGTACTTTTTATTCTATTTTGTTCATGTTGATTTTAGTAGTTGTATTATTTTTGTTTTAATTGATGTAAACTAGTGCTTTACTGCGATCTCACCCGATGGTAAGCACTGATGCAATCGTTGATGGTGAGGCGTACTAGTTTATTAAAACCCTATTCACCCTAGCCTTGAAGACACCTAAATTATATATAATCAGACGGGAAGACCGCAGCAGGCAAATTGTTCCAGTTCTTCGATGTAAGCGGTATAAACGACGAAGCGAAACGCTTAGTCCGGCCCGTAGAGGTTTCACCAACTCACCGTACGTCGGGTTGTCCAATAAATAAATAAGTACCAAGTCAGGAAAAGCTAGCAGCTAGTCAGTGTGACTTTAACATTTGAAAAGAAAATACTATAACTTGTTACAAATATTTTTATTTCAGCAATAAAAGTGCGCGTCTACTGACGCAAAGCTGAGTGGAGTGGAGCGGACAAGAGTAGTGAAAAGTGACAAGTGTTTCCATTGAAGCGGTGCGGGGTGAAGTGAAGCTGAGCTGAGCGAGACCTGCATTGAGCCAAGTTCCGATTAGTTAAATTCAATCTCAAAATCCCACCTCCTCGCACCGTTCCACCACGAGATTCAAATTCCGTACTAATAAAATTTTTAAATGTCTGTATTTACTTTAATTTATATTGAGATTTTTATATTTATTTTGTAATTTTAAACGTGTCCTAGAACCAGAAATTCGACGACATGTGACATCCACCAACCCGAACTGCGCCCGCGTGGTGGATTACGGCCCATCCCCTCTCCTAGAGAGAGGCCTGAGTCCCAACAGTGTGAACATTATAAGGCCGACTATGCTATGCTAATTTTAAACGTTCTTTTCAAAATGTTATAAGCTATACAAATTACACATCCACATTCTCGAGTATTCCTTATAGAATAATTAGCAAAGTGGGTACATTAGTCATTGTCAAAAAAAGTATAAAAAGGTTCCCTGCCTCTTCAGACATCCCCTTTACTAAAAAAGATGAGGACATCTGTAAAACTGGTTCTTAATTTAAAAAAATTACCTTGAATTCACTATATTGTATAATTCCTATGGGACTGCGGATTTGTTCAAAAGAGTAACCGTGGCCCTGGAACGCAACGGGCAACTGAAATTATATAGGGTGTCTTAAAATTAACGCAAGACTTGAATTACGTATAAAACACAGTTTTATTTGGGGGGGGGGGGGGTTTGCCAACACTTTACTGCACAAATGGCGGCAAATAAAATCACATTCCATTCTGAAGACTAAAAACTGTGTTTTCAATTTAATTCAAATCTTGCGTTAATTTAAGGACATCCTATACATGTGGGTTTTAGTAAGTAAAAGTTCGACACTCACTTTTGCTCCAACCAGAGCGGGAGGAGTTATATGCTATTTTCCTAGCTCAAAACAAAAATGAATATAGTATAATTCATTTCATTGTAACGTGTGTTGACATGAATTTATTTTTGAAATAAATATTTTGACAATTGATGTATTTATTTTGACATTTACTACTTTATCCACTATGTTCCTGACAAGGATATTATCATTTAATTGCTATAAAATTGTTTACGGTTATACATTTAAAATATACTTAGCTAACTATAATTACAGTAAAATAAAATGAATAAAATGATTTTTATATTTATTTGACATTATTAAATTTATTTTTTATTTAAACTTTATTCCGTTAATTTGTACCTAATTACCTCTATAAAATTACTATGCTCGACAGGGTACATGTGCAATTGATAAAAAAAAATTAAAGATCTTATAAAATACATATTGTGATATTGCAATAAACAATTGAATTGTGTCACGGACTTGCTTTGTGACACACGTGTTCTCAAAACGTGCCCTACAATGAGAAACACTATAAAAGCATAATACCTATTAAAACACCCTTTGATCAAATCACTGACTTCATTCTCAAAGCTCAATTGATCTGTTTTGAATATATGTTTTACTGTGTCCCTACATAGAGTAACGGTTGTATAAAAAAGGGGAGATGACTGGTGTTACAAACAGCCTTGGCTGCAAATGTTAACGGTATGATAATATAACGATTTGTTCGCATAAAAAACTACCTATTCAAATAATTTATTATCGTATTGAGTTTTTTTAATAAGTACAATTTTGTCCTTATTGTAAAATATCTTGTACCTAAAGCCGTTCTTCATAACCAGGACAGAATGGTCTTGAATTTAAAAAAGCAGACAGACAGAAAGAAAGAAAGTTAATTTGTCACTCACTGATGTACGTTATGTAGGAACAAATAATATATATAAACTAAAGGGGAATAAAACTTTTCCAATACATTGCTGGCATGTATTTTTTTTTTCTTTTCTCCAAAAGTGAAACTTAGGCCATATCTTAAGGACTGTATGATAAATCAATAGCAAAAAGAATTATGTCTACCAACCGTAACCAAACGAAGGAGAGACTATTCAGTATATTGCTATAGTTTGTTATCAGGCGTTATATTTCTTAAATAAAAATACTATATGTCTGATATTTTAAGTTTCCCATTGTTATATATAGTTTTAGTTTCGGTTTTTATGGTGAGTACGCATGAAATAGTGTCAATCACTATCACAACACTAACGAGTATCATTTCGATTCGTTTATCACTTATTTTTTTTACTAGTTTTAGTTTAGTTTACTGCGAGTGTGATAAAAATTTAACAGTAATAACCAATTTAATCTAGTTTTATCAATGGAAAACCCAAAATATTACGTGTATATTTCCATTTCATTATAATATAACGAAAAAAAAAGTAAAAAACTAAAACCCGACTACGACAAAAAAAAAGACGCTGAAAAAGTATGAAACAAGATTTTCAAGATGCTGAAATAAACAAAGTAACTGGAAAAACAAGAATAGAACAAAAAGAAAAGCCGTAGTCACACGTTATAGGTAGGTAATAATCGAAACACTTTAATAGCGTGTGACTACGGCTTTTCTTTTTGTTCTATTCTTGTTTTTCCAGTTACTTTGTTTATTTCAGCATCTTGAAAATCTTGTTTCATAGTTTTTCAGCGTCTTTTTTTTGTCGTAGTCGGGTTTTAGTTTTTTACTTTTTTTATTTGAAAGATTTTGTTGTTAAATCACTGCTTTACTATTTATTTTGGTATGCACAAGTGAAGTCCTTACAAATGATACCAACACGACGTATTTATCTTATTTTTTTTAACACAATACTTTTTGTTCACTAGAGGGCGCCACATTGAATTTTGAAGGTAATTTTTTTTTGTAAGTACCAGTGAAGCCCTTTCAAATGATACGAAACACGGTGTATTTATCATTTATTTTTAAACATGACTTTTTTGTCTGCTAGAGGGCGTCACTTTAAATTTGAGCAATATTTTGGAAATGTACAAGTGAAGCCCTTTCAAATGATGCCAAACACGGCGTATTTATCTCCATTTTTATTTTTATCGCATTACTTTTTGTCCGCTAGAGGGCGCCATATCAATTTTTGTGACACGTCACGTAACCTATGTTTAGCGGACAATTAAAACGGTTCTAACGACACCTCATACGTCGAGTTCCGATAAGTAGATTAGGAGCTATGAGGGAACAGATGAACATACTCACATACATACATAGCCTGTCAAAATCATAACCCTCCGTAGTCGGGTAAAAATAGGTAACGCCTGACAAAAATATACTAGCAATGCTTTTATACATATCATCGTTCGGTTACGGTTTAAATACCTGTTTCTTTTTGCTATTGATTCCTCGTACTATCCTCTAATATATAACTTAAGTTTCATTTCTGGCGAAAAGAAAAAAGTAAATCATGCCAATAGTTTACTTTGGCCTTTAAAACCATAATATTGTATGCCTTACGGCTGCACCAAATAGGTTCAGATCAGCAAAATAGTAGACAGCTACAAAGTATTTGCCTGACGCTGGTTATCAGCTGAACCTGGTGCAAATCAGTTTTGATTGGTGTGAAAAGAAATTTGTTCATTTCTTTGGGCAAAAACAATATTTAAAATATGACCACCTATCTCCGTTACACCCTCTAGTATATACGGGAGCTAAACAGTTGGAAAAGCTACTAATAAATAGCTTGATTTTAGACAAAAGATAACAAAATTGAGCAAATTTATTCTAGAGAAAGAGCTGCTTTCATCGCACTCTTTATAATTTATTCCCGTACCGTTGATTTCAAATAAACATTGTAGAGGTGTGAAATCTTCTACGTATTAAATGCTAAGTACTAGTAGACGCGATGTTACAACCTGATTGCATAATAAATGCGATCAATAATACATGATGTTCTAGAAAGGTTTATTTGATGTGAAAACGTGTTGAACAAAGTTTACTGCTGATCACATTTTGATGTTTTATCTGCCTCTGTAATTTGTCGGTTTTTGAATTGAGAATTTGGAGTTAAAGACATGTCAAAATCTACTTTGATGGCAAAGTTCAACAAACACCAAGTTGACCACGTGACTGAGCGTTGAGATGACGTCAGAACAAAGGAATCGGAGGCGTGGCCTACTCGAGCCGTTCGATGCAAGAGAATCGAAACGAAACGGTCGTAACTTGTTGTTGTATCTTTTGGTACGCGATCGCCACTTAATGATTCTAATTTACAATTTAATTGATTTAAAATGTTATTTATTTGTAATTGAATTGTTTTATTTTTTAATCAAATTGTTTTAATTTAAACATTTTAATTTAATTCTATAAAATATTATTTTGTAATTTTTATTGTAACTAAACTAATGTTTTAGTTAAATTAACTAACAATAATATTATGTGAGCACAACAACTATCAAAATCTACGATTGATGTGCACGTCTTTAATTGATTTGTTTATACAGGATCATCTTCTGAATGTTTAATTTTAACTCAAATAACAATAATATTATAAAGGCAAAAGTTTGTGCAGGTTGCCGACATAGCACGAAGAATCGCCTAAATTAAGTGGCAATGGGCAGGGCACATTGCTCCCAGAACAGATGGCTGTTGGGGCCGAAAGGTTCTGGAGTGGCGACCACGTACCGGAAGACGCAGCATTGGAAGGCCTCCCACAAGGTGGACCGATGACCTGGTAAAGGTTGCAGGAATCCGATGGATGCGACACGCACAGGACTGTTCATTGTTACGACACTTGGGGGAGGCCTATGTCCAACAGTGGTCGTCTTTCGGCTGAAATGATGATGATGATGATGAAAAGATTGTGAGTGTATGTGTGTATGTTTGTTTCTTCTTCACGCTCGAACGGATTTCGTTTAAACTACCACCACATGGACCTGGGCATGGTCTACACTGGTAGACCATGTCCTGGAACAGCACATAGGATACATATTTTAGTTGACAATTCGCGTGACCCTAGGGCTGGCTTTTACTTCGGTCAGAGATTAAGCATTGCCATACAACGTGGCAATGCCGCCAGTCTTTTGGGCACACTTCCAGTCGACAGCGATGCGGAGTTTTATGACGCCATATTTCAGCTAGTAGTTTTTGCCTTTAGTGTACATATAAGTTTAATTAGTTAAGTGTGTTTTTTGAATTATACAAATAAATTAGCAATTTTAGTGTTAAGGAGGTACATATAATAAACTCGGAAATATAGGGTGACTGGTAATTAGTGTACGATACTTAAACACGTCTGTCCCAGGTAAACGTAGTCGTCTACAACTTCGAGTGTAGAGTCCCCGACCTTGATAGGAGTGGGTGCTACATGGCTGTTTACCATGACTTTGGTTTTGTCCATGTTCATTTTAAGTCCCACTCTTTCGGAAGCTCTACTGAGGTCACCAAGCATTGTACTGAGCTTCTCCGTAGTCTCAGCCATGACTACTATGTCGTCGGCAAACCGAAGGTGAGTGATGTACTCGCCATTGACATTAATGCCTAGCCCTCTCCATTCGAAAACCTTGAAGACATCCTCCATTGCTGCCGTGAACAGTTTCGGAGAAATAACGTCTCCCTGCCTCACGCCCCGCTGCAAGAGGATAGGTTTCGAGGTCTGGTCTTGTAGTCGGACTGACATAGTGGCGTTTTTGTACAAACATTTCAGCACTTCGATATACCGATAGTCAATTTGGCACCGTTGGAGAGACTGCAGTACAGCCCAGCAGCAGGTCTAACTTCGAGAAAGAGATCAATCGTCGAATCCGACTCGGCTGGGCAGCGTTCGGGAAGCTGCGCGGTATCTTCTCGTCCAATATACCACATTGTCTCAAGACGAAAGTCTATGACCAGTGCGTGTTGCCAGTGATGACATATGGCTCCGAAACGTGGTCGCTTACAATGGGCCTCATTAGAAGGCTTAAAGTCACCCAAAGGGCAATGGAGAGGGCTATGCTCGGAGTTTCCTTGCGTGATCGAATCAGGAATGAGGATATCCGCAGGAGAACCAAGGTTGCCGACATAGCACGAAGAATCGCCAAACTAAAGTGGCAATGGGCAGGGCACATTGCTCGCAGAACAGATGGCCGTTGGGGCCGAAAGGTTCTGGAATGGCGACCACGTACCGGAAGACGTAGCGTTGGAAGGCCTCCTACAAGGTGGACCGATGACTTGGTAACGGTTGCGGGAGTCCGATGGATGCGAGACGCACAGGACCGTTCGCTGTGGCGACGCTTGGGGGAGGCCTATGTTCAGCAGTGGACGTCTTTCGGCTGAAATGATGATGATGATGATGATGATTTAAACACGTGATTGTGCTCATGATAACCAACAACTTTAATTATGGGAGCAAAGCCGAAATCGCGAAAAAAATATCAGCTGTTCAGTACATTAGGCAAACATAAATGTACTGAACAGCCGATTTTTTTTCGCGATTTCAGGTTTGTTCCCATAGTAAAAGTTGTTTGTTATCATGAGCACAATCACGTGAGTATCGTACACTAATTACCAGTCACCCTATATGTTTCCATGAAACAATTTTCTACGTTCACGCAGGAGAAACTGGTAGCACCAGCTAGTTAGAAAATAAGAACAAAACGAATCAAACAAAATATAAAGTTTATTTTAAACGATAAACACAAAACGTTTTCAACGTTTCAGCATTTTATTTTTAATTCATAGTCATACTCATGTTTATCCATCGATCGTAGGCATATGTTTACGCTAATATAAAATTAACAAGCTTTTATGAACATAAAATAACTGTGTTTAATTAAGCCCTTCATCCAATTTCGTTCAATTCGCGAGTAAATAATCCTCTCGCGAAATGTTTCCTATTAAAAACCAAATATTTATTTAAGCTTCAAAAGCAACACCGTGAGTCTATCTATAACTAGCTATAGATAAAATTAATGTATCTGTGTTTAATAAAAATATATTTGGTTTTTTACTAAGAGCATGTGAAAGTATATTCGATACCTGGCTATAACGAAAATGTTTTTTTTTTAATTTTTGTCTGTCTTTGTTTCGATTAATTTTCAAAACGGCTAGACCGATTTTGTTGAGACTTACACTGGTAGATAGCTGATGTTATAAGGAGTAACTTAACTATTTTTATTTTAGAAAAAGATTTAGGGTTCCACAAAAAAAATCTTCCTGAAATTGTGACCAAATGGCTCAAAGTCAAAAGTTTTTATTTCACATAGGCCTACACGGGCACTTATAAAACTTCAGAAGCTAGTGCACGGTTCCAAATTGGGAACGGAAGTGGCTGTTATATGAGTTTCACACGAATAAAGTCGCGTGCACTAACTATCTTTTGAATAAAAGTGTTAAACTAGTCATCATCTTCTTGCCCTTTTCCCTTGTTACTTGGGGTCGGCACAACGCGTTCTTTTTCTTCCATTCTGTCCTGCCAACCTATCTACTATACTATCACTGACACCCTTTTCTTTCATATCACTTCTTACACAATCTATCAATTTTTCTTTAGTCTTCCTCTCCCTTTCCATCCATCCACATATATAGTTATCACTCCTTAAACTATCTACCAAATTTTCTTTAGCTTTCCTCTCCCTTTCCATTCATCCACATATATACTCATTACTCATGTATATACATAATCAGCCTTCCAATATTTCCACTACTGGGACTCAGGCCTTCTTTCTGTGAGAGAGAATGGGCCGTAGTCCACCAGACGGGCCAAGTGCGGGTCGGTCAGGCGGTCGCCTCCTTCTGCGAAGCAGTAATGCTAGCAAAGGAGGCGGCCGCACGCGCGAGGCAACGGCCCTCACGCCTTAGCCGCCGTGATCACGATCTCGATTTCCGGTCACCGTAGGCGCGGGCTTTCAGACAGCGAGCAATGGGTAGCTCGCCGTCCGGCAGTCCACTACAGTAACTGTCCGGACCGAGCCCAAGTCGTTGACGGCGCGTTTTGTTCCACGCACGCCACAAAGAGTTGTTAGCAAACCGTACCCAGCAGGGTCGAAGCTTACTGGGGCCATGGGTTCGCTTTTGAAAAGAAAACTCGGCCCTGGTATGAAAGGCAACGAAGGAACTAGGAGTGGGTCTAGTCAGTAAAAATCTGACAAGCCCACCAGCCCCGCCCAAGTGCGGGATAATACATTGGATGATTTCCCAGCTAAGAAAAAAGTGCGGGTTGGTGATTCACTTGTCTTCGAACTTTGATTCTAGAACACGTTGGTTTTCTCTATATGTTTTCTTTCACCGTCTTGAAAGGTAATGAAATAAATAACACAATTACACAAAGTAAAGTGACTGATGGACCCGGCCATGGAAGCCGTGACGTACGATTCGTAAGTCTGGGCCATGCCCAATGGACCACCACAGCTCAACAATCCGTATCAAAAAGTGCTTATAGATAAAAACCCCAAAACTGATCACATTTCATTTGCGATCTCTCAATGGAGGCTGGTCAATCAATGTGACTATTGTCCGTCAATAAAACGAGCTGTAACAAATTCGGGTGTTCAAAGTCATAAGAAACAGCGGAAACAATTATTATCGTAGTTGGTAAGCACTATCAATCAGAAGAAATGGACAATACGACATCCTAACAGCGAGAGTGATTGTCGAAAAAGGCTAGGGTATAGGGAATTGATATGCCCTTTTTTGTGGTCAAATCACATCTCCCGCTTTAGAGTGGGGCGAAAGTGTGTGTCAAGATTTTTCAAAACCCATCTGTATGTTCCTTCAATTGCTCTCTGCATTCTAGGTATATGGTAACTCTTTCACATGTTCCTGCCCGAAATGTCAAATAGACAATACTAAGATATTAGTCCAAGATCCCAGACCGATAAGACATAACTTATTTTCACATGGATGAAACCTTATGTTCTCAGTAGCGTCTCATGTGTGTGAATATTTTGGAATAATATTCTACAAAACATATATAAAAATCAGCCATACAAATTTAAGTTAAGCAACTCTTATTTTTAGTTTCCTTTCTCACCTCGTACCTGCCCAAGTTCCCCAAGAGGGAGCTCCACAAGCACACAGGTATTTAAAGCACATGAGACGCTACTGAGAACATAAGGTTTCATCCATGTGAAAATAAGTTATGTCTTTTCGCTCTGGGATCTTATTCTATATGGTAGGAGGTTGAACGAAAAACGTCTTGGCAACAATTTTCTTTTTTGAGGTGGGAAATTTTCAAGAATTTTTTCTCGCTCTGGGGCTAGTCTCTAACTTTTACTGACTAAAACCCACCTGTATCACTTCAGTTGCCCTTTGCGTTCCAGGGCCACGGTAACTCTTCAAACAATCCCGCAGCCATGACTTTGTTAGCAGGCGGGCGGGTTGGACGAATATATTTTTGAAGGGCGATGCAAAATTAGAAAAGGATTTGAATTTGATAGGATAATAATTAAATTGTTTTAAATGAGATTTTGATAGACGATGTAACACAAAAATTTAAAGGACTGAAACATTGAGTTCGGAGTTTATATTTATAAATTGATATTTTATGAAGCTATAGGCTCTTAAGATCTGATGATCCTAGGAGCCTATGCCTAGGCTCTAGGCCCTAGAGATATAGGTACAGTACCACTTATTTTGACTTCTCAGGTAAACTTTTGTCTTTAACCTTTGTATAGGCCTTTTAATTAAGAGCGCTCCAACTTTGAAAATGAATTTAAAAAAAAGCAGTTTAAGAGATATTGACAGTCCTTTTTAGGATTCTATACCTCAAAAAGAAATAACGGAACCCTGATAGGATCACTTTGTTGTCCGGCTGTCTGTCTGTCAAGACCCTCTATCTCTGGAAGGCGTGGAGATATCGAGTTGAAATTAAAACCATATACTCAAGTCTGCGGTCCCTTGGTGTTGCGAAAAAAACAAACTTCTAAGTTAACGAAAAAAAAGAAACAGCCGTTTATGTCGCAAAAAACGTATATTTCGACACTCTCATGGGAATTAAAATTCATAGGGTACTTCCCGTTGACCCAGAATCCTGAAATTTGGCATAAAGCAAGGTCTTATAGCACAAATATAGAAATCAATCTGAAAGCAGCAAATTTGTTATTACGTTACAAAAAAAAACTTTTTTTTGTCGATTTGGATAAATCTTCGAGACTCCTTTCGGGAATTGAATCATTTACATAGGTGCGTTTGTACGGAACTCTCAGTGCGCGAGGGTTCCGTACAAACGTACAAACTCGCACTTGCTCAGATTTTTTATTGCTAATACTAGTGGATATCCAATTACGCTAAAAAAATAAATACATATTGTTTATTTGCTCAACAAAAAGGAAATTTGTATTTTATAAGTTCATTGTTTTAATTTTTTTAAACCACCTTCGCATTATTACCTTTCACATTAATTGTTTTTTTAGCTTAACCAAGATAACTGCTGTACACTAAACCCTAAATAATAAAAGAAAACAATCATTATTATGAAGGATTTTTTTTTGTTATTTTAACGCATTTTCTTGTTGACTTACTTTCTTTATTAATTTGCTTGGATGCGATTGTTTACCCATTTCCTGGTAAACATCGCAGCGTGTGTGGATTTAGGCTTCTTCGTGTTATGTACATATTTGGCTTCATTGTGTACTTACCTGGAAAAAAGAAAAAAAACAGATTAATAGAAAGAAAGAAAGACAAACATTTTATTTTCGGGAAATGACGCAATCATAAGACTAGTTTATAAATTACAAACATTCTATAAAGAAAATATGCGCCACTCAGCATAATGCTGTGGCCACACGCATAGAGCGACGAGTCCACTGCGCTGATTTACTTGATTTTCGTGTGCTAATAGATTTGAGTAAAGTAATGAATACATGGCTGCTTATTGTGAATTACACTACATACAGTCCAATAAGAATAAGATCGATTTTTGCACCATGTTGTTTCGCCATAGCTGTCAAATCGAAAAATTGGGTAGAGTAAGCAAAACCATAGTTTTTTAAATAATCTTTATTTACAAATCATGAACGAAAACAGTTTAATCAGAATCCAGTTCTTCAATTTTGCTAATCTCTGCGTAATTGTGTGTTAGTGTCTGAGTAGTGGCAAAAGGAAGAAGAAGGCAAATTGTTCCTAACAATGAAAATAAGAAACAAAATAGTTTTTTTTTTAACTAGGTAATAATGATTTAAATAATATATTTAGGTAAATTAGGTTAAAAAATAACGTTATTCCTTTACCTAGATTTAACTAAGACTCAGTAATACAAAAAAAAAAACCGTTATTAATACCCAAATAAGTTTTCTTTGCAAACCGTACATGTCAATCAACATTTGACAGATTGAGGTAATTGACTTTCCTATTATTATTTGGAACGCATAGTACTTATACAACATGTTACTGGAACAGTGAACATCCATAAAAACCTCAATAATTACAAAATTAAGTTACAATCACAACTTAATTACTGAATGGTTTTTTTTTTCAGAAATTATTTATTTTAATCGTAGAAAAATAAGACAAGTATCGACGCACTACATTGGTAGTATATTGGTATTAATATCTACGCACACACAAACACGCTAGTGACACAATCAATATTTATCAAAAATTTATCAAAATTGGCATTTTTCATCTTAAAATAATTCTTGATTACTTTAGGAGAAAAAAAATACCTGTTTTAAAAATAGCTGAAAACGATTTAGTAGCTGATTCTAAACATACTATTTTTAGGATGTGTGTTTATTATGTTACAAGTTGCAAAGGATTGTAAGACTACTATTATTAAGTCAATAGTCTACAATCAATGGTTGAATAGGCTATTTGTGAGCAATATTCTATAGAAGATACACAAATATTTGTAAACAAACAATTATACACCTTTGTGCTTATCTATTTGTTCCCTTCGCTTTTAAGTGTTTGTGTGTACATAACTAAATAAATTATATTCAATACTCGTTGAGTTATGAAAACACCAGTTGTAACTATATAGTAAATCTTCATTCTATGAGTGGATCGATGACTATATAATAGGGGTTAAAGTATGAAGTTGCCGTTTTTTAAAACAGGTTGCTTTGAAGTGTTGTATCTTTGGATTGCCTTAGAATTATAAGTTCAACTACACTTTATATTAAAGGTACGTTATTTTTTTTTCAAAATTAGGTATTGATTGGTTTCTTTGTGTTTTGTATTTTCTGTAATATCGCGGGGCCACGGGTAGTGTGAAAGTGAAACCCGGGGCCCTGGGACGATGGCAAGGAAGGAACAGGAGTGGGTTTTTAGTCAGTAAAAGTCTGACACTATTTTCCGCTCCGCCCAAGAGCGAGATTTGTCATAAGATGATTTTCCCACCTAAAAAAAAAAAGTACTTGTAACTGTTTTGTATGAAATATAAGAAAACTCGCATTATTTTGTAATATGAGTTCTACCGTGGAAACAGTGTGTCTCAAGCGGTATGCAATATTGATGAGGTATATGGACTTAAAACTGCTAATGAATGGGATGTCTATTTTTGTTTCAATCACTGTCACGTGGGAAATTTTATCTCACAAATAACTTTTTTCCTCAGTGCGGCAACAAAACAAAATTTCCAAAACGAAAGCTATATTTAAACCAAGAGCACAAAGTTCTTTTGTTAGAAGAAAGTCGTAGCTATACGTAATTGATATTGCTTGCCCTTTGAAATGCAAAGTTTCTACGTTGGAACTCTTAATATGAAAAAAATACGTTTTTTTATTAGCTTTCATGGTTATAAGAACTGCGATATTACAAAAAAAAACAAAACACAAAGAATCCAATAAATACCTAATTTCGGAAAAAGAATAACGTACCTACCTTTAATATAAAGTTTATTTGAACTTATAATTCCAAGTCAATCCAAAGATAACACTTCAAAGCAACCCTTTTTAAAAAACGGCAATTTCATAATTAAAAACCTGATATTTTCCTGTATATAAAACTCGTCCTAAACGGATCGACCGATTTGGATAAAATTTGGTGTGTATATTTCGTGAGTCGTTGAATGGTTTAAAAATAAATTTTTACCCGGTAGATGGCGCCACGAACGCTTGCAATAAGTCCATTTAAATTGTTAAGTAAACAAAAAGGGGGTTATGTTTAAAATGATAATCGTCATTCAGCCAGACGGGATAAGATAAGACACGACAAAATGGGTCAATTTAGGACAAAACGGGACAAAGTGTGACGTGGCGGGATAAAGCGAGGCAAAACGGGACAAACTGGATGAACTGAACCAAACGGGATAAGACGGAGTAAAGCCCCGACAAGGCGAGGCAAAATAGGGCAAGATAGACCTAGACGAGATAGGACATAAATAGCATTATTTGTTATGTCGAAATTAATTATGCTCGCAAAAGTTAGAATGGTACAACGTCTGTGGGGTTCTCTGCTAATATAAATTTATTTCAACCTAAGATAAGTTGTTTAACCCTGTATTCAGCTACCATTACACCGTTTACTCATGCAGTCATAAGGTTCTCACATGTACGAGGGCATGCAAATATAAATGAGTAAATGATGATATTTTAAAATTGAATTTATCATCCAAAAAGTGGACAAAATAGCTGTTTTGAAGCTTCCATTCATTGGAAAAAGAGCCTGTTGAAATACCAATTTTAATTGTTAAGCAAAATCGGTTCCATTTATTTCACATTGGAAACTCATTAAGAAACATGAATTTATTTGACATTATCGGAAAGGTATAAGCCCGCTACCTCTTATCCCTTAATCCACTGCATAAATCCAACCACAGCCATTCACATACGACTGCCCGGCAATTTACGTTCCTTTGTCCACTTTATATTCTTTTATTATCAGCGTGGTGTACAAACGTACCAGTTACAGTGTCGATGGGCCACAGTTTGTAGCCATTGTGTGGACGCTATGACTTGGAAGGTACCACATGGTGTTGCTTAAAAGAAAAAATGAGGAAGTTTTGGGGCGTGTGTTTTGTTTTTATTAAGAGGGTCCTTTTTCACTCGCCTATCTTCAACATCGAGCATTGTTTTAAAGCTTGTTACTTCATCTAACGCAATCCAACGCGATGTTTGATGAAAAGGTAACGCGGAAAAAGAGAGATAACGCCTGAAAACTCCGTGATTTACTCGAATATTTTACAAAATTTGTTCCAGGAAATACGTGTTTTATTTAAACGCTTAAAATTTTTTGAAAAGAATTGTCGTCATTCAGAATCTTGATTAAAGTTACAATTCTATTGTTATACTTTTTTGACTTTTTTAATTTTTGAGTAAATTATGAAGTGTCAAAGTTCATGCAAAATAGTAGATTTTCAGAGGTCTTTACTGGATTAGTTTTACACAAAAAAAATTAAGCGTTTAAAAAAAAACGTAAGTATTTGTGTTTTTTTTTAAACGCTTAAAATTTTTGATAAAAAAATTGTCGTCATTCAGAATCTTGATTAAATTTACAAGGCTTCTATTGTTAACTTTTTTGACTTTTTAAATTTTTGAGTAAATTATGAAGTGTCAAAGTTCATGCAAAGTAGCAGATTTTCAGAGGTCTTTACTGGATTAGTTTTACACAAATTTATAAATTGATTTCAATAGAAGCCTAGATAATATCCACAAGATACTGTGTTTCCAAAATATCTAATGAAAAATATGTAATAACGTCATAATCACGTAAGACCGGTTGTATGAAAAACAGTGAAAATGTACGTCGAGTTGCATCCCCTTAAGCTGTTGATCCCCGCATTAACGCCGGCGTTCACGCGCCATTGTCTTACTATTGTGTCTCTAATTACGCACTCAAAAGGTTAAGCAAATATTATAAAATAATGTATATGTCCAATTCCTAAGCGACAACTCCCTTATTACTCACTTAATCTGCTGATTTCCCTGTGTCTTTGAAAAGTTTTGTCATTCTTCTTCTTCTTATTTGAATTAAAGATGTGTGGGTCTCTTTCCTTAAACTGTTTGGTGGGTCCAGGAGGTGGCTATGTTTACAGCAGCATCGGTTGTACTCATTAGGTCTATAAAAGGGTAAGTGTATACCCAAACTGTCCCAAACACTTAACCTTTGAAAGACTTACAGGGGGTACTCCACTTAGGGTACTCCAACGTGTGAGTCAGGTTGTTTTGACATTGATTGTTATTGAGATGCTGACTCGACAGACGTCATTCTGCCAAAAAGGACAGCTAACCCTTATATTGACAGCTAGGAACAACTTGAATATATTATAGAAATATGTGTTACTTAGGTACAGTTTCTAGTGCAATTTTTCCATTTTTCTGTTCATAAAAGTTATCCTGAGTCTTCAATAAATAGGTTTTTTAAGAAAATATAATCCTAATTTGACTAACCCTACAATAAAAAAACCAAAAGTTTTTTTTTTGTTTTTAATTAAAGGGAACTTTATTTCCCCACCGCAGTATCGTGTTGTTTTTAGCTTTAAGTACTCGTAGTATCAAGAAGCACGGATGAGTTTTAACTAATAAAAGTCTAACACGCCTTATCGCTCAACCCACAAAAAGGTATCATGTCCGCGTCGTCCAACTTTGCAATCAGCATAAATCGGCAAACAACAAACTACACAAAGCTCTATTTGTGGAACACGCAGATTCACTTTGGATCACGGAAAACATTCCAGGAAAAAATACCAGGACTGCAGTGTCAAAAAGAACCATTGTGTTCAATGTGTCGAGTTGAGCCTTTTGAACCAACGAGCCGTGCCGGTACATTTTGATCTGAGCTAGAAAATAATGTTGAAGGGGATTTTTCGAGTGTTGAATTTTAATCTCGATAAAACTAGGGATTTGTACTGATGGTAAATACTGTGGGCAAAACGTTGACAGGTTTTTGACTACGAAACTGTTTTATGAACTTTTAGCCATTTGACATGTTAAGCCGTTTGAACGTGAAGGGGTAACAAATACACAGATACATACGAACTATTGCCTTTCTAATATTATACAACAGTGAAATGTGATTACTTTTGTTTTAAAACTAGTTCTATAGATTTAAGTCGCTATAGTAAAAAATATTGTAATGACTGAAAAAAAGCAAAAACGTCCTCATTTTTGCTCTCATCATGATCATTTCAGCCGAAAGACGTCCACTGCTGGACATAGGCCTCCCCCAAGTGTCGCTACAACGGTTGAATCTGTGTGTGTGTGTGTGTTTTCGCTAAGCGATAAAATAATTACAAGACCTCCCCAACTTTCGAAAAATTTATAGTTTTTGCTTTATTTTATTCACATAGAAATTTCTGACCAATCATCATCATCATTTCAGCCGAAAGACGTCCACTATTTTCACTTAGGCCTCCTCAAAGTGTCGCCACAACGACCTTTCCTGTGCGTCTCGTATTTATCGGATTTCCATTACCCTCACCAGATCATCGGTCCACTTTGTAAAAGGCCTACCAACGCTACGTCTTTCGGTACGCAGTTATCACTCCAGCCCCCTAGCCAAGTTACAATCGTATCGTTCGCGCCGAACGCCTCGAGTAGGCCAAGCCTCTGATTCCTTTGCTCGGACGTCATCTCAACGCTCAGTCACGTGGTCAGAACCAAGGAATCGGAGGCGTGGCCTACTCGAGGCGTTCGGCGCGAACGAAACGATTGTAACTTGGCTAGGGGGCTGAACCTTTCAGTTCCATCGATCATCTATTCAGCGAGCAATGTACTCTGCCCACTGCCACTTAAGTTTGACGATCCTTCGGGCTATTTCGGTAACTTTGGTTCTCCTGCGGACATTTTCATTCATGATTCGATCACGCACGAAAACTCCGAGCGTAGCCCTTTCCATTGCCCTTTGGGAACTTTCAGCCTTCTGATGAGGCTCATTGTAAGCAACCACGTTTCAGACGCCGACGATGCATAGTTTTTTTTTGTTATGTTTGATTTAGCCTGTGAAACGTTTAAAAAGTATTTAGTTTTTCCTTGATCAATCAATCAATCAATCAATATTATTTAGTGTTTGTCACAGGTGGTTTAGTTCTTACAATTGCATTAGAGTCGCTGCAACATACCCATAAGGTGTACAATATTTTTATCATTCATGATTTGAAGTCGATGAAGTATTATTACATAATTATATTTCATGTCAGTATTATTATTATTAATAAAATTGGTCCACATAGTCAAAATCAAATTTCATAGTCACACAATTACAATTTACATTATTATTTCATTCGTCAATATGTTTATCATTTAAAAAGTCATTGATCGAGTAGTATGCTTTACTTATTAAAAATTCTTTAAGTTTAATTTTAAGTTTGAGTGTCATTAGAGTATATTGTTTGAGTTTCATTATAACGAGAATGTAACAAATTTTTATGTTTTTACATTATTTGGCAGCAAATATATCAAGTGAACCTTCTCGTCAAACTTTGCTGGTGTATTCAATACTACAATAAAATTCTTAGCTCTGTTTTACCGAGATCGCTCATGTTTCAGTGATTCCACATATTGTCCAGTTGCGCAGATACTTGAGATACAAAAATACACCAATTTTACATCAAAATATCCACTAGAAATCAATTTGCGAATAATTAAAACAGCCAACTGAACTTCACTCGAAGATATCGCGCCTTTTTGGCGGCTCATCAACATCTTAGATACCAAGTGTAATAGAACTACTATGAACACTTAAATATTAAAAAAGAAACTAGACAAGTGCGAGTTGGACACGCGCACTGAGGGTTCCGTACAAACTTACCTATGTAAATACAATTCCTAAATGGAGTCTCGAGGATTTTTCCGAATCGTATTTTTTTTTGCGATGTGTCAACAAATTTGCCATTTTAAGATTTATTCCTATATCTGTGGTATAAGACCTTACTTAAAGCTAAATTTCAGGTTTCTGGGTCAACAGGAACCTACCTACCCTATGAATTTTGATTCCTTTCAGAGTTTCGAAATACACGTTTTTTTGGCCGTATTTTTTTTTCCGTTAATTTAGAAGTTTGACGTTTTCAGAGATAAAGAGTCTTGACAGACAGACTGACAGGCGGACAACAAAGTGATCCTTGATAAGAGTTTCGTTTTTTTCTTTTAAGTTACGGAACCCTAAAAAAACTGTTCCAAAATAAAATCGATAAAACAAATGGGCATCACTGACTCATCTTAGATCCCAATTCCCATTCTGCTCACAGAGCCACATCGAATGGCCAATTTGACCAAGCTTTTAGTTCACTGAAGCGTGTCCGTACATTTTGATCTATTTGCTTGACACACCCTCACTATTGCTCTGAGCCCTGTTCATGAATATTGCTCAAGTTAATGAGCCTAGGATATGTCCAATAATTCCTCTCCAGAAAAAAGTTGAGTAAGAAAGGCACTTTTCTAAGGACGGACGAAATTGTGTGAGACAAATGTTCTTAACGATGTGTGCAGGTTTTTTCGGAGAGATACGGGACTTTTTTTGATTTATTATGTGGTATCTAAAGATTCACGTTACGTAATATCCTGTTCACAGAAAAGATGAAAGAGATTGTTCTGGCGCAAAAAGTTGGTTCTGGAAAAAGAGCTAATAGACTTCTTGGACCAAAACTGGTAATCACACTTGTATTATAAAGACGAAACTTTATATGTATATGTCACAGTCATATTGTAGCATAATCAGCTTTTTAATGTTCCCACTGCTGGGACTCAGGCCTCCTCTCCCCACCCCTCCTCCCTCGCGCTCTCCTCTGTCTCGCTTGGGTGGAGCACCGCCGTGTCCTCGTGGAGGCAATTGGTGGCAGCGACCTTTCGCGTCCGGCCCTGGTTCAGGCTATGGTCCGGAGCGAGGAGGAATGGCAGGCGGTCGCCTCCTTCTGCGAAGCAGTAATGCTAGCGAAGGAGGAGGCTGCACGCGTGAGGGAACGAAGGTCCTCACGCCCTAGCCGCCGTAATTCCGACCCTGACTACCAGCCACGGTGGACGCGGGCTTGCGGACGTCGAGCACTGGGTAGCTCGTCGTCCGGCTGTTTGGTAATTAACCGGACCGAGCCCAGTCGTCAACAGCGCGTAGTGATTCTCGCGCTCCTCAAAGAGATGTCAGCAAACCGTAGGGGCCCAGCAGGGCCGATGCCCGCTAGCTAGGACCGCGGAGAATTTCTAAAAACCCGTAGTCCTAGAACGCAAAGGGTAATTGAAGGATACAGGTGTGGTTTTAGTCAGTAAAAGTCCCAGAGCGCGAGAAGTCATTTGGATGATTTCCAACCTTAAAAAAATAAAGGCCTCATCTCGAAGAGGGAATGGGGCCGTAATCCACCACGCGGTCCCAGTGCGGATTGGTGAATGTCACATGTCTTCGAATTTTTGGTTCTCGGACATGCCGGTTTCCTCACGATGTTTTCCTTCACCGTTTTGAGAGCAGTGGTGATGAAATAAATTACACAAAGTAATGCGCCTGGTTGGGTTTGAACCCGCGACCTACAAATCGTAAGTCGGGGCCGTTACCACTCGGCCACCACTGCTCTACTACAGCAGCCAGCAGCCAGCAGCTGCAGTCATATTGTATAAGATAGTATTACATGTAAGCACGCCGAATTGAAAAAAAAGTCGCTGTATTGTAATGTGGCTACTTCACATTAGTCAGATTTCAATTCTGCTGAAGTAAAGCATTGTATGCGCACTTCGCGTTCGTTAAAGCGTCACAGAAGCGTGGAGCCCACATACAATCTCAAAATATGTAGGGAATAACTCAGGCTGGTTATAAAATGCTCTTATTCTCAATGGAAAACGGAATGCAATGTTAGTACCTACTCGTATTTTCAAGAGTATATTGAAATTTTCTCATTTGTTAGGTAAAAAGCCCTCAATAATAATATGCGACCGCAGGCCTACAAATTGGTACTCAATAAGGAAACTCATTAAGATGCGTACCGTGTTCGAGTACCCGCGTTTGTAACATGCCCGATAAGGCTAAGAACTCATGAAGCGGTTTTCACCCGCGGTTGAGGAACAGCTTTTATTTCCAAACTCATGAGACCGGAGTCCTGTGCGGTTTCGCAACCGTTGCGGTTGCAATTATCGCTTGCAAACTTGACGAGCGATTATCGCAAGACAGGTGTTTGGTTTATCAGTTTAGCTCCAGACCTACACGGACACACATCAGAAACGAACTGTTGCGTTATATAAACTTCACAGTAGAATTAAAACAAAAGGCGTAAGAACTACAATACAATTATAAAGAAAAGTAAAGTGACGTGACCGAGGTTGGATCTGCAATGCGCAGGCGCAATCATGTAGACGATGTCCTTGGGCTCATGCTCTGTCAGCAGATTTCCTCGTTTGGTAGCAATACTAGGTAACAGATGCGCACGCGCTGCCTCGTGCTTGGGGGTCAGCGCTTTCCTTTGTAGCGATGTAAGTAGCATTGCAGCGCTGCCCAAGCTGCTAAGAATCTTATTATTACTTAGTTAAAGAAAAAAAATATGTCTAGATAGGAAGTTGGTTTCAGGTGTAACTTTAAGATTTTTCCTGCATTTAAGTTAAGATAATGTTGGACGAAAATAACATAATATAAAGGTAAAGGAAATAATATAGTTTGTCTAGTAAAGTAAGGAACTGTTACTATCAGAATAGCTCTCATCTCATTACTGAGTACGTCCCCATTCCAAATTAAAAAAAGAAACTGATGAATGTAGGTTTGTCAATTCTATTCCGCAAAACTCAGCACCCGACCAGAAAGCACGCACTACATTGGCTTGCCTTGCAGCCTATGTTCCAGACTTTATTAAGGCTGACGATTGTCCCAGAACTTGTACCACCAGAACTACATTTTGGATGCATCTACTGATTTGCCGGCCACTGTGGCACGAAGTAGATAGGTACAGAAGTCACGCACATTTGGGCACGCCTTAATTATGGCGGTAAGTCCCCTCTTTGAGGCGTGGCTGGAAAGACCTCACGGTGTCCTCACCGACCTGACCTAACCCAACCTGGCCTGGCGGGAGTCATTGGATGATTTCCCACCTAAAAATAATAATTTAAAACGGACCATCGAAATATAAGCAAATACCTATTTACCACTCTGAAACAACTGGTAGCTTAAAAAACGATAATTCACCATTTAATGTTGAATTTTAACAAATGTCCAATGAATAGTTAAAATAACTTTTTTTTGCTCAAAAATTACACAAAAAAGTTCACATAATGCGTGCCTCAAGCGGATGCACGTGCTCGCATTGGTCCGAGCGTTCTGAGATGTCGTGTCCGTGAGAGGTGTCTATGTGTGCGTTGCTCGAGCGCGATTTGTATGTAGATTGACTTCTGTACATTAATGTTCTATGACTGCGGTATCCAACCGATTGCAGAGCATGCGGGCGCAACCTGCCGAGGCTGCAGGTGACCGCTATCTAGTTGCCCACCGGTGCAGTGGGATCGACAAAAAATCGCGCACACCGTGGGCGTAAAACGCGTGTATCTGCATTCTACAGAAGCTGCGGGCCCGTAACCGCAGCGGACGCGGGTGAAAACCACTTCATGAGTTCTTGCCTAAGGCTTTGCTGCCGAAGTTCCGAACGATTACCTTATTAGACGGTAGTCCTACTATTTATTGTTACAAAGTTCGGTTCCTAGGTGTTTAGTGAACTTTGAATAGGCTGAGGGTCTCCGCCTATTCAAAGTTCAATTACTTACTAGCAAAATATAGCCATATTTTGCTGGTAAGTAACTATGGAAAAGTCAACCTACAGGAATTAGCACGGTTCCTCAAAGGGTACTTGGTATTTAATGGCACGGTTAGCTCAGTGGTTGAACGACTGGCTGCTGCAATGGCTGTCGAGGATTCGAGTTCTGTACGGAACAAATATCTGTATGGCCAACAGATACTTTATTTTGGGTCTAAGTTTCTTTAGTTTCTCTGTATGTGAATTTACATTAGAGCAGTGGTGGCCGAGTGGCAACGGCCCCGACTTACGAGTTGTAGGTCGCGGGTTCAAACCCAGCCAGGCGCATTACTTTGTGTAATTTATTTCATCACCACTGCTCTCAAAACGGTGAAGGAAAACATCGTGAGGAAACCGGCATGTCCTAGAATCAAACATTCGAAGACATGCGACATTCACCAACCCGCACTGGGCCCGCGTGGTGGATTACGGCCCATTCCCTCTCCTAGAGAGGAGGCCTGAGTCCCAGCAGTGGGAACATTAAAAGGCTGATTATGCTATGCTATGCTATGCTATGTGAATTTAAACGGTTGTGAATGCATTCATTTTTTTTAAATTTATTTATCTCATACATTTTTAACAATTGTTTAACATATTTTTAGCTCGCCAAACTTTATAGTTTGATGGCGCGAAACGCTCTAAATACAATTATTTCTATGACATCATAAAATAGTAAAAATATGAGTGATTATCATGAAGATGAAGATGAAGATCATGAATACAAGAGTAATTCCTAAATGAGAGATGGGAATGGGAAAACGTCTTTATTTTTAAATCTAGATTCATTTAGGCTAGACGTGTACTAGAAATTTCTGTAGACATAAGCATAACCTTTGTACCAATTTTTGCCTTCATCTTCTTCTTGATGACTTCTATTATATGTGTGTCCATGAATTCTTAAATAAATAAATAAACGGTGTACTCAGCACACTTAACACAATATTGATTGCTGTTGACTAATCCAAAGATTAATTAATCACAATCACTTTTGAAAATCAAGCTGTTGAATAACGCCTAATTTTCCAGACTATTTCATTTCCAACACACCTGCATTAGAATCATTTACACTTCATTTCCTTCATACTAATTACGCCATTTATTTCAGCCCCTGTGCAAATGAAATCGTTGAAACAGAAAAATAAATAAGTACACGACGTTTCTTTTTGTTTCACACTTAAAATTATTCTGGGTTAACGAGGCAAGGGAATTAAAAGTATTTCTTCTGTTATTATTACAAAAAGAAGATTAATTTACTAGTATTTAACAGTTTTTAATTGGTGAAATTTATGTTTGGTGCAAGTATTGACTTTTTTTTCGGTGGGAAAATCATCCAATGACATCCCCCGCTCTTGGGCGGATCAAAAGGGTATGCCAGACTTTTACTGACTAAAACCCCACTCCTGTGCCTTTTTTGCCTTCGTCCTAGGGCCCTGGGTTTCACTTTCACACTGCCTGTGGCCCCAGTAGGCTTCGACCCTGCATGGGCGCCTACGGTTTGCTGACATCTCATTGAGACGCGTTTGGAACATAGGCGCCGCCGTCGACGACTTGGGTTCGGTCCGGACGGTTAAGGGAAGGTCGGACGGCGAGTTACCCATTGCTCGCCGTCCGCTAGCTCGCGCCTACCGTGGCCGGAAATCGGAATCGGAATCCCGGCGGCTGGGGTGCGAGGACATTGCCTCGCGCGTGCACGTGCGGCCTCCTCCTTTGCTAGCATTACTGCTTCGCAGACGGAGGCGACCGCCTGCCACTCCGTGTGGTCGGGATCCCGGCGGTTGGGGTGCGAGAGACGCTCCCTCGCGCGTGAGCAAATACTGACTAAATTATTGACAAAGTTTCAAAGAGATAGCTGCTACCAATGTAGATAAACAAGTATTTTTTTCTAACAAAGTCAGAAATTCTAATTTCGAAGTTGTTGTCTATATTTACGTTTACCTAGGACAGTCGGTAACTTTGAGAAAGAGGTGGAGGGTCAATCGTCGAATCCGATTCAGCTGGGTAGCGTTCGGAAAGCTGCGCATTATTTTCTCGTCCGGTATACCACAGTGTCTCAATACAAAACTCTATAACCGGTGCATGTTACCAATGATGACATATGAAACGTAGTCGCTCATAATAAACCTCATTAGAAGGTTTAAAGGTACTCAAAGGGCAAAGGAGAGTTGCACCTGGATAAACTAAACGCCGACAATAACATATTTGACAAAAAGACATTCAAATCAATTAATTAATTTCTTATTTTTATTTTTAAACTGTTAAAGTAACCCGAAGAACCGCCAAACTTAAGTGGCAGTAGGCAGGGCACATGCTCGCAGAACAGATGATCGATGGGGCCGAAAGGTTCTGGAGTGGCAACTGCGTACTAGAAGATGTGGCGTTGATAGGCCTCCCACAATTTGGACCGATGATCTGGTTAGGGTCACGGGAATCCAATGGATGCGAGACGCACAGGACCAGTTATTGTGGTGATACTTGTGAGAGTCATATTACGTCCAACAGTACCTTCACAGTAACTTCTCCCATTCTGGATGAAGCGAGAGGGAGAGTCAGATTTTTACTGACTAAAACCTACCCATGTTCCTTCAGTTGCCTTTTGCTTTCCAGCCCCCCTAGCCAAGTTACAACCGTTTCATTTAGATTCTCTTTTCGTTGATCGCCTCGAGTCAGCCACGCCTCCTATAACTTTGTTTTGACCACGAGACTGAGCGTTAATGTCGTCAGAATAGGGCCGTGATTCTTTCAAACAAATCCTTCAAGTTGTACATTCGATTTACGCAAGTATAAGTTGTATAGTTTCAACACGTCGTCCAAACTTCAGTCACAGATGGATGCGGTTTACAACTTTTGTTTGCCTTGTAGGATAAATTGGGTTAATACAACAAATAGCTAAACAGAAATTAGTAGCCTGAACAGGACACAAGTTCTAAGCATAAGCACGACGCAACTAAGAGGTTATCTATCGATTTGCTGATCTAACGACCAAACCAATTAAGTAAATCAGCACAAGTCATCGCCGCTAGTCGTTCGCGGTCAGCGTTTGCCATTTTTCGCGCATTTTGCAGCTGAAGGCTTGTTTTAAATGTATTTTAATGGCTTGTTTGACGCAAACATGCAGAGTTTTTACCCACATGTATCGAACGACGGTTTTTACTTTAGTAAAGTGTGTTGAAAAATCAATGTAGTTATCATTTTTTTTTAAATTACGTAATAAAAGAAATGTCACTTCGAATACCAATTTTGGCTCAGTTATAAAATAATCAATAATTCAAATATTATTTATAATCTACCTGAGAGTTATTAAACAAAAAAGGACCTGGGGTTCTAGCATAAAGCGCAAATCTGTCAGCGATAGCGATTTCTTTCTTTCTTTCTTTCTAATTATGTGTACACTTGACCGGGTGCGTGAATTTTTGTTTAGGTTTGAAAATCCTCCAATGACATCTCCCGCTCTTGAGATCGGAACCGTCCGAGAACCCCCACCTGTGGAGATTGTCTTTGCTGCGCCCAACTTAGGTGCGGAGTCTGTTTAGAGTTTTCCAGGTGGGCCATGGCAACTCGTGTCCAGGAGAGAGGTTCTCCTCTCGCTCTAGGGTGGAGCGAGACGGCGTGTCAGACTTTTACTGACTAAAAACCCACCCCTGTTCCTTCGTTGCCTTTCATACTAGGGCCGAATTTTCCTTTCAGAAGCAAACCCTTGGCGCAAGTAGGATTCAACCCAGATGGGCCCCAAACCAGGTACCTGGATGGTTTGAAATACAATTGAACCCAATAGATTTTTTTTAGGTTGGAAATCATCCAATGACTTCTCCCGCTTTGGTTGTAGCGAGAGGACGTGTCACTGACTAAAACCACACCTGTTTCAGTCACCCTTTGCTTTGTAGGACTACGGATTTCCCTTTCAGAAAAACCTCGCGTGAACCCAATAGGTGGCACTGCAATTTGGGCCTCATTTTTAGGGTTCTGTAGCCAAATGGCAAAAAACGGAACCCTTATAGATTCGTCATGTCTGTCTGTCTGTCCGTCCGTATGTCACAGCCACTTTTTTTCCGAAAGTATAAGAACTATACTGTTGAAACTTGGTAAGTAGATGTATTCTGTGAACCACATTAAGATTTTCACATAAAAATAGAAAAAAAAAGCAATTAATTTTGGGGGTTGCCCATACTTAGAACTGAAACACAATTTTTTTTTTCCATCAAACCCATACGTGTGTATCTATGGATAGGTCTTCAAAAATGATATTGAGGTTTCTAATATCATTTTTTTCTAAACTGAATAGTTTGCGCGAGAGACACTTCATAAGTGGTAAAATGTGTGCCCCCCCCCCCCCGTAACTTCTAAAATAAGAGAATGATAAAACTAAAACAAAATTATGATGTACATTACCATGCAAACTTACACCGAAAATTGGTAGTAGAACAACGTCTGCCAGGATCACGGAGTAATACCTATATTATAATAACTCTTTTTGAGAATATTTATCGATAATGTAAAGTCACTTTATTTGGAACCCTAGTTTTGTCAATCCCTTCAGTTCAATTAAATTAATCCTAACAGCGGACGTGATCGTGTTTATAGATCAAATTCAGTCAATGTAACTTCTAAGTTGTGTCCTACTGTACGCACTTCGTTTGTGCTTAAAGTTAGGCCTGTTTACTTATTTACCCAACTGGCTTACTTCACTAACTCTCTGGAGTATTAATTAATTATTAATTAAAAGCCGACAGCTTAATTGAATGCAAATATCATTTGGTATCGCTGGGGATATAACCTATACATAGGTATAGCTTAGATATGGTTACGGTTTGAGTAGCTTTACTTGGGATAAAAGTTAGAACAATTAATTACAAAATAAAAAAAATATAGAAGTATATTTATTTACACGTATTTTGTATGTATAGCACAGTTAATCTCCTCGTGGAGCCGATCGGTGGGGAGCTTTGGTTCAGGCCATGGTCCAGAGTGAGAGGAAATAAGCTTCTGCAAAGCAGTACAGTGCTAGCGAAGGACACAGCTGCAAAAGTGAGGAAACGTACATGCTTGCGCCCCAGCCAGCAGTGGCTTCAATTCTGAATTCTTGTAGCAATGGGTAGCTTATTATCCGGCCGCCCGGCAAGGATCGAGCCCAGTTGTTGATGGCGCAGATGCACCTCAAAGGAGCAAAACCGTAGGGGTTCAGAAGGGCCTATGCTTGCTAGAGCCATGGGGAATACCTAAAAGGGAAACCCGTTGTTCTAGAACGCAAAGAGCGACCGAAGGAACATAGGTGGGTTTTAGTCAGTAAAAGTCTGGCACGCCCTCTTGCTCCACCCTAGAGCGTCAGGAGAGCCTCTCTCCTGGAAACGAGTTGCCATGGCCCACCTGGAAAACTCTAAACAGACTTCGCACTTCGGTGGGGGTTCTCGGACGGTTCCGATCTTCAGTGTTTGTGCGGCGACTCTCCGCAGGCCATGTCCCATCTTCGATCCTGCACCACGTGCCCTGTTACCTGTTCACGTAGGGACCTAATACTGGCCGAATAATGGGCCAGGCAAGGAATTTAACTAGTCTTGCCATCGATACGCTAAGAAGAAGATCGGGGAAAGCCATTAGATCATTTCCCACCTCCCAAAAAAAGCACAATCAATCTCCATCAACACTAGATCACCATTTAGCCGGATATTCATCAAATCAAACACCAAAATTTCCACTGAACTCACCCATAGAACATGTTATCATTCCCACTGAAATCTAAAGCACTTGTAATCTTCATACGAGATAAAAATTAATACCGTTTGATACCACACTATATCTGGTACAAAAATTACTTACTAAAAGGTACTGCGATTGGCAATCTCTGACATCACCGGTTTTTTTTGCAATAAACGTAATATTTATTGGGTATTCATTTTATTGTAACAGTGGATAAAGTGCACATTAATGAAATAAGGAAAATAACAGGTGATTTTGTTAGTAATCTGTTTGAAGTTCATCATCATCATCATTTCAGCCGAAAGACGTCCACTGCTGGACATAGGCCTCCCCCAAGCGTCGCCACAGCGAACGGTCCTGTGCGTCTCGCATCCATCGGACCCCCGCAACCGTTACCAAGTCATCGGTCCACCTTGTAGGAGGCCTTCCAACGCTACGTCTTCCGGTACGTGGTCGCCATTCCAGAACCTTTCGGCCCCAACGGCCATCTGTTCTGCGAGCAATGTGCCCTGCCCATTGCCACTTTAGTTTGGCAATTCTTCGTGCTATGTCGGCAACCTTGGTTCTCCTGCGGATATCCTCATTCCTGATTCGATCACGCAAGGAAACTCCGAGCATAGCCCTCTCCATTGCCCTTTGGGTGACTTTAAGCCTTCTAATGAGGCCCATTGTAAGCGACCACGTTTCGGAGCCATATGTCATCACTGGCAACACGCACTGGTCATAGACTTGTTTGAAGTTGCGTTCTGAAAAACATTAATTTACGTCGGGGTCACCAGTTTGGAGGTAAGCGGAACAGAGAGAATAAAGTCCCGCAAACCTCCGTTGAAAAGGGAGGATCATCCAACCAGAGGGCTGTTATGTCTGGTGCAACTGCCCGATAGATGATTTTGGGCTGTTCTATATGTTCTAATCGCGCGGAGAACTTTAATTGCGTTTAGCAGGATTAGTTCTTATGTGACGCCATAGATGTCGCTACAGAGGGTTATTTTATTAATAATTAGCTGACTAAGGTTACGGACGCGTCTCACATTCATCGAATTCCCGCGACCTTCACCAGGTCATCGGTCTACCTTGTAGGAGGCCTTCCAACGCTGCGTCTTCCGGTACGTGGTCGTCACTCCAGAACCTTTCAGCTCCAACGGGCATCTGTTCTACGAGCAATGAGCCCTGCCTACTGTCACTTAAGTTTAGCGATTCTTCAAGCTATGTCGGTAACCTTGGTTCTCCAGTGGATAATTTCATCCATGATGCGATTAGGCAAGGAAACTCCGAGCATATGCCTGTTGCCCTTTAGCGGATTCTGTATTTAGAAAAATTAAACAGACATTTTATTTAAACCACATGTTTGTATGTAATCCGGGAAAACCCTTTTAGTCTCCTACTTATCTCAATATGATGAAACTACTGGAAATGAAGGTGATAACAGTAAAGTTTTACAACACTAGTGATAAATAGAAAGACACAATTGTAATAAATATTAGTGCTATTAAAATAATAATCTAAATAAATATTAGAGCTATTAAAATAATAATCTTAATGCTTTATCTACTTTATAACTTTTATGATATCTGTGAGTCATTTTTTTCCTAGCCAAAACACTACGCGGATTTCATTTGATAGCATAAAAAAGATACAATAAAAATCGATTTCTTTAAAGTATTACTGACCTCTGGCTCTCTGGCCTCTTTAAATTATTGACTGGCCTGTCGGTCTAGTGGTTAGTAGCCCTGTCTGCTATGCCGGAGGTCGTGGGTTCGATTCTCACCCAGGACAAATGTTTGTGTGATGAGCTCGATCATTTGTTCTGTGTCTGATTTAATTTATGTATAATATGTATGTATTTAGAAATATATAAGTATGTATATCAGTTGTCAAGTACTCATAACATACTTTGTTGTTTGTTTGTCCGCAGACCATGTCCCACCTTCGACCATGCATCACGTGCCCTGTTACCTGTTCACGTAGGAACCTAATGACAGCATCAGCGGACGGCATTGCCGTGGCCGAATACTGGGCCAGGCAAGGAATTTAACTAGTTTTGCCATCGATACGCTAAGAAGAAGAAGAAGTACTCATAACACCGCTTGGTACTAGACGGCGTTGTGTGATAGTTTTGGAATATTATTATAATTATTTATTAACCGTTTAGATAGATACTTAGCCGAGTTGCTAGCCTGTCGGTTTTCTATTGTTTACATTATCGGGGAGTCTGCTTTGGAATTGCTCAATTTAATTCCAACTAGTCCGTTCTATCATTGGCCTACTAGACGGACGGCGTTGCGCCACCGGTTCATGGTGGAAATCTCACCCATAAATACAAAGCGTTTTGAGAATACATTCATTGTACGTAGGTACAGTTAAGTGGAATTTTCTGCCGGAGTCTGTATTTCCTGATAGCTACAACCTAGGGGTCTTAATAATAATCGTTTACTATCAGGTGAGATAGTAATCAAATGCGAGCCTATCCATAATTAAAAAATAACCCTATAGATATTGTTGAAGACGGACTAATCGCTAAAGGCTGCTATAGGCTGATGCTCTTGATATCACAGGAGCCAATAATAGTCATAGTTAGATAAGCTAACAGTCTATATTTTAAGTTCTTTTCAAGGAATTCTCCTCCATCCCACTTAACTCAGTCACCATGACAACGTAAAAGTTTTTCTTTTTTTTTGGTCGTTTATTTTTGAACGGTCATCTATACATAACTAGCTTTTGCCCGCGGCTTCGCTCCCGTCAACTGACTACTATATCCAACTCTACCCAACTCTACCCTACACTACCCTACTCTACCCTACTCTACCCTACTCTACCCTACTCTACCCTACTCTACCCTACTCTACCCTACTCTACCCTACTCTACCCTACTCTACCCTACTCTACCCTACTCTACCCTACTCTACCCTACTCTACCCTACTCTACCCTACTCTACCCTACTCTACCCTACTCTACCCTACTCTACCCTACTCTACCCTACTCTACCCTACTCTACCCTACTCTACCCTACTCTACCCTACTCTACCCTACTCTACCCTACTCTACCCTACTCTACCCTACTCTACCCTACTCTACCCTACTCTACCCTACTCTACCCTACTCTACCCTACTCTACCCTACTGTACCCTACTCTACCCTACTCTACCCTACTCTACCCTACTCTACCCTACTCTACCCTACTCTACCCTACTCTACCCTACTCTACCCTACTCTACCCTACTCTACCCTACTCTACCCTACTCTACCCTACTCTACCCTACTCTACCCTACTCTACCCTACTCTACCCTACTCTAAAAAAAAAAAAAAAAAAGTAAAGTATCCTATGTCCGTCTCCTGGTTCTAAGCTACCTCCCTGCCAATTTTCAGCTAAATCGGTTCAGCCGTTCTTGAGTTATAAGTGAAGTAACTAACACGACTTTCTTTTATATATATAGATAATAATATTCCACAAATTTCATACAACGTCATCTAGTCCCAGACTAAGCAGAGCTTATGGTATGAGTACTAGACAACTTACTGATAAACATACTTATAACCAGTTTCAATAGAAAGGAAACAATGAGAGATGAGTCTGTTTTAGACAATCAAGACTTTGTTTCAAAAAAATTTAGATTTTCTATTTTTCAACAAATAACCAAACTGTATACGGTCCACTACTACTCAAAAGCAGCGTTGGAAGGCCTCCTGCAAGGTGGACTGATGGCCTGGTAAGGGTTACGGGAATCCGATGGATGCGAGACGCACAGGACCGTTCATTGTGGTGACACTTGGGGGATGTCTATGTCCAACAGTGGACGTCTTTCGGCTGAAATCATGATGATGATGAACCTAACCGTACCTATTTCGTTTTTTTAGCGTAAGGGTGTTTTTAATATCGTGCGGTTTTGATCACTCATGCGGGATTGCCCCGCACGCGTAACCCCCACAAAAGTCCTCAAATTTATTTTAATGCGTGGAAATTCCAAAATGCAAAAAAAAAAAACGCCCGCGTGCGTAACGCGGGCGTTTTTTTTTTTGCATTTTGGAATTTTTTGCATGCGGGGCAATCCCGCATGCGTGACGAAATCCGCACGATATTAAAAACACGCATAAAACACACGCAAGGTATCTGCTATTCTAAATTAAACGCCAACTGTTCATACAAAATCGAGTGTGAATAAATTGGTAGTTTCAACCGTTTCCATACAAACTTCACTTTAGGTGGACTGCTAACGAGAAATGAATTACTAATAGTCCGGTTAGACCCTACTAACCGAGTTTAATGAGTTCAAACTATGTGCTCACCACAATAGAGTTCTAATTTCAATGTTAACTACTTTTAGTTGTTTGATGTTAAGATGGGTCACTAGTTTCCTTCCCGGATGTGTCGTTAAAACATGTTCTGCCCCCTAGCCAAGTTACAACCGTTTCGCTTCGATTCTCTTTTCGTTGATTGCCTCGAGTTGGCCACGCCTCTTATTCCTTTGTTCTGACCACGTAACTGAGCGTTGAGATGACGTCAGAATAAAGGAATCGGAGGCGTGGCCTACTCGAGGTGATCGACGAAAAGAGAATCGAAACGAAACGGTTGTAACTTGGCTAGGGGGGCTGTTGTTTGATTTGCTTACGTTTAATTAAGTATTTTCATTGACAGTTTTATCATTGACTATCTTCTGCTCGCTGCAGCTTCGTCCGCGTGAAGATGATGAATGATAAATTATATTTATATTGCAAATACTTAGGTTTTGAAAAACTTTATACATACAAAAATAAAAGAAAAACCGACTTCACAAAAAAAACACTAAAAAGATCAAAATACGAACTACGAGATGCGAACGCGAGCCTATCAATAATAATAATAATAAAAAATAACTTTAATTTCGGAAGTCGATGTTTCTCGGTATTGCTTGTTTCTTATTTAACACCGACTTCCGAAATGAAAGTTATTTTGATCCTTTTAGTGTTTTTTTAGTCAAGTCGATTTTTTTTTTAAGTTTTTTATTTCACACTTTTTAGTTGCTGCTTATTACCAGAGTGCCTATTTCTCATGACAATTTCAATTAACCCAAACACTGCTAAGTTACATTGTTTCATTATGAAGTTCCTGTGTCTACCTTCCACCTTCCGGCTCCATCAACAGATCAGTGTTTCATCATGATAAATGTTTGTGTGATGAACACGATCATTTGTTCTGTGTCTGGGTGTAATTTATCTATAATTATGTATGTATTTATAAATGTATATTATGTATGTTTATCAGTTGTCTAGTACTCATAGCACAAGCTCTGCTTAGTTTGGGACTAGATAGCGTTGTGTGGAAATAGAGGAATATTATATATACTGTATAGTCTGAATATATAGATTTATTTTTGAAAGCCAAATCAGGTATTCAAACGTATGGTATCATACTATTACCATTATCAGTGTTTTATGCTTAGCTTCTATAGTAAGTTATCTGTCACTATATCTACGTCATTCAACATGTCATACATTAGCAGAAAAACGTTTCAAGTGTCGTTGATAACTGAATTTCAGTTGTGTGTATTTTAGTAGTTAAAATATTTCAAAGACTCTATTATCTTCTAGTAGACTTTCGTATCGTCTATGTTAGTTTATGAACAAATACATATAAAATATAAATATGTATATTATAAATTTATAACTTAATTATTAACTAACTACGAATATTTATAACCTGACTACATATATTATATAATGTAGGTACTGTGATATCCTTTCGATATCACATGGGTAGGTTAACGAACTGGCATGTAAAATAAACTTCTAAGGATTTTGTTGTTCTAGAATAGGTTTAAAAATTGAATAGAACAAAGAAATGTCTAGTTTTTTCAGTCCGGACGCAACCGTTGTAGTGCGATGTAATAATATTGAAGACCAGTAAAAACAGAATATTAGAAAAAGTATTTCATTTCAAGAAATAATAAAGATCTCGATACCGTCGCAGAGTGCGACAGTACTTAGTAATAAATAGGCGTAGAAGAACTCCTCTACATTGCTGGTAAAAATATTTTCAATACACTTACTTGAAATCCCGTTCTTATCCCACCGCTTTTAAGCACGCAATAGACTGTTTTCCGTACTAGTGCAGAAAAGTGCGCGTGCTATCCCCCGCCGCAATGTTATTACATTTATCGTATCAGGCTGGGTGCGCGTGGACCCCCACGAGTCGCCGGTCAACCCCCGTTTATTCATTTCTTCGTAAGTGTATTAAAAAAAGTCGTTTGATTCACGTGCAAATTTATCACTGCAGCCCTCGGCTCCTTATCACACTCGCCTACAGCGTGTGCGAATTCCGCCTCGGTTTCAATGACAAACTTTTTGCACTAGTATCAAAAAGTACCATATCAAAATCAACACTTTAAAAATAAACTTCTCTTTCTAAAAGAGTAACCATTGAGTTTTTTCTAGGTTGTTCTCAATATAAATCAATAAATTGGAACCGTACACTACTTTCTGTCAATTTTTAAGTGGCCATGTAGGCTTATGTAAAAATAAAATTTTTGAGTTTTGAAATTTGAATTTGGAAGTTGGTGTATAATAACGAAGAAACAACACCAGAAATAAGACCAGTTAAACATCGATTCAAAAATCATAGCACTTGTAGTGTTTTTTTTTTGTTAGAAGACTTCACTTTACATTTAAACAATTTGTAAGTTGTTTCTTTTTTTTTTGTAAAACTTTTTTCGTAACACCTTTTTGCACATTGCTGTAATTAATCAACTTTTTGTATTACAAGTACACGAGAGCTAATAAAGCACCTAAGTCGTTACGTTAATATTACAACAATGGGAACTTATTATCTCAGTTCAGCATGATTTTTTCACGAATGAATACCTACTCAACATTATACTCGGGTTGAGCAATGAAAGAATATTATCCCGTCATGCTTATAAAAGGAGGATCCTTTTGAAAGAACCCTCATGAGTAGGCAGACGTGGCCCTAATACTGTGAAGGACGATAATAGATTCATATTTGATGGCGGAAATGTCTATTGATACCTGTGTCATAAAATGGATTAGTGAAGTAGGTTGGGTCCAGAGAATGACCGAATAGACGCGCTAGGTACCGTAGACACCTATAGTGCAGTTAAACCAACAAAGGCAAACGCTCGGTAAACTTCGGGTTTCCGAATAAACACCGAACAAGAATATAATTGTATTGATTAATAATAATATTTTGTTCTATTGATTATGACATCTCACCAAAAACAATATTCAGCTTCATGGGTACTCACATTCTATAGGCAACAAAATAACTGTATTCAATGAAAATAAAGACTTGACTTAAAGGACTCGGTTACCAGATCATAAAATCCCAAGAAAAGCTATAATGGAGGGTACTTCCCCTGGTGTCCGCTTGGTTATGCAAAACTAAATATATTTGTCAACAACACTATTGGTCATATCATCACTGGTCTTCTAGTGAGATATAGGCCAAAGTCAACCGAATAAAATAAGATTTTCTATTAAAAATAGAATTCTGAGTCTATACCGCTTACCACCTACCGTCAAGCGTTTTGTGTGTGTTTTTTTTCTCTCTAACGTTAACCCTTGTCACGTGTCTCAAAAGTTATGAAAAGGTTTTCAGAGTAGAAAAGATTTATATTTTTACAATTCAGTAAATATGTTGTGGCCGCCGATCATATTTTAATCAACATACAACTTGACAATTGACTTTGGTAATGGCCATGGTCCGGAGCGAGGAGGAGTGGCAGGTGGTCGTCTCCTTCTGGGAAGCAGTAATGTTAGCAAAGGAGGAAGCCGCACGTGCATGCGTGAGGGTGCGGCCCTCACGCCCCGGCCGCCGTCCGACCGTCCGGTAACCGTCCGGACAGCGCCCAAGTCGTCGACGGCGCGTATTGTTTCACGCGCGCCTCAAGGAGATGTCAGCAAACCGTAGGGGCCCAGCAGGATCGAAGCCTACTGGGTCCACGGGTAGTGCGAAAGTGAAACCCGGGACAATGGGACGAAGGCAAAGAAGAAACCGGAGTGGGTTTTTAGCCCTTGTGCTCCGCTCAAGAGCAGGAGATGTCATTGGATGATTTTCCCACCTAAAAAAGTAGTCGCATACAAAAAATAATGATTTCTTTTTTTTTCGCATTTTGCGGGATAGCTTACGTAAGGAAAAAATCCGTCGGAAAAGTAGAAACCACTTGCTATCAAAAGGAATCATACAGTTCTCTGGGGATAGTCGAAAATCTAAGACCTTTGTGAGAAAACAAAGGATCGGATCTCAGATTGTGTGATCCCACTAAGATTGCAGACGTTGTCAAGTCAATTTGGATCTTGTTATATTCTGTGCTACTATTCCTTTATTGTTTTCCATAGTCATATTTCTTTTTATTAAGTAAAATGGCATTGTTGTATCCGCCTTTGTGTGAGAGACCAGATAAAAGATTTAGAATATTAATATCGAAAAACTTGGTTTGTATTTAAGACTGCCATTGTCCTCCTAGAAAAAGCAATATTGTAAAATGAAATTAAAGTATATTTTGTGTAGATATATTTATTTCTATAGATTAAAAATTGTAGGAGTCTTTTAAGGTTCCGTACGTCAAAAGAAAAAACGGAACCCTTATGGGATCACTTTGTTGTCCGTTTTGTTTTTATTAGCTTTTACGGTTATAAATACAGCGATATTACAGAAAACACAAAACACAAAGCAACTTATAAACACCTAATTTCAAAAAAAAAAAAAATAACATCAAATAACCTTGAATATAAAGTTTATTTAAACTTATAATTCCAAGTCAAACGAAAGATTGACTTCAAAGCAAACCCGTTTTAAAAAACAGCAATTTCATTGGTAAAGACCTTTATGAATAAAAATAAACTGCCGCATGTATGAGATATCATCACTTGAGAACCGCTTCACCGATTTGTCATTTTTTTTTTTTTTAGTAAATATCAGGAAAAGATTTTTTTTTATTAGGTAGGTAACTAGCGCTTGACTGCGATCCCACCTGAAAGTAAGCAGTGATGCAATCATTAAGGTTGAGGCGCACTAGTTTATTAAGCTATTCACTCTAGCCTTGACGACACTTATATTATAATCGTACGAGAAGATTTACAATTAGCAATTTGTGTGAAAGTGTGTTTTCGGTAAATCCACCGTAAATTAAATTGCACATAAGTGAAGACAAGATGACTAGTTTATTTTATAATTGATTTTCAAACGAAACGACAATTTCATTGGACATACAAAAACACAAAAGCTCACTGGAGACCACTTTTATCTAGACTACCCACATGATCACTACCTATTCGTTTGATTGGCTGTAGCGCGAACAATAGATTGTTTTCCAATTCTGTTCTTCATTCGAATTTTGATTGAAGTTCTAAATAAAAATGGCGCGTCTCGATTTCTATATTTACTTTGTTGTAGAATGTTGCAGTTTTAACGGTAGGGAGGTATTTAATAAATCTTTCTTTTTTATTCTTTAAAAGGATAAATTAAAAAAAAAAAACAAGGTTTTGGTGAGTGTATTTTTGTTGCGATACATATTTTTTTATTTAAATTATTTTTATTTCTACAGCGTTTTTTATTTGATAAAGTGAGCTAATTTAAGATATAACCACTATCTGACTTGATGGTAAGCGATGATGTGTTCGTCGATGGAGCACACTTGCCTAGAAGTAACCTATTTACTCTTGACATAAATACCGCCATGTTAGGTCAGGTTACTTTTTGGAAAAACTTTTTAGAATTCTGTACCCAAAGGGTATAAACGGGACCCTATTGCTATCACTCCGCTGTCCATCTGTCTGTCACCAAGCTGTATTTCAAGAACTGTGATAGTTATACAGTTAAAAGTTTCACAGATAATGTGTTTCTGTTGCTGCTTTAACAACAAATATTAAAAATAGAACAAAATAAGTATTTAAATGGGGCTCCCATGCAACAAACGTGACTTTTTGCCGTTTTTTGCTACGGACGGTACGGAGGCCCTTCGTGCGCTACGACTCGCACTTGGATTATCCATGCGATCTGACAGCAACTGCGTTTTAAGTTTTATAACTTGAAACGAAGTTGCGACGACACGTCCATAAAATAGGTTATTAACCATTTGAACAAGCTGTATAATTAACGAGAATATGACGTAATCCCTCATCCGAGATATACAAGAGGTGGCTAATTAGTTTTACACGGAGCGACTGCACCCCAGCCTGCAATGGAACACGATTTTGCACTATAGTACCGCAGTGAACCTCGTTGCCTTATTTTTAATTATTTAGTAATTATGAAGTAACATTATTAGCAGCTTTTATGAAAAAGCTGACACCTCGTTAGAAAGAAAATAGTACTTAGTTGATTAAAGTTTTATTTTTAATTAGCATTTTCTCCTGTAAGATGACGACGACCGAGACTGACTTAATAATAATAGATGTTGACTTTTTTTTTAATTTATATAAACTAGTGCTTGAATGCGATCCCACCTGATGGGAAGCAGTGATGCAATCGTTGATGGTGAATCGCACAAGTTCAATTCACTCTAGCCTTGAAGACACCTAAATTATAATTGGACGGGAAGACCGCTGTAGGCAATGTTTTTCAATCCTTCGATGTCCGCGGCATACTACACAATGGGAGCATATAGAGTATTACGTGTTCAGTACAATAACGCGTTTAGGGTGTTGCTAGGGCTACCACGATTCTGCAGTGCCTCCACCATGTTCGCAGAAGCGCACACTGATGGCTTTCATGCCCCCATTAGGAAGCAATGTGCGTCACTGATGAGCCGTGTTAGGACCAGTAGCAACAATATTGTGAAAATGTTTGCGGACAGGTAAGACTCTCAAATTCTGCACCATTGGATACGCTTGGACGCTGCTCGGTGAGTACTGAACAGTTTCTCCTCACCGCATCAAATGTGTGTAGTTTTTGGTTTTGTATGTGTTTCTTTTTGTTTAATTGTGTATTTTAAACTGCTTCTTTTTTCCGTTGTGTGTTGTTTTTAATATTGTGTGTGTTGTTTATATGCTGTAAGTGTTACCTATGGATGGAAAGCTCCGAAATAAACGTTTATTATTATTATTATAAACGATAAGGCGGATTTATTTTGGGCCATACCTCTTTACCCACAATGGTGTATAAATGTTACTTGAATTTTGTATTAACTTATTTAATTTCTCATAAGTGATTAAGCCCTATTGTAATGCGAATATGAGTAGATACCAATACAAACCAGTTCTTATTTAACGGTATAAAAAGAAACCAAAACTGTAAAAATAATATATTTGCGAATATGAGTAGGTAGCAATACAAACCAATTCTTATTTAACGGTGTAAAAAGAAACCAAAACTGTAAAAATAATATATTAATCTAAAGAAAAAGTAAAAAAAAATAATGGTTAAAGCAAGTTTTACTTCACACAAAGACGTGTAGTGCATTTGTAGTGACCACGATCATCGTATTTTGCCATGAACTTTTATATGAGTGAAAACACATTACCTCTCGTCGAATATATTCAAAAAGGAAACCCATATTTTCATTTCTAAGAAAAGTAGAAAAAAAAGGAAAAAAACCTTCACTGTTCCACCCCAAAAGCCCCATTCTTATAACATTTCAAAAAACACAATAGAGAAAAAATCCTGTTGCTACTCGCCATCGCTGTTCTGAATTCAAAATCTAAACAATTCGGTATGTAGGTCGCATCGCAGCATAGTGCCTAGATTACCATAATCTTGACATCAACTGCCGGTCGGCTGGCACCGAAAGAGATTAAGTACAATGTTGACTAAGGACTAAAAGTACAATCTGTATGAGTAATTATACTTCAAGAAGTAGTGGAGCGGATATTCTCGTCATGTTGAATGTTGATGTTTTGACGTAGGGTTATTAGATTTTATGGCTGAAAATCATGCATGGTTGCGTAAGTACGATAGGAAATGTATTGTTTCAGCCATTACTAATCTGTATGTATAAGAAAAAAATGCTCAAATAGAATTAATATATGGTTTTGGAAAGATCGTCCTATTTATGATACGTTGTCAAATATTAAATTTTGATACAAATGGAGAAAGTTTGTCATTGTGACCGAGGCAGCATTCACCCGAGTTGCATGGTATCTTCACGTGTACCAAACGACGTTTTTCAATACACTTACGAAGACAATGAATGACGCGCTACTCGTGGGGGTCGACGCGTGCCCAGCCTGATAAGACAAATGTAATAAAATTGTGGCGGAGCGAGCACGTGCACTTTTGCGCACTAGTGCAAAAGACAGTCCATTGCCTAAAAGCGGTGGGATATAAGCGGGTTTTCGAGTAAGTGTATAGAAAAATCTATTGTTGAGCTTAGAAATAAAACATAATGTTTGACTACAGTGTGATAGGTCTGTTAAAACTGACTGAATAAATAAAATCAGTTTCTTGCACGTTTTTTATTATGAAAAAAAAACAATTTTTTATTTGCAATCCACTCGTGCATGATAATTATAAAAGTTAGCACCGTACGAAAACTTGTACGCTAAAATTACCGAAAATTAATCCCCTCTATAAAATCGATGAAAATTTTCAGTTGAATGAGTTCCAAACTAGAAATTATGGTTGAGAGAATATTCCGGGCTATTGCTTCGACTCAACCTAATGGTAGCGATAACATAAATTTTCAGCCCCACATAAAATGTTTAATTACAGTACCTTGTTTTGAAATACTGCTCAATATTTTAGATATTATGCCGTTTTTTTTTCTGCTGACAAATAAAAAAAAATATTGGTGGTTTAAATGGCTGACGTCAGCGAAATGGTTGGAGAATGAATGTAGTAGATATTTATCGATTTAGCATAATCAGCCGTATATTGTTCCCACTGCTGGGACCCAGGCCTCCTCTCTAGGAGAGGGAACGCGCCGTAATCCACCACGCGGGCCCAGTGCGGGTTTGGTGGATGTGGACATGCCGATTTCCTCACCATGTTTTCCTTCACCGTTTTGAGAGCAGTGGTGATGAAATAAATTACACAAAGTAATGCGCCTGGCTGGATTTGAACCCGCGACCTATAACTCGTAAGTCGGTTCCGTTACCACTCGGCCACCACTGCTCTTCGATTATATCGATTTGTTTGATCTAAACTTATATTCTAAAGAGGTTTGTCTACCACACATTCACTCATTCGTACATTCGTTCTTTCGTACATTCGTTCTTTCGTACATTCATTTTGAAGTCATTCATCTTGCTAATTATTGTTCATTGCGCTTTAAAAGTCATTATTGATTTCTTAAAAAAACTAGTAAAACCTATTTTTCTATTAAAACAACTTTGTTTCGTTTATTTCAATTCTTTATAATTAGGTAGATTGTAAAAGGCAACCTCTGGAAGTGCAAACTAAAAGAAAAAAAAGTGCGTTTTAAAAAATGTTTTACATGTTCATTATTTATTTTTCAGGTACCTACGCAAAGATATTATGAAAAGGTAGATGTAATTTATTCCAAATTTATATGGCACCTACTATAGTTCGTATTACACCCAACCAGAAATTATAAATGAGGTGGGTGAATAATTCATTTTGTTTTCTTTTTAAATATTCAACCAAATTACCGTTTTACGAACAAATACATACAATAATTTATTTAAACGTTGTTATTTCAGTGTAACACAACTGTATAAATTATTTAAAACTAAGTGGTTGACCAGGATTTAAGCGATTCTCAAAATGATTCATTTTATTAAAATAATTATTGTCATTCCTGTTTATTTATTTATATAGGCATACCAACGACTTATTTACTAAACATTGACTATAACACATTTACGAGGGCATCCTGTGTAAAAAAGTCACTTATAGGTATGCACAGCATTTATATTAGGTCTTATTAATTAATAATTATAATTAGGTTTAAAACTGGAAATTGGCATTACAATATAAAAAATAAAATTAAAAACTAATACACTAAAAATAAATTAAAATAACATTATTATTACCTTCAATTATAGATTAAATTACATTATTTAAACATTATTATTATTATTCAATCATATTATGAAATTAAAATATTATTAAATTACATTATTAAACATTATTATTATTCAATTATATTAAGAAATTAAAATATTATTAAATTACATTATCATAACATATAATGAAAATTGAAAATTAATAATAAGAAGACATAGAACCAGGCGGCTGATCACAGGTTACTTAATTCAGTAATTTTGGCTTATTGTTAAATATTAGCCGATGATTTTACAGAATCGTGTGCTTTTTCGGGATTAAAAGTAACGGATGATATAATTAAAGGGTACTCAGTGTTTTTTAAATTGCGCCTCTCGTTACGTGTTCTAATATTTTTCTGCGATGCCTTTATAAGATAAGATAGATAGATTAAGATAGAGTTATATATATATATTATTAAAAAATCTGTACTAATATGATATTGTTGGGATACATTTAATCCAAAATTGAACAACATTGCCTTTATCGTATCGTAGTTTTAAAGACAGATGAAATTGCCTGCAAGCTGATCATGCCGGTTTGCGAAGCATCTCGGACAGGACAACAAAACCACTCGCAACGCACAGCTAGGGATCTAATGCCCCCTTGCCAAGTTACAACCATTTCGTGTCAAATTCCGTCCTCCAATCGGTAACGCCTCGGTGTCAGCAATTGTAGAAAACGATAAACTGGTAGCCATGTTGATGCGCCTGAGTCGGCCGCTCGATATACAATGTCGTTCTACAATAACAAAGGATGTAGCATTGAACATTGTAGAAACGATAACAATTCATTCTATCTTTTTGAACGATGTGAACTTGGCTACAAGTTTTCTATTCCTTTGTCCTGACCACTTGACTTAACGTTGAAATGATGACATACATTTCGCTAGCGTTAACGATTGCAGATTATCAACTTGGCTAGGAGTGCTGATGTAATCAACGATAATATAGTTTTTATTCTTTGCACGATTTGTGCCAGCCAGTGACAAGCCGAAAATATTTAGTTTATAATACAAATTACAGTCTTTTTAATTCTCATAAAAAATGCAGATGAACACATTCTAATGTTGAATTGCATGACTTGATTCCATCATCTCATTTCTACCATCGGACAACCCGACGAACGGCGAGTATCCACCCTTACGTTGTTGAAACTACTACGGTCTGGACCAAGCGTTTTGCCTCGTCGTTTATACCGCGTACATCGAGGGACTGGAACAATTTGCCTGCTGCGGTCTTCCCGTCCGACTATAATTTAGGTGTCTTCAAGGCAAGAGTGAATAGGCTCTCAATAAATTAGTGCGCCTCGCCATCAACGATTGCATTACTATTTACCATCAGGTGGGATCGCAGTCAAGCACTAGTTTAAATCGACGTAACTACAAATTCACGGTTTTCAGATTTTTTCCTATACTTGTGCCATGAGACCTTGCTTCATGCCAAATTTCAGGATTCTAGGTCAACGGGAAGTACCCTATGAATTTGTATTCCCTTGAGAGTATCAAAATACACGTTTTTTGCAACATAAACGGCCGTATCTTTTTTTTTCGTTAACTCTGAAGTTTGATTTTTTCACAGCTTCAAGGGACCGCAGACTTGAGTATATGGTTTTAATTTCAACTCGATACCTCCACGCGTTCTTGAGATAAAGGGTCTTGACAGACAGACAGACAGACGGACGGACAACAAAGTGATTCTATAAGGGTTCCGTTTTTTTCCTTTTGAGGTATGGAACCCTAAAAAAAGAGCGTGTGGTGGCCCAGTGGTAACGGCCCTGACTTATGAGTTGTAGATTGTGAGTTCAAACCCAGCCAGGCGCATTGCTTTGTGTAATTTATTTCATCACCACTGCTCTTAAAACGGTGAAGAAAATCATCGTGGAGAAACCGGCATGTTCTAGAACAAAAAATTCGATGGCATGTGACATTCGCCAGCCCGTACTGGGCCCACGTGGTGGATTACGGCCTATTCCTTTTCCTAGACTTCTTTAGCCTGAGTCCCAGCAGTGGTAACATTAAAAGGCTGATTATACTTACTGATTATGCTATACGCTAAAAACCATTTTTTTAATAATTAAAACAGCCATTGAACTTCACTCAAAAAACTTCGGTTAAAAACTCCAGAATCGAGTACCTTATTAAAGAACTTTCGTAATCGGGATAACTTTTTACCCTTTTATACTTAAAAATTAATTATTTATACGTTAACTAACTTATACGAGCGGTTTTGTCCGCCTGAAAGTAGATAAATAAATAAATTTCTTTTTGAGATAAGCAGTACCTTTGTACAAACTTTATTTTAAGACACCTATCTTCTTCTGTATATTTGTGTGTACATGAATTATAAAATAAATAAATAAATATCCCAAGGGATAATGTGTTTTTAGAGTAAAAAGTATTCTTTGTGCTATTTCAGGGCATTTAACACACATTTAACGCTCTAACTTGGAGACAAAGTTATTTTTTGCGTTCAGTACCTTAAAAGGAAAAAAAACGAAACCCTTATAGGATCACTTTGTTGTCCGTCAGCCTGTCTGTATGTCAAGACCTTTTATCTCGGGATCGCGCGGAGGTATCAAGTTGAAATTAAAACTATGTACTTAGGTCTGCGGTCCCTTGAAGCTGAGAAAAAATCAAACTTTAAGTTGACGAAAAAAAAAGATACGGTCGTTTGTGTCGCAAAAAACGTATATTTCTATACTCTCAAACAAATCAAAATTCATAGGGTACTTTCTGGGCACGCCACAATTATGGCGGTAAGTCCCTTCTTTGAGGCGTGGTTGGAAAGACCTCACGGCGTCCTCACCTTCCGCATGACGCAGGTTCTCACCGAACACGGGAAGTTCGGGAAGTTCCTGCACCGGATTCGTGCGGAAGCGACGCCCGGGTGTCACCACTGTGTGGACCGCCCGGAGGACACGGTGGAGCATACAGTGGAAGTGTGCCCCGCTTGGGAAGAGCAACGCCGTGTCCTCGTGGGGGCGATCGGCGGCGGCGATCTCTCGCGCCGGGCCTTGGTACAGGCCATGGTCCGGAGCGAGGAGGAGTGGCAGGCGGTCGCCTCCTTCTGCGAAGCAGTAATGCTAGCAAAAGAGGCGGCCGATCGCGTGAGGCAACGGCAACGGTCCTCACGCCCCAACCGCCGCCGGGATTCCGATCCCGATTTCCGGCCACCGTAGGCGCGGGCTTGCGGACGGCGGGCAATGGGTGGCCCGCCGTCCGACCGTCCGGTAACCATCCGGACCGAGCCCAAGTCGTCGACGGCGCGTATTGTTCCGCGCGCGCCTCAGGGAGATATCAGCAAATCGTAGGGGCCCAGCAGGGTCGAAGCCTACTGGGGCCATGGGTAGTGTGAAAACGAAACCGTGGCCCTGGGACGAAGGCAACGAAGGAACAGGAGTGGGTTTTTAGTCAGTAAAAGTCTGACACTATCTCCCGCTCCGCCCAAGAGCGGGATTTGTCATAAGATGATTTTCCCACCTATAAAAAAAAAATAGGGTACTTTCCGTTGACCCAGAAATCTGAAATTTGGCATAAAGCAAGTATAGGAATAAATCTGAAAACAGTAAATTTATTGTTATAAGACCTACGCCACAAAAAAAAAATACAATTGGAAAAATCTTCGAGACTCCATTCGGAAGTTGAACTATAGGTAAGTTTGTACGGAACCCTTAGGGCGCGAGTCCGACTCGGAATTGTTCGGTTTTTTAATAAGTTATTTTTGTATTAAAATTGTTCATTTTACCTCTTCTCGAAGTTAGAGAGTTATGATGATGGCTGTGATGAGTACCTATAAATGTGTAGGTTCTCTATTGTGTCACCTAAATTTTTTATCCATAATTTAAAGTGCCATAACTTTTTTTGTCCTAATCATCATTTGTCCGAATGATAACTTACCCGAATTTAAAATCGCTTATTATCACATGCCATAAAATTGAAATCCCTAAATATAATATGTCCTAAATCCGTTTGTCATATATATTACAATCAATAATATACAAAAGACATAAAACCGTTTTCAATAAAAGTTATGTCCTAAATTTAAATTACATAATGTTTATTTATAATAATAATATTCTTAGAACAAATTATACATAAATAAATATATTACACATGTACTCATTAAAGCAGTTGATTGTGAACATGTGGTTTTTGTAAGCAAGTAAGCGTGCAGGATGCAAGCAAGCATGCAGAATGCAAGCAAGCATGCAGCATGCAAGCAAGCATGCAGCATGTAAGCAAGCATGCAGCATGCAAGCAAGCACGCAGCATGCAAGCAAGCATGCAACATGCAGCAGGCATGGTTTCTGTCACGGCTCCGGCGCTGCGAGGCTCCGGCGATCCCACGCGAGTTTATCGTCGCAGATGGGTTTAACGCTCACCACCGCAGCTTGTTGAGAGAGTGTTACAACCACCTGCTCCTCAACTCGCGGGCCGCCTCGGCCCTCCGCGCCTACGCGATTTTAAATTACACTCTAGGGGTAGGGCAAACAAATATTAACTTTAATAACACAATTTTCGAGTTTATTTATGGGTGTTAGTTGTGTTTCTATGCAAATTCTTTGGAATTTTTTATTAAAGTTGGCAATTATTTTTATGACTATATTTATTTTTAATTGATACCTATTTGGTAGGGTAGAATTATTACTAGGGAATTTAACTATTTACTTTTTTTTACTACTATTAGGTAAATTTGTACGGAACCCTTAGTGCGCGAGTCCGACTCGCATTTGCCCAAATTTTTATTTCAGCGATTTCACTCGCTAATTTTAGACTTGGTGATCTTTCTGATGGTGCGACGGAAAAATGTTTTTGTTAATTTATTTCCTAACACACTGAAAATGAAAAAAGTTGCATATATATCGAATTGTATGTACTTATGACTGAACTTTATAACTCTAAATATTCATAATGTAAATCAACAACATCTTCGCTTGCCATCAGTGTTTTTTTTTTTTATTCTTAATGGTCAAACGCAAACCTATCTATAGAAAAAGTTTTTATTTTTCATATTTTTCCTATTCTGAATAGTATAGTATACACTAGAGTAGAATAAATAAAATAATTTAAAAAAAAATCAGAAACTTAAATTACTGACTGCGATATCTACGGGCGCCCGCACGGTTCCATAAAAACGTGCCCGTGCGGGTTCCCGCAACGGAGCACTTTCGTATGGGACCGCGCGGGAGTCCGCTTTACACAGTTTCAAGCCTAAGAACTTAAGCTAAAACAGGACTAAACCGACTAGTTCTTGTCTATTATTACTTGTTTTTTTTTTTTATTATTAATGATAGGCTCGCGTTTGACCACCATCTCACCTGCCCACCTAGCCAAGTTACAACCGTTTCGTGTCGAATTCCGTTCTCCAATCAGTAACGCCTCGGTGTCAGCAATTGTAGAAAACGATAAGTTGGTAGCCATGTTGACGCGCCTGAGTCGGCCGCTCGTTCTACAATATCATTTTACGATAACAAAGGATGTAGCGTTGAACATTGTAGAAACGATAACAATTCATTCTATCATTTTGAACGATGTGACTTTGTGTACGAATTTTTTATTCGTTTGTTCTGACCATGTGACTTAACGTTGAGATGATGTCATTCCCATACATTTCGACTAGCGTTAACAATTTTATAGCAGATTATCAACTTGGCTAGGGGTGCTGATAGTAAGCGATTATGTGGTCGACGATGGAGCACGCTTGCCTAAAAGTAACCTATAATATTCATAAACAAGTATTTATTCTCAAAGCACCTTAAGTAATCAAGTTAATATCTTAAAATAACCAGTTAGTAGTCCTATGCAGCTCAAAGTTATAAACAACAGTTATATTATTTGGAAGTTTTAGCCAAGTAGTTAAAATCTTAGCAGTTTCATTAAAATTGATATCATTTCCGTAGTCCATCTTTATCCTCGCTTTGAAAACTTGTTGTTCCGCTCTATAGACTTCGTTCAGCTAGTTAATAGTTGCTTGTTCTAATTAGCGTTAAATTAAAGTTAAAGACACGCTATTGGTAAAAGTCTAGCATGGCGTTTTAAGAAAATGTAAGGAGTTAGTTATAGCGTGACGAGTGACAGGACAGAATGGAAGAAAAAAACGTGTTGCGTCGACCCCAAATAAAGACATATTTTCCAGTTGTGTAAACTTCAGACACAAAACCAGCCTAATTGTACATCATTGTCCACTAAGAATCAATTAGTGAATAACTAAAACAGCAAATCCCGCTATCAAACTCAACAGATAGGTATTTTTAAACGAACGAGAATATCATCCATAAGTCTTTTAAAATCTTTTCAAAACACACTGGCCACTTGTAAGTCTGCATTCGAAATTTCAAATAGCGAACAAACACGAAAAAGTGACAGTAGAACTTTGAAGTCTGTTTTCGGTCTAGCTCTCATTCGCCGAGTGTTTAGACTTCCCCTTATATTTACTATACTCTTTGGTTTAGACAATTGGCGTGCAACGTGCGATAAGGAACTTTGTTCCAGAATAAAGTTGACTTAATTTGCAGCAACAAAAATATAGCAGTGCAGCTGACATACCTTGCCACTATAAATTAAAACAAGCAGCCGTATCTTTTTTAAAGTTGGGAAATAATCTAATAACTTCTCCGAAGAGCAGACTAATCAGTTACTTACTAAAACCTTTAGGATATAATATATGCATAACCTAAAATAATAACAATGTCAAATGTTCTACTATTTAATTTTATTAATGGTAATCGTAAATTAATACTCGAATATAATCTAAACTGTTTTAGAATAAGTAAATCGATCAATCAATCAAATAAATCACGGGTAGCAAACCACGTGGAAAATAACAAGAATTTGTACTTGGAATTCATCTCTTCAGTAGACCGCGAACCCCGGGTTGGGTTTAACTAATTAAATAAATTTTTAGACCTATATCTGTTTTTTCAGTCGAATAAATCCAAACTTAGTCCCAAACCTCAGGCTTATTATTACTTCACCTTTACAAAATAATTCTCGTTCGCTGCGGGATTGTTCAGAACAGTTACTCATCATCATCATCATTTCAGCCGAAAGACGTCCAGTTGGACATAGGCCTCCACAAATAAATGTCGCCACAAAACAGTTACTATGGTAACTGTTACTATGGCAACGGTTTTGAAAAAGTTCCATAGCCCTGGAAAACAAAAGGCTACTGAAGGAATACAGGTGGGTTTTAGTCAGTAAAAGTCTGATACTCTCACCCAGAGTTGGATGTGTTATTTGATGATTTCCCGCCAACATAAAAGGGACTCGTACATATGATGGCTAATGGACTGCGTGTGACGGGTTCTGAACATGGAACAAATTTTTGTATCGCCTATAGATAGTTCCTCCGGGCTTGTACGATTACTTATTCTGTGTTCCGTATCAGAGTATTGTCCATGTGAGTATAAATGTTTGTGTTTACAAAAACCTACGATACATACCTATATTAAAAAAGTATTAGGTTTTTAAAAGCCATTATAATATCACATTCTGACGACTTTGATTATTGTTTATTGATTCTTAATGAATTCTCCCTTTGTTCGTGAACTTATGCCTGTATCTCACTGGGACGCTATGGCGATGCTGTAAGTTCATGCGGTCCAGAAATTGCATATAGGTTTATGGTGTGTATCTCACCTGGTTAGTGGCCACTGTTTTTCATCCCAAGAGAACGAAATATTGGAATAAAAAGTCCTAATATAGAATATTCTTTCCATGGGTATTTTTGATCTTATTTATTTATTTCGTTAAAAAAAAACTGCCCTACACTTGAAATAACTCCTGTTCGGGTTCATTTAGAAACATGACATGTAAACTCATATACACAAGACACCCAGACAGAGAATACCAATCTGTAAACCATACAAGTGTTTGTTCTGCGGAATGTATAATTCCTTTTAGTCAAAAATAAACACACGAAAACTCATTTAACACAAGTGCATTTATAACACCTTATCTCCCCAAACACTCTACAGCAGAAATTCAAGAATTTCCAAGGTTTCAAAGGAAAATATTCATGGTTGACTCCGAGACCATAACAAAGTACCCACGTCTGTGTTACCTTTGATAAGACATCGCGAGTTCTTATGTAAGTACTGTACCGGTGACCTTACTCTATACCAGTGGTTACCAATCTTTTTTTTAGATCGGAGACCACTTTGGTTTCTTTGTTGTGTTTAGCAGGGATTAGGGTTAAAGAACTACCTAATTTAATAAAAATAATCACATACTATGAAAAGAAAGGAAGAAAAAGAGTTTATTCACGCCAAACATGGCGCATACCTTAAAAATAAAAACAAATAATAACAACGACTTATATTATAAGTGGTAGGGTACGCGTCACATCCGCGCAAAACGGCCAGCGCTCAGAAAAATGCCGGGACTCGTGTAAGACAGAGCCTCAACGCTGATTTTCAGCACCAGCCGTCGTAGACGGTGAGACGTTGATCGACCAGCAAGGATTACATATTACCTATATACTTAAAATGACTGAATAAACAAACCAATAACAAAAACAACAATAAACTATTACATATACAAAAAGGGGTACAAAAATAAAAACACCAAAACACAGTTGACAAAAAAGCATTGACATATCACAATAATATGCTAATGTTAGTCGGTGTCGATCGTGTATGGAGTACTGCTCAAGTTTCAATGTGGAACGGATCTGCCAGATAGCAGCCTAATGCACTTGAGAAAATTAAGAGGCAAACCAAGGGGATCATTGGGATTAATGTGCTCGTCGAGTCGAGGCTTCAAAGTCTTGAGCTTCGACGCCGAGTTGCTAGCCTGTCCGTTTTCTACCGGTTGCATTTCAATGCTCACTCCCCGCGTCGGAATTGCATAGCCTAATTCACCAAGCCCGTTCCCTCATCCGACCACCAGGTGTAAGGCGACGGTGGACATCCCACCTATACGCACAAAACGTTTAGGGAACACATTCATTGTGCGTACAGTTAAGGAGTGGAATTCCCTGCCGCAGTCTTTGTTTCCTGATAGCTACAACTTGGGGATCTTTAAGCGTGTTAATAGATTACTTCTAGGTAAACGCGCTTTATCTTCGACCACATCATCGCTTTCCATCAGGTGAGATAGCGGTCAAACGCGAGCCTATCATCAATAAAAAAAAATGTCGGAACGGAAGTGCAATAGACAACTTAGACAACAGTGTTCTGTTTTGTCTATGATGTAATATGAGTCACTGTTAATGCCCGGCCCACACATGGCGCGACAATGAAACTGGTCTTTATTTGTTTTAGTTAGTGATATAATCTAACTTGTACGTCTTTTCGGACGGAGTAAAGATGTTTTCTTTCTTTCTTCCTTATTATTATGAAGGCGATAGGTCATGTGTGTGTTTGTCACTTTTTCACGCTCGGACGGATTACAATGAAACGTGGTACACGGTTAGACCATGTCCTGAAATACAAGTAGCACATAAGTTACTTTTCATTCGGAGAGTATGTTCCCTTGGGATAATTTTTTACTATCATGCGGGTGAAGTTGCTGTCAGCGGCTGTTATATCATAAATTTACAACGTGTATAGGGGAATCAAACTTTTCCATACGTTACTGGCATGTAATTTTTTTTCTTTTCGCCAAAAGTATGTAAAGCCTAGGCGATATCTTAAAAGATTGTATGATAAATCAATAGCAAAAAGAATTATGTCTACCAAATGTAACCAAACAAAGTTAGAGACTATTTAGTATATTGCTATAGTTTGTTATCAGGCGTTATTATTTTTAAATAAAAATATTACGTAAACCTCAAAATATTACGTATTATATTTCCATTTCATTATAATAACGAAATAGCTAACGCCTGACAAAAATATACTAGCAATGGTCTATACGTATCTTCGTTCGATTACGGTTTAAAGACCTGTTTCATTTTGCTATTGATTCCTCGTATTGGCCTTTAACATATGACCTATGTTCTATTTCTGGCGAAAAGAAAAAAGTAAATCATGCCAATATTTTGCATTGGCCTTTACAAAGTGTAAATTTATGATATAATATCAAAATATAAACACTACATTTCTGAGTAACTCAAAATCTACTTCTACTTTTCAGTTGGAAAGTTTCAGATCTATTGTAGTTCATATTTTATTGCGGAATACAGATTGGGAACCACTGCTCTATGCATAATATGTAGTGTTTCAACAATGTTGACTGAGGTCAGAGGTGACACCACTCAGGTTAAATACGTCAGTAAGAGTGTTTATGGTTTGAATTAGTAAATTTAAATAATGAAAGAGTTAGGGTGATTGACGGTCAACTACCTTTGGAGTTGTAGGTCGCGGGTTCAAACCCAGCCAGGCGCATTTTTCCCCCTTTGTGTAATTTATTTCATCACCACTGCTCTCAAAACGGTGAAGAAAAACATTGTGAGGAAACCGGCATGTCCTAGAACCAAAATTCGAAGACATGTGACATTCACCAACACGTACTGGGCCCACGTGGTGGATTACAGCCCATTCCCTCTTCTAGAGAGGAGGTCTGAGTCCCAGCAGTGGGAACATTAAAAGGCTGATTATACTTATGTTATGCTTATAACTTTGGAGTTTGAAAGAAAGAAATGTTGTTCTTCTAGCAACAATATAGATGTCAGTGTGCGTTTTAGGAGTATTTATTGTAATCAAATAGTTGTTCCTGGTCTGAATGTGAGTTTTACCTTTTTGTGAAGAAACCCACGATACAGAAGTAATTCTTGCCATCAGGTAGGATCGCAGTCAAGCACTGGATTATATAAATTTAAAAAAAAGGCAATGACTTTTATAAAAAAAGTTCATGACTTTTCACGCTCTAGGGCGGAGCACGAGAGCGTGTCAGACTTTTACTAATATTTCTTCTATAATCCTTCTTTGCCTAGCATTCGAGGACTCCGGGATTCCCTTTCGGAAGCGAACTCATGGCCCCAGCAAGCCTCTACGGTTTTACAGACATCTCTTTGAGGCGTGTGTGGAACACTTCACGCCGTCGACGACTCGGGCTCGGTCCGGGCGGTTACCGGATGGCTAGATCACCAGGCCCTATCAGAATACCAGCGCTGCGTTATTTTACTTTGTGGTTTAATATCGCAGCATATGCTGAGGTAGGAGCCTTTTTGGCCTCGCACAGGTCTTTAATTTTTATTTTTTAATATTGTTTTTTCTATTATTTTAAGTTAAGTATTTATAGATTAAGTAGTTACTTTTATTTTATTTTTTATTTTATTGTTGTTTGTCCTGTGCGAGTCTCAAATAAATGTTTTCTTTCTTTCTTTCTTTCTTTCTTTCTTTCTTTCTTTCTAGATGGCGAGCTTCTCATTGCTTGCCGTCCGCAAGCCCACGCCTACGGTAGTTAGGTTAGGTTAGATGTAGAGGGCGGAGGATCGGTAGCTTTGACGTAGTTTGAGAGAGGCCTATTTAGCTTAGTTGGTTGATAGACTAAACCATAAAATCAACTAAGGCATAACCAAAGAGGGGCTGCGATCGTTCGAAAGAGTTACTGCGGCCCTAGAACGCAAATAAAAAAAAAACATTTATTTCAGGTACCATTATGATCCAATCATTCACGTTTAAATTATATAAAATTAAAAATAAATAAACATTAAAATTCCATTAATTAACCAAAAGGTAACTGAAAGAACACAGAATTTAGTCACTAAAAATCTGATACATCCTTCCGCTCCAACCCAGAGCGCAATCATCAATTGATGATCTCCCTCTGAAAAAAAAAGCGGTGGCAGTTATTACAAGAGAATATAATAATAGCACTTGTTTACAACATACTACCAAGAATTTATTCTGCGTCACCGTACAAAAAAGCATACAATGGCATATAAGTACGTCATGATTTTGAAAAGTACACACAATTTTTTCCTGGGTTTCCGTAATTATTAGTGGTACGATGATTATTTTACAGCGTCGTCAGGAATAAAACGAAAAACACTCCGTGGAAGCATAATTTCTTATTATATTTTTATGTGGCTCAAAATGTTACCCAACTGAAATGGAAATGGGCAGGACATGTCTGCCGCATGTCTGACAAACTGTGGGCGAAAGTAGCACAGATTTGGTACCCTGAAACAGTACGACGAGGTCGCGTCAGACCAAGATAGAGATGGCGGGACGAACTAGACAGTTTTCACCAGAACTGGCAAGAGGAAGTGCGGGCTTGCAAAAGATGGAAGGTGTGGAGCTCCCTCCACACCTTCCATCCAAGGTCTCCCCTTTGATCAGGAGTGGGACAAATTAGGCTAAAAAAAACTCTAGTACTAGAAATGGGACATGGTCTAACTGTGATTCTTTCAACAAAATTCGCTTTTTGTGTTTTTTTTAGAGGTGGGTAATCATCTAATGACTTCTTACGCCCTGTGGTGGAGCGAGAGGACGTGTTAGAATTTTACTGACAAAAAATCACCTATGTTCCTTCATTTGCCATTTGTGTTCTAGAACCACGGGTTTCTTTGAGAAATTCCCCATAGCCCTAGCGGACTGCGATCATCGACCCTGCTATGCCCCTATATTTTGCTGACATCTCTTTGATGCGCACGTGGAATACTACGCGCCGTCGACGATTCTGCTCCGGCTGGACGGCGAGCTACCCATTGCTCATTGTCCGCAAGCCCACATCTACGGTGGCCGGAGAACGCTCTGCGATTCCCGACGCCCGAGACGTCTCCTGCCGCGGTGGCTGGGGCGTGAGGATGTGTGTTCTTTCGGGTTCTTCGCTAGCATTACTGCTTTGAAGAAGGAGGCGATCGCATCATGGTTGGTGCAGTGGTGGAGCAATGCGTGTAGCCTACAGATGATTGTTACGGGTCTGGGTAAATTTAAATATTTGGGATCACACCCACAATATGGGAGTAATTCTTAATGTGGAGCAAAGTTTTTTTTTTTCAAATGTGTAAATGTAAACATTTTTTAGGGTTCTGCACCTCAAAAGGTAAAAACGGAACCCTTATAGGATCACTTTGTTGTCCGTCTGACTGTCTGTCTGTCTGTCAAGACCCTTTATCTCGGAAACGCTTGGAGGTATCGAGTTAAAATTAAAACCCTATGCACACGGTCCCTTTATGTAGTAAAAAACATACGCTTTTTAAATATACATTTTGACACTCTCAAGGAAATCAAAATTAATCGGGTACTTCTCGTGAACCCAGAATCCTGAAATTTGGCATAAAGCAAGATCATATAGCACAGATATAGGAATAATCAGAAAACAGTAAATTTGTTGTTACGTCATAGAAAAATTGCTATTCGGAAAAATCTTCGAAATTCCATTCGGGAATTGAACTATTTACGTAGGTAGGTTTGTAAGGAACCCTCAGTGCGCGAGTCAGACTCGTACTTGCCCAGTTTTTTTTTTCATAGTAGTAGTAGGAAGTCGGTAAGTCGGCTGTTCTTTCTCATACCTGCAATCTTCAAACTCCACCAAATGTAATTATTATATTACGAAGGCCACAAGTCAATAACCCAAGCCATAAACAACACAATCATGGCATAAGGGCTCTCGATCGATGGTGATGTAGAACAAATTACTGTTCCCGCCAAATTGTCGCCTTGTAAGGTAGCGGACACATCGTTAAGCGAGCGCGATTATTGAATGATGGATTGGTTGATGATATTGACAAATATTGATGCAAGGAAATTCCTCTCCTCAGAAACAAGAATAAAGAATCAAAGCATTTATTTCAAATAAACCATTTACATTTTTTTTTTATTGTCATGAAATCAGTCAGTCAAAAAAAAAAAACGATGCTAATTGTACATTCCATAGCGTAAATCTCTAAGGAGAAAAAATTGCAAGAAACTCCATGGACACTCTTTTCAATCATGTTATGTATTAGCAAGTAAATCAGTTACATGTTTCTTGTCGCTACTATTATGTGAGAACAATTTAAAAAAAAGTATTTAAAAAAATCTAAATATAGAAATTAAAATAAGCCACTGGCAGCTATGAGATGACCAGCCTCAACCGACAGCGCCCGTTCACGGACATGATGCATATACCAACACCACTCAGCTCAACCATTTTGGTATCTATTTTCTACGAAATAAAAAATCTAAACAAGGGCTTACAGCTTGATGTTTTATGATTATCCTAGATATCAAATAATTTGCTTTATTTTCTTGTGACTTATATTACAAAATTACTTAGAAAACCAACCATAAATATTATCTGTTTAATTGGTCAATTAAAACTGGAAATGCCAGCACAATAAGTAACATGAAGCTTAATAATTTCTTGGTATCTATTTTCTACGAAAATGATCTCGAAAATTTATTAATTGTTAACGGGTTTTCGCGAAGTAAATTCCGATAAATTAAAACCGGATTCCTCCGGACTGTACGTATCTGAAATAATATTAAAATGAAAAGATTTTGTTTTCATATAATATATTAAATTCTTATCCAGCAATGCTACGACAATTTTTAATAAAATTGTTTATAGCCGACCTAGCCCGAAGAATCAAAAAAAAGTGGCAGTGGGCAGAGCACATTGCTATCAGAGTAAATGGACGATGAGGCCGAAAGGTTCTGGAGTTCTGGAAGACATATAGTTGGTAGGCCCCCCATAAGGTGGTAAGATGACCTGGTGTGGGTCGCCGGAATCCAATGGATGCTAGACGCACAAGACCGGTCATTGTGACGATACTTGGGGGAGACCTATGTCCAATAGTGAACGTCTTTCGGTTGAAACGATGATGATGAATAACATGGATAAGTCCAGTGATCAAAATCTACGTGAAATGCAAATGGCCCCTTGACATAAAAAAAGGTGAAAGAAAATTTTTCTTTCAAGCGTAAAATTCGGAACTACAACTCGAAGTCCTCTCAACCTTAGTTCAGTCTTCGTCAGAATTGTTATTAAGTTCTCTTAATGATTTGATATATTGATAGTATTTATTAGTTTATATTTTAGCTTATTTTATTTCTGTTTGATGTATTGTTATTTGTTTATTGTGCAAGCGACGGAACAGATATGTTCCGTGGTGCAAACCTACCACAGTGTTGTATTTTTTAACCCAAAGGTTGACTGGTAGAGAATGTCTTGTGGCATTAAGTTCGCCTATGTACCACTACTGACATGAAGTTTAAATAAATAAATAAATGGTCCGCTGTCTTGTCTGAGAATCTTAATGATGCTATCCAAACCTTTAGATCTGAAATTGGGTTAGTGAAAAGCGTCGATTGATAGTATAGCAGAACTAATATAATGACTGTAATAAATTGGTGTCGCCTTGTGTAACAAAACCGCTACAACCGTAATTTAATTTTAAACTAACAAACTAATATCGTTGTCATACTAAGGTTTACAAGTTTTTGTTGAATTTAAAGTGCTTCTTCCTGTGGCTTCGCCTGTGTGCAAGTAGAAGGTATATGCCTATGTCACTCGGTGTTTTTTTTTAGGTTGAAAAATCATCCAATCATCTCCCATCACTCGGTGATAAAGTAGCATCCTACTGGTGGAAGAATTTTTAAAATTTATTCATTAGTTTTTGAGTTTTTTTCTTAAAAATAAATGTAACTTATATTAACTACTAATTTATTATTAATTAAATAAAAAATATGGGTTATCAGTACAAAAATAAATGTGGCTCTATCCGTACCCGTTACTGATCATATTTTGTCGTCAAAAGTAAAAAAAAAAATTGTCCACAAAAAATGGTCATAATTGGTAAATTCATAATAGAATCAACATAACAATTGGTACTAGAAAATACTACGCGCAGTTTTTTTCAATTTTGATCGTCATTTATTCATTCATAATCAATAGCCTGTACAATATTTCCATAAATTGAGTGAGATTTTGGGATATAAATAAAAGCTAATAACTTTGCTGTTTATGAATATTATTTATTTATTTATTTATTTATTTATTATATTCTTTATTGTATACCACATAAACAAAAATACAGGACAAACATATATATTATTTATTGAGACTTTACTAAAATAACAACAAGACCCTTTCTAATAAGCCCTTTAAGTATTTGTACTAATTAAAAATTTGCTGTGTATAATTATAAGTTTACACGTATAGATATAGACTAAAGTCTTCAGATAGTAGGTAGTTACTATACTTGGTAATAGGTAGAAATATTTTAAGTAGTTGTAAGTACCTACTTATTAATTTTTTTTTAAATAAATTACTTTATAAATAAGTATAGTACCTACTATACCACGTCTTCTATATACAGAAGACAAAATGTAGATAGATTCATTGATATTTAAGTTATATTTGTGGGTTTATTTGATATTTTAAAGACTTCACAACTCTTTACGTAGGTCTACCTACTGGAAGAAATGTCTTTAGAAATAAGCAGTTCCTTTGTACTCATATTTACCTATAATGTATCTCTTACTTTTTATAAATAAATCAATACATATATTATGCTCTGTAATGTATATTTTAATAAAATTTAATACAAAAAAAAATTCAAAATCTCTCAAAATGAATAGGGTGTAACAATGAGTTGCCTGTTCGGAAAAAAAAACGATGATGATCTCTGGATAGAATTTACAGAGAAGGAAGCGGTATGAGGGTAGTACATGGTATTTGGAAGTCGCTATAGATTTGTTTTTAATTGTGATAAAAAAATCGGTAGTAAAGCCAATTTAATGGAATTAACAGTGAATTTTATAGTTTAATAATAATAATAAATTGTTTAATTTTCGGACAATAATTGACTGGCCTGTTGGTCTAGTAGTTAGTGGCCCTGACTGCTATGCCGGAGGTCGTGGGTTCGATTCCCACCCAGGACAAATGTTTGTGTGATGAGCACAATTATTTGTTCTGTGTCTGGGTGTAATTTATCTATATATGTATGTATTTAGAAATATATAAGTATGTTTATCAATTGTCTAGTACTCATAACACAAGCTCTGCTTAGCTTGGGACTAGACGGCGTTGTGTGATAGTTGTGAAATATTATTATTATTATTAATAATGGAACCCTTTTTGTTAGTAACTTACATGCTAAAACTTAAACATTAGGATTAGTAATTATAATTACAACAGACAACAAATTAGTGAGTCATGTACTTACGAGGCACTTCAGGCGGACAATGATTCCTCATGAGATGCCTCAGCACAGGAGCTCTCGGATCCTCAGCAACGACTTTCAGGATGCTATTGTCACACCCCCGAATCCTCCTCACAAGCGTAGCCACCTTTTTTCTGATGATCGTATGAAAACCATCTATACGCGATTGGGCAAACATCCACGAGGCACTACAGAAACGAGGGAGTTTCAACATCATCCTGAAAACATTATTATATTGGACGCGCAAGGCGCTTAGCGTCCCACGTGAACAGTTGAACCACAGACTTCCCATATTCGATCTCCCCTTCACAGACTGCCTTGGCAGTACGCTTTAAACAAGGTTATTTTGACCTGATCGGTACAACGAAAAAATCTGCGCGCCAACATGTTCCCGCGAACCGCCAACGCCCTGCGCTCGCTCTCCACGTCCTCATCGTCCTTAAGGTCGTCGACAAGTATATGGCCCAGATATTTAAACTTGGTTACCTGTTTTATATTTCAGCCGTTAAAATTAATTGAAGGAAAGGTGTCAGGGCACTTGTCGGCGGCCTTAAAGACCATGAACTCGGTTTTCCTTACATTATATATAAGACCATGTGATGCGGTGTATTCTTCGCAAACTTTCAACCTATCTTTAATTGACCTCGCAGTCGGGCCCAGCAGAACCATATCGTCCGCGTAGCTGTTTAACAATCTTGATTTAAATAAGAACAAAACATTTACAAAATACCGCTTCAAAAGATCTCAGTCTGCTCGTAACAATTTTGTACTTTCAATAGAAAGTTTGGAACATTATTTTAATCTGGTATTTGGTATTTATAGGTCTGTTATCTAGTTCGATAAGCTTACCAAATAAAGACTGTACTAAGACTGAATTCATAAATTGAATTTTAGTCAAGTAGGTCTTTTTTGTTACGGTGGGAAAATCATCTTATTCATCTTGGGCGGAGCGTGAGATAGTGTCAGACTTTATCTGACTAAAAACCTTCTCTTGTTCCTTCGTTGCCTTTCGTACCAGGGCCGAGTCTTCCTTACTTGGCCCCAGTAGGCTTCGACCCTGCTGTGCCCCTACAGTTGCTGACATCTCCTTGAGGCGCACGTGGAACAGTACGCGCCGTCGACGACTTGGGCTCGGTCCGTACGGTTACCGGACGGTCGGACGGCGAGGTCGAGTAGGTCTTCGATAAACTTTAATTTATGATTGTTTTGTGTCAACATTTAATCGATTTTAAGCCATAAAAGGGAGCAAAAGAGAAAGAGGTCGGCCACTGTCAACCTGGAGGCGAAACATCCAGGACAGCCTACTGACAATGGGCATAATGCCAGAAATGACACAAAATCACCCAAAATAGCGTAACAGTATCAGGAGGGCTGACCCCAAATAGGGAACAAGCCAGGGGATAGATTGATATTGTTTTGTACCAAAGGATACAGAATTTAAGTGCGTTAACTGCCTAAAACATAAAAAGGTAATGTACCTACTCCCGTAGGCACGGGTTTGTGGTCATCTGATATAAGGACCAAACGACGAAGCGTTGTGTTCATCAAAGAAAATATGTTATCAAAATTGATGGGGATAGTTAGGGCCGACGCCTGCCAAGGCTGCGGATTGTTCCAAAGAGTTTGGCCGTAACCCTCTCAAAAAAAGGCAACAAAAGAAACACTGGATTCTAGTCAATAAAAGTTTGACACTCCCTTCCGCTCAACCAAGAGCGAGAGAGACTGCAGGATTGTCCGAAAGAGTTACCGCGGCCCTCGAACTATAAGAGTAATTGGAGAAATACAGGTGGGTTTTAGTCAGTAAAAGTCTGACACTCCCTGTCACTTCACCTTCAGTGGGAATAATTATTTGAGGATTTCCTACAAATGCCCCAGTGAGTTGGGGTGATGATGTCCCAGTGAGTCGGGATGATGCCCCAGAAAGTGTAACGAGAAAATGTTTTCATGGAAATTTCAAAAATAGAACTCAATGTATTCTATTTTTGAAATTTCAAAACGCTTTATTACTTTGATACCTCAGACATCTGTTAGACCAGTAACCTTGTACAAGTAGTATCAATTTTTATGCTTGGCCAGTATTTTTTAATGTGAATGATATAATAATCGTAGTGAATTACAGATATTTTCGTAACGGAATCTGTGTTTAAATAGTATAGTCTGTTTATGATTGATGTCCGTTCTTTGAAGCTTCATAGCGATGTTAAATTGACTGTAAACTCGTGTACGAAGGTCGCAGGAAAAAACAAAATACGTTTTATGATTATGAAATGGGCACATTGCGTACTGTCTTCAAATTATTATTACCGGCTTATTTTTGTACACACTTTTATATTTTGAAACAATTATCCTCTATAATACTGTACGTCGTGTGTTCAAACCACGGCAGGCGTAGGCTTTACTTTGTGTAGGTAATTTATTTCATCACCACTGCTCTCAAAACGGTTCAAGAAAACGTGACGAGGAAACCGGCATTACCTAGAACCGAAATTTCGAAGATATATGACATCCATCAACCAGCACTGGGCCCGCGTTAGAAATGGCCCTTTCAATCTCTAAGAGAGAGCTTGAATCCCAGCAGTAGGAAAAATTATAAGGATGGATTATACTATTATTACGCTATACTCATCAATGACTTAATACTTTTTTTCTATTTACAGGGGGATGGCCAGGAGGACACGGTGGAACATAAGGTGGATGTCTGTCTCGCTTGGGCGGCACCGTCACGCCGTGTGAAGGCGATCGTAGGCGGCATCCAGCCCTGGTTCGGGCTATGGTAAGGGCCAAAGGGAATGGAGTCACCTCCTTCTGCGGAGCAGTAATGCTAGTGATGACAGTCGCACGCGTGAGGGAATGGACATTTTCACGCCCCAGCCGCTAAGACCCCGACATCGACAACCAGCACAGCAAAGAAAATGGCTGAAACTGTGGGAGAGAAGACATCTTTTCGCCCCATCTGCCGCCGCAGTAAAATGGCCCTGTGTGGACTGGTAACCGAAATCAACTGTGGAAAAGCTAGTTTGATTGAAGTATTTGTAAGTATTATTAAGCAATGATGGCGTTGATGTCAAGCGTGACGTCAAGTCACGCTTGACATAGCATAAGCATAATCAGTCTTTTCATGTTCCCATTGCTGGAACTCAGGCCTCCTCTCTGGGAGAAGGAGTGAGCTGTAATCACTACGTGGGCCCAGTGCGGGTTGGTGGATGTCACATGTCTTTGAATTTTTGGTTCTAGGACATGCCGGTTTCCTCACGATGTTTTCCTTCACCGTTTTGAGAGCAGTGGTGATGAATCTGCGACCTACAACTTGTAAGTAGGGGTTACTACTCGGCTACCACTGCTCCTCACGTCACGCTTACCTAGAAGTATTTGACTCTTGACCTAAATACCCTTTTTTTGAGGTGTGAATTCATGAAAAACCTTTCCCCGCTCGGGGTGGAGCGAGACGTGTTAGATTTTTACTGACTAAAACCCACCTGCAGGACTCACAAAAAAAACCACAACAGGGTCACACACAAAGTCTGACATGAAGGGCAGGAGATGTCATTGGATGATTTCCAACTTTAAAAAACCTGTGTTCCTTTAGTTTCCGTTTGCGTTTCAAGGCCACGGTAACTCTTTAGAACAATTCCGCAGAATTGAATCATCATCATCATTTCAGCCGAAAGACGTCCACTGTTGGACATAGACCTCCCCCAAGTGTCGCCACAATGAGCGGTCCTGTGCGTCTCGCATCCATCGGATTCCCGCAACCCTTACCAGGTCATCGGTCCACCTTGTAGGAGGCTTTCCAACGTTACGTCTTCCGGTACGTGGTCGCCGTTCGAGAACCTTTCAAAACCAATAGCCATCCATTCTGCGAGCATGAATAAGAATCCGAATTTCAAAAACCAACCAGCACATAACATGCACAGACATAATTCTACGTAAAATTAACATTAAAAATAATAACTAATTCTGGAAGCTTGCTGCTAACTGTTCTGTAGCCCCATTTAGTTATCATAATGAGCTTGAACATTAACATTTCTGTTTCAAAGTATTAATTAACAAACAAGTGTAACTTTGAGATAATGAAAATGTAAAACACAGTTCCGAAGTTAGAACCATTGCGCTCGGATTGTCGAACACTACGTGCGTAACGAATATAGTCTGTGAGCTGGAGATTTAACTCAACTTAACACTTAGCATAATCAGCCTTTTAATGTTCCCACTGCTGGGACTCAGGCCTCCTCTCTAGAAGAGGGAATGGGCCGTAATCCACCACGCGGGCCCAGTGCGGGTTTGTGAATGTCACATGTCTTCGAATTTTTGGTTCTAGGACATGTCGGTTTCCTCACGATGTTTTTCTTCGCCGTTTTGAGAGTAGCATAGCATAGCATAGTCGGCCTTATAATGTTCCCACTGCTGGGACTCAGGCCTCCTCTCTAGAAGAGGGAATGGGCCGTAATCCACCACGCGGGCCCAGTGCGGGCTGGTGAATGTCACATGTCTTCGAATTTTTGGTTCTAGGACATGCCGGTTTCCTTCCGATGTTTTTCTTCGCCGTTTTGAGAGTAGTGGTGATGAAATAAATTACACAAAGTAATGCGCCTGGCTGGGTTTGAACCCGTGATCTACAACACGTAAGTCGAGGCCGTTACCGCTCGGCCACCACTGCTCCAGCAATAACTTAACACTTACTTTAATTTATTTTGGTGTGAAATCAAATAACTTTTCCTGCTCTAGATGGAGCGAGAGAGAGTGTCAGTCTTTGTGGTCCTAGAATGCAAAAGGTAACTAAAGGAACGCAGGTGATTTTTAATCTGTAAAAATATAACATTACCTCTCGCTCCATCCAGAGCAGAAGTTATTTTATAATCTTACACCTCAAAAAAAAAAATCATCGTAGTGTATTCTATTCTCGCTCCCGCTTACGGCTCCACCATGTCATCAACCTAACACCGCGGGCACAAACGGTAATGGATCTGCAAATAATGTGTTCGAACAAGTCAATAACGCCATCGCGTGATTTGCTGGGATACAGAGCATACAATATTAATGTGTTTATGTTTATTTGTTAGAAATTGATGACAATTTAGATCGATTATGGTGAATGAGTTTTTTATTAATTAGCGAGGCTCATATGACCTTGTGAATGAAAGAATTGAAACTATCAATTTATGGAAATCAGAAACAGAGGCGTATCAATACTTATTGTAATGGCGGCAAATAATTGTGTCAAACGATTTCACGTTTGTAAAGGAATTCGGTCAATATTGATTACTAACTATAAGCAAATGGATGTCACATTATATTGTTGTACGGATGGTGGTTGTTGTTGTTGAGGTGGACCGACTATCTGGTGAGAGTCGCGGGAATGCGGTGGGTGCGAGACGCACTGGATCGGTCGTTGTGGCGACGCTTGGGGGAGGCCTATGTCTCACAGTGGACGTCTTTCGGCTGAAATGATGATGATGACGGATGACAATAATAATAACTCACCATCATCATAGTTTCAGCCGAAAGATATCCACTGTTGGACATAGGCCGGGGAAGCCTCTCAGACAAAATTGTTTTTTTTTTATTAGATTTTTTCAATAAATTGGCATCATAAGTGGCAGTGGGTAGAACACATTGGTCATAGAACAAATGGTCGATGGGGATGAAAGGTTCTAGAGTGGCGACCGCGTTGGAAGGCCTCTTACAAGTTAGATCGATGACCTGGTGAGGGTCGCGGGAATCCAGTGGAAGCGGGACGCACAAGACCAGTCATTGCGATACTTGGGGCAGGCCTACGTCCAGCAGTGTAGGTCTTTCAGTTGAAACGATGATTATGGTGAGTAAAAAACTTGTAGTGTGCAAATAAAATTAAAATGTGAAATAGAATATAAAGTTCCACAGTTATAATTCATTCGTTTATTAAAATTTCATGCAATACAAAGGCACAAAGGAGGACTTAACGCTTTGAATTTTGTAAACATGACACATGAAAGGTTGCAGCCAAATCTATTATGTTTTTGAACAGATTCCAACAGAAGTTTCTTGGCCATAACCATTTTAAGATATTGCAAGCCTTAACAATGTCTTTGTCTTGTTGAACAGCAAATATGACACGAGGATTTGTATTTTGTTTCTTGTACAAAGTTTTCATGCAAATTCTTTGTGTTATAGCTTTGTTAATCGCATAAATTCTTATTGCAAGTTCATTTTAGTATTATTTTGTTGATTACATAGGCATCTACAATTTTATACCGGTCAAATACACCGCTTGAATATTACTAACACGTGTATAGTTATTGGCCATGGCTTCACCCACAAGAAAAAATAAAATAGGAGCCTATGTCCTATTCGAAGTCTATGTACCTATGTGTGTCTATTTGCTACTTATTCACACTCAAATGGCTATAAGGATGATAATGGTAATAGCCAATCAAACCCCAAGCGAACGTCGGCGTCCGCATAGATTATAAAATATTAAGAGTTTTGAGAAGTAAATAAGAAGTTCTTCATAAAATAGTCTGTAAATATCGAAAATAAGAAAACCTTTCCATTATTCCCTTTATAGGGTGACTGGCAATTAGCGTACGATACTTAAACACGTAATTGTGCTCATGATAACAAACAATTTTTATTATGGGAGCAAAGCCGAAATCGCGAAAAAAATATCAGCTGTTCAGTACATTAGGCAAACATAAATGTACTGAACAGCTGATTTTTTTTTCGCGATTTCAGGTTTGTTCCAATAGTAAAAGTTGTTGGTTATCATGAGCACAATCACGTGTTTAAGTATCGTACACTAATTACCAGTCACCCTATATATACCTACTTATACGCGAGGGCTGGAAAGTTAAATGAAATATTTTCATGAGGATAGCTCCAACCTAGGAATCTTTAAGCCAAGAATTAATAGGTTACTTCTAGGCAAGCGTAATCCAACGTCGGCTACATCATCGCTTATCATCAGGTGAGATAGTGGTCATGCGAGTCTACGGACCGAGCCCAAGTCGTCGACGACCTCAAGGAGATGTCAGCAACTGTAGGGGCCCAGCAGGGTCGAAGCCTACCGGGGCCAAGGGTCTGATTCTGAAAGGAAGACTCGGCCCTGGTACGAAAGGCAACGAAAGAACAGGAGTGGGTTTTTAGTCAGTAAAAGTCTGACACTATCTCCCGCCCCGCCCATGTCAGCAACTGTAGGGGCCTAGCAGGGTCGAAGCCTACCGAGACCAAGGGTCTGATTCTGAAAGGAAGAATCGGCCCTGGTACGAAAGGCAACTAAGGAACAGGAGTGGGTTTTTAGTCAGTAAAAGTCTGACACTATCTCCCGCCCCGCCCAAGGGCGGGGGATGTCATAAGATGATTTTCCCACCGAAAAAAATTAAAAAATAAACCATAACAAAAAAGGATACTATGTATTCCAAGAGTATCATCCAATAACGTTCCCCGCTCTTGGGTGGAGCGAGAGGGTGTGTCAGACTTTTACTGACTAAAAACCCACTCCTGTTCCTTCATTGCCTTTCATACCAGGGCCGAGTCTTCTTTTCATAAGCAGACCTTTGGCCCCAGTAGGCTTCGACCCTGCTGGGCCCCTACGATATTTGATAATTTATTAATATTATGGATAATTTTCCACGCTCATGCGGGCAAAGCCGCTGGCAAAAGCTAGTCGGAACGGAACGCGAATGAGAAAAATAGTTATCTAAGATACAAAGATATCCATGTCAATTCTTCTCCCTTCCTGCACTGTAAAATGGAATCCTCACTAGATGGTTTCAATTACGCAATCACAGCATCCACACGTATTTTTCCATCTTTTCTCTGTTGGATTTGCGGTTTCTTTTATTGTTATGTATATAAAGCGGAGTGCAAAGAACAAATATACCTAATTGCACTGATTAGTCTCCGTTGAAATCACAGAGACTCACTGTGTTCTAATTAAGAACTGTCACAAATAAACATACTAAAGCACTTTGAAAATAATAAGCGTCAATTAGTTTGACACGACTGGAAAATAAACAAATAGCAAATGCTGACGACTTGAATGTACGAATTTTAAATGCATAAGACTACTAGCCCGTTCCATCATAGGACCACCAGGCGTACGGCAATGCGCCACCGGTACATGGTGGACATCCCACCTATACGCACGAAACGTTTTGGGAACACATTCATTGTGCGTACAGCTAAGGAATGGAATTCTTCCCGGGAATCTTTAAGTCGAGAGTGAATAGGTTATTTCTAGGTAAGCGCGCTCCATCGTCGACCGCATCGTCGCTTTCCATCAGGTGAGACAGCGCGAACCTATCAAGAATAAAAAAAAGACCTCGTAAATCGAGTAAAATGAAAATTATCATCATTAAATTCTACTAAGATGTATATAGGTCTCCGCCTATGTCTGTTGTGACGACGCTTGGAGGACCCCTGGCGTTACAACATCGACCCATCCTATGCGTCTTGCATTTGTCGGATTCTCGCAACCCTCACCGTCGATCCACCTTGTAGGAAGCCTTCCAACACCGTGCCCAGTAATAACTTGCCAATAATGTGCTGGGAAATAGGACTCTTCTCTTCACAAATTATCAGATAACTTCTCCCGCTCTGGGTAGAGCGAGAGGGAATACCAGACTTTTAATAACTAAAACACACCCTCTGTTCCTTCTGATTGATGCCTTTGCGTTCCAGAGCCGCGGTAACTATTTTGGGCAGCCGTTTTTAGGGTTCCGTAACTCAACAGGAAAAAACGGAGCCCTTATAGGATCAGTCTGTTGTCCATCTGTCTGACTGTGTGACTGCCTGTGTGTCTGTCTGTCTGTCTGTCAAGACTCTTTATCTCGGGAATGCGTGAAGGTATCGAGTTGAAATTAAAACCATATACTCAAGTCTGCGGTCCCTTGAAGCTGTGAAAAAATTAAACTTCTGAGTTAACGAAAAAAAAGATACAGCAGTTTATGTCACAAAAAACGTGTATTTCAACACTCTCAAGGGAATCGAAATTTATAGGGTACTTCCCGTTGACCTAGAATCCTGAAATTTGGCATGAAGCAAGGTCTCATAGCACAAGTATAGAAAAAAATCTGAAAACTGTAAATTTGTAGGTACGTCACCAAAAAAAAAAACTTTTTTTGCGATTCGGAAAAATACTCGTAACTCAATTCGGCCATTGAACTGTTTTCATAGGAAAGTTTGCACGGAACCCTCAGTGCGCGGGTTCGACTCGTATTTGCCCGGTTTTTCGAGTTTTCCGCAGCTTTGGCAGGTAAGCTAACATGACATAGACTGGTGCTAATTAATTTAAAAGGATCTTGATTTAATAGATAACCAATCAAAATGTTCCAAAGTCGCTTTTACTAAAAATGGGAGAAGGAAAATGCGGAGAGCTGTACCGGCTATGTAGCCACATACTCCTACATTCATCCGAAAAAAACAAGCAATTGCCTAGACCAGACACAACGCCCGTCTGGTGGGACGATTTGCCTTTTTCACGAAGATTAGCGGTACTTTACACCCCATTTCGCATACCGCTGTAGACCTTTGTAGAACCGCGGGAATGCTGTGGGTTAAGTGATGGGCTATTACAAGATTCTAGTGTCGAATAAATTATAGTAAGCCCATTCCACGTCCGTAGAAAGTTTACGTAGGCTCAAAAATGTTCTGTGGGAATTTCTGAAAGAATTGCCCTAGAAAGCAAAGAGCAATTGATAGTACAGTTGGCGCAATGTTTGAGTGATTGAGTGCTGCGTTGTATGCCACGTGTTCAATTCCCGCACGGAACAATTATATTTAATATATGCACCCTATGAATTTTGATTCACTTGAGAGTATCGAAATAGTCGTTTTTTTTTTCGCGATATGAACGGCCGTATCTTAGTTTTTTTGTTAACTCAGAAGTTTGATTTTTTCACAGCTTCAAGGGTCCGCAGACCGGAGTATATGGTTCTAATTTCTACTCGATACCTCCACGAGTTCCCGAGAAAGGGTCTTGACAGACAGACAGGTTCCGTTTTTTCCTGCTGAGGTACGGAACCTTAAAAATCGTAACAAATTAACCTCATACAGGCATCAGACCGATCCTACGATTCTAAAAATCCTGTTACGAAATTTGATTAGCGAAAAATAACATTTAATGTTATCGTTTAGAGCACAATTGCAATTATCCCCTGACCCTTATTGGTTAATGGTTACTGGCGGAAAAATGCTGAACGAAATTTTTCCCTCATCCTGAAATTCTAATTTTATACCCGGCTCAGTTTAATCAAAAGTGTTATGAGGGTTGAATATTAATTTGTGAGATAGAAAGTACCCTGTTGGTTTAGTGGTTGTAAGTGTGGAGACCCAGATTTCGGTGCCCTTTTTATGGTGAGGAAAAAAGAGAAAAAATATTTTTTTGTTGACAGTAAACAGTTAGTGATAGTATGACGACTGACACGGCAGAATGGAAGAAAAAAACGTGTTGCGCCGACCCCAAATAACACGGGACAAGGGCAGGAAGATGATGAGTAAACAGGATCACATAACAAAAATGAAATAAAAAGTGACCACAAATAAAATGATTACAAAAAAATATATAAATATATTTATTTGGCGACAGTCACCAGAATCACAAAATAAACATAAAATATACAAAAATTAGAACAAGGTTTGGAGGTAAGCGGATCAGAGATTAGAGTCCCGCATACCTCCGTTGGAAAGGGAGGATCCTCCGACCAGACGGGTGTTATGTCTGGAGGACAACTGCCCGATAGATGATTTTGGGCTGTTCTATATGTTCAAATCCCGCGGAGAATTTTAATTGCGCGATGCAGGATTAGTTCTTATGTGACGCCATAGATGTCGCTACAGATGTTTTCTCAAGGCTGCTTTTTTTGATGATACTGTTGGAAGCCAAACACAAGATAGTTGACAAAAAGCTAGGGAGATGATAATTGTTGATAGGTTCACGTTTGACCACTATCTCACCTGATGAAAACCGACGATGGGGTTAACGATGGAGCACGCTTGCTTAGAAGTAACTTATTCACTCTTGACTTAAAGATCCCCAGGTTGTAGCTCCTTAGTTGTAGGCGAAATGTATGTGTTCCAAAAACGTTTTGCTATACAGGGTTATTTGTAAAACACTAACAACCTTGCAGGACTGTATTACTAACAACATAAACAACAACTTTTGTTTTATGACTTTTTACAAAACATAATTCATTTACCAAAATCAAGACTTCGTCGTTCTATCTAACACATTTCAACTCTGTATTTTGCTATACCTACCTACGTCTGCAAGACGCGACGCAAGCGCATCAAGCACCCCCGCCGCCCGATCCCCGCTCCCCTCCGCTATTGTACTATCGCTTGCTTCGCATAGACTTTGTAATATTTAGAACGATTAATTTAAATATTTTTATTTTTGTATGAAAATCTGTTGAGCTAAAATATGATAAATTTTTAAAAGTCATAGAACAAAAGTTGTTGTTTATGATGTTAATAACATAGTCCTGAGAGGTTGCCAGTGTTTTATAAATAACCCTGTATAATGTTTAAACTGCCAATTAATTAATAATTGCTGTATTTTTTCTAGCAAAATAAATTATTTGTTAATCAAATCACGAGGCTCCGATGGATGCGAGACGCACAGGACCGTTCGTTGTGCCGACGCCGAAGCCTATGTTCAATTGTGGACATCTTACGACTGAAATGATGGTGAAATGATTTGATTTCAGACTAAAAGTGTTAATGAGCTAAAAAAAGACAATACATGATATTTAGTTGTGAGGTCTTTGGTAATTCAGGTGCTTAAATAAATATCGTTCAAAGGTCGTTTTATTAATACATTTCTAAAGATAAGCTTTTAAACTCAAATTAGGGAAGATACCTATATAACAATGTTTAATGAGATTAATCAAGCAATGACCGGAGAAGAATGTCAGGTTAATTCAAGCTTTTAGGGTCAGCTTAATTGTTATAAAAAAGATTGAAAATATGGTTTTTGCCTTTATGGAGTGATGGAATAGCGGCTATTTGTCATCATTATCATCAGCCTATAACGCAGTTACCATTTAGTAGTATGAAAACATTGGATACGGTATTTTAATCTGTATCCTTGTGAATTACAGAGCTTTATTTAGTATAACTAACACGACATATTTGTCAACAAAACATGCAAATTAATTTATTTTCTTTGTAGGATATGTTTTCTTAAAATTCATATTTTTTGTGACTTATGCTGAAAATCATTTTTAACCATTTTATGAGACTTGAAACTGGTTTTTGAAAAAAAATCATTAGATTCCCTCGCTCAGTAATCAAATAGAATAATGAAATAATGCATGATGACCTTTAGTGACCGTAACATTAGTTATTGTAAAATATTTGCTACTATATTTTCCACTTTCAAAATATAATTGCCTATTTTACTCAGTGAAATATTTTTTTAAATCGGTTTTACAATTATAGAGATTATCCCCTACAGTCTTACAAATTTTACCTCTTATAAAATTAGTAACGATTATTAAAACTACCAAACCAATTGATTTTTGTATGTCAATACCATTTTCAGTGCACTTTAAATCACATCCAAAAATAAATTTAGCTCTATTCTTTTTTTAATTTGCTGACAAAGTCCAATGTGTTTACTATTTAAAGAGGTGTGCAAACACTTAGAATTTTTACGACAAACTTAAACGTCAGTCATAAATCTTACGAGTTTACATAGGACATAAATCTCTCGTAATGTATTTAAGTACTTGTTGATTGATAGCTTATAGTATAGATACATAAGTATTATAGGTATTGTACCTACTCTTTCGTTGAGGTAAATGACGCAAGTGATTGATATGGCCCACCCGGTGTCAACGTCATTAGATGGCGTCAGAGGTCTTTACACAACATCCTTTATTTTTTTTAAAACTGTTATATGTATAAAACGCCCGTTTTTAGGGTCCCTTACCTCAAAAAGAAAAAAATAGAACCCTTAGAGGATCACTTTGTTGTTTGTCTGTCTGTCATTATTTCTCGTAAAAGTAAAGGATAAAAAATGGTTATTGTGGGTTATCCAGAGATGATAATACAATTGCTGACTATTTTGTAGACTTTTTAAGGTGTACAATAATGTGGTACATTATTTTGATCTATCTTGTAGGATTCTTACTTACATTACAAACGCTGGCTGTTTGTAATGTAAGTACAAAAAATGTGTTTATTTACGACATTACATTAGAAACCTCCAAAATTACCAGTGTTTTTCTACTTTATTATGCATGTATATATACCTACAAACTTTCCTCTTGAATTACTCTATCTACTATAAAAAATGCATCAAAATCCGTTGCGTAGTTTTAAAGATCCAAGCATAGCAACAAGCATAAAGCAACAAGCATACATAGGGACAGACAGACAGCGAAAGTGACTTTGTTTTATAATATGTAGTGATAGTTATTAAAGAAAAAATAGGGGATGGAGGTGGGAGGGTAAAAAATAGTTTACGTTCTATTCTCAGACCTACTGAATATACACACAAAATATCATAAGAATCGGTCAAACCATTTCAGTAGAGTTTTGTTACAAATACTGTGCCACGAGAATAGATAGATTGATAGATAACTATATTCTTTATTGTACATCAAAAATACAAAACACAGAACACACAGCACAACAACATCAGAACAACAACAAAACAGAATCAACAGAACAAACAACAACAGAACAACAACAGAACAGAACAGAATTTTATATATTAGATTATTCGTGGCTTTCCTATAACCAAGAACATAATGTCAACTGCTAGGCCTGGGGGAATGATCGAGAGAGTAACTATGGCCCTTGAACGTAACGGGCAGAACAAATGGGTTTTAGACAATACAGCAAAATCGAAGACACATAATTTCTGCCGAAAGACGTCCACTGTTGGACATAGGCCTCCCCCAAGTATCGCCACAATGAACGGTCCTGTGCGTCTCGCAAGTCGAAGACGCCCTCGCGGTTAACTCAGAGCGAGAGAAGTTATTTAACAATATCCCACCAAAAAAAAAAAAGAAATGCCATCAGAGAAAATGTGAGGGTACTATGAAAACTTATGACCGCGCGACCAATTGCGCCGTCATGGTGTCCCGGTGAAATATAGCCCTTTCATAAGATAGAATTTCATCTTACATACTCTTTGGTGGGGGCGTCACTGGCGGCCGGACTGGCATCTGAGCTGGTCGCGCAAACGGACACCAGCCCCCCTAGCCAAGTTACAACCGTATCGTTCGCGCCAAACGCCTCGAGTAGGCCACGCCTTCGATTCCTTTGTTCTGACGTCATCTCAACGCTCAGTCACGTGGTCAGAACAAATAAATCGGAGGCGTGGCCTACTCGAGGCGTTCAGCGCGAACGAAACGATTGTAACTTGGCTAGGGAGGCAGGTTTGTAACTCTCTATAGAGCTGTATACATTTTGTTGGTAGTCGCGCCGCCATGGTGTCCCGGTGAAATATAGCCCTTATTCCCTGAAAGAATAGGTAGACTTTTTTAATAAGTCTTTCAAATCGTTTCCTAGAAGTTTCACAAAACAGCGGTTTAATACAAATTCAAATCAAATATAAAATCTGGCGTACTTTTCATAACAATAGGCACCTCGTGCCAAGCTATTATTATACCAATTTTATTGAAGTGTTTACTTAGTTTTCACAATAACATAGACCTACACAATTATAATTATGTTTCAAGGACTTATTCCAAGTAAGTTGTGTAGGATGTTATTACGCAGTCTCTTTATAAAGATACATATTTAATATCGAATTGTGTACTAAAATCAGAGGCCATGAAGAGGGATGGTTATATATATACAACATTAATTTTTACCCGACTACGGAGGGTTATGATTTTGACAGGCTATGTATGTATGTGAGTTTGTTCATCTGTTCCCTCATAGCTCCTAATCTACTTATCGGAACTTGACGTATGAGGTATCGTTAGAACCGTCTTAATTGTCCGCTGAACATAGGCTACGTGACGTGTCACAAAAATTGATATGGCGCCCTCTGCCGGACAAAAAGTAATGTGTTAAAAATAAATATGGAGTAAAATACACCGTGTTTGGTATCATTTGAAAGGGCTTCACTTTTACATTTCCAATATATTGCTCAAATTTAAAGTGACGCCCTCTAGCGGACAAAAAGTCATGTTTAAAAAAAAATTAAGATAAATATACCGTGTTTGATATCATTTGAAAGGGCTTCGCTAGTACTTATCAAAAAATATCATCAAAATTCAATGTGGCGCCCTCTAGCAGACAAAAAGTATTGTGTTAAAAAAAATACGATAAATATGTCGTGTTTCGTATCATTTGAAAGGGCTTCACTTGTACATTTCCAATATATTGCTCAAATTTAAAGTGACGCCCTCTAGCGGACAAAAAGTCATGTTTAAAAAAAAATTAAGATAAATATACCGTGTTTGATATCATTTGAAAGGGCTTCGCTAGTACTTATCAAAAAATATCATCAAAATTCAATGTGGCGCCCTCTAGCAGACAAAAAGTATTGTGTTAAAAAAAATACGATAAATATGTCGTGTTTCGTATCATTTGAAAGGGCTTTACTTGTACATACCAAAATAAATAGTAAATAAGCACAGTGATTTAACAACAAAATCTTTTAAATAAAAAAAAAAGTAAAAAACTAAACCCCGACTACGACAAAAAAAAATGACGCTGAAAAAGTATGAAACAAGATTTTCAAGATGCTGAAATAGACAAGGTAAGTAACTGGAAAAACAAGAATAGAACAAAAAGAAAAGCCGTAGTCACACGTTATAGGTAGGTAATAATCGAAACACTTTAATAACGTGTGACTACGGCTTTTCTTTTTGTTCTATTCTTGTTTTTCCAGTTACTTACCTTGTCTATTTCAGCATCTTGAAAATCTTGTTTCATACTTTTTCAGCGTCATTTTTTTTTGTCGTAGTCGGGTTTTAGTTTTTTACTTTTTTTTTTTAATATATGCAAAGCCCGAAATACTTATATAGTATTTTTTTTTAAAGAATCTATGTACAAAATTTCATGACAGTATCATGAAAAATCTCGAAGTTATAAAAGCTTGTTATGCTACCTGGTGGTCCATACAAATATATGGTCACTATCTGAGCTATCTGGTATCCGGGCGGCTGCGGGGTTGTTTTGCTCCCGGACCCAGCTGTGCGCTGTCGCCTAATGCCCGCTATGACCTACCGTGATCTGTGCTGTACTTGGTTTCGGTGGTGTCTATTTTATGACCAAAACTTTAACATATAAAAATTTTTGGAACCGATTCAGTTACTGATTCTGAACAAACTATATTCAGGTTTCGCATATACTAAATAAAATGTTGTATAGTTGGTATACAGTTCCATTCCCTTTAACCGTTTAGTTTAAAGTCGTAAAATGGATCGTGTAAAGAGCTTGTGGTAAGGCCTCAGTTCATTATCAGAAAGCAAAAAGTAACTAAATGAATATATAAGTGGAAAGGTCTGACACTCCATCTTGCTCTAAACAGTGTGGGAGAAGCCATTTGAAGATTTCATCGAAAAAAAAGTATTGATATTATTATTTCGTTATGAGTTATTGTATTAGGCGTACGAGGTGTCGAAACCAACTCGCAGAGGCCCCTTATATGCTTTTAATGGAACGTGGTACCAACTGGCGATTATCCCTGTATGCTATGGTAGTGCATCCAAGGACAACCCCCGGTTAATGAGAAACTATTGCGACATATGGAACTAAGATATAGGGCTATGGTTTTTGTAGTCTTAAGTGGACTGGTTACCAGGAACTATGTTAAGTCTATGGCCCCTGCCTGAACAATGTTATTAATTTCCATCGATAAAAAGACAGGGGATGACTTGCACACTCAATAAATGGGACCCCAAAAACGGTCGCTAGTACGAAGTGACGTAGCAACAAGAAGGTAACATATCCTGAGGTGCTTGAGGAGCGGAGAGGTATACCACGGCTATCAGGACAATCCCGGAAGTACGGTCAAGATCCTTATTATTAATATATATTATTATTATTCTTCTTTGGTTCGCGCTTAACCGCTATCTCACCTGATGGAAAGCGACGATGCGGTCGACGATGGAGCGCGCTTACCTAGAAGTAACCTATTCACTCTTGATTTAAAGATTCCCGGGTTGTAGCCATCAGGAAACACAGATTCCGGCAAGGAATTCCACTCTTTAGCTGTACGTACAATGAATGTTTCCCAAAACGTTTTGTGCGTATAAGTGATATTTTGTTTTGGGTGAACAAAGAAAAGCTGATTGATTTTGGAAATTACTGTATTGATCTAAGTTTTAGGATAGAATTTCAATTTTGATGTGTAACGTTACGAACTGAATTGTAGCCTAATTATCTTCCTGCCCCTGTCTCGTGTTATTTGAGGTCAGTGCAATACGTTATTTTTCTTCCATTATGTCCTGTCACCCGTCATGCTATCACTAACTCCCTTTCCTTTCTTACCACTTCTCACACAGTCCATCCAACTTTTCTTTGGCCTTCTTCTCTCCTCTCTTTTAGTAACATACGTTTCATCCCTCCTCTTGACATGACCTTACCCAGACAAACTATTCCCTTGGAATAATTTAAATAATAATCCCTCATCCTAGTTACATGTTCCCTTGGAATAATATCCTACTTTCGCGTGGGCGAAGCCACTGTTCTTAGAAGCTAGTGGCACAGAACACTAATGTACAGAAGTCAAACTACATACAATTCGCGCTCGAGCAACGCACACATAGACACCGCTTACGGACACGATATCTCAGAGCGCTCGGACCAGTGTGAGCGCGAGTGCTTCCGCTTGAGACACGCGTCTGTAAACTTTTTTGTGTAATTTTTGAGCAAAAAAAAGTTTGTTAACTGTTCATTGGACAGATTAAATGGTGAATTATCGTTTTTTAAGCTACCAGTTCAGTCAGAAAGGTACCTAAGTAGGTAATTTGCTTGTATTTCGATGGTTCGTTTTAATGTAACACAGAACAGTTAGGTAGGTAAACAGTTAAAATAGGAACTGTTTGGCGAACCGGCCGCCCGCGCAGCCTACGTGCTGCCGCCGCCGCCACATCCGGGCGCGCGCGACCTCCAAGCGTAGGTATGAAAAATGAAGTACATACATGAGATTTACTTCTGTAGCTATCTATTTTGTGCTAGTAGAGGCTAAAAATAAACTATACAGGGCAACTAAAAACAGTTTTACGAGTTTGTTTTAATGTAATGTGCTCATAATAAGATCAAAAGCTTTCATGGGAATGTCATAGTGATGGTACTTGTTCACAGGTAACTTCAGGATGTGGCCTCAGGGTTTCCGGTTGACCCTTATCCGTACATGTGACATTTTATACCGGATTCAGATGGCCATAAGGGACGATTCATACTGAAATTGCAACAGACGGCAGTGATCACTATCAGTGTGCAACAATTTTAAACTTTATCTACATACTTAAAAAACCATTATCGCTTGACTTGACAGCGGTCCTGACCGCGACTTTCCGCGACGTCCGCGCGCCCCTTTAGAACTGTTTAAACGATACATCAGGCACATTTTTCTTCTTTTCCTTTGTTTGTTTCTTTTTTCTTCAGAAATGAGTGCTATAATAACCAATTCCACTGTGTTTTATTCTTAACACACAAGTTTTCTTGACGAATATAGAAACTAAACTGGTCAAGAAGAGACTAGGCGAGTGTATCGGGATGTCGTGCGTGGCTGAGCCCGCTGCCGTGGGTATTGACGCAAGTCCGGCCAGCTCTACCGACCTCGTCGCGTCAAAGATTCGAATCATTTTATTTCAAATAAACCATTTAAAGCCACTTTTGAAATGTCTAGAAGTCAGTCAGTCAGAAAAAAAAAGATTCTAATTGCACATTCCAAAGCGTAGATCTCTATGGAGAAGAATGTGCAAGAAACTCCATGGACACTCTTATCAATCATGTTATATATATTACAAATATCTCGGTTACATGTTTCTTGTCGCTATTATCATGTGAGAACAATGTAAATAAAGTAAAAATAAAAACTAAATATACTCGTAGATATTAAAATAGCAACTGGCAGCTAAGAGATGACCAGTCTCAACTGACAGCACCCATTCACGGACATGACACGAATATTAGCACTACTCAGCTCCACCATTTTGAAGGGAGTCGCTGCCGGCTGCAGCAATTCCGGTGTGAATCGGCCTTAAGAGCCACTATATTTTACTTTTCGTTTATTGTACCGTGTGGTCGCCCACGTGTGGTAAAAATAATCATGTCTTCCTTTCCTTTGACATTTAAATAATTGGTTGGGGGGACATTTTGCTAGTAAATACTCGTAACTATGGAAAAGGTCAACTTACAAGAATTAACATAACATCAGACCTGTGTTCCCCAAAGGGTATTTAGTATTTTTCAGTAGGTAGTATGTTTAGTATAGTTGTTTCGGGTCTTTTTTCTTCTTCTTTTTTCGGTGGGAAAATCATCCAATGACATCCCCCGTTCTTGGGCGGAGCGGGAGATAGTGTTAGACTTTTACTGTCTAAAAACCCACATCTGTTCCTTCTTTGCCTTTCGTACCGAGGCCGAGTCTTCCTTTCAGAATCAGACCCTTGGCCCCAGTAGGCTTCGACCCTGCTGGGCCCCTACGGTTTGCTGACATCTCCTTGAGGCGCGCGTGGAACACTACGCGCCCTCGACGACTTGAGCTCGGATTTATTTATTTATTACACTCATGTTGTGAATAGATGTTACATTATTATATAATCTCAAATATGGACCCTGTTCACAGCAACATTTATATTGTTAATATTGCATGCATTATACAAATTAATTAATACAACAAACATTACATACAAAATATCACAATTTCATACATTATTATTATACTGAGTCATTCGATATTATTATTATTCCATACATCATTACATTAAATTATTAATAATAATAAGTTTCCGTAGAAATACTTTTAATAACAATATAAAAAAAAAAAATCAAATGACTTTACCAGTTAAGTCTTTTAATGTTTGCATTGCATTTGCTCCAGCACGCGGTAATGTCAGACGACCTATACTGATTCACCGTAGGCGCGGGCTTGCGGACGCCGAGCAATGGGTAGCTCGCCGTCCGACCGTCCGGTAACCGTCCGGACCGAGCCCAAGTCGTCGACGGCGCATAGTGTTTTACGCGCGCCTCAGAAAGATGCCAGCAACCGTAGGGGCCCAGCAGGGTCGAAGCCTACTGGGGTCACGGGTGATGCGAAAGAGAACCCCGGGTACCTAGTCAGTACTTTTACTGACTGAGGATGTGTCAGACTTTTCTGACACATCCTCCTGCCCCGCCCCAAAGGCGGGAGATATCATTGAATGATTTCCCACCTTAAAAAAAAAAGACCTTTACTGACTAAAATTCACTTTTATTCTTCAGTTGTCCTTTGCGTTTCAGAGCCATGGTATCGCTTTTGAACAATGCAGTAAATATCATGATTACAGAGGTCATTGTACACTAAAATAAAGCTTGACACGGCTATTTAATGCCCGTTGTCAATGAGGGCTTTCAGACAAGTAAAATAATCCTCCCAAAGCTCTCTACTGTCGAATGGGATATGAGTATTATTGTTTTCAGTAAACGTTTCTTATTTACTAAATGTTTTTTTTTTCGTATTTTTGTCGTTTGTTCTTGGATAATTGTTTTGACCTTTTATTTGTGATACTGAGAAAGTTCTATTTTCGCGTACTTTGGGAAAACTAAAGTTTATTTTTGAATTATGTAATAGCGGCCCTGAATTCGAGTTTGTAGGTCCCAGATTCAAACCTAGGCAGGCATCGCTTTGTGTAATTTATTTCATCACCACTGCTCTAAAAACGGTAAAGGAAAACATCGTAAGGAAACCGGCATGTCCTAGAATCAAAAATTCGAAGGCATGTGACATCCACCAATCTGCACTGGGCCCGCGTGTTGGGTTACGACCCATTCCCTTTCCTAGAGAGTCCCAACAGTGAGGACATTATAAGGCTGATTAGTTTATGCTATGCTAAGAGCGGAATTCAAGAGACAAATAATTATTTTAAGCCTTTGCCCAAAACAAGATACAATGCAGTCGACAAAAAGAGAAAAATAATTATTTTGTGCCTTTGCCTAAAGTGAGATACAATGTAGTCGACAAAAAAAAAATCAAGTGACTGGCCTGTTGGCTGTTGGTCTAGTTTTAAATGGCCCTGACTACTTACTATGCCGGAGGTCGTGGGTTCAAAACAAATGTTTGTGTGATGGACACGATCATTTGTTCTGTGTCTGGGTTTTTTTCTGTGGGAAAATCATCTTATGACATCCCGCGCTTTTGGGCGGAGCGTGAGATAGATAGTGTCAGACTTTTACTGACTAAAAACCCACTCCTGTTCCTTCGTTGCCCTTCGTACCAGGGCCGAGTCTTCCTTTCAGAATCAGACCCTTGGCCCCAGTAGGCTTCGACCCTGCTGGGCCCCTACAGTTGTTGACATCTCCTTGAGGCGCGCGTGGTACAATACGCGCCGTCGACGACTTGGGCTCAGTCCGGACGGTTACCGGACGGTTGGACGGCGAGTCACTCATTGCTCGCCGTCCGCAAGCCCGCGCTTACGGTGGCCGGAAATCGGGATCGGAATCCTGGCGGCGGTTGGGGCGTGAGGACCGTTGCCTCACGCGATCGGCCGCCTCCTTTGCTAGCATTACTGCTTCGCCGAAGGAGGCGCCTGCCGCTCCTCCTCGCTCCAGACCATGGCCTGTACCAAGGCCCAGCGCGAGAGATCGCCGCCAGTTCTGTGTTCGGGTGTAATTTAACTGTAAAATATGTGTGATTTTAGAAATATATGAGTATGTTTATCAGTTGTCTAGTACACATAGCACAAGCTCTGCTTAGTTTGGCTAGACAAGATGGCGTTGTGTGATAGTAGTGGAATAAAAAAAAATAGATAAAAGCTACTCAAGTTAATAGAAGATAGTTTTGTTAGTCACAATAACATCATCGTTATGTTATAACTCATTGTGATAATACACTGACTAGAGGAAAAGTGACAGGAAAAATATTAGATTTCTTATATCAAGAATAACAGCAAATCCAGACATGCGAAGCAATACTAATAAGATTGAATTGGTCTCATATTAGAACTTTCTCGGGAAGATTAAGCTTAGCTGCATATGCAATAAGAAAAATAAGGCAATTCACAGATGTAGCCACAGCTAGGTTAGTTTACTATGCTTCCGCAGTATTATACCTTATGGCATTTTACTGTGGGGATCTGCAGCTGATGTAGACTCAATTTTCATATTGCAAAAGAGAGCAATCCGGGCTATTTATAAAATGGGTCCTCGCAAGTCCCTCAGAAATAAATTCAAAGAAATCGATATACTGATTCTGCCTTCTCTTGATATCTTAGAAAGTATTTTGTATGTTAAAACTTAGGACTCTTTAAAATTAGAAGCGATTTTCACAACAAAAGTACGCGTAACATAAAATTGTATTACCCAAATGGAGATTAGCTAAGACCACAAGTCTTTCTTAGTAACCAGCATACGTTTTTATAACAAGCTGCCAAAGGCGATAACTGAACTTAGCGAGGGAAAATTCAAAACTCATATTAAGCGTGTCCTAACAAAAAAATCGTAAATATTATAAGGTTAAAGACTATGTCGAAAACACGCTTGTTTGGCAATGACTACTTCTGCATATGTGGCCCCCTGGTAACTCATTAATATTGTGTCTATTAACTGCTCCATCTTTGTTTTAATATATACATTCTTTTTAACACATTGCTTTTTTAAATTATTTAGACTTCAACTACCTTAAATTCGTTAGTAATTTATTTTGTTAATATCTCATATAACGATAGTTGTAATTATTTATACTGTTCTCGCTTTTTATATATAGCCTCTTTTTTATAATGTGATTGTGAGAACACTGTAGACTCCACGAATTGTTAGATTACTTCCTATCACGACTCACTTTTTTTAATATGATTATTTTTATTGTGCTTTTGGGTACAATATTGACTGCTCTACACTGTTCTTACATAATATTTATTAATACTGTAATATGGAAATATTTTAACATCAATCACTTTTTTTAAAGGTTACACTGTGGAGTTTCTTGCCGGTTCTTCTCCATAGGAAACGACCAATTTGGAAACGTGCACTAGCTTCTGACGTGTTATAAGTGCCCATGTAGGTATATGTTAAAAAAAATATTTGAATTTGAATTGGGCACGCCATAATTATGGCGGTAAGTCCCCTCTTTGAGGAGTAGCTGGAAAGACCTCACGGCATCCTCACCTTCCGTACTTTCTCACCCAATATGGTCAGTTCGGGAAGTTCCTGCACCGAATTCGTGACTAAACACATACGGTGCCGCGGTGAGTCTTCAAACAATCCCACAACCCTGGCAGGTCTCAACCCTTGCGGGCTCCATCAAGATTGATTTTCTCCCGTTTATAGAAAACCGTAGGGACCCAGCAGGGCGGATGCCGCTAGGACTGCGTGGAATTTCTGAAAAGGAAACCCGTAGTCCTAGAACGCAAAGGAAAACTGAAGGACACAAGTGTGGTTTTAGACCAGGAGATTAGAAGTCATTAGGTGATTTCGCACCTTGAAAAAGATATCGCAGCGCATAATATAACTACATAATATTTACTATACCTACTCTGTGTACTATACGGTAGCGGATTTCTTTTATACAGGTTAGGACAGAGTAAACGGTCGTAATGGCCACTCAGATTTCAAAGGAAACAATCCGAGTAATTTTGCGTAGGTGTGAATAAGCTGGGTAACATGTATGAGGGCGTGTCGGGGTATGATGAAGCTAATTGGGTCACTGGTGTAATTTTAACCTTTATAATGTCATTCATGTCAAAGGACGGAAAAATACCTTTTAAGATTTCTTGAATGTTGTACTTTTTTGTTTTGGTGTGTCAAATGAAATTCTATGTCATGCTGTTTTTTTTTGTTTTTATTATTGGGTGAGAAAATCATCTAATGACATCCCGCGCTCTTGGGCGGAGTGAGAGGCTAAAAACCTACTCCAGTTCCTTCTTTGCCATTGTTCCAGGGCCTCGGGGATCTCTTTCGCATCACCCTTGGCCTCAGTAGGCTTCGACCCTGCTGGGCCCCTACGGATGTCATGCTGGTGTGGTTAAGTTTCCTGTTCAAACTAATACTTATTTTTCATTCTTTAACTTATTTACCATTTTATTTATAACTTACTTATCATTTTTTTTTTTATTGTTAAACTACTGATCTCAAATCATCTAGATACTATTATAAAGCTGAAGAGTTTCTTTTTTTGTTTGTTTGAAAGCGATTATCTTAGGAACTACTTGCATTGCAAAATTATTTAATAGGTTATTATTAATCGACGAAAGCTATAGGTTATTTTAACATAACACTACGACCTACGGGAGCGAATCAGTAACCAAAGATGCGCGGATGAAATCTCGGAAGACGGCTAGTACCTAACTCATTTATAAACGTTCCTTTATATTCCAATTAATCACCCATGAAATTGTCATTTGAGTGCACATGTGATAACCTTAGCACACATACGTATAAATACATTCACAGCGCGTGAGCATAAATAGTACTTATCGATCTACAGAAATGCAATATGCAAGCATTTTAAGTTGTGCATTTAATATTGCGTTACAAACACACGTGTTGGGTCAAGTTCAACCCGTATACTGTAAAGGCAGCGAAGATATTTTCAGAAGTATTTATTTATTATATTCTTGACTAGCTTTTGCCCACGACTTCGCCCGCATACATAAAATATAGCCTATGTCACACAGGAATAAAGCAGCTTTCTATCGGTAAAAAAAATTTAGCAATCGGTTCAGAACTTTTAGAGATTACCTACTAAAAACAAAAAACTAACTTAAGCTCTTTATAATATTAGTGCGCCTTTAGAACGAATATATGTACGAGTTAAGCGTCTATTACACCACTCAATATTCAGACAGTCTTAGTCTATGTTTATTTATTTATCTCGTCGTTCTGTTTTACACGACATTGGCGTAAGCTGCTCTTTTTCTTGTGTGACGCTACATAGACCAAGACTGTCTGAATATCGAGTGGTGTAGTATACCATGTTCTGAAATAGCAAATAGGATACTTTTTTGCCGGGAGTTTGTTCCCTTGCGATAATTTTCAATTATCACACGGGCAAAGCTGCCGACAACAGTTAGTAAGAAGAAAATTCCTTTTAACAGCAAAAACTGGATATGGTCCCTTTTTTTAATACTGTTCAGAGGAACTAATGCAACCATTGCATTGTGCTCCACAGAGCAAACACTATGAATAGTTCAAGGAGATCTGAGCACGTTTGCACACCTCCTTGTGAAGAACACTTGACATCTGGAGGTGCTTTACTTGAAGCCAGCTAAGTGCGAGTCGGATACTATACTTTTGGTTCCCTTACGAGTATCAAAATATGCGGCATAAGCAGGCGTGTCATCTGATTGCGTTTACATAAAGGTTTGATTTTTACATAACTTTAAGGAACCGTAGACCTTCGTGTTTGGTACCAATTAATTTCGAATTGATATCTTCACATGTTCCTGAGAAACATTACGTATAAAACACCGGCCAAGTGCAAGTCGGAGTCGAAGGGTTTCGTACCGTCCGTAGCAAAAACGGCAAAAAAGTTACATTTGTTGTTTATGAGCCCCCTTAAATATTTATTTTATTCTGTGTTTAGGGTTCCGTACCTCAAAAGGAAAAGAACGGAACCCTTATAGGATCACTTTGTTGTCCGTCTGTCTGTCTGTCAAGACCCTTTATCTCGAACGCGTAGATATATCGAGTTGGAATCAGAACCATATACTGAAATCTGCGGTCCCTTGAAACTGTGAAATTTAATTTAATTATACCGCAAAAAACATACTTTTAGACACTCTCAAAGGAATCAAAATTCATAGGGTACTTCCCGTTGACCCAGAATCCTGAAATTTTGCATAAAACAAGGTCTTTTAGCACAGGTATAAATTAAAACTGAAAACAATAAATTTGTTGTTACATCACAAAAAAAAACGTTTTTTTTTCATTATACATACAAAATAGTCAGTCTGTTTATCCCATGGGTTTAACCTTAAAGCATTTTACTGTTTAAAAATAACTGCAAAACTCTTATTTAATCAGCATTAGAATGATACTCATACAACATTGAGATAAAAACAGCTGATAAACTAGAACTTACTAAAATACACAATAAACAAGCCGCTAATATGAATAAAAATCTTTAAATAGTTGAAAGAAAGTTATGCGAAGGAAGAAAAACAACCAATTAACATAAAGAGATCGTTTGCATCGAGTTTAAATTTACGTAACTTTCACAGTTCGTGCAAAATATTGGAGTTTTGGTGTTGTTTTTATTACTTATAATTCCTATTTTCGTGGGGCCTGAGAAAAACGGTATTTACGGTACCAGTAGGTATTTTTTCTTTTTTTTATTGTTATAAACTAGTGCTTGACTGCGATCCCACTTGATGGGAAGTAGTGGTGCAATCGTTGATGGTGAGGCGCACTAGTTTATTCAGAACCTATTCACTCTAGCCTTGAAGACACCTAAATTATAATCGGACGGGAAGACCGCAGCAGGCAAGTTGTTCCAGTCCCTCGACGTACACGGTATAAATGACGAGGCGAAACGCTTGGTCCGGACCGTAGAGGTTTCAACAACGTAAGGGTGGGTACTCGCCGTTCGTTAGGTTGTCCGATGGTAGAAATGAGATGGTGGAATCAAGTCATGCAATTCCCGCGCACACTCTCCAAAATGCATCCTGTAAAACACCGAAAGGTTTGGCTACTCTACGCCATTCGCCATTTATTTATATTTAATTAACTGTAGTGGTACATAGGCTGACTAAATTAAGCAAGGCATCATCTATCGGTCAATATTTGGGTTAAAAAAAATCTTAGTAAAATATATGACTGGCTGTGACTGGCCTGTTGGTCTAGTGGTCAGTGGCCCTGACTGTTATGCCGGAGGTCGTGGGTTCGATTCCTACCCAAGAAATTATTTTTGTGTGATGAGCACGATCATTTGTTCTGTCTCTGGGTGTAATTTATATGTTTATCAGTTGTCTAGTACCATATCGAAATTAAACTCTGCTTGGTTTGGGGCTAGATGGCATTGTGTGAAAGTTGTAGAATATTATTATTAAAAAACAAATATATCGACAATCCAAATACCTACCCCCTTTTTATTACCCGACTGTAAGAAGGGTTATGTGTTTCGCGCGTATCTTGTATGTATGTAATATTCTTTATTACCTCATATCTTCCAAATCGCTGAACCGATTTACATAATTAGCATATCGTTAGATTCGTCTTGTTAACCCAAGTGTTCTTAGATAGGTGACGTTGAAAAAAACTCAGCATAACGACTGTGGGACGCTATACATTTGAGTAAAAAAAAAAAATTTTTTTTTGGTTAATGCAACATGGGTATCAAATTCAAGAGCTCATCATAACGATTCCAAAATGGTATATCATGACCATATTAAAAAATAATACAATAGGAAATATGTCATTTATTTTTCTGCTAACTTGTTGGGTTAGGTTAGGTTACTCGCAACTTCGTTACTCCCCTTTTTTGGGGCAATCGTGTAAAAAAATGTTATCTATTCCAAAATTCCAAAGATATATCCCCCCCCCTGGAAATTAAGTCCCGTTCCCACGGGAAAATGAAAAGTAGCCTAGGTTACTCCTTGTAACATCAACTATCGGTCAGTTGAGCACGCCATAATCATGGCGGTAAGTCCCCTCTTTGAGTAATGGCTGGAGAGGCGTCACGGCTTCCACACCTTCCGCATGACGCAGGCCCTCACCGGAGATGGTAAGTTCGGAAGGTTCCTGCACCGGATTCAGGCTTAAGAAAATGCTCGGGGATGTCGCCATAGTGCGGATGGATCGCCCGAAGGACACGATGGAGCTTACGGTGGAAGTGAGCCGTGACCTCGTGGGGACAATCAGCGGTGATGACATCTCGCGCGTCTATGATTCGGAGTAAGGGGGAATGGGTGGCGGCCGCCTCCTTCTGCGAAGCAGTAATGCTAGTGATAGAGACAGCCGTACGCGTAAGGGAATGAACATCCTCACGCTCCAACCGTTGAGACCCCCGACTACCAGCTACCGTTAGCCGCCGTAATTCCGACCCCGACTACCAGCCACGGTAGACGCGGGCTTGCGGACGTCGAGCACTGGGTAGCTCGCCGTCCGGCTGTTCGGTAATGAACCGGACCGAGCCCAGTCGTCAACAGCGCGTAGTGATCCTCGCGCTCCTCAAAGAGATGTCAGCAAACCGTAGGGGCCCAGCAGGGCCGATGTCCGCTAGCTAGGACCGCGGAGAATTTCTGAAAGGGAAACCCGTAGTCCTAGAACGCAAAGGGTAATTGAAGGATACAGGTGTGGTTTTAGTCAGTAAAAGTCTGACACGCCCTCCACCCAGAGCGCGAGAAGTCATTTGGATGATATCCCACCTTAAAAAAAAACAGCTACCGTAGGCGCGGGCTTTTGGACGATGTGCAATGTGTAGCTCGCAGTCTGGCCGTCCGGCTATTGTCCGAACCGAACAGATTTTCGATCTGTGCTACGTGCGAGCGTCCTGTACTACGTGTTTCTTAAAGAGATGTCAACAAAACCGTTGACATCTCTTGGGAGGACTTCTGATAAGATAACCCGTGGTCCTAGAACGCAAAGAGTAATTGAAGGAACCTACGTTTGGTTTTACTAAGTAAAAGTCTGACACGCTCTCCCTCTCCGCCCTAGGGCGAAAAAAGTCATTAGATGATTACCTACCTATATGACTGGCCTGTTGGTCTAGTGGTTAGTGGCCCTGACTGCTATGCCGGAGGTCGTGGGTTTCGATTCCCACCCAGTGCAAAATGTTTGTGTGAAGAGCACGATCGTTTGTTCTGTGCCTGGGTGTAATTTATCTATAATATGTATGTATTTAGAAATATATAAGAATATTTATCAGTTGTCTTGTACTCATAACACAAGCTCGGCTTAGCTTGAGAGTGGACGGCGTTGTGTGATAGTTGTAACAAAAAAAAAATACCTATATAAAAAAGCTTAAAGCTGGGAATCCTCGCGAAGGTCAGACAGTACTTCACGCCGGAACAGCTGCTCAAACTTTATCAAGCGCAAGTTCGATCGTGTATGGAGTACTGCTCTAATCTTTGGGACGGATCTGCCCGATACCAGCTTGATGCACTTGAGGCAATTGAGAGGCGAGCCAAGAGGATCATTGGCAATGATGCACTCGTTGAGTCGAGGCTTCAAAGTCTTGAGCATCGACGCAGAGTTGCTAGCCTGTCGGTTTTCTACCGGTTGCATTTCAGGGAGTGTGCGTCGGAATTGCAAAACCTAATTCCGCCTAGCCCGTTCCATCATCGGACCACCAGGCGTACGGCAATGCGCCACCGGTAC